>BSBK01002822.1:432500-1632500 GCA_027943335.1 Chamaecyparis obtusa | reverse complement strand
AAAAGAAAACATACATACTGTCCAATCAAATTGTTTCTGAATTCTATTGTGTGCTATTTTTTGTATCAAAGTTTCGGAAAACACTAGAGATCCACCGTCATCCGAATGTTAGAGAGCAAACAAAATGATAGATTACTATGTTTGCTTTCTAACATTCTGATGATGAATCACAGAATGTATCGAAAAGATTAATGCAAAACATAACACACAATTGAATCTAAAAACAATTTGATTACATATACATGAATTGTGGAAACTTAATATATGTAATACATACTATGCACATGTCTTTGGTGGAGAGTTGGGGAAGAGGAGCATTTGAGAGGGAAACTGGAGCCAGAGGACAGGCCAGAGCACCCAACAGGAGCCTCAGATCAGAACGCTTGTAGCCTGGTAATGGCTGTAATGTGCATCTTTCAAGCTGCCCTTTCATCCATGTTCTCACTAAATTCCATGACTTTTCTTTCTTATGCTGGGTTTCTTCGTCGTATGCATATTCGCTCAGACCCTCCATTAATGGAGCCAAGGTCTCTGACATAACAGGCCTCATGTACCAGGTTCTCATTCCCATGGGCGCTACCTGTTTCATCTTCTGCTGTCTCTTCATCTTCTTTCTGATTTGTAATCGCTCCTCAATAGACGGCCATGCAGAATTTCAGCTTGAGTCTGAACCATTCAAAGCAATTGAGCGCGTAGATTTTGTCCAGAGTTCTGCCGTCTCAATGAATGAATTGCAGTGACGGCGCCAGTAACAGAGAGTGAATTGCTGCGGGTTTCCAGTCCACAAATGAGAAGACAAATCGAATGAAAACAAAAAGAAATGCTTGCGGGCAATGGAAGACGAAGCGGGGCCGGCATCACCAAACCAGGCCAAACTTGGGGTTATAAGATACTACCAAACCCTACTTCCCTACCAAGAATTCAACGGAAAAGAAACAACAACTTCATCCCCCCTAAAACTTATCGCTTCACTTCCACTTGCTAATAAACCATTCGTCAATGCCTCAAGTAAACAGCTAAGAAATTTGAAATGTAGTTCAACTAAAATAAGAATTCCCCATCCGTTTATGAAAACTATGCAAGATTGTGGAAAAAACTATGATATTGTTATAGAATCTATGTGTAAGTCAAATTTATTGACCGATGATTCACACTACCTCATCTCTATAAAAATGAATGAATGGTACATTTAGCGTTTATTGCAATTAGATGATTTTTTTATTGAGGGTTATTTTTTGGAGTACTATCTCAATTCAAGCAAGCTTAATTATGGAGTTTCCCTTAAAGTTAAGTCTATTTATCTTACACTTCCATTTGCAAAACCTTATGCAAATATTGTGCTCTATGCTATGAACCATTCATTATCGAACCATTTAACTTATGATATTGCTATCAAGATTCAATGAGTACATTTTAGGTCAAACTTATTGACCCATGTTTCATGAGTAGTGTGGTTCACAAGAATATGTCTCTCATGAGAATGAATGGTCCACTTAGCACTCAAAGCATCTAGATGATGCTCACAAAGGTGAAGGATTGGGCATTCTCGAGAGGTCACCTATCTCAGTATTACTCCAACTCAAGAGTGTCTAGCGATGGAGTTTCCTCCCAGGTTAAGTCAACTTAGCTTGCAAACCCTATTTGAGGAACCTTTGGCAAGTATCCCACCTTATAAACTACTCATTATAGAGCCCCTTTAACCCATCAATTGATAAGTATGAGATATTTTCCATAGCAGCTCAAATTATAATATTACCAGGCAGTTTTTGGGTCAAATTCATTGACCCCTGTTTTATGAGTAAGAACCCATCTCTCTTGACAATGAATGGTCCACTTAGCACTCATAGCATCTAAATGATGGTCACGAAGGTGAAATATTAAGTCTTCCCCAAGATCGACCATCTCAATATCACTCCAACTCAAATACAGTTAACCAAAAAATTTCCCCCAAATTAAATGAGACTACTTCTCTGTAACGCTCTGGACGGCCAAGTAACGACTTGTCTGTGCGGGCCAGCCATTTCCAGTTCGATGGCAATACAAAGTTTAACTGCCAGTCTTGACCGCTAATTAAAATGGGTGTCATTTTGTACACTTTTTGTTTCAACTTTCACTCTCGAGGAATAAATCTGCCGGCAGGAACAAGGCAGTGCAAATCAAGTACATTAGGAGTAAAACAAGGAGATTGTTAACAATGTAATGTCATAGCTCAACAGATGTTGTAATCATACGCATGTTTCTTTGGAGTTATTAAGTAGAAGATGGTGAGTTCCAATCTGCATTGATAACAGACACGGCCCATTTCTCATTACGTAAGTTTAAATTCTTCGATTATTTTACTACTCAGTCACGAGTCCAGTATCAGCCTTGTCATTTTCCTCTTGTCACCATTAACACAGTTTGTCCTTTTTCTTAATGTCGCTTGTGAGGTCGTCTGTGATAAACTTAGATTATGAAGCTTGGCATATTTGGAGTTGGCCTTGTGTTGTCAGAATTCCAAATTTACTTACAGTTGAGCTTATGCTACAGTAACGATGCAGACTTGTATTGGAAGTGCTTTGCTTCAAAGGTATTGCTTTACCTTTTGATATGCTGTGGATTAATTTATCTTAGGCAGCATGTCACTATTGTTGCTTACCCATACTATTCTGCAAGATGTTAATATACCAACCGCCCCATATTGCTCTAGAAAGGTTTTGCTTTCTCTTGACATGACGTCCTCTAGGGAGGAACCTATAACCAAGGATGAGAAAGAGTCAACCTTACAAAACATGTTTATAAATGTACTAATCGGTACATAAACTTATGGGTGTGGTTATTTTCTATACAAAATCTAGTACACAGGTATACATATGTATGGCATACCACAACTGATTTTCACTAGTATGACTCTCATAATCTACCTCCACAATGCTATAAAAATATTAAAAAATCTAGTAAAAATATAATGTGTTGTGTGGATTTGCATTTTTTTTTGCAGTCGTGTCATTTTGTGTGGAGAATAGCTAAAGCTTAAACCCATACTATCTAGGGGAAACTAAAGCTTAAACCCATGCCATCTAGGGAAAATGATTATCCAACCCCTAAGATGCACCAATGCGTAAGTTATGGTGTATGAAGGTAACTTATGCTCTAGTGCATCCTACTGTCTAGATAGACATTTCCCCATGTAGGTGAGTTGTAAGTGAAGTCAACTTGTTCCTTAGAATATGAAAATGTACTAATATGTGCACTCTTATAGTGTATAGATGATTTGTAGTCATTGAGTTTAAATTCTTAGATATATATCAAACAATTTCTTTTATTAGCCTTACATTTGTAACTCTTACTAATTATTGTTTTAATGATTTATTAATATTTAATAATATTAAATATTTTAGAGTAAGAAATAGAATTAAACACCTGTATATATAATATTGCTTTTTCTTTGGAGAAAATTTAATAGGTGACAAATTCTAAAAAGGTTATGTTGCTAACATCTCATTAATAAATCTAATGTTAGTAGATAAAGTTTACACCAATGAAATTGTTGTTTGATGCTGTTGTAACAAATTATCTAGACTTGTTCAATTCTACTCTACTTTTGTGTCTCACAGTTCAACCCTATACACTTTCTTATGTTCTCTTTGAACTAGCATGAAAGCATTTTGATGAACCAAAACCTTAGGCATGCCATTTTTTGTCCTTTATCTGTTCCCATTCATATCCAAAAATAGAAAAGGAACAATTGCCCAAAATGATTATGACCATCAATTTTAGACAATAGAAGGACATTCACCAAAAAAAAGGTTAACCATTATAACCCACAAGCTATGGAACACCATGTACACAAGGACAAATAATTTTCTAATAATAGAAATGGGTGCCAAAATGATAACCCATTTTCTCTTACTCTACCCTAGTTGCAAAAGATTCAAATATTTTTACCCTTTCAAATTTGTATGCATGCATAGAATCTAAATTCCAACATGTGATTAAGTTGAATATTTGACTTTGTTGGGACTCAATCTAAGAATGTAAAACAAATGCTTGGTCTAGGGCCCCTTTTTATATTTAGCTTTATTTTTTCCATCATTTATAACCAATATAAGAAAGCTATAAATGGGTCTCCCTTGGCTAAACTTTCCTAAGTGTTATTCCTCTTTGTACCCAAAATGTTCCTACAGAATGATAGAAGTTGTGAAAACTCCAAAAAATTCTAAGTTTAGGTCCTTAGTTAACAACTCAATTTCCAAGTATTGAAAATTTCCTTTCCTCATGTGTCTTTCCTTTGACCCTTGCCTTTTACCTTTACTTTGTATGCTTTGGGATATTCTCATAACAACATCCCAACAAATGCGAAGAAGATAGACCAAGTAAAAATGCAGGAATACTTCCCATTATGGATAGGAACTAGGAAGTGGAATCCAAATGAAGTATGATGATGATGCCACAAACCAATCTATATCCATATGAAAGGAGGAAGAAGGCCTCCAAATATGCATCTCTAAAGACTGAATAGGTATCTCCAAGCTCAAGGAATCTATCACATCATCAAATTCAACCATGAAATGTGACCAACCAAGTGAAGGTGAAGGATCAATAATACCAATCTCCAAAGAAGGTGAAGAAGTATCTTCAATTGTGATGAAATTATCATCAAAGAGAAGATAACCCCCCTCAAGTATGTCTCCCAAATCTGCAATATGAGACTCCACAAAAAATGAACCAATATATGGAAAGTAGGAATCCCAATCAGGAAGACAAATAGATATCTCTTGTAATGACTCTTTGGAATCACCAACAAGAGATGAATGTGTGATCTCAATTGAAGAAGCAAGAGCTTCAAATGGAGTCACTAGATCATCCTTACTCTTAATATATGCATTATATTCAATCTCATCTAATGTATCATCATCATAGGGAATGCTATCTACATCATCAAGTGGAATGAGACAATCTACAATAGGATCATATGAGAATAGAGGAACATGTGGATCTCCAAAATGCTCCCATATAATGGTCCAAACTATGTGTGGGCAATAAATATCCTTGATTTTGGAATAGACTGAATGGTGTAAATATGACAAGGGATTCATACCGATCACTCCTTTGATATGAACATTTTTATCTTCCCAAACTATTTTCTTCCACCTTGTCTTTGGCTCAGGAACAAGTCCATAAAGATGAGGCAATAAGCCATCTACAATGTGTGACGATTCCTTTTGCCCATTACTCATAATTATCCCTAGTCAAATCTATTACAACAGGATGTCTACCATATCCCATGATTACATTAATGATATGATTCTCACATTACAAATTGAGATCAAAAATTAATTACAGTCGACAATCGAGATATAATAGACTTATATCACTATGCAAAAGACTAAACTAATGCCTATGCATTACAATTGCAAAACTAAGCCAAATTTTGAAAGTACAATCTCTGACCACAGTCACTGAAATCTGATACCAGATTTGAAAAATATAGGAAAAATTGTGCAATATTTTTTGTAGATTTGAAAATATAGAAAAAATTATGCACTTCCAAAAAATATTGCACTTGAAAAGTTCATATGAGCCCAAACGAGACCTTGGAAGTTGCAAAAAATGGGATTTGCAATTTTAGAAAAACTCGGGAACAACGATTAGAAACCACCTACACCATGATGTAGATCACGAAATTCTACCCCAAAATTTAAAAACAAAAAATAATTGCTTGAAAAAGGAGTCTAGCTGACTGAGATATCGTTGTTTGAAAATCACCTCTAAAATTATTTTTTCTGAATTGCCATCACCACACTTCCCAAAATAAAATGGCTCTATATTTGGCCTTAGGTGTTCGATTTGGATGAAACAAAATTTGATTTAGGGGTTTTTGGACCTCCTTAATATGATTCCAACCTCTGATTTACACCAGCAAGCTCCAATATTGACATGCACAACAGAAAGCCACAAAATACAAAACCCCAAATTTTCTTCAAAGAGACTATGCAATGGTGATGTCCAAATTGTCTTATTCTGCACCCACAATTGAATCAAGCCAAGATTGCACTTCTTGAGAAGGGGTCTTCACACCTACAAAGATATGATACCATGTTAGAGTTTTAGGTGACTTTATAACACTTCTAAGATCAAATGAAAGACCAAGATACTTTCCACAAGAGATTGGCAAGAAAATTGCATTAAGATGCAAGAATGATATTATTGATGATGTACATTACATTGATTAAAGAAATGTGCATAATAAGCCTCCTTATATAGGAAAGGCGATAAGAGACAATGATAAGGAGAGGATAAGCTATCACCTATGCAAGGTGTAATCACATGTCCACCAAAGGTGGATCATCCTCCATTATGCAATGAAGTATGTCATGATGAGGATGATAATGTGATATGTCCACTAAAGGTGGATCTTAGACCTAAAGTGGAATTTTTCCTACACCATGTGCTTAAATTAGTCACAAACTCCTAGGTGTCTCAATGAAAAACTACTATGTAATGCATTATCCTAAGTAAGATTAAGTGTAATTAGAGAATATTTAATTACACCAACAGTTTCAATCCATGATCAAAGTTATAATTAAGGGTTGTAAAGATTACATGCATTAGTTAGTTTATGTGTTCACTAACTCATTGAAACGTCAAGAAAGTTCTAGAGTCTATAAAACCTTTGATAATTGGTGTTATGACAAAGGTACGGATATTTCAAAGGGTTTCTAAACTTCTCAAAGCATAGATAGGGGTGAGCATAACTTGAAAATATCAACAATCTCAAAACCCCAAACCCCTAAAACTCTTGCAATTCACATTGTTCACTCCTACCTACCTTCTTGCATGATCTAGAGTGTTGGTGAACTAATTTGATGCTACAAATACACCAACAAGACTCTTTTACCTAAACATAGTTGTCCATCTCATGGATGTGGATTCATATACAATTTAAAGTTATGGAAGATGAAAACCCCATGTAGTAATTAACACAATGGTTGATTTTTATCTCTCGATTGTCCTTAGGTATATTCCAAATCACTTATTTCATGGATTTCACATGATTTAATCTTTTCTTGTATGCCACATCCATTGAACTCTAGTTGTTTTTTAATTCTTCAAGTGACAAGGCAACCAATAAAGTGTTATATATGCTAGTTCATTTTCCAAAATAAAGGTCTATTAATTCTATATTTCCATATGAATGTAAGTGTTTCAAATCGTATAAGTCCAATTGCCTATAGAGAAATGCATTTTGTAAATAAAAAAGGGGTAGTGTGTTTGTAATTAAATGTCTCATTGGCCATTTGTATAGATCTTTAAGGAAACTTTTATGTGATAAATTTTGAAAACATTCTAACATAGGTTTTCCTCTTTCCATATTTGTTGGCACGATTGTAATTTAAGGACTTGATAATTATTGAATCATTGTAACTCATTGCAAGCATTATTTATAATGGTATCTATAGACACTTAAAATTGTCCTTATGTAAATAAATAAATATTCATTAAATTTATTTGATCATTATTTCTTCTACTACTTAAATAAATGTTTATATTTAATTAATTCATCATCTTTTTGCTCTCTTAATTAAATAAATATTTTAATTTATTTAATTATTTAATTATCCATTTCCTCTATTAATTAAAGAAATACATTTATTTAATTAATTACTCAATTGACTTTTTTGCTTCCACATGTACATGAATTAAATTATTTATTTATTTATTTCTTATTCTTATTCTTATTCTTCTCATGCACATGATTAAATAATTTTTAATTATTATAATTGTTTTATCTTCCACTTCCACCTCTCAAACTCCTACTCACTTCCACTTCAACTGATCAATCAAATCCACTCAACTCTCAATCAATTTTGTCTACCTCTACCATGTAGGTAGTTGACTCTTCATCAATTCCTCTCATCAATTCTCAACTATTGATTTTCTACATCTCTCATCGAGTCTCCATTGCCAATTCTCTCAAAGGTTTGTAAAAAATATTCTTCTTCCTTCTCATTTAGTTACTCATAATCATAATCATTATAGTGATCAAGAACACTTTCATTTTTCATAGCATTCATTATCACCATTATCATTGCATCACTTTGCATTTTCATCAATTAACCACACTCCATTCCTTTGATTCGGTCTTGTGTGTGTGCTACATAGCTGAGAGAAATCATCAACCCACAAGATCTTAGAGGATAGGAGAACAATGGGGTCAAGCTTTCCATATGTATGAGGTATGCTTTGTTTATTAATTTTCATGCACTTGATTTCATGTTCTATTAAATATTTGTTGGATTGATTTATAGATTTATTCTAGTGGTTGAGTCAATTAGGCTTACAAATAGGTTTTCAAATTCAACATTCATCATTTTGGCATGCTTGATGGACACTTGTACTATTTTCTAATAATTCATTTGATGTTTTAGTGTTTTAAGAAACTTTATAGATCATATATGCGCGTATGATTACTAGAGTTGCACATTTGACACCCAAATCTACGCATTTGATTTTTGTATTAGGGTTCAGTTTTCAATTTTCTACATGTTAGGATTATTTCCTATTTTGTGCATTTGATCATTATTCATATTCATTTTTATAGAATCTCTATGCATTTTCATAATATAGCTATGCTTTTATTTCTATTAGTTTTATATTTCACGGGTTTTTTTAGAAGTCTTGTTTTTGTGCATTCGATTTATTTTTCTATGCATTTCATCTTAGATCATGTTCATATGCTTCATTAGTGTTGTACATTTGACAAGCATATCTGCACTTTTTATACAAAAATCTTATTTCTAGATTTTATCATTTTGAGATAACCCTTTTGGCCAAGCAAGTGGTCCAACTTGCCTTGTACGCCCAAGAGTGTATTTGAAACTACTAATGTGCATGTGGGTGTATATTTTTGGAGCTTTTTATGTGTTTGTGATTTCTAGATTAGATAACACTGCAATTTCATAAGATTATTGAATGATTATCTCATGTGACCAGTGCACTTGCACATTTTGTGTTACCCAAGGGTATTTTTGACATATCCTCTCCCCTTTCCTTCCAAGATCTTGTGTGCAAGAGAATTTACAACATCATTGTTATTTTTGGTAAGAGGCCTACTAAGAAATTCCGTTAGTGGAAACATACGTTTGGTTGTTTGTTGTCATTGATGTCAAACATTGTGTTTTGGGTGTGTTTGTGTTTGCTTAAACAATATGGTCTGAAAGTATGATATATTTGTAGAAGTTAGATTGTGTGTTGGGAATGTAAGTGCTATTAAACTTGCATAACAGTATGTTGCCCCACTTTTGTTCTTCACACTTTAAAACAAAAGTGAATACCTTGTGTTTAGATAGAGTCATGAGTTTTGAGATAATAAGCTGAAGTCTAAGTCTAGAATTTCCCTAGGATAGGCGATCTTTATTGAATAATCCCTTCATGCCTCTTTCTTCTTTTAAGCCAGGTTGGTCTTTAATTTCATCCTAGGAATGGGTACGTTATAGTTCCTAATTCGATAAAGACTTTTATTCTTTCAGTTTTGTTGATGGTATTCATATGGATGAGAAACTTCAAATTGACATTTTTCCTCTTTGTCAGGAAACTGAAAATCACCTTCTCCTCGGCGGGTTTTGACTCATGAAGGTAATTTTTCGCGGGAAGTGAACACAGGAATCATCAAGCGCACAAACAAGGCCTGGAGATCGATATTCTCAGATTAAGAACGAGCTGGGTCTAGAGGAAGTAGCTTGGTCAAGAAGATATAATAAAATTTTCTGCTTGCGGAGTTTCTCTTACAGAGGTTTCTTTCCAAAGGATAGTAGAAAGTGTATCAAAGATTCCCAAAATCCAAGCATCTAGATTTTGAGGAAATAAGATTGAATCCCTACATTGGATAAAGTGGTCTCAGAATAAGAGAAAGTGAGTAAAAGACCTTTCTTGGAGAATCAGTTTTCAGCTTCTCCTTTGTCGGAAAATCACCTGAGAAGATTGGTTTTCGAGAAGCGATAACTTATGAAGAAATAAGCATAAGAAATCATGGGGATTGAATGATCTTGTATGATCGAGGTAATTTGTTTTGATACCTAAGAGAAGTTGATAAAGAAGAGGACCAGTTGTAGATTTTCAGAAAATCACTTCTCAACTTCTCCACAGTTGGGTTTCTACCTTCGAAGTGAGTTTTTCGACAAAGGTGTTAAATTGAGAGAAGCAAAAAAGTAAAAATCCGCTGCGTCAATAAAGTTACCGTTATAACTAATTCAAATGGGTAAAAGTGATTTTCTAAGTTTGTTAATAAGAAGCATTTAATTCAAATCTTAACATTAGAACTCTAACGGATATTTTTAAAAATCTCTCACTCGTGTGGCGTGAGATATGGAAAGTAATGGTAAGGAAACAGGCTATTTATAAAAGATTCAAGTGATCAGTCAAAAATTACCATTTGTTCACATCTTTCTCATATGACTTTTAGTCCTCACAATTTCACAAATCATCTGGCGACATACTCCAAAGCTTCTTAATAGTAAATCGAAAGCAAAATCAGAAGCTATGGCCACCAGATTCTTGGGTTTTGATGGGTTGAACGGGATTACTTCTGAATGGCATAATCTAATGGATACATTGCTTAGATTCTATGATCTAGACAATCTACATAGAAGATTGAGTGAGGAAAATCTTTGCCCTATGACACAAAAGCTCAAAGGTAGCGGTTTGGTTGAAGCTGCTGGATTTCGTGTCATAGTACAAGCTCCCGAACTAATTCGGGAATGTATAACTAGATTCAACCCAGATAAAAAATAGATTTTGCTACCAGATGACATAGTACTCATCTCCATCGACAGAGAGTCTATGCATAAAAGTCTATGTATCCCAAAGCGAGCGGAATTTCCAAACAAGACCTTCTCAGTCGCAATATCAGAATACAATGAGAAGAAGATGAGGTGGAGGAAAGAGATCATGAACTCGTAGTTTCGAAAGGCCAGAAGCATAAAGGGAAAAGTGTCGAAGACACTTTTTAGGATAGATCTGAAGGCCGAGATCATTGACATCCTGGTACTCCTTCACAGGATAAAAGGTGAAAGTGATGCATTGAATTTCATAGAGCACTACTTCTTCTTGGTCCAGGTAATAAGTGTTGAGCATCATTATATAGACTAGGCTCAAGTGGTAAGTGAAAATCTGTCTAATGCCTCGAACCTCACCAAGTACCAGAATAAATTTTATATGTCTTCCTGTTTGATCTATGTTTTAGCTACATTGCAAGTATGGCCGAGACTCCCTAGGTTAGAAGAATTTCAAGATGATGTGAAAATTTATGAATTCTTCTCTCATTTGAAGTTACAAAATAGCTATGCTGAGTTCATTAAAGTTAATGACTTGTTTACAATGAGGTTGTGCAGAGAGTTACAAGGATGCCCAGACGGAGATTCTCACTAGAGGCCATGGAATTCATCAACCAATTTGGGAGTTTCTTCATTCAATTTGCTAGTTTCTCATACCTTCGTCTTGCAGGTTTTGATAATTTTCCCATGAAGTTGCCAAGGTACCCCAATGATATGATTGTGCTCATAGAGGTGATCCGACATATGTTGCAAGTGAACCTCATCAGTGTGAAAATTAAGAAGAAAGGCTATGAATTCCCTGTTACCATTGGAGCTTACAACCGCGCGACAAGATCAAATGCTAAGAAAGTGATAAAGACATTCACGAGTAGATATAAGCCGGAGAAGTATGAAGTATTGAGGCTGCAATTTGATTTAGTGAATTATGCCAAAAAACATCTACAGATTGGCACTGTGGTCAAGCATATCCCCAAAATCAAAGATTATTGGGCGAATTGTAAGGATGAGCTAGAGAGCCAAGAGAGGTTTTACTCTAGGTTGACTATTGAACAAATCAAGTTGTACAATGTCAACATTAATGTTGAGGGCATTGTTGATGATAGAGAACACATGTACAATGATACATACAGAGACTAGATCAAACCTTTCCTTGTGAGCTTGGAGCCAGTTCAAGGTCAAGCTATAGAAGAGTTATAAATATTAATGGTCATAATCATTAAGAGAACTGATAAGTGGGCTCAGTGGATGATGCGAAGGAAAAAGAGGTCTGGGAAGCCTACTCCTCAACAAGCTCCTGCAGTCAAGCCGGTGAGTGATCTTGCATCCTCCTCTTTGCCAACTTTGTCTGTAGCCAAAGGACCAGCTCAACTGGCAGGTGGAGATGATCAACCACCTGAAAAAGATATCCCAATTGAGAAGACTTGTGGAGCAGGTCCATCTCCAGTCATCGGTTCAAATGAAGAAGCTGAAGTTGAGAAATCCGACAAGCCGATGAAAGAACCTGTTGGAGCCTCGGAACCAAAATAGCAAGCACCAAGAGTAACCATTGAAATACAAGGTGACACTCCTAGTCAAGAGCCCCCTTCCATTATTGAAGTTGGCAATGACAGTAGCAGTTCAGAATCTAAGGCAGATGAAGAGAACTTGGTGTCTCCTCGAAAGGAAAAGAGTATTTCTTCTCCATAGGTTAATCCTTTCACTTCCAAGAAAAAGTCTTCTCCTCCTATTATTAGGAAATTATTTGTTGAAGATTTAATTTCTGCAACAAAGTTATAAGTGTAGAATCATGGCTTGAGAATACTCTGGAGCGGAAAAGAAAAAGGGTTGAGCAAGGTGCTCCCAGTGGTGAGATGTTCTTACAAGCGATGCAGTCAGGTTCAGTCGTAAGCAAGGCTAAGAAGACTAGGACTCTGACCACTCTTGGTCAAGATCCAGACACAGGACACTTGACTATGGAAATATCCAAACCACTAAAGGATGGCAAAATTGAAGATCTTATTGCCTCAGATTTTTCACTCCAGTCCTTGGACATGGGGATCGCCCTCCATGATACAAAAGTAGACATGTGGAAGTCTAGTAATGTCTTGATCGAGGAAGAGCTCGAAGAACTCAAAGTCACTAAGACTCGACTCAAGGTGGAGATTAAAGAAATGACTAACTTCATCAAGCAGTTGGTCGCTCCTGTAGCAAGCCTACCCAATTCTCTGCCAACATTTGATCCTGTTGTAGCCTAGAATCATAACATAATTTTCAAATTGCAAGAGGATAGACATTTTGAGCACATTGGTAGGAGGTGGATTGAATGACTTAAGTTTGAAGGTCTGGTAGCCATCGAACAGCTTGGCAATGTCCTTTTAAAGTTAGAGGCAAAGAGAGAATCCCTCAAGGAACATATGCAGGCACTCACAAAAGAAAGGTTGAGATGTGAAGAATGCATGGTACTACTACATTGGTTAGTCGCAATGAAGACTAAGGATGCAATCAAGGCCAAAATATTGCAGAAAGCGGATGAACCTCTGATTGAGTGGCTCCAGGGGGTAGAATTCAAAATGGAGATGATAATCAAGGCAGAGGTGGAAATGAAGGTGATCGATGAAGAAGTCACCAAAGAGTAAAGTAAGATCTTTGTGTATTTGATGGGCCTTCACTCTGAATCTCAAACTAACAGAGATCCAAAGAGCCCGATTGGTATATCCAATATGCAAAAGTCATTCTCTGACTACTTGGATTAGCTTGCAGAGTTATCTGGGTCTCATCTTGATAGAATACCCAATCTTCAGCAACTCGACAGATATATATACAAAGCCATGGAGAAGACAGAATACTAAAAAGATGCGGCAAAACACAGAGAAAGACCATTCCCGCTGGCTCATAAGATATAAAAATGTTCACATTCCTAATTCTAAAAGGATGATCCTGATTCTTGCGGCCGGTAAAGCTCGTAAGGCTAAGTTGGAGAAGGGGAAGAAATCAGAAAAGAACAAATAGTTTCCCTCTTTTTCCCTTTTGATATATATTGTATAGTCGGTAAATGGTCACTTGTCATTCACTGACCTTTGTAGAATATGAATTGATTCGGTGGATTTTGTAATGGCTTAATTCTTGAAGCCTATATGTAACACTTCAAAAATCAATGAAATGGTCGGCTAAATTTTGGTGTGAAATACATCTTGTTGTAGAGTCAATCTGGAATGTGTTTGGTGCCATTTATTTACTGTTGCATGCTTTTGTGAGTTTGAATGTTTGTTTTCCTTAAGTTGGATAGAAATTGGGAAATAGATGGAGTTCTGTTTCTACTTTTTAGTGCAACTAATTGACAGTAATCAGAGCATTACTTGGAAGTTGGGAAAATACTCATGTCTTGTTTAGATTAGATTCATCTATGTTGTTTTACTACATTTTCATTCATTCAAGTAGGATTCATTGTTGCATTCCCACTGGCGCGAATTCATAAGTATTGTGAAATCACGAAGTTGGTTAGAGTTAGGATCAAAATCATTGCCTAGATTAGTTCCTCATCGAGGGCTAGTTTGGTTACCTCTTTTGTTCTCTGGTCAAGAACATACCCTATTAGGATTTGAACAAACAAAATTCATTGCATATATTTTACATGAGGGAGCTGTACCTATAAAAATTCAAAGGGAAGTTAGTCAAATAGATAACAACTTTCTAATTGTTCGTATTCATATTGTTTCTTAAGATATTTTGGACAAATAAAGAGTTAAATCCAAAAAGAACAATTTGTTTACCAACAAATTTTTGGTGACTCTGCTGGGGAGAAAAATAGTCGCTAGACCAGAATATTTGTCATGAGGAAAAATGGTGTTACCTCATGAGAACGTGTTCCTTGTGCTTCAACCCAATCTCGATTTTCAGGATGATTAAGAAGACATAGTCTCGTCCCTAAATACTTTCTCTTGGAGATGTAGAAGAAACACAGAGAATTATAGGAACGCGAGTCAAGTGTTTGAACAAGAAGAAGCCAGAGCAGAAACACTCGAAAGAGCAATTCGAGGAAGAAATCAACGCAGGGTAGAGGGTGAAGCTAGGCAGCAAAACTAATTTGGAGCTCTAGATCAAAGAAGATTTCTCAGAAGTGCCAAGGGGCAAGGTGTAAAAGACCCTACATTCGAAAGGCTCGCTGAGCTCAATTTTCCCATAATAGAATTACCTCATCAGAAAGGTGACAAAAGAAGCAAGAGTAGACCACCTTCACCTCCCAAGACACAAACTTCATTGCCTACAGCTTGCCAGGTATTAACTTTACATGGAGTAGTTGCTCCTCGTGTTATTAATTTTCCTCAACATCCTGCACCTATAGTCATGGCAGCTCCATGGGCTACTACAACTGGTCGGTTGCAGTTTGCAGCATATCAGCCACTCCCTTTAGGATCTAGAAATAACTTTCCTAAGTTCTCGGGAGATGAAAAATTTACTACAGATGAACACATTAAAGCCTTCTTCGTAGAAACTGATATCCTAGGAGTTGGTTATGAAGATGTTGATGTTAGGCTATTTGTTTAAACTCTAGTTGAAGAAGCGGCTGACTAGTTTTATCACTTGGATGATGCTTCAATCACAAGTTGGGATACTATAAAGATGGATTTTGAAGCTAGGTTCAAAACGGCTGAAGATGAACACGTGTTGTTGACGCAATTGACCTCTATTAAGAAACAAGCTTCTATAAGTTTGAGGGAGTTCGTTGCTAAATTCAATAAGATTGTCAACAGAATTCCCACGGCCGATAGACCAACTCCTGCAAATCTAAAGATATTCTTTATGAGTGCCATGCCACTAGATATAAATTACAATCTGAGAAGAGCACGACCTATAGATTTGGACGGTGCCCAGAAAATAGCCATTGAGTTAGAAGATGACATGATTTCTACTGGCAGATGGAAAAGAGAAATACAGACAGGCACTAGTTCAAGTGGCACTACATCGACCAATGAGATGATGCAGAAAATATCCAATGAAATCATCGCTTTAAAAAGACAACTCCCTAAGTTCAACAATCTGTACCAAAAATCATTTCAAGATCAGAATAGTAGAAATACTGATAGCAGGACACTATAATTACCTGCTCCGCAATAGAGGCTTGCGATTGAGGCTCCCCCTAAGAAAGGAAATATGTGTGTATTTCATCTAACGACGGACCACAATGGTGAGAGTTGTCCCGAAATAGCTCACATGATGCAATTATTATCTACTAATGAGTTGGATACTACAACACCAAACAATGAACCAGATTCATGCTCGCATGGAGACTCTATAAATTTATTTTTTGAGTATGAATCTAATTCTAAGAAGTAGGGAGAATGTTATGCTACTATAGATGACACTACCTACGCAGTTCTAACTCAAAGCCACAAAGACAAAACTCCCATTATCATTCCTTCAATGGGAACCAACAATGCATCTACTTCAAGTATGAAAGAAATCAGTCAGGGAACAAAAATCTCACAGCCGGGTAAGGAAAATGATTCTTTTGATTTCATTCAGTTCTGTAAAAATTCCAGTATCAAAATTTCTCCCATAGATTATTTAAGGTCGAATCCTGCTGAATTGAAAAGATTCATGGATTACTTAAAAGGAGATAGTATAAATTTGAATCAAAATGTCACCTCTTCCAATGAAGATGATTCCTCACTAGCAAAACTATTTAAACAAGGAGAAACCACTGTATTGGCTACTTTCCCAGGTCAAAAACCCAAACCATTTTACGTATCCTTGTATATCAACGGTTGTAAACTTAGCAACTGTATCATAGATTCAGGTGCTTCTGATAACGTGATGCCTTCCCTGTAGCCAAAGCCTTAGGCCTCACCATGACAAAGGTCCATGGTAGATGTTATTCTATGGATGCTAAGCAATTTCCTTTACTTGGTCAAATCAAAGATGCTCAGGTAGCTTTGGTTGCCCATCCTGAAAAGAAGATGCTATCGACAATCCTTGTTGCAGGTATACCGACAAGTTATGGATTATTTCTTAGTAGAAGTTTTTGCAGAGATTTAAGCGGGGAGATTAAATTGGATTGGTCTCAGATAGTAATTCCAGTGGGAAATAAGAAGGTCAAACTAGAGCCTAAGGAGAAGTCAAAGTTCACAATTCTGAAATTGGATGATCCAAAAGCTCAAATCCTGTATCAAGAATTAGAGTTTGGCAATTACATGATGTTTACCCAGGGCATTGCTGACGAACCAGAAGGCGAACAAGAAGAAGTTAAGACTACTGAGAAGGAAAAGATTCCATAAGTCTGGACACTAGAATTCGATGGTAGTTGTTCTTCCTTTGGATCTGGTGTCGGAGTTATATTAATCCCACCCGAAGGTGAACCTGAGCCGATGACTTTCAAATTGGAGTTTGCAAATACCAATAATACAGCTGAGTATGAGGCATTGTTACTCAGGATAATTGCTGCGAAAGGAAAGGGTGTGAAAATTCTAAAAGCTCAAGGTGACGTTGAGTTGATCGTGTGCCAAATCAAAAGTCAATACTCTGTCAAAAATCAGAAGTTGACAAGTTACAAAAATAGAGTATGGGACAAGATTGAAGGATTGGATGCCTTTGCAATCGAATATGTCCCTAGAGAATTAAATTCCAAAGCAGATTCACTTGCAGTCTCCACTTCCTTACTACTACCTCATCCAGAATTTAAAGACAAGAAGTACCAAGTAGAAGTAATGTACAGGCCATCAATACCTAATAACATAGATGATTGGCAAGTATTCGATGATGAAAAATTCCTGCAACTCTTCCTTGAAGGTAACAATAGTTCCCTTGAAGAAAATCCAAACAATCTACCACAAGATCATTCCAGGAAATAGAAGAAAGATGAACCAGGTGTGACTCAATTGTAAGGTAACGACATTCCCCCATACTTTATATCATTAGAGAAATTGTTCAATCGTCATGATACTTATGTTAAGAAGAAAAGGATAGAGAAAGGTTTGACGACTAGAGAATATGAAGGGATGAACATTGGGAATGAGTCAAATCCCAGGATGATAAACATAGGAAAGTGGTGCACACCTGAAGAGAAAGTGGAAGCTAGAAGGCTTTTTCTAGAATATCAATATGTCTTTTCCTAGAGTTATGAAGATTTAAAAAGCTTTATGGGAGGAAACTTCAAGCATCAAATTCCCCTAAAACCTGATGCTGCCCCATTCAGATAGAAACAAATAAACTATAATCCTAAAGTGGCAGGCGCCATTTTTAGAGAGGTTGATAAAATGCTCAAAGCCAGGATTATCTACCCTATCCACCACTCTACATGGATATCAAACATCGTCCCTGTGAGAAAAAATAATGGAGAAATAAGGATATGCGTAGATTTCAAAAATTTAAATCAAGCTTCTTTAAAAGACAATTACGCACTACCCAACATGGATCACTTGTTGCAGACAGTTGCAGGGGCCGAAATGATGTCTATGCTCGATGGTTTTTCTAGATACAATCAAGTCAAAGTAAAAGAGAAAGACCAGCACAAGACTACATTTACCACTTCCTGGGGCACATTTGCATACCACAAAATGTCATTTGGCCTTATCAACGCTGGTGCAACATTTCAACGAGGTATGGATTTTTCTTTTTCTGCTATGAAAGATAAGATCATTGTCATATATTTGGATGACTTAACTATGTTCTCTAAGAAAAGAAGCAATCATATTAAGGATTTAGAGAGAGTATTGTGAAGGTGTAGAGAACAGGGGATTTCTTTAAATCCTAAGAAGTCAGTTTTTTGTGTTACCGAAGGAAAACTACTAGGTCATATTGTATCACAAGAAGGTATTAGGATTGACCCAGAGCGGGTCAAAGCCATCCAAAAGCTAAGTTTACCTGTAAGTAAAACTTGAGTGAAGTCATTCTTCGGTCAGGTAAATTTTCTTAGGAGATTCATCCCTGACTTTTCAAAGATCACCAAATGTATTGTAGACATGATGAAAGGTAATCAGAATTTCAAATGGAATGACCCTAGTAAAAGAGCCTTCCAAGATATAAAGGATGATATAGCCAACACCCATGTCTTATGCCACCCAGATTATAAGAAGGATTTCATGATTTATTGTTATGCATCTGAACATACATTGTCAACTATTCTTATGCAAGAAAATAGAGAAGGAGTTCAGGCTCCTATTGCCTTTATGAGTATGCCACTAAAAAATCATGAGCTAAGATATTCTCAGGTCAAGAAGCATGCTTTCTTAGTGGTGAAAGCCTTGAAGAACTTTAGATTCTATATCTTACATTCTCACTCCGTTGTATTTGTTCCTAACATTGCAGTAAAGAGTATATTAACCCAGCAAGATGAAGGATGTAATAACAGAGGGGCTTGGGTAGCCAAAACACAAGAATATGATATAGAGGTCAAGCCAAATAAACTAGTATGAGGCAATGCATTGTGAAAAGCTATGGTAGAAAGTGAAGGAGATAATCAGCCCAAAAAAGAACAATTAGTTTTGGCAATGAGTTTACAAGACCCGTGGTTTGAAGACATTGTATATTTCCTAACTTATGGTGAATTCCCTGAAAGATTGATAGCTAAACAAAGGAGAGACCTGAAGTTGAAAGCTGCTAAATATGTCATTTGGGAAGGTACGTTATACAAAAGATCTGTAGATGGAACTTTTCTTAGGTGTGTAGACAAGCAACAATAGGAGAGATTGTTAAAAATGTTCCATGACGAAGCTTGTGGTGGGCATTTCTCATCTTCTGTAACTGCATTTAATATTTTGAGGCAATGCTACTATTGGTCAGGAATGTTCAAGGACGCGTATCATTGGGTGGCCAAGTGTGAAAAATGTAAGATGTTCATAGGTCGACCTCAACTAGCACATCTTCCTCTCAGACCAGTAATAATAGAAGGTCTCTTTCAGCAATGGGGCCTCGACTTTATCGGGCCTATCAATCCTGCATCAAGTGTCAGTCACAGTTATATAATCACTGCAACTAACTATTTTATGAAATGGGTGGAGGTGAATGCCACAAAGAAAACTACTTTTGAAGTAGTGTGCGAATTCATCAAAGAAAACATTATGGTAAGATTTGGTGTGCCTATTAAAATAGTCATGGATAATACAGCTTACTTTTCTTCAGCTGAAATTACCAAATTCTATTTTGAGTATGGTTTAACTACTAGTCATTCGTCTAACTATTTCCCACAAGGAAATGATCAAGTTGAACCAAGTAATAAGAACCTGGTAAATATAGTGAGAAAACTTGTATCAGATAACCAAAAGACTTGGCACAAGAAAATTCACGAAGCACTCTGGGCTGATAGAGTAACTGCAAAGAGGGAAATTGGTATTTCACCTTTTGAGCTGGTGTACAAAGTTGAGGCAAGCCTTCCCCTGCCTCTGGAATTGGCCACTAACAAGTTGAGAACAACGGTAGAAGATGGCATCTATAAGGATGGGTTGGAAAAGCGAATTTTGTATCTGAATAAACTTGAAGAAGAACGAGAGAAGATTGTTGATCATATCATAGAACATTAGATGTGGGTAAAGAATATCTTTGACAAGAAAACCAGACCAAGGAAGTTCATGGTTGGAGATTCAGTACTACTATGGGATAAACGAGGAGCGCCTAAAGGAATGCATGGTAAATTTGAGACACTATGGAAAGGACCATTCATCATCCATCAAGCCTTTGATAGAAATTCTTTCAAATTGGTGTATCCAAGTGGTGAAGTACTACCCCTGACCTATAATGGTCAAGATTTGAAATTATATCAAGTTGCAAATTGAAAACAGGTAACCCCTATATTGTATGATAGTTACGTTTAGTTCCAGTTTCCATTTTCCTTAGTTTAGGTTTCCTCGCTTCATCTTTCATTTCCTGTTTCCTTCCGTTGCTTTAGTTTTGTTGTGAGCCACTTGTTTATTTAACTTTGTGAAACTAGAGATTTGGATTCCTTGCTTAGATATAAAAATATCCAAGTCCCCAGACAGAGCAAGCTATTGCCCCACTTTTGTTCTTCATGCTTTAAAACAAAAGTGAATACCTTGTGTTTAGATAGAGTAATGAGTTTTGAGATAATAAGTTGAAGTCTAAGTCTAGAATTTCCATAGGATAGGTGGTCTTTATCAAATAATCCCTCCATGCCTCTTTTTGCTTTTAAGTCAGGTTGGTCTTTAATTTCATCCTAGGAATGGGTAAGTTATAGTTCCTAATTCGATAAAGAATTTTATTCTTTCAGTTCTATTGATGGTATTCATATGGATGAGTAACTTCAAATTGATAGTTTTCCTCTTTGTTGGGAAACTAAAAATCACCTTCTCCTCGACGGGTTTTGACTCATGAAGGTAATTTTTCGTGGGAAGAGAACACAGGAATCATCAAGCGCACAAACAAGGCCTGAAGATCGATATTCTCAAGTTAAGAATGAGCTGGGTCTAGAGGAAGTAGCTTGGTCAAGAAGATATAATAAACTTCTCCACTTGCAGAGTTTCTCTTACAGAGGTTGCTTTCTGAAGGATTGTAGAAAGTGTGTCAGAGATTCCCGAAAGCCAAGCATCTAGATTTTGAGGAAATAAGATTGAATCCCTGCATTGGATAAAGTGGTCTCAGAATAAGAGAACATGAGTAAAAGACCTTTCCCGGAGAATCAGTTTTCAGCTTCTCCCTTGTTGGAAAATCACCTGAGAAGGTCAGTTTCTGAGAAGCGACAACTTATGAGGAAATAAGCATAAGAAATCACAGGGATTGAATGATCGGGTATGATCGAGGTAATTTGTTTTGATACCTAAGAGAAGTTGATAAAGAAAAGGACCAGTTACAGATTTTTCAAAAATCACTTCTCAGCTTCTCCACAATTGGGTTTCTACCTTCGAAGTGAGTTTTCCAACAAAGGCATTAAATTGAGAGAAGTGAAAAAGTAAAAATCCGCTGCATCAATAAAGTTACCATTATAACTACTTCAAATGGGTAAAAGTGATTTTCTAAGGCCATTAATAAGACATGTTTAATTCAAATCTTAATGTTAGAACTCTAACAGATATTTTTAAAAATCTCACTCGTGTAGCGCAAGATATGGAAAGTAACGGTAGGGAAACAAGCTGTTTATAAAAGATTCAAGTGATTAGTAAAAAATTACCATTTGTTCACATCTTTCTCATATGCCTTTAAGTCCTCACGATTTCACAAATCATATGCCGGCATACTCCAAAGCTTCTTAACAGTAAATCGAAAGCAGAATTAGAAGCTATGGCCACTAGATTCTTGGGTTTTGATGGGTTGAACATGATTACTTCTGAATGGCATAATTTGACAGATACATCCCTTAGATTCTACGATCTAGAAAATCTACACAGAAGATTGAGAGAGGAAAATCTCCTCCCTATGACACAAAAGCTCAAAGGTAGCGGTTTGGTCGAAGCCGTTGGATTTCCTATTGCAGTACAAGCTCCCGAACTAATCTGGGAATGTATAACTATATTCAACCCAAATACAAAATAGATTTTTCTGCCAGATGACATAGTACTCATCTCCATTGATAGAGAGTCCGTGCAAAATAGTCTCTGTATCCCAGAGCAAGCGGACTTTTAAAACATGACCTTCTCAATCACAATATCAGAATACAATGAGAAGAAAATGAGGTGGACGAAAGAGAACATGAACTCGTGGTTTCAAAAGGCTAGAAGCATAAAGGGAAAAATGTTGAAGACACTTTTCAAGACAGATCTGAAGGCTGAGATCATCGACATCCTGGTACTCCTTCACAAGATAAAAGGTGAAAGTGATGCATTGAATTTCATAGAGCACTACTTCTTCTTGGCCCAGGTAATATCTGTTGAGCATCATTATATAGACTGGGCTCAAGTGGTAAGTGAAAATCTGTCTAATGCCTTGAACCTTCACCAAGTACCAGAAATTTTTTTATATGTCTTCCTGTTTGATCTATGTTTTAGCTATATTGCAAGTATGGCTTGGACTCCCTAGGTTAGAAGAATTCCAAGATGATGTGAAAATTTATGAATTCTTCCCTCATTTGTAGTTACAAAATAGCTATGTCAAGTTCATTAAAGTTAATGACTCATTCACAATGAGGTTGCGCACAGAGTTACAAGGATGCCCAAAATGGAGATTCTCTCCAGAGGCCATGGAATTCATCACCCAATTTGGGAGTTTCTTCATTCAATTTTCTAGTTTCTCATACCTTCATCTTGCAGGTTTTGATGATTTTCCCATGAAGCTGCCAAGGTACCCTGATGATATGATTGTGCTTGTAGAGGTGATCCGGCAGATGTTGCAAGTGAACCTGATCAGTGCAGGAATTAAGAAGAAAGGCTATGAATTCCCTATTACCATTGGAGCTTACAGTTGTGCGTCGAGATCAAATGCTAAGAACATGATAAAGGTGTTCGAGAGTAGATATAAGTCGGAGAAGAATGAATTATTGAGACCACAATTTGATCTAGTCAATTATGCCAAAAATCATCTAAAAATTGGCACTGTGGTCAGGCATATGCCCAAAATCGAAGATTATTGGGTGAATTATAAGGATGAGCTAGAGAGCCAAGAGAGGTTTTACTCCAAGTTGAATATTGAAAAAATTATGTTGTACAATGTCAACATTAATGTTGAGGGCATTGTTGATGACGGAGAACACATGTACAGCAATAGATACAGAGACCAGATGAAACCTTTCCCTGTGAGCTCGAAGCCAGTTCAAGGTCAAGCTATAGAAGAGTTGGAAATCTTAATGGTCAAAATCATTAAGAGAATTGATAAGTGGGCTCAGTGGATGATGGGAAGGAAAAAGAGGTCTGGGAAGCCTACTCCTCAACAAGATCTTGCAGTCGATTCGATGAGTGCTCATGCATCCTCCTCTTTTCCAACTTCGTCTGTAGCCAAAGGACCAGCTCAATCGGTAGGTGGAGATGATCAACCACCCAAAAAAGAGATCCCAATTGAGAAGACTTGTGGAGCAGGTCCATCTCCAGTCATCGGTTCAAATGAAGAAGTCGAAGTTGAGAAATCCATCAAGCCAACGAAAGAACCTGTTGGAGCCTCGAAACCATAATAGCAAGCACCAGGAGGAACCACTGAAATACAAGGTGACACTCCTAGTCAAGAGCCCCCTTCCATTGTCGAAGTTGGTGATGACAGTAGCAGTTTAGAATCTGGGGCAGATGAAGAGAACTTGGTGTCTCCTCGAAAGGAAAAGAGTATTTCTTCTCCACAGGTTAATCCTTTCACTTCCAAGAAAAAGTCTTCTCCTCTTGTTATTAGGAAATTATTTGTTGAAGATTTAATTTCTGCAATAAAATTTACAAGTGTAGAATCATGGCTCGAGAATACTCTGGAGCGAAAAAAGAAAAAGGGTTGAGCAAGGTGCTCCCAGTGGTGAGATGTTCTTTCGAGCGATGCAGTCGGGTTCAACCGTAAGGCTAAGAAGACTAGGACTTTGAGCACTCTTGGTTGAGATCCAGACATAGGACACTTGACTATGGAAATAGCGAAACTGATAAAAGATGACAGAATTGAAGATCTTACTGCCTTAGATTTTGCACTCTAGTCCTTGGACATGGGGCTCGCCCGCCGTGATACAAAAGTAGACTTGTCGAAGTCTAGTAACATCTTGATTGAGGAAGAGCTTGAAGAACTCAAAGTCACTAAGACTCGACTCAAGGTGGAGATAAAGAAATGACTAACTTCATCAAGCAGTTGGTTGCTCATGTAGCAAGCCTACCTAGTTCTCCGGCAATATTTGATCATGTTGTAGCCGAGAATCAGGCCATAATTACCAAATTACAAGAGAATAAACTTTTTGGGCACATTGGCAAGAGGTGGATCGAATGACTTAAGTCTAAAGGTCTTGTAGCCATCGAGTAGCTCGGCAATGTCCTTTTAAAGTTAGAGGTAGAGAAAGAATCCCTCATGGAACATATGCAGAGACTCACAAAAGAAAGGTTGAGATGTGAAGAATGCATGGTGCTACTGCATTGGTTAGTCGCAATGAAGACTAAGGATGCATTCAAGGCCAACATATTGCAGAAAGGGGATGAACCTCTGATCAAGTGGCTCCAAGGGGTAGAATTCAAAATGGAGATGATAATCAAGGTAGAGGTAGAAATGAAGGTGACCGATGAAGAAGTCACCAAAGAGAAAAGTAAGATCTTTGTGTATTTGACGGGCCTTCACTCTGAGTCTCAAACTAGCGCAGATGGAAAGAGCCCGATTGGTATATCTAATATGCAGAAGTCATTCTTTGACTACTTGGATCAACTTGAAGAGTTATCTAGGTCTCATCTTGATAGAATACCCGATCTTTAGCAACTCGGTGGATGCATATACAAAGCCATGGAGAAGACACAATCCTGAAAATATGTGGCAAAATGCATAGAGAAAGACCAATCCTGCTAGCTCATAAGATATAAAAATGTTCACATTCCTTATTCTGAAAGGATGATCCCAATTTTTGCGGTTGCTAAAGCTCATAAGGCTAAGTTGGAGAAGTGGAAGAAATTAGAAAAGAACAAATAGTTTCCATCTTTTTCCCTTTTGATATATATTGTATAGTCGGTAAATGGCCACTTGTCATTCACTAACCTTTGTAGAATATGAATCGATTCGGTGGATTTTGTAATTGCTTAATTCTTGAAGCCTATACATAACACTTCAAAAATCAATGAAATGGTTGGCTAAATTTTGGTGTGAAATACATCTTGTTGCAGAGTCAATCTAGAATGTGTTTAGTTCCATTTATTTACTATTCCATGCTCAAAAGTGACTTTTAGAAGAGCAGTGGCAACATTTTGTGGAGCATCTTTTGTGGAGCAATATAAAGTTTTAGGGGTTTTAATCAGGTATGCACATCGTGATTTTGCTCTTTACATACTTGTTTTATTATATTCCACCTATTAATTGGATCCCAAACTTGTAATTACGTATATGAAGGTAAGGGGTTTAACTATTGCACACCTAAATTTTTATCTAATGCATGATCTGCCCCTTTCTTTGTGGAATGTATTAATAAAAATAGAAGTAGAGCAAGGAAGCCCTTGCATTCTACAACCAAATTTGGTCAGACCATTTCACATTTTTGCTTGTGTTAAAGGCATGCGAGAACCTCTTAGATCTAGAAAATGGTTAGGGAATCCATTACCATACTATAAGAAATGGTTTAGAATCTCACATTTTTCTATCTCGAATGTCCTCATGGATATGTATGCCAAATGTGGATGTGTTGAGGATGCGTGTTGTCCATTAGAAGTCAGTTTTGAGATAATTAAATTTTCAATGTGTTGTGATTATCTTTCTTCACTTATTATTGTGATTCTTTGGGCATTTTACATACCATTTGTAACTCCACATCTAGACTGGTAGCCTTCCTTGGTTATTTTCCTTTTCAATATCCTATTATGTACTACATGTATCCTTGTTCTAATACAATATTTAATAACACGTGGATAATAGAGTTTTAAGTTGACATGAAGAGGGTCCTTCTTTCCTTGAATTCAACCTTCATGTATGTCATGTAGTACCTTAGTGAAAAATTCAAATTCTATGCTAACCTATGAGTGTTGAATCTTCACTAAAAATATCATCATTTCCACTAGTATTTTATTTCTTCTACCTCTCCCCAACACTTGACACCAGTCATGATATTCAAAAATTCTATGACTAAAGTTTTTGAATTTTGGCAATTATCATGTGAAGAGTTGTTGATGGTTGCATTGTAACATGTCATATTTCAAGTGCTTGAGCTCGTATATGAGATGTTGTACTGGATTGCACTTTAGCACAAAGTATTGTTCACACCTACACAAGGTTGTTTAAAGGTTTATAGTTGATATTGGACTGGCCATATCATGTCCTTGGTAAATCATGGAAACTAAATTCAGAGCTGCTAAAGATGTACCATTTTTATTATCTTACCACCTTGAATAGTGGGTGTGCACCCTTGGATAGTGTGCAATTGATCTCCTCCATTTTGTTATTTATCTCTTAATGATAAGTTGTGGATTGATCTAGTTGACTATCTAATCTCTTCCACAAGGCTTGCTATTGTGTGCTATAAATGTGTCACACTTCTGTGAATCATTGCATTCAAGAACACTCAAGAATGAGGTTTCAAAAATTGATCCATAGCTCCCTAGGCATGGAGTGCAAGAGTTTTAAGAATGCTCTCAGCTAGAGCTATTTAGCCTATAACCTTGCTAGTAAAGCATGCAATGGGAGATTCAATGAAGACAAGGGCAAAAATGCCAATATCCTCAAGAATCAAGAATGAAAATACAATGCAATGCTAACTAGAAATGAGAATGCAAGCTAAGCTATGAAAGGAAATATGCAAGTGTTACAACCCAAGCTAATTAATCTATGTGAGCTAATCTAGAGCATAGAAATGAAGCTAATCTAAGAAAGTATAAATATGAAGCTAAGCTAAGAATGCAAGAATGAGATGTAGATGCTAAGAATGCTCCAAATCTTCAAAAAGCTCCAAAGTGACCTAGAAATCCTGCAGCATAAAGTTAGCATAAAAAGTTGAGGATCTAGAATGAAGAAGAGAGCTCTCCTTTTAAAGGAAATGAGGAGGAATGGACCATGAAGATTAAAAGGAAAAAGATTTAATCAACGGTGGAACGTAAAAGATGAGCAATCCATGTGCACAAGTATCTTCTAATAGGAAAATAAGAGTTGACTTTTGTGTCCATATGAGACAAAAAATGTTTTTTCCCTTTTTATAAAATAAGAATAATATTTTATTTGTGCAACTTAGGATAAGAGGAAAAGTGGGGGCTTTTTATTTAATAAAAGGGGACGAAATATTATTTTTTATAAATAAAGACTTAGGATAAAATGGTTAGCCCATAGAAAATAATCGAATAAATGATAGAGCTAGGATTTGATCAAGAGCAAGCAATTGATGATTTAGCAAAAAGGGTTAATAGTCTAGGTGACCATTTTTAGGTGTATACATTTGCTCCTCTTTGACTAATGTGTGATCGATCTGAGAACACATGTAGTCAAACAATGAAGTTGAAATGTGAGATCGATTTGGGATCACAAAGCAACTCAAATTAGCCAAGAAAGCAAGAGATAGCCAAGAAGGCAAGTGTGTGTGTGAAAATTGTACCTGATCTATAGACACAACACTTCAGTAAAATATTAGAGGTTAGCTATAATCAAATCATGCAAAATTAAAATCTAATCTAACCAAGAGATTTATTGCCTTCTAGTAGGTGCGAGATTAATGTTCTCAGATTGTTATCGAGATCAGTGACCTAGACGACACCTAAATGAAGGATTTGAATGCAATTGATCTAGATATGAATTGAATGCAATTAAGCTATTTTTTTGGTATTTTTATGCAATAAGAATGATAAAAATTGATATGAATCTATGCTAATATGGAAATTGATATACTAAAATGATCTAACAATGATATGAAAAAGAATCTAAATGAATGTAAAAAAAACAAATTGATCTCACAATAGCCTTGATTTGCAATAAGTTTTGATTCTCCCAATTCCAATTCTCCAACGTGATTGTGCAAAAATATGAGATGCTTGGATGCAAATTTGAGAGATGAATTATGAAGAGCTGAGCCTTGTTTATATAGAAATCCAAGGCTTTGGAAGTGCATGGAAGAAAGCCATAAATCACTCAAATAACTCAGGTTGATTTTTGAGTTATTTTTAAATAACAGATAATTAAGTCACAAAAATCATGCAAAAGCACAGTTTAACTCGAATTAGAAGTTTAGATCAACTTTAAAACTCAAAAAGATGTTGAGTTTCAAAAAGCTAACAACTTGCATTGATTTTCCAATTTTGAGTTTAACTAGTCCTTGAATATGCACATGGATAATTATGATTTAATAAATAAATAAAGTGATTTATGCTCAACTTAATTGATTTTTGAAATAAAATAATTAATTTATGGGTATCACATATTTTCGATTATCTTAGCAGAACTAGCAGGTATCACATCCAAACCCTTCAGTTGCTGAAGAACCAAGGAAAGAACACTATGATCCGATGGTTGCAAAAACTGATACAGTTTACAAGATTAGGAGAATATCAGATTGATATGGATCTTGATGAATCTG
The DNA here is from genome assembly GCA_027943335.1 of Chamaecyparis obtusa. NCBI lineage: Eukaryota > Viridiplantae > Streptophyta > Pinopsida > Cupressales > Cupressaceae > Chamaecyparis > Chamaecyparis obtusa. Next base: position 1,603,628 of record BSBK01002822.1, on the reverse strand, counting down.
ATATGCCCCAAGTGATGATAGATTTGCCCCGAGCAATGAGGACCTTTTTGATGAATCAGTAACTAGACGTGATTGTTTGTCTTGATCACTGATGAAAGATATTGATAGAAAAAAAGATATGATTTCAAATTTGATTACAAACTTTGAATGATATGCCATACCATGCCCCCTTCGGGATTAAAATTGAAATCTGACAAGAAAAGTCAGCGTTGAGAGTTTAGAAGCATGTTAATTGATTTGAGAAGTGGTTAAACACGTCCAGTGAATGCATCCAGCATCATTTAGAGGTTCTGGAGACTAAGTTTGACTAGATTTGACCATGAGTTGACCATGGTTGACCAAGTTAAAATTTTGATAGTTTGATGTTTAGATAATTAGTTAAGTTGAATACTGGATTTTTGTGATGATTGAAGGTCGATTATGCAAGTAGTTAATAATATGAATGATCTCAGATTTGAATTTTGATCCCGAAAAAGGATTCTACTTGCTATTTCATTGGAGGAACCTTCGTGTGGGATTCAGCTCTTGTTAGATTGGAAGAGGTGATTGAAGAATTGTTTAAGCATTGAAGTTTGTTTAGTCATTGTAAGATCATGCAACATGAAAAATGCAATGAGACATGCAAAATAAAATGCAACCTAAGACCTAGGACCTAGTCACTGATCATGTGTCGATTTGTTATCATCATTGAACTTTTAAGTAACCGGATAAATCAATACAATGCCCACTAGCTATGGAACCATAGACATATGAATATCGATTTGTAACGCTCAAGAACCAATACAACACCCACTGGTCAAACAACCATGGACATATGAATATTGGTTTTATTTTTGAAATGTCAAATTAGATACAAACACCAAGGCACAAACGTCAGGATGACCTGAATATCATGTCCATTTTGATATAGCAATTTGTATAAGCATCAAAACATAAACATCGTGATGACCTGAATACGCCTTGCATGACAAACACATCAAATAGCTAAGAGATTATTCTAAATCCAATGTGAATTACCCGTAGTGACCCTTTATCGTTCACATCCTTAGGTAAGATCGTGTTTCACAGTAGGAGAAAGAACTCACTCAAAAAGATAATAGTTAGATCAAACTTCCTTGAATTTTTTGGGTATCAATGGTTGAGGTACGCATGGCCATCCAATTCGAGATAGAGGCTTTTATAGTCGAACACCATTTCAATCTGAAATTTCTAAAGTTATTAGATTTTCACATACAAGCAGAAGATAAAGAAAAGATTATGCCCCCAGTCATCACTCTCTAAATCCTATAAAGGACATCATTGAAGAGCTTGAAGGGACACAATATGCAAAAATCTCAATGCAAATCAGTAAGCATACAAGGAGATAAAAACATGTAAAAAGCATAGATTATTTTCAGTTGAGTTTTGATGTTTGATTGCGTTGTTGTAGATGCAAAATCTTTTCTGGAGACAAGACAGACTGACTGACTCACATGAAGCTTCAAAGGACTATGACTAGATATGATCCGTCTAAGATACATGGGAGACCATAGGATATGACATTGATTGCCCCCAAGTGTTAAACATTGATAGGATACAGACGCTTGAGCTGATTGGTGTACAGATCGACTTATTAAAAACTAGAAATGCAGAAACAAACCGGGAGATATGTACAAACTAAAGAAAGACTGAAAGCTAGGAAAGACCAAGATTGCATTGATAGATGGAGCATTTGGAACAAGTGGCACCCGTTTGCTGGGTTTTCACCATCTTGGCAGAGATTCTATTTTTGCTACCAAGGTGCCTATTTCCAGGTTTTCACCAAGGCACTTTTTTTCTTTTTTTTTGTATTTTTTATTTTTTTTTCAATTTTTTTGAATTTTTGATAGTTTTTTTTTTTTTTTGTGAATCATCAAGGTGCCTATTGCTGGGTTTTCACCAAGATGTTTATTTTTTCCAGACTTTTTCTGATTTTTATAATTTTTTCAAGACTTTTTCTAATTTTTAAAATTTTTTTAGGACATTTACCATAGACTGAATGCCTTAGGCGTAGAATTTCTTCAGATGGAGAACGTTGATTGGTTCTCAGAGCTGTTCTCCTTCAGTCGTTGAGAGTTGATAGGCACCAGAGCCAAAGGTAGTAGTAATGAAAAAGGGACCCAGCCAATTGGGTTTGAACTTCCCCTTCTGTTCTCGATGAGATTGATTTTTCAGATTTTCTCTCAAGACTAGATCGCCAACCTGAAATTCTCTGTGTCTGACTTTCTTGTTGTAGCCTCTAGACATTCTCTTCTGATATACTCTGAGATGATCATACGTTTCTTGTCTGCGCTCATCTAGTAGTTCAAGTTCTTGCAACCTAGACACTCTATAGTCATCATCAGTTACTAGACCATGCATTTTGATTCTGAGTGATGAGATTTTAACCTTAATAGGTATTACCACTTCAAACCCATAAACTAAAGTGAAAGCTGTAGCCCTAGTAGGCATTTTGATACTTGTTTTGTAGGCCCAGAGAGCTGGATTGATCATGAGATGCTTGTTTTGATACTTGTGCTGATACTTGTTTTGATACTGATTCTGATACTGGTTCTGATACTTGTTCTGATACTAATTCTGATACTTGTTATGATACTTGTTCTGATACTTGTTCTGATACTTGGTTCTGATACTTGTTCTAATACTCATTCTGATAGTGGTTCTGATACTAGTTCTAACACTGGTTCTGACACTTGTTCTAATACTGGTTTTGATACTTGGTATACTTGATAGCATCTTTTTCCATTGCAAACTCCCAAACAAGATCATATTGTGTAGTCCCAATGTCTAGCAAGGTGGAGAACAAGAGGGATCGACAAACTGGTGGAAGAGATGGAAGACAAGAGAATAAAAGATAATGAAAGGAAGAAATCCTCAAGGGAAAACTCCTCAAGAATACCCAAGCTAGGGAAAAATTGTCATGTAAAGTGCATTTGGACAAGCAATGAAAGACTAGCATATGATAAGTCACAAAATCATAATGCAAGAGCAGGAAAGGATGCAATCCAAAGGAGTAGACATGTCAAGAGGCTTCATAGCACCGTGTTTTACTTTTTTTTTTTTTTTTTTTTTATTAGATCAAAACCAAAAGAGAAAAGGATAGTGATAGGTGAAAATAAATGGAGGAAGATAGATATGAAGGCTAAACATGAAGGGAATGAAAGCAAGATCATCGTAAGATAGCTCACAAGATAGCCAAATGTTCATATATAGATCAACATTGTCAAGATCAAAGAGAAAAGATGAAATAGATGAAATATGTAGAAGAACTACGCATGATGTCTGATTGCCAGGTTTTCATCATGGTACTTATCCAAGGCGCCACAAAGGAGTGGTTTTCATCATAAGATGAATTTATTTCTCTTTACTTTTGCTACCAAGGTGCCTGTTTCTAAGTTTTCACCAAGGCACATTTTCAATTTTTTTCATTTTTATTTCTTTTTGGAAGAAGGCAAGCTTTTTAGATAATGCTCCTTCAAAGGATAAACCATGATATGCCAAGGATTCAAAATGATATGCTCAAAGATGCTGATAGAGAAAGGAATATGGAAGAGAAAAATGGAAGATAGGGTTTTATGTAAAGTGAGTGAGGTTGAAAGATAGGAGGAATAGGCAAATGAGAAAAAATGATAGAAGATAGAAAGTTAATGAATGGAAAGATTGTGAAAGGGTAGATGGAAAGAAAGGCAAGATCAACGTAAAAACACACCTTGAAGGGTGGCGAGAGGGTGGAGGAAACGTGAATGAAGGAATACGTGAAGGAATATGGCGAATGGATAGTAGAGGTTGTGGTTTAGGCACATAAAATGAAAAAATATTTTTGGAAGAAGATGAAGTGGAAGCCTTTGGAAGCTTGAATGTCAACTTCACTTGTTGCCCAACACTAGTCTCTTTCAAGAGAGACTTTGGAATCCATATAGCCATAAGCTTTTTATTTCTTTTTTATGATCTAGAGAGAATATCTTCAATGATGGATTTTGGAACCCATACTTGTCTTGTAGTTTTTTTCTTAGATATCTCTTTTGACTTTATGTTTCCATGTCTATTAGAGGAGACATGGTGATCTTTTTTTGATAGATTCTTGTATTGCTTATTTTTCTTGTATTGAGCATTCAAGTTACTTCCAAAAAACTTGGGACTTGTGGAAGAAGGAGGATATGATTGGTTTAGATGGGTGGGTAGATGAAAAGGATTCAAGGATATGCATCTATGTTGATCTTGAGGAAAGATGGGAGATGGAGGGACGTAAGGACCCAAGATGGATGGCGAATTAGGAGAGTTGGGAGGGGAATGTGAAGGAACATAAGGACCCAAGATGGAAGGAAGACGTGAAGCCTTTTGTAATGGTGGAAGAGGTCCAAGGATGGAAGTGGAAGATGCAAAAGGATAATCAATAAGTTCATCAACATCTATATGACAACTAAGGATATCAGCATCTTTAAAGTGAGCATTAGGATTTTCAATAGAATCATGAACATCTTGAATAGGAGCACCTTCTTTGATAGGATTGTTCAAAGCTTGCAATGACTTAGGAAGAGTAGAAAGTGAAAATGAACATGAAGTGGTAGAATAAGAAGATGGAAGACTTTGATCTTGACAAGGATCTTTGGATAACACAAGCGCATAATTTTTCTCTTGATTTTCAATAGGCTTAACATTGGAAGTAACAACACCATTTTTGACAACCTTAATGGAAGTATCATCTTTGGAAAGTGCAAGTGTAGTAAGGTTATTTTGATTGTCAATAAGCTCAACTGTGTAAGCAGTAGCTTGATCTTGCTTAGGAGAAGACTTAAGACATGGTGGAATGCATGAAAAAGGGTGTGCAGGATCAAAAGAACCATGAAGCAGATAAGAGACATCACGAAAAAGACTGGATGACATGGAGGGTTCTTGATCTTGATATTTCTTTATGTTCTTTTCTTCATCATTTTTAGAGTTCTCTTGACATGGAGCCACTTCTAAGGACAAGGAAGCATGTTGGAATGGTATGGAAGACTTTGGAAGAGATGGTGAAAGACTAGCTGAAGTAGGCATTATAGCATATGAAGGCTTAGGCTCTTTAGGTTTATCATTATTGAAAGTATTGGTAGTCAAGTGAAGGTTAGCTTGAGTTTCTTCAAAGGGTAGCTCTAGAGGATAACTTTAGGGAACCGCATGAAAAGTATTACGGCTTGCGTCGGATGAAGGTTCTGTGAAAGATTTGAAAGACTCGAAAGCTTTAGGAAATGTACGGGTATTGGAGGAAGTAGGGGATGGAAGGGAACCATCACAAGACAAAGGTCCAACATTAACATGATCTTTCTTGAGAGTGTAATCTTTATTTTCAGCCAGAGAGTTCTTATAGGAGAGATCCTTATAGTATTAACGTTTCAAGCTAGCATGATGCATTTTATAGTCCTCAGCAGCAGTAGATGGATTATAATCAAGGTATTGTCCACAAAAGCCATCAAAATCTCTTTCAAAATCAGAATCATATGGATCACCATCACGATCTATCCAATATGATGGCCCATTTGTAGTAAGTAGGAACACACGACGAGGAGGACTCTTAGGAACAGAGGTGTCATAGGTATCATTACATTGTCTATCGTCATAGTCATCATAGTCTACAAAGTTTGATGTGTCACTCTCTGTGGAAGAAGTATGATAAGGGTTGTCACATTGCTCACATTTTGTCTGAAGGCATGGTGACATGTACAAGTCTTTATCAAATGGAAAAGAGCATAGAGTTTCCATGGAGAACTCTTTAGGTTCCTTTTCTTTCTCAAGTTTGTCAAGCTGGACTTGCATAGCTTGCAGCTGCTTCATCATAGCGGTGATTAGAGCTTCTTCCTCTTGTGTACTGATTCTTTGAGACATGTGTACTGATTCTCAATGACTACTGCTCTGTTCTTGACACAGTGATTTGTATGACAGATTCTGGAACTAGGTTGAAAAAGCTGAAGTATCTAGCAATTCTGACAATTTTTAAAAATTTCCCAAATGACACTTTGCAGACTCGTACGACACTAGGTATGCTGTGAAACGATAGTTGTAAAACTCATACGATCATTGCAAGCAAGATTTTGACTCTTAGAATTTTTTACCATCAAAACTCGTACGACACTGGGTACTCAATCATACGATAGATGGGTTGTAATGAAACGACACTTAATAGAAACTCGTATGACTTTCTGACCTCCTGAGATGACTTTTGACTCCAGAAAATGATTTTACTTCAGATTGTTCAAATTTTGCGTTTTCAGATTTGAATTATTTGTAAATTTCAATGTCCAGATTTGAGGATTGTAACAGATTTGTCCATTTTCAATAACCAAATAGATAAACAAGCATGCAAAATAGCAAGTGATTGCAAGCATGTCTGAAAACAATGAACAAGGGCAAAAGCAACCTTGCGCATGAACAATCAAGTGACTTATTCGTTCTAATCCTCAAAAGCGCTAATTGTGTATGTTCCAAAAATGTTTTACAATAACGCATGTATACCTTATAACATGAAAATTTGGCCTCGCTAGGGTTTTTAGTAATGGTTCGACTCTGCAACTTTTATGATCCAAAGGGGTGAACTCCAATCCCGGCGCACCAGGGTTTTGACATAGTCCGAGAACTTAATCTTCAGGAGCTGTTAGGGAGATCTGACAACCCAACAATGAACCATACCCATGGAGATTTTTTCCACAAGGACATTTATATAGCGGCTGTCACTACCACGGTGAAAATGGCTATGACCGCTTGAGGTTCCGTCAACGCAGTTTGCCCTGTGAAGGGATTGTCCGCTACGGTTAACCCTCTCTAAAGATGACTCACAATAGTATACCACAAGGGGACTTGGCTCCGTATCCAAAAATTTTGACATCTTTTCACTTTTAACCCAAACAAAGCAAACAGATTAATCCGACACGCTAAGACAGTTTTGCTTCACCAAGGTCTATGATGCCAACTCCACGTGATCTATCAACCTCTCCTAGGAGAGAATGTATCAATCAATAAGAGAAGGCACACTAACCAATTTTGATTCACCAATGCTCGTGATGTCAACCCCACATGATCTATCAATCTCTCTTAGGAGAGAATGTATCAATCAATAAGAGAAGATGCACTAACCAAGTTGAATGTGAAACACACTAAGTATCCTCCCTACCTACAAGGATTCTGTCGTCAAGAAAGATTTCTCTAGGAATCCAATCTCTCAAGAATCACGAATAGTGTTCATAGGGCCTAATTACTATGTGAGCACAAATATATTCCCGAAAGCAAATCTACCAAAAGTACCCAAAAAATAGAAAGAGAAACACTTAACGCTTAAAGCGAATATGAGATGAGTCCATAAGGTGGAACACTTAACACCTCACACAAGCTGAAAATGAGTCCCCAACTTAGAAAACAAGTGAGTTTTTAAAAGCACAAAAGGGTTGCCAAGTGGAACACTTAACGCTTCTGTCTTGTAGACCCCTCCCCTTTATGGTGCTGAGATTGCAACCACGGGGCGGAATGAGGGGCCGATAGATTAGCGAGTCCAATAACCCAAGATAGCAATCAAGATCAATCACAAGTATCTAAGACTACTTAATGAATCCTTAAGGGGTCACAACCTAGTATCAATTATTCAAGTGTGTAGAAATAGACAAAAGCATGAAAAGATGCACACAAGCCAGACACATAAGAGATTTATTTTAAGTCCAAATCAAAATGTTATTAGGTGAAGGAGAATACCTAGGATCCTTGCAACGTGCTTAGTAGATTTTAACTGATTTTTAGCAATTCTTGTTGAGCTTTTCCATGCAAGCAAGTGACGAACTCTCCAACAAGCAAACAAGCAAATAAGATATGCAAAATATATTCAACTTATAAAAATCATAGGGTTAGCTCTAAAAATCAAATATTATCAGCAATAATAACTAGCAATTAACCCAAATAACAACCCATATCATTTATTGAACTATGTAAAAAAAATAAGTGCATACTCATCACAAAACTTTTTTTTTTTTTGCTGCATTTGACCTAGTCAACAAGATCTAATTTTTTTGATATGATTTTGGCCACAAAAATAGAAATTCAAAATAGAGACCCCTACTCAAAAATAGAGAGCTTTCCAAAAATGCAAAAATTTTAGAAAAATCTCTTCATTTGTGTTCTAGATACCTATTTTATCAAAACCGACCAGTTTTTGTAAATTGTCTATTTGAGCTATTATATCATGTCCAAATTTAAAACACAAAGAATGGACCCCCTATAGAATTTAAAGAGATTTTCAAAAATATAAAATTTTATGAGAAATATGCTGATTTGCGTTAGATATTAATTTTTTCTTGAATTTCAAGAAAAAATTTATTAAAAATTCAAAACATTTCAAAAAATTTTAAATTTTTTATTGTAGCTTTCCAGATATGTCACCAACCTGAAAAAAAAATTTCAGACCAAAACTCTAAGCCCTTTGGGAGATAAAATTAAATCTTTGAAACTTTAGGGTTTTAGCTCCCCCAAAAAATTAAAACTAGCATGCAAAAGTGGGTTGCCCCACAATGGGCGCCAGAAATGTGTGTGTGAAAATTGTACCTAATCTATAGACACAATACTTTAGTAAAATATTAGAGGTTAGCTATAATCAAATCATGCAAAATTAAAATCTAATTTAACCAAGCGATTTACTGCCTTCTAGTAGGTGCAAGATTAATGTTCTTAGATTGTTATCGAGATCAGTGACCTAGAGGACACTTAAACGAAAGAGTTGAATGCAATTGATCTAGATATGAATTGAATGCAATCAAGCTATTTTTTTTGGTATTTTTATGCAATAAGAATAATAAAAACTGATATGAATCTATGCTAATATGGAAATTGATATGCTAAAATGATCTAACAATGATATGAAAAAGAATCTAAATGAATGTAAAAAAAACAAATTGATCTCACAATAGTCTTGATTTGCAATAAGCTTTGATTCTCCCAATTCCAATTCTCCAACATGATTGTGCAAAAATATGAGATGCTTGGATGCAAATTTGAGAGATGAATTATGAAGAGCTGAGCCTTGTTTTTATAGAAATCCAAGGCTTTGGAAATGCATGGAAGAAAGCCATAAATCACTCAAATAACTCAGGTTGATTTTTGAGTTATTTTTAAATAACAGATAATTAAGTCACAAAAATCATGCAAAAACACAATTTAACTCGAATTAGAAGTTTAGATCAACTTTAAAACTCAAAAAGATGTTGAGTTTCAAAAAGCTAACAACTTGCATTGATTTTCCAATTTTGAGTTTAACTGGTCCTTGAATATGCACATGGATAATTATGATTTAATAAATAAATAAAGTGATTTATTCTCAACTTAATTGATTTTTGAAATAAAATAATTAATTTATGGGTTAATTAACTATTTTATCAAACTTTTATTAAAAATTATATTATTAAATAATGACAACATGCTTTAATTAATTAAATAAGAATTTAATCAATTAAATATAAGAATTTTGATTTATTGTCAAAATTAAATAATACAATTAATAATAGATATAATTAAATTTAATTAAACAATTAAGTGACAAGATATTAAATCTAATTAATTGAATATGAAAATATTCAATTAATCAAACTTAGGATAAATGTGATTTATTGCCAAATAATTATAAAATTAAAGATAATTATGATGATTAGGAATATTACTAAGAATATTTTTCGATGCAGAATTTAAGATAATCAATTATGATTCGATGATGTTTAGATGTGGCTTAGGTTAGGACTTTGATGTCGATTTCGTTCGAATTGTAAATGTAGGAGGTTAATGAACTTATAGCCCATTTTTGGGGTATTACATTTTGTCCCTCTTTGAATTACTGTGCGAAGCGCAGTGGTTCAAAGAAAGTCTATGTTTGATAAAGATATGAAACTGATGTTTGAAATTGATAATTGATATAAGACAGAAGCTGATTGATATTGATTTGATATGGAGATAATAGGTCCTGAATGACCAAAGATAATGTTCACTATAATAGCAAATGAACCTATGATTGTGAAAAAGTGTCAAAACCCCTGATTCCAAACCTTAGGATTGCAAAGAAGTGAGTGACCCATTCTAGATTCGATTATCTTAGCAGAACTAGCAGGTATCACATCCAAACCCTTCAGTTACCAAAGAACCAAGGAAAGAACACTATGATCCGATGGTTGCAAAAACTGATACAGTTTACAAGATTAGGAGAATACCAGATTTGATATGGATCTTGATGAATCTGATATGCCCCAAGTGATGATAGATTTGCCCCGAGCAATGAGGACCTTTTTGATGAATCAGTAACTAGATGTGATTGTTTGTCTTGATCACTGATGAAAGATATTGATAGAAAAAAAGATATGATTTCAAATTTGATTACAGACTTTGAATGATATGTCATACCATGCCCCCTTCAGGATTAAAATTGAAATCTGACAAGAAAAGTCAGTGTTGAGAGTTTAGAAGCATGTTAATTGATTTGAGAAGTGGTTAAACACGTCCAGTGAATGCATCCAGCATCATTTAGAGGTTCTGGAGACTAAGTTTGACTAGATTTGACCATGAGTTGACCATGGTTGACCAAGTTGAAATTTTGATAGTTTGATGTTTAGATAATTAGTTAAGTTGAATACTGGATTTTTGTGATGATTGAAGGTCGATTATGCAAGTAGTTAATAATATGAATGATCTCAGATTTGAATTTTGATCCCGAAAAAGGATTCTACTTGCTATTTCATTGGAGGAACCTTCGTGTGGGATTCAGCTCTTGTTAGATTGGAAGAGGTGATTGAAGAATTGTTTAAGCATTGAAGTTTGTTTAGTCATTGTAAGATCATGCAACATGAAAAATGCAATGAGACATGCAAAATAAAATGCAACCTAAGACCTAGGACCTAGTCACTGATCATGTGTCGATTTGTTATCATCATTGAACTTTTAAGTAACCGGATAAATCAATACAATGCCCACTAGCTATGGAACCATAGACATATGAATATCGATTTGTAACGCTCAAGAACCAATACAACACCCACTGGTCAAACAACCATGGACATATGAATATTGGTTTTATTTTTGAAATGTCAAATTAGATACAAACACCAAGGCACAAACGTCAGGATGACCTGAATATCATGTCCATTTTGATATAGCAATTTGTATAAGCATCAAAACATAAACATCGTGATGACCTGAATACGCCTTGCATGACAAACACATCAAATAGCTAAGAGATTATTCTAAATCCAATGTGAATTACCCGTAGTGACCCTTTATCGTTCACATCCTTAGGTAAGATCGTGTTTCACAGTAGGAGAAAGAACTCACTCAAAAAGATAATAGTTAGATCAAACTTCCTTGAATTTTTTGGGTATCAATGGTTGAGGTACGCATGGCCATCCAATTCGAGATAGAGGCTTTTATAGTCGAACACCATTTCAATCTGAAATTTCTAAAGTTATTAGATTTTCACATACAAGCAGAAGATAAAGAAAAGATTATGCCCCCAGTCATCACTCTCTAAATCCTATAAAGGACATCATCGAAGAGCTTGAAGGGACACAATATGCAAAAATTTCAATGCGAATCAGTAAGCATACAAAGAGATAAAAGCATGTAAAAAGCATAGATTATTTTTAGTTAAATTTTGATGTTTGATTGCGTTGTTGTGGATGCAAAATCCTTTCTGGAGACAAGACTGACTGACTGACTCACATGAAGCTTCAAAAGACTCTGACTAGATATGATCCCTCTAAGATACATGGGAGACCATAGGCTATGACATTGATTGCCCCCAAGTGTTAAACATTGATAAGATACAGATGCTTGAGCTGATTGGTGTACAGATCGGCTTATTAAAAATTAGAAATGCAGAAACAAACCAGGAGATATGTACAAACTAAAGCAAGACTGAAAGCTAGGAAAGACCAAGATTGCATTGATAGAGGGAGCATTTGGAACAAGTGGCACCCATTTGCTGGGTTTTCACCATCTTGGCAGAGATTCTATTTTTGCTACCAAGGTGCCTGTTTCCAGGTTTTCACCAAGGCACTTTTTTTTTTTGTATTTTTTATTTTTTTTCAATTTTTTTGAATTTTTGATAGTTTTTTTTTTTTGTGAATCATCAAGGTGCCTATTGCTAGGTTTTCACCAAGATGTTCATTTTTTCAGGACTTTTTCTAATTTTTATAATTTTTCAATACTTTTTTCAATTTTTAAGATTTTTTTCAGGACATTTACCATAGACTGAATGCATTAGGCGTAGAATTTCTTCAGATGGAGAATTTTGATTGGTTCTCGGAGCTGCTCTCCTTTAGTCATTGAGAGTTGATAGGCACCAGAGCCAAAAGTAGCAGTGATGACAAAGGGACCCAGCCAATTGGGTTCGAACTTCCCCTTTTATTTTCGATGGGATTGATTTTTTGGATTTTCTCTCAAGACTAGATCGCCAACCTAAAATTCTCTGTCTGACTTTCTTGTTGTAGCCTCTAGACATTCTCTTCTGATATACTCTGAGATGATCATACGCTGCTTGTCTGCGCTCATCTAGTAGTTCAAGTTCTTGCAACCTAGACACTCTATAGTCATCATCAGTTACTAGACCATGCATTCTTATTCTAAGTGATGGGATTTTAACCTTAATAGGGAGTACCGCTTCAGACCCATAAACTAAAGCGAAAGGTGTAGCCCTAGTAGGCATTTTGATATTTGTTCTGTAGGCCCAGAGAGCTGGATTGATCATGAGATGCTTGTTCTGATACTTGTGCTGATACTTATTTTGATACTGGTTCTGATACTAGTTTTGATACTTGTTCTGATACTAGTTCTGATACTTGTTCTGATAGTTATTCTGATACTTGTTCTGACACTGGTTCTGATACTTGTTCTGATACTGGTTCTAATACTCATTCTGATAATGGTTCTGATACTAGTTCTAACACTAGTTCTGACACTTGTTCTAATACTGGTTCTGATACTTGGTATACTTGATAGCATTGCAAACTCCCAAACAAGATCATATTGTGTAGTCCCAATGTCTAGCAAGGTGGAGAACAAGAGGGATTGACAAACTAGTGGAAGAGATGGAAGACAAGAGAATAAAAGATAATGAAAGGAAGAAATCCTCAAGGGAAAACTCCTAAAGAATACCCAAGCTAGGGAAAAATTATCATGTAAAGTGCATTTGGACAAGCAATGAAAGACTAGCATAGGATAAGTCACAAAATCATAATGCAAGAGCAGGAAAGGATGCAATCCAAAGGAGTAGACATGTCAAGAGACTTCATAGCACCGTGTTTTACTCTTTTTTTTTTTTTATTAGATCAAGACCAAAGGAGAAAAGGATAGTGATAGGTGAAAATGAATGGAGGAAGATAGATATGAAAGCTAAACATGAAGGGAATGAAAGCAAGATCATTGTAAGATAGCTCACAAGATAGCCAAATGTTCATATATAGATCAACATTGTCAAGATCAAAGAGAGAAGATGAAATGGATGAAATATGTAGAAGAACTATGCATGATGCTTGATTGCCAAGTTTTCATCATGGTACTTATCCAAGGCGCCACAAGGGAGTGGTTTTCACCATAAGATGAATTTATTTCTCTTTACTTTTTCTACCAAGGTGCCTGTTTCTAAGTTTTCACCAAGGCACATTTTCAATTTTTTTCATTTTTTTTTTTTTTTTGAAGAAGGCAAGCTTTTTAGATAATGCTCCTTGAAAGGATAAACCATGATATGCCAAGGATTCAAAATGATATGCTCAAAGATGTTGATAGGGAAAGGAATATGGAAGAGAAAAATAGAGGATAGGGTTTTATGTAAAGCGAGTGAGGTTGGAAGATAGGAGGAATAGGCAAATGAGGAAAAATGATAGAAGGTAGAAGGTTAATGAATGGAAGGATTGTGAAAGGATAGATGGAAAGGAAGACAAGATCAACGTAAACACACACTTTGAAGGGTGCCAAGAGGGTGGAGGAAACCTAAATGAAGGAATACGTGAAGGAATATGGCGAATGGATAGTAGAGGTTGTGGTTTAGGCACATAAAATGAAAAAATATTTTTGGGAGAAGATGAAGTGGAAGCCTTTGGAAGCTTGAATGTCAACTTCACTTGTTGCCCAACACTAGTCTTTTTCAAGAGAGACTTTGGAATCCATATAGCCGTAGGCTTTTTATTTTTTTTTGATGATCTAGAGAGAATATCTTCAATGATGGATTTTGAAACCCATACTTGTCTTGTAGTTTTTTTCTTAGATATCTCTTTTGACTTTATGTTTTCATGTCTATTAGAGCAGACATGGTGATCTTTTTTTGATGGATTCTTGTATTGCTTTTTTTTCTTGTATTGAGCATTCAAGTTATTTCCAAAAGACTTGGGACTTGTGGAAGAAGGAGGATATGACTGGTTTAGATGGGTGGGTAGATGAAAAGGATTCAAGGGTATGTATCTATGTTGATCTTGAGGAAAGATGGGAGGTGGAGGGACATAAGGACCTAAGATGGATGGCGAATTAGGAGAGTTGGGAGGGGAACGTGAAGGAACATAAGGACCCAAGATGGAAGGAAGACGTGAAGCCCTTTGTAATGGTGGAAGAGGTCCAAGGATGGAAGTGAAAGATGCAAAAGGATAATCAATAAGTTCATTAGCATCTATATGACAACTAAGGATATCAACATCTTTAAAGTGAGCATTAAGATTTTCAATAGAATCATGAACATCTTGAATAGGAGCACCTTCTTTGATAGGATTGTTCAAAACTTGGAAAGACTTAGGAAGAGTAGAAAGTGAAAATGAACATGAAGTGGTAAAATAAGAAGATGGAAGACTTTGATCTTGACAAAGATCTTTGGATAGCACAAATGCATAATTTTTCTCTTGATTTTCAATAGGCTTAACATTGGAAGTAACAACACCATTTTTGACAACCTTAATGGAAGTATCATCTTTGGAAAGCGCAAGTGTAGTAAGGTTATTTTGATTGTCAATAAGCTCAATTGTGTAAGTAGTAGCTTGATCTTGCTTAGGAGAAGACTTAAGACGTGGTGGAATGCATGAAAAAGGGTGTGCAGGATCAAAAGAACCATGAAGCAGATAAGAGACATCACGAAAAGGACTAGATGACATGGAGGGTTCTTGATCTTGATCTTTCTTTATGTTCTTTTTTTCATCATTTTTAGAGTCCTCTTGACATGGAGCCACTTTTAAGGACAAGGAAGCATGTTTGAATGGTATGGAAGACTTTGGAAGAGATGGTGAAGCACTAGCTGAAGTAGGCATTATAGCATATGAAGGCTTAGGCTCTTTAGGTTTATCATTATTGAAAGTATTGGTAGCCAAGTGAAGGTTAGCTTGAGTTTCTTCAAGGGGTAGCCCTAGAGGATAACTATAGGGAACCGCATGAAAAGTATTAGGGCTTGTGTCGGATGAAGGTTCTGTGAAAGATTTGAAAGACTTGAAAGCTTTAGGAAATGTACGGGTATTGGAGGAAGTAGGGGATGGAAGGGAACCATCACAAGACAAAGGTCCAACATTAACATGATCTTGCTTGAGAGTGTAATCTTTATTTTCAGCCATAGAGTTCTTAGAGGAGAGATCCTTATAGTATTGACATTTCAAGCTAGCACGATGTATTTTATAGTCCTCAACAGTAGTAGATGGATCATAATCAAGGTATTGTCCACAAAAGTCATCAAAATCTCTTTCAAAATCAGAATCATATGGATCACCATCACGATCTATCCAATGTGACGACCCATTTGTAGTAAGTAGGAACACACGATGAGGAGGACTCTTAGGAACAGAGGTGTCATAGGTATCATTACATTGTCTATCGTCATAGTCATCATAGTCTCCAAAGTTTGATGTGTCACTCTCTGTGGAAGAGGCATCATAAGAGTTATCACATTGCTCACATTTTGTCTGAGGGCATGGTGACATGTACAAGTCTTTATCAAATGGAAAAGAGCATAGAGTTTCCATGGAGAACTCTTTAGGTTCTTTTTCTTTCTCAAGTTTGTCAAGCTGGACTTGCATAGCTTGCAGCTGCTTCATCATAGCGGTGATTAGAGCTTCTTCCTCTTGTGTACTGATTTTTTGAGACATGTGTACTGATTCTCAATGGCTACTGCTCTGTTCTTGACACAGTGATTTGTATGACAGATTCTGGAACTAGGTTGAAAAAGCTTAAGTATCTAGCAATTCTGACAATTTTAAAAAAAAATTCAAACGACACTTTGCAGACTCGTACGACACTGGGTATGCTGTGAAACGACAGTTGCAAAACTCGTACGATAATTGCAAGCAAGATTTTGACTCTTAGAATTTTTTGGCATCAAAACTCGTACGATACTGGGTACTCAATCATACGATAGATGGGTTGTAATGAAACGACACTTGATGGAAACTCGTATGACTTTCTGACCTGTTGAGATGACTTTTGACTCCAAAAAAAGATTTTACTTCAGATTTTACAAATTTTGAGTTTTCAGATTTGAATTGTTTGCAAATTTCAATGTCTACATTTGAGGATTATAACAGATTTGTCCATTTTCAATAATCAAATAGATAAACAAGCACGCAAAATAGCAAGCAAGTGATTTCAAGCATGTTTGAAATCAATGAACAAGGGCAAAAGCAACCTTGCGCATGAACAATCAAGTCACTTATTCGTTCTAATCTTCAAAAGTGCTAATTGTGTATGTTCCAAAAATGTTTTTCAATAACGCACGTATACCCTACAAAATGAAAATTTGGCCTCGCTAGGGTTTTTAGTAATGGTTTGACTCTGCAACTTTTATGATCCAAAGGGGTGAACTCCAATCCTGACACAACAGGGTTTTGACACAGTCCGAGAACTTAATCTTCAAGAGCTGCTAGGGAGATCTGACAACCCAACAATGAACCATACCCGTGGAGATTTATTCCACAAGGGCATTTATATAGCGACTGTCACTACCACGGTGAAAATAGCTATGACCGCTTGAGGTTCCGTCAACGCAATTTTCCCTGTGAAGGGATTGTCCGCTACGGTTAACCCTCTCTAAAGATGACTCACAATAGGATACCACAAGGGGACTTGGCTCCAGATCCAAAGTTTTTGACACCTTTTCACTTTTAACCCAAATAAAGCAAGCAGATTAATCCGACACGCTAAGACAAAGTTTTGCTTCACCAAGGTCTATGATGCCAACTCCACGTGATCTATCAACCTCTCCTGGGAGAGAATGTATCAATCAATAAGAGAAGGTGCACTAACCAATTTTGATTCACCAAAGCTCGTGATGTCAACCCCATGTGATCTATCAACCTCTCCTAGGAGAGAATGTATCGATCAATAAGAGAAGATGTACTAACCAAGTTGAATGTGAAACGCACTAAGTATCCTCCCTACCTACAAGGATTCTATTGTGAAGAAAGATTTCTCTAGGAATCCAATCTCTCAAGAATCATGAATAGTGTTCATAGGGCCTAATTACTATGTGAGCACAAATATATTTCCGAAAGCAAATTTACCAAAAGTACCCAAAAAATAGAAAGAGGAACACTTAACACTTAAAGCGAATATGAGATGAGTCCATAAGGTGGAACACTTAACACCTCACACAAGCTGAAAATGAGTCCCCAACTTAGAAAACAAGTGAGTTCCTAAAAGCACAAAAAGGTTGCCAAGTGGAACACTAAACACTTCTGTCCTATAGACCCCTCCCTTTTATGGCACTGAGATTGCAACCACGGGACGGAATGAGAGGCCGGTGGATTAGTGAGTCCAATAACCCAAGATAGCAATCAAGATCAATTACAAGTATCTAAAACTACTTAATGAATCCTTAAAGGGTCACAACTTAGTATCAATTATGCAAGTGTGTAGAAATAGACAAAAGCATGAAAAGATGCACACAAGCCAGACACATAAGAGATTTATTTTAAGTCCAAATCAAAATGTTATTAGATGAAGGAGAATACTTGGGATCCTCGCAACGTGCTTAGTAGATTTTACTTGATTTTTAGCAATTTTTGTTGAGTTTTTCCATGCAAGCAAGTGACGAACTCTCCAACAAGCAAACAAGCAAACAAGCTATGCAAAATATATTCAACTTATGAAAACCATAGGGTTAGGTCTAAAAATCAATTATTATCGGCAATAATAACCAGCAATTAACCCAAATAACAACCAATATCATTCATTGAACTATGTAAAAAAAACAAGTGCATACTCATCACAAAACTTTATTTTTTTTTGCTGCATTTGACCTAGTCAACAAGATCTAATTTTTTTGATATGATTTTGGCCACAAAAATAGAAATTCAGAATAGAGATCCCTACTAAAAAATAGAGAGCTTTCCAAAAATGTAAAAATTTTAGAAAAATCTCTTCATTTGTGTCCTAGAGACCTATTTTATCAAAACAGACCAATTTTTGTAAATTAACTATTTGAGCTATTATATCATGTCCAAATTTAAAACACAAAGAATAGACCCCTTGTAAAATTTAAAGAGCTTTCTGAAAATATAAATTTTTTTGAAAAATATGCTGATTTGCGTCAGATATTAATTTTTTCCCAAATTTTAAGAAAAAAATTATTAAAAATTTAAAACATTTCAGAAAATTCTAAATTTTTTACTGTAGCTTCTTTGATATGTCGCCAACTTGAAAAAAAAATTTCAGACCAAAACTCCAAGCCCTTTGGGAGATAAAATTAAATATTTGAAACTTTAGAGTTTTAGCTCCCCAAAAAAATGAAAACTAGCATGCAAAGGTGGGTTGCCCCACGGTGGGTGCCAGAAATGTGTGTGTGAAAATTGTACCTGATCTATAGACACAACACTTCAGTAAAACATTAGAGGTTAGCTATAATCAAATCATGCAAAATTAAAATCTAATCTAACCAAGTGATTTACTGCCTTCTAGTAGGCGCGAGATTAATGTTGTCAGATTGTTATCGAGATCAGTGACCTAGACGACACCGAAACGAAGGATTTGAATGCAATTGATCTAAATATGAATTGAATGCAATTAAGCTATTTTTTTTGGTATTTCTATGTAATAAGAATGATAAAAACTGATATGAATCTATGCTAATATGGAAATTGATATGCTAAAATGATCTAACAATGATATGAAAAAGAATCTAAATGAATATAAAAAAAACAAATTGATCTCACAATAGTCTTGATTTGCAATAAGCTTTGATTCTCCCAATTCCAATTCTTCAACGTGATTGTGCAAAAATATGAGATGCTTGGATGCAAATTTGAGAGATGAATTATGAAGAGCTGAGCCTTATTTTTATAGAAATCCAAGGCTTTGGAAGTGCATGGAAGAAAGCCATAAATCACTTAAATAACTCAGGTTGATTTTTGAGTTATTTTTAAATAACAGATAATTAAGTCACAAAAATCATGCAAAAGCACAGTTTAACTCGAATTAGAAGTTTAGATCAACTTTAAAACTCAAAAAGATGTTGAGTTTCAAAAAGCTAACAACTTGCATTGATTTTTCAATTTTGAGTTTAACTGGTCCTTGAATATGCACATGGATAATTATGATTTAATAAATAAATAAAGTGATTTATGCTCAACTTAATTGATTTTTGAAATAAAATAATTAATTTATGGGTTAATTAACTATTTTATCAAACTTTTATTAAAAATTATATTATTAAATAATGACAACATGCTTTAATTAATTAAATAAGAATTTAATCAATTAAAGATAAGAATTTTGATTTATTGTCAAAATTAAATAATACAATTAATAATAGATAGAATTAAATTTAATTAAACAATTAATTAG
Source organism: Chamaecyparis obtusa (assembly GCA_027943335.1). Lineage (NCBI taxonomy): Eukaryota > Viridiplantae > Streptophyta > Pinopsida > Cupressales > Cupressaceae > Chamaecyparis > Chamaecyparis obtusa. The sequence goes on along the minus strand of BSBK01002822.1, from coordinate 1,583,819 downwards.
AAAAATATTAAATCTAATTAATTAAATATGAAAATATTCAATTAATTAAACTTAGGATAAATGTGATTTATTGTCAAATAATTATAAAATTAAAGATAATTATGATGATTAGGAATATTACTAAGAATATTCCCCGATGCAGAATTTAAGATAATCAATTATGATTCGATGATGTTTAGATGTGCCTTAGGTTAGGACTTTGATGTCGATTTCATTCGAATTGTAAATGTAGGAGGTTAATGAACTTATAGCCCATTTTTGGGGTATTACAACAAGCAATAGTGTTCTGACTTCAAAGAATGAAGTGCAGAGAGATAGCAAATCCTGCATGGTCAGCCTGGTAGCGACAGCACTGAACACTTAGGAAAGAGATAGCCAATAAGATATGATGTGTCTGCCCCCTCCGGGATCGAAAGTGAAATCCAGGTAGAGGGAAAGCAGAAGCAAGAGCAACATGATCAAATCACTAAAAATCATAATCGAAGAAAGAGAACAGAATAACTATCAAGCAGTGAAGATATGCCCCACACATTGGACACGGGGCACAAACCTATCGGTCCCTCAACCTATAAACACCACAGAGAGAGGATTTGAACTTGGGATTTGAAAGTGAATGAAAGACTGGAAGTTTGAAAGAGATGGGGATGAAGAGGTGAAGAATGCCCCAGTGAAGATCGAAGCATCAGGCCTCAAAAGGTTAGCCAACTACGCGGAAGAAGGAAAAAGGCGACGGGAATAATCAAGGGGAACTTGGATTTCGGTTTCGATCCCGAAATGAATAGAAAATGATGTGATATGAAAGACAAGAAGTGAAAGACATGATCGGGAAGAAGCGAAAGGTGAGCACAGTTGATTATCAAGTCCATGAAAGATGAAAGGAAAGCTCTCTCCATATGCAAGATGCAAAACTAAACTAACATGAACCTAAGAATGCAAGCTACATGAAAAGTGGTTTACTTGCAAGGTTACGAAGCCAATAGACATCTAATTATCATCATCGAGCATTATTGGTAGCATCAGAAGATCATACAATGCACACTAGCATAACTATGTGAATATGAATATGATCTTTATCAGATAGGAATGTGAAAATCCCATCTAGGCATCAAAGACATGCAGGTCAAGATGACTAGTGCAGTGAGATTACCTAAGTTTGATATAGAAAGATTATGCTCGCATCGAGACACAAGAAACTCAGGATGACTATAAGCATGCACTTGTGAAAAAAAAAGTCAAGGATAATACCTTGTCAATCCATAGTGTCAAGTAAGACCAGCATAAATGCTCATGACAATTAGGACCAATAAAATATACCCACAAGCAGAAAAAGAAATAAAACATGTTCTCATTCCCTCAGTCTTCTAGCTATGCATCATAGACAGCACACAAAGAAAATAAAGCCAAGCAAGTCTCAGCAAGTCAAGTGCGTGTGTGTAGGTCATAGAGTCAAGCTTTGGGTATCACATCTGCTAGTGAGAAATATTGCATCATACTAGACTACAGGGTAGGACATCTGATAAGTGTTGAGAAACACTCGACGCAAGGGTAGTGTTGAAAAACACAATTGGAGTAGTGTTTAAAAACACCGTTGGGGTGGTGTTGAAAAACACCATTTATGAGGTGCCTAAGAAACCCAGACGCACAAAGAGACCCAAGATAAGCTCAAAACAATAGATGCCCCCTAGACTAAGACAAGAATCAATTCTAGGCTAGGAGAGGCAAAGCGAGAAGTGGAGCGAAAGAGCGCCATGCAAGACTGATAGACATAGATGCAGAGGGTCTCAAGCAGTGCCTGTTTTTAGGTTTTCACCAGTTGATAGATTTATTGTAAATTTTTTCAGGACTTTTTATAATTTTTTTATATTTTTGCTACCAAGGCGCCTGTTTCCAAGTTTTCACCAAAGCACTTTTTCAATTTTTTTTTTGATTTTTTAAATTTTTTGATTTTTTTGGTGAGACATCAAAGCGCCTATTGCTAGGTTTTCACTAGGATGCTCATTTTTTAGTACTTTTTATGCTTTTTAGGATTTTTTCAGCATCATATATGAATTATTTTTTTTTGGAGTTTTTTCAGGATCATAAAGTATGTACAAAGAATGCCCCAGACAGAAACGGGCAACAAGAATCTGCCTCCTCTGATGTAGAGAACTGATAGGCCCCAGGCCCAAATGCTATAGCTGTGAGGATAGGAGGTCTCAACCAGTTCGACCAATAATAACCAGCCCTAAGCAATGTCTGAGCTAGCAAAGGATCGTTAGAATGTGATCCACAGATGCCATCGTGGATTTTAGCTAGCACTTTTTCTGACTCCTCTATTTCTAGACACTTAAGGAGAGTTCCCTCTAGACCCTTCCTATACAAGTCACCAGAGACAAAGGCAAAGTGTAAGGGATGGCGGAAGGAATGGCGTGGTGGATTTGCAAGAGGAATATGAGGTGGAAGATATGAAAAGATGGTAGGATTGTAAGATTTGTGAGCAGGATAGCGTAATTTGTCCACCAGGAACTTGAATCAAAATTTATGCTTTTTCATTTGTAAGATGGATGTTGAAGTAACGAAGGCATTAGCAACTTTGTTCTTAGCTCTAGGAATGGGTTGAAGTGTAATAGATATGAGATCATGCTTGAAGTAGTGCACCATTTTTTTGTAGAGAATCAGCTCGTCATCTTTTATTTGATAATCAGTATTTTTGAGCATATTTTTATTTTTACTTTTCTTAGGTTTGGATATCGCCACGATGTGGTTTTCGCCATCCGACCATTGCTCTTTTCTTTTGACTTGATGACTGTGATGTTTGATTGATGATTGAATCTTTTTTGTGGCTAGTTCGCTAGTGGAATAAGTAACAGGTGTTGATGCAAGATGAAATGAAGTGACTGGTTCAATAGCATTTATGTGAGGGATATCATCTCTGGTGACAAGAGAAGTTGAGCCTATAGAGTAAGCTCCAAAAGTAGCTAGATCTAGATTTGTCATGGAAGGACCAGAGTGATCCACTAAAGCAATATGTGGAACAAACTCATCAGACCTGACACGAGACTCATCGACTACGTCAGGTGGGTTACGAGAGGTATGAACCACATCAACATCCATATCCGTCATGGGAGGATCTTCTGGAAGAGGCTTAAGATGCCGAGAAGTAGAGATACTCATTTCATTATGTGAGAGATCACCTCTTTGTAGCAGTCGTGCAATGTTGCGACGTTGTCTATCATAGTGCAATGATTCTTTAGGCACATAGGTTCTAGACATAGAGGCCTTAGCCATATCATCAGTAGATATACATTCTTCTCCCCAAAGAAGTGAAGTAGAAGGAAGATCATCTCCCATTTGAGCCATAGTGTGTAGTGGTGACTCATCTGTATCTGTGTCTAAATTACTGAGCATGGGAGTATTTCTAGAATTATCAAGGAGGGAAAATCTACCCTCATCTTCTCTATAGATCCACTCTTGAATAGCTTGTTCTTCTCTTTTTGCTTCTAAAGGAATGGATGAAGGAACAAAAGTATCAAAGATCGTCATAGCAGACGTGGAAGGCTTCATCTGATTAGAAGGTCTCCCATATGACCTAGGAGAAACAGGTATAGAAGCAAAGGAATCCAATGTATATTCACCCATACCAAGGCTCATCATCTTAAGTGTTTTCTCAGCAAAAACTAGAGACGTACTAGGATCAATAGAAGGTTCATTGTGAGGAACAAATTTTTCAGCAGCAGCAAGAGCATTAATAGCAATAGTATGGTCTCCAGGAATCACAACTTCAGTGCCATTGTACGGAAATTTCACGCACTGATGATAAGTGGAAGGAACAACCTGCATATCATGGATCCAAGGATGACCCAAAAGAATGTTATATGCGAGTGGGATGTCCAATACTTGGAAGCTAATATCTTTTGTGACAGGGCCCACTCGGACAGGCAGCATGACAAGACCTTTGGAAGATCTTTCCACTTCATCATAAGCTTTTATAGTAATCTTCTTTTTAGAATCCACAACAAATTTTGACAAACCTAATTGTTGTATGACATTGAAAGAAACAATATTTAACCCTGCACCATTGTCTATCAGGACTCGGCGGACTCGAGTATTGTAGACTAGAACTTCAATGTGTAAAGCTAGATTATGAGGGTGAGCAATAGATATGTCATCTTCTGCAGAAAAGGAGAGAGATAGTGGAAATGAAATGTGGTTGACCATAGCCTGGAATTGATCTGGATCAATGTCATTGGGAACATGTGTTGTACGTAGAGCCTCATCAAGAATTTCTCTATGTGAAGGGGATAATCGAAGCAACTCAAGGATAGATATCTGTGCTAGTGTCTTTTGCAAATGTTGGACAAGATCATAGCTAGGGGTGGCTGAAGGAGCCGGTTGTTTGGAAGGAAAAGCTTGCTTGGGATCTTGTGCAGTTTTAAGGACAATCTTGGCTTGCCCCCTAGTAACAGCATTCAGTGTCTCACTTCGGGAAGATGAACTACCACGTGTTTGCAAGACCAACTTTGGCTTACCATGATTGGCTTTATTATCATCTTGAGACCTCATCATTAGAACACTCTCAATAGGCTCTACCATGTTGATCACAGGTGTATCAGAAGGATATGTGTAATTGATCTTAGCATCATGATTCTTCATATGTGCTTGAGAAGTTTCCCCCTTATCATGCTTAGGTAGAGGATCTTTGAAAGCTGTGTGATCAGAATTTTTAGTTAAGCCATCAGTGGAGATTGTACTATTCTCAATAAGATCCTGAATATCATCCTTAAGCTTAAAACAATTGTCTGTCGGATGTCCCTTGTTTCTATGATAATGGCAGTAATGATCTTCTCTCCACCAATCAGGCTTATTTATCGGATCCCAGTTACCAGGTTTATCAGGAAGTGTAAGATATCCATTGTCAACCAAAGTCTTAAGGATCACATCGTAAGGTTCTACCAACTTGGTATAGATTCGCTTTCGAAATGACTTCTTAGGCTTATCTGCATATTGAGGTTTAGGAGCACTGTGAGCATTGGTAGCTTCTTGTTGTTTTGCTGCATAGATAGTGTTAGAGAGATTGAAAGTAGGCTCTTTAGCTTTAGGGGCATCTACAACCCCATCATTGACAACATACTTGTTTTTATTCCAAGGTTTGTTCTTGTCTTTGCCATTGCCTTTAGCATCTTTATTAATAACAATATCCCCTTTTCTTATAGCTACATCCTCAATCCGATACGCACTTTCAACCATGTCATTGAAAGAGGAGAACAGTTGTTTCCTTAGATCATAATACAACTCAAGCACAAGAGTGTTGACAAAAATATCAATCTTTTCCCTTTCAGGTAGCTGACGAGGATATTGAGAATACAATGACCTCCAACGTTGCAAATAAGTAGAAAATAATTCTCCTTGGTTTTGTCTCAAAGCACCAAGATCTATCATGGTGATAGGTTGTTGGATATTGTATGAATAGTGTTGTGTGAAGCGCATAGCCAACTCATCAAAAGTCTTGAAAGGAGGTGTCAACTTTGCAAACCATTCTAAAGCTTGTCCTCTTAAGCTTCGAGGGAATAATCGTAGAAGAAAAGTGTCTTCATGAAGAAAGTCCATACTAAGAGCATAAAAGTGACGCACATGGTCATGGGGATCTCCATTTCCATCATACTTGTCATATTTGGGAACCTCAATATCCCTAGGAAATGGGACCATGTATAGACTTTTATCAAAAGGAAGAGCACAAATTGATTCTACAAAAGAGACCTTTGGAGGCTCTCTTTCTAATGCCATTTGGGTAAGGCGTTGATTTGTTCGACGTAATTCTTCTTGAAGGACTTCCAATTCAATTGGTACTCTTTGTTGGACAATTTGTCTGACATCATAGCTAGGAGGAAGCTTGTATCCTCTAGAAGTCATATATTGAAAATATTGATCGCCATTACGCTCTAAAAGCTTATGCATCATTCGTTGGGAGACCACATCTTGTTCAAATCTCATAAGATCCTCACTAGAAATCTCATCATCAGCCTCTGGGCATAGCAAAAGTAGGTCTTGGAGGAGATCTTGGTGGCGTGTTGTTGCCATTGTTGCCATTGATAAAAAGAGGTTTATGCTCATGATTACTAGTCTCAGGTTGCTCATGAAATGTCTCTCTATAAGCCATGCACCTAGCAGCATCCATCCTTTATTGATTGTGTTCTTTGTCTAAGCGCGCTTGGTTATCCTTATGCTCAAAGTGTTCTTGCAAGCGTTGAAATTTTTCTTGTTCAGTCAAAGTGAGTGAGACACTGTCTGTGTTTTTGGGGGTCTTGAATGCGGAAAAGAGGAAACCTCCTTTGTACCACGGGGTAGCCTTAGAATCCTCAGATTGGTTAGAACTAGAACTGTTGTTGCTAATGGGCACTCGTGAGCGTCTAGTTGGAGAAGGTAACTGTGTATAATTGAATGGAGGATGACTCTCCTACTCAAATTGAGACCGAGTTGTAACCGGCATGAAAAGAGATGTTGGTTGACTAATAGAATGAGACAAAGTTTCTCAGATTTGAGATAAGAAAAGCTAATAAAGATCACTTGTCAAAGTAGAACAATAGAGAGATGGCTTGTAAAAAGTGCTCAAGCACTTACAACAATCAATTGACTAAAGCCGAGCAGTGAGCAAGAAGCTCAATAAGCAAGTAGCTAGAGAGGTAACCATGATGCGACAAGTGATCAAGAGTAGCATTCGTTAAGCTCAAATCCAATAGTTTTAGCTCATTTGTTTCAGTCTAGAACAAGTCTAAGCATGCAGATAACAGACCAACTTCAGGTAAGAATAGAAAAAGACACTCTATGATAAGGTTAAAATGCAAGTTTAGTAGCTCCGGATTGCAACAGCAACAACACAGCAAAAAGGTTCTGGGCGACACTTTCCAGGCAGACAAGGTGACAATTTTTAGCGAGGTGACACTTCGCCCTAAGCCAAGCGACAATTTCTAGTAAGGCCAGGCGACACTTTCCAGGCAAGCGGGGTGACAATTGTGCAGGAGCGAACTGTCGCGTGACAATTCTCAGAACAAGATGTGACACTGTTGTAGATTTGTACGAGTTTTTGACCAGTGAACATAAAAAATCTCAGTTTTGAAGCGTTTTGATCAAGTTCAAAGGTTGGATAGTGTAATTTTTCAGTTTGACAAGCAGTAACAATAGATAAAAGACAGGTTTGCAAACAATATAGGATCAAACATGTCATATAACACTTGAAACAAGGGCAAAAGAAACCTTGCCAAGACAAGCACTTGTGATATCAAAATAAAAAATTCTATGAGTGTTATCGATTGTTTGAATGTCAAGAACGTTTACACTGGTATAGCACAATCGAAGACAATTCAAGCAATTACTACCTAGAAGGACAAGGCTCATTACTTAGCAAATTGGCCCACAACTTGATGCTCCCTTGCCTCACACCAAGTGGTTGCCCACAAGAGATATTGGCATTGTCATGGAAGTGTCAAAAACACAACCAAAGGAACACATATGGTGAGTGTCTTGGGGTGATCCGGGTAAGTCCACTTGGATCAATCCTTGCACCAAGAAGCTAAGCAGCTAAAATAAGGTGGCCTCTATGTAAAGGTTCCTAGTAAGGGCTTCCGTTCATAGCACCCCTCTTTCTCCTCATAAAGGACTAGGACCTCGCGGCCTCAAGAGTACCTTAAGCATTCTTGCTTAATGCTTTCCTCATGGTCACAATCCCACAAGTTACTCACATAAAGCGAAGATAAGTACTATGTATACCAAGGTTTTGTGTCCTCGATAGCTTGAGATTATAGTGGGTTGGAAGAGTTGGCAAAAAACTTGTCCCCACTTGGGTCGTTCCTCTTGATTGCTCAAGAGCAAGCCTGCTAAAATATTCTAACAACTAAACAAAAAGTGGATCAATTCTTGAGGTTCAAGGTTTTTGGTTCACCACAAGGGTGAAGAGCATACTCCCCTATCTCAAAAACTTCACCCAAACACACCAAGCAAAGATTTAATTACCCCTTGCTTTCAAAATCCCAAGATGGGTCAAGATTTTTGTTTCACCACAAGGGTGAAGAGCATACTCTCCTACCACCTCAAAATTCTTACAACAAGGTATTAAGTGCCTATGAAATGAAACAACTAGTATATGCCGCACTCAATAAATAAAGTAATTAAATAAGCACTTGATTTGGTTTTTATGCTTAGGGCAGCCCTGCAAAACCATTAGTAGCCCTCTTTGACATGCGTTCTTTTGGCAAAATATCTCAAGCAAGTGCACCTACAACCACAACTTGTTAGGCCCACAAGGGTTAGCACATCAAAAATCAAATAATCTGCATGTAAAATAGCTAATCAAATGGTAAAATCTAAGAATTAAACTAGCATGGTTGGATTAGGCTCGAAAAGACCTTTCCAATGATATATCACACTTAAACTTTTGATACCATTTGTGAAAATTTCAAAAATAGCAGAGAACCCAAAACTTACAAGATAACTAAAATAGCTCAAAAAAAGCTCACTATCAGGTACAGGTGACAATACAGTCACCAGAAATGTCATGCGACACTTTTTCATATACGGGTGCGACACTTTATCTTTGGACAACAGTTTGCTCTATATGCAGGCGATAGAACTCCTCAAACAATGTGACACTTTCTATCAAAGGGGGCGACACTTTAACTAGTAAAGTGTTGCGCCGCTATACAAAGAACTGTTGCACGACACTAGCAAAATGTCGCGCGACACTCTGAGACAGAAAAATCAGAGACCGAAAATAAAGCCAAAAATTGACGAAAAATTTGACGGAAAATACAGAATTAAAGGACAAAGCTAATCTACTCTACCCCACGGTGGGCGCAAAAAATGTGTGCTATAAATGTGTCACACTTTATGAATCATTGCATTCAAGAACACTCAAGAATGAGGTCTTAAAAATTGATCCATAGCTCCCTAGGCATGGAGTGCAAGGGTTTTAAGAATGCTCTCAGCTAGAGCTATTTAGCCTATAACCTTGCTAGTAAACCATGCAATGGGAGATTCAATGAAGACAAGGGAAAAAATGTCAATATCCTCAAGAATCAAGAATGAAAATGCAATGCAATGCTAACTAGAAATGAGAATGCAAGCTAAGCTATGAAAGGAAATATGCAAGTGTTCCAACCCAAGCTAATTAATCTATGTGAGCTAATCTAGAGCATAGAAATGAAGCTAATATAAGAAAGCATAAATATGAAGCTAAACTAAGAATGAAAGAATGAGATGTAGAATGAAAGAATGAGATTTAGATGCTAAGAATGAGATGTGGATGCTAAGAATGCTCCAAATCTTCAAAAAGCTCCAAAGTGACCTAGAAATCCTGCAGCATAAAGTTAGCATAAAAAGTTGAGGATCTAGAATGAAGAAGAAAGCTCTCCTTTTAAAGGAAATGAGGAGGAATGGACCATGGAGATTAAGAGGCAAAAGATTTAATCAACGGTGGAACTTAAAAGAGGAGCAATCCATGTGCACAAGTATCCTCCAATAGGAAAATAAGAGTTGACTTTTGTGTCCATATGAGACAAAAAGTGTTTTTTCTCTTTTTATAAAATAAGAATAATGCTTTATTTGTGCAACTTAGGATAAGAGAAAAAGTGGGGGCTTTTTATTTAATAAAAGGGAGGAAATATTCTTTTTAATAAATAACGACTTAGGATAAAATGGTTAGCCCATAGAAAATAATCGAATAAATGATAGAGCTAGGATTTGATCAAGAGCAAGCAAGTGATGATTTAGCAAAAGGGGCTAATAGTCTAGGTGACCATTTTTAGGTGTATACAGCTATAAGTGACTAAAATACCTAGGGTCCTAGTCAAATGCAATGGGTGTTGGTATCCAAAAATATATTGTAACATGATTGGAGAAAAGGCACAAAAAGATGTTTTCCTTACATGCAACCAATATAGCAATATTTGAAATATCGTTTACTACAACAAATAGTCATTGTGGTGTTTTCTTATATCGGTGGTTTCCTAATGAAATCAATGCTAATTACTAGAGGATTGTAGAGCCCTAACTTATTTCTTCTGGGATTTTTAATGCAATAGGGAATACAAGACTTGGTATGGTGCTCAATTTGTTTGAGTGTGGAAGACCCAATAGTGCAGAAGCACCTAAGGTACATACACATACAAGAGGTCAAAGGTCAAAATGTGAACAATTGTGATGATTTTATGTAATAAGATCATTCATTATGTATTAAAGTCCTAATGAGTCTATTGGAACAAAGTTGTAAGGCTATATGCCATTTTGGTCAAAATTGTGAAAAAGTTGCTCATGTTGTCAACTAGGTCCTAATTAAGTCCGCAAGGTCAAAAGATGTAAAATAACACATGAAAGGGTACCAAGCTTGTAAAAGGTCATAAGATGTTCATTTTGGTGAGTCTAGGTGGTTAATTCAAAGTTGTGAAGGCATTAAATGTAAAAGTGCAAAATATTACAAAAATTTACAAAAGTGCACCTTTGCAAAATTGACAATTTTGTAAATGTTGCACAAAAGATGCACTAAGGGTTTTTGTTTGGCCCAAGAGTAGTTAGAAGATTCTATAACTATCAAATACATTATAAAAGAGTGTGTAAGGGTTTAGGTTGGATATGGTGAGTCAGTGAGAGGTTGTGTGTATTGCTCAAATCCAATGTACCTCTGGCGGTCATCAAGTTGTATGCAGGATTGATGACCAGTCAAGTACACTTCCATCCATGTTGGATGTAAAGGATCATGTGATGATCATGGAGTGATTGGAAAGGAGGGTTATGAAGTTGTACACCATCAAACGAAAGAGATTTGTACTATATTTTTGGTAGGGATTCAATAAAGAATCAAAATATGTAAGTGGATAGTTTAACACAATCATGTTTTTGTTTGTTCTTGATTACTTTTCATATCATAAATGGATTGAATAAGTACTCAATTTTTTTTTTCAATAAATAATGATGAACTAGCTCTATTTTGAACCAAGTTTGGTTCTTGGACATGATCCATAACAAGAGGTCCATTAGATTTTGTAAAACCTGTTGTAGACACCTAAATTTGATTACATTAAATAATCCTATTTAGTTCTCTCCTAGGACATTTATTGATTAAATATTAAATATTTATTTAATTTATGTCACCCCCTATTTAATTAATTTAATTAATTAACTATACCCTAATTGGTTATCTAAATGGCAACTCATAGTTTGATAATTAATTAAATCCCCTTCCTCTATTAATTTAAATAAATACATTTATCTATTTAAATTAATTCATAAACCCCTTTCTTCCCACTTGGAATTAAATAATGCATTTAATTCATTAAGAGCACTTGGCTCCTAAATTTAACCCTCATCTACCAAACCTCCAACTATCTAACCTTGAGTTCTAACTCAACTCAACCCATTCAGACATACTAATCCTTCTTAATTAGTTAATGACACATAATTAGCTAATCCAACCCTCCACTCATTCTCTCTCCTCCTATCACATCCTCTTAATTCTCTCACTTTCCCTCTAATCCAAGCCTAATCACCCACTAAACATTTGTACAAACATAATCCATAGATTAAGAAATCCTAACCCAACCCAAATCAACCCTCATGTCACATCCTCACATCCCCCAACCCCCAAACCTCATGTCAACCTTAAATTCTCTTACATTCCTCTTACACACTCCACCCATCTCTTATACCTTTGTCCCTTCTCACATCTCCCAAAATGGTCACATTCCCCCATTCTTCCAAACCTCTCTCCTTGTCACACTTGTCACAATGAGAGGCATTTGAGAAATCAAAATCCATGTGATCTCTCTCAAATGAATCTCCACCCTTCCTCGGGTTTGAATCTTGACTGTCTATTCCATCCTTCCTTTCCCTATAAATTGAACCCTTCACTCCTTAATTTTCATCCACCATCTAAGTAAAGTTATAATGCCATTTTGAAGAAAAAAGTCCTCAACCATAACCTCATAATTCCAAAATACCTCACATTCATTGAATCTTGAGCAAGTTTTATTGAGCACACAATCCTCTACTTGGACAATTCTACACTACATTAGAGCTAACTTCGAGTTTTAGGTTTGCATTCTCTTATGGGTTTTAGTTTTATTTTGTAGGTCTTATCATAAATGTTGTGTTGATTAGTGTAGTGAATGCTTTAAATATTTTATTGTATTCCCTTTTTCTACCAATATTTCATCGCATATATTTTGGCATGCCCAGTGGAACCCACATCAAGGGTCATTTCTTCCTATCTTTTTATATATTTTTACTAACAAAACTAACTATGTACTAAGATTTTTTTGTTGTTTGAGGTGTTTGTGCAAGGTTTTCATGTTTTTTCAAGTTTGAAGAAGGACGAAGAAGCATTTGTGCCATCATTCCCGCCATCAAATTCCATGCAGCTTCAAAAAATTTCTCTTGTGGGATTTCTTACACAATCAACGGGATCATGAACCCGAAAAATCCCCTTTCTCTATCTACTCCCCTTCTTCTCTGTCCCATTCTGGTTTGTGACAATCGACGGGATCACAAAATAAACCAACGGGATCACGTTCCTGCAAACTAAACCAGTGGGGTCGTGTTCCCGCAAATTTTCCCCTTTGTCTTTTCTTTTCTGTCCTATGTCTATTTTCCTTTTTTGACAGTAGGTGGGATCATGGCTTGACCTTGGGGGATCGATAGTTCACCCCATGGGATCGTGCAAGTATCACCTTTGTAAACAATTTCTTCTAGACACACTTTTTATTTACTTTGGTTATTGATAGAGCTATGGGATTGCCTATACAGCTCATAGGGTCATTGTTTCACAGTTGTATTATTGGTATTTGTGCAGCTCTACGGGATTGAGGTCTCTATCAGCGAGATCATAGTTAAAATTTTTAATAACCAAATTTATTCACACTTGTTTTTGGGGTTTAAAAAGAACAATGTATGCCTCACATCATTTCATGACTAGTTTTGGGCACTAAAATGAAAAAAGGTTAAAAAGAACCCGCAATCAAAACATTTATTTTGGTCCATTAAAATCAACCTTGTAATCTTCACTTCAAAGTTGGGCTTAAAAAGAATTAAAAAAAACTCTTGAATGCTTAAGGGACAATAAACAAATGCAATAAACACTTCGATTAGGGGCTTAAAATGAACTCACGCTATCTTGAATGCTAAGGGAATAAAACACTCTTTTTGAAACAAAGAAATTTTTTCCTTGTAAAGCATTTTACTTTTCAAAATATTAACCATACATGTTAATCATGAGTTTTTGATATCCTAGATAGAAAATACTTAGATAATTAGGTTGTCAATTTTGGAAAGAATGCATTCTTGGTATGTTTGAAGGAGTGTTTTTCAACACTTCCTTAGAGCTCTTTTACTTCATTTTCAAATCCTTGTTACATAAGTTACGTGAAAACAACTAGTTTGTATGTGTATCCTCTCCCCTCACCTCCACAGAGCTTCGGTGAAGAGAAAGATCAAACCCAAATTGTTTTTCTTCTAGTGAGGCTTGTCTAGAGGGAGTGCTTCCCCTCTACAGAACAAAACTAGTAATTCCCTGATCGGTATATAAGCAAGGCACTAGGAAAAATCTTACCTTATCCCCTCAAGCTCAGGTGATGTGTGTTGATGGTAGTCTGAGGTAGGTGAATATCACTATGGTTTTGGCATGGTCAACTAGGCTCTTAAGTGAGTCACGTGCATACAAACTGATTGGGAGGATGCCATAGATCTTACTAGACACCATTAATTCAGAGGCCCACCCGATCTATTCCCGAAGGCTTGATAATCTTTGTGCAAGGAGGATAGTAACCTCCCCAAGACACTCACCATATTGTGCCATCCTTGAACATTTGGAAACATCTAATACGTCATTGTTTGATGCATTGTGTGGTTGGTAGTGGTTGTGTTCTAATTAGCTCTTGGGTGTGTGCTTAAGTCAGTGAGAAAAAGTTTTCAAGTTAAGCCAATTCCACAGGGTAGAAGTTCTTGTGCATGTCTTCGATGTTGTAGACCTAGTGAAAATATTTGTTACAGCATACACACTCGGAGTCACAAGTCATTTTCCAAAGAGATCAAAACATAACCAAAATGTGTTGTTCCCACAAGATTGCTTCGTCTCTTGTGGGATTGTTGGCTCAAATTTTCCAAAGGTTTCAGAAATTGTTCAAAACTCAAGCCAAGGTATACTTACTATAGTCACTACCTAGTTTGACCAAACCAAAATTTGCAAAGTTTAAAGACATTTTTTACCTTAATATAGCATCCTTGAAAATTATAAATGTGGGCACGTGACCGATTTAGTGAAGCACAAGAAGATAAAACTACCAGTTTCTCATGTGTACAAGGAGAAGAAAGCCACGGAATGCAAGCTTAAAGATCATCAACCCCTTTTGACCATAATCCAAGAAGAGGACAAATCCAAGATAAACTTGATAGAGTGACATACAATGCCAAAATATTGTAATTTGAAGCCCACTTTTAGATAAAAAATTTCTTTGTTAGCTTTGAGAGAGAAGACTAGTTGGCTTATCCCACAACATGTCCTTTTAATTCTCACAAGATCATCTCATCCCCCTTGCATCTTATATCATCCTTTAGGTGCATATAGGTCATCCCTTTAGGAAACTTCATTTAGATCACACCATCACCATTGTTTTAGAATCCAAAATCCCAAAAATTCAATCAAATTATAACCTCCACTTAGTGTCATATCCTTTTGAGTTTCTAGATCCTCTATCCTAAATCAAAACCATCCTATAGCTCCGCCATTTGTCTAAGCATTGCCTAGGGTAGATAGTAATTTTCTTTGTAGCCTCATCATCTTAATCAAAAGATTAGCTCACATTGAAAAGGATCTTGTCTTCCAAAGATCATAAGTCTATCTAAGGTTGAGAATCTCATCCATTTGATACTACACCAAGAAAGGAAACTCATTCCCATTTGACAATAAAGTAATCCTTAGATATCATCCAAGCATCCCTTGTTCCATCTAGGTTCATCCTAAGTATTGCACTCATCCTTAGATACCTTAGGGCCATTCTAACCCTCATCTTTAGTTTTCCTTAGGATCATCTTGCATTCACATCATCCTTTTGAACCCTAGATCCACTATTGCATCTTTATTCCCCATCCTAGGATCTACATTTCATGCCTGGAGAGACAAGATTAAAGAAGATAAATGATATGGATCCTAACCTTGCCACTAGTTCATCTAACCCAAATGATCCTAACAATGCTATGGTAACATATGATCTACACCCGCAAACCCAAATTGAGAATGTATGGACACACCCAAATGAGACGTCCAATATAGGATCTATGGAAGCATTTATGATTCATCTCAATAGTGCACAAATGGTTAATGCAATTATATCCCAAAATTTTCTCACCATCTTGGCCAACTATGCACATGAGGGTACTCGCATTCCACCATAACTTTGGTCCTTCAACCCCAGACATCCTATACATATCCCTAGATATGCCTTCAACATTGTCATCGAACAAATTGTAGACCCTAGCCTTCAAACATCCCAAGTGGCCTCACCCATTCTTCACTTATTGCAATCTAGTGTCACCCTTCCTAGAGTACACATGATGGCGCCTTCCACTCCTTTCTCCATCATGGGACCACCACCTCTACCCTCAACATCTCAAACTACCAATCAATCACAAAGCTTCATGCAAGAACTACCTCCAAACCTAGCACAAAGCTCCATTAAAGTACAACCTCTTCCTTTTATATCCCATAGCTCCACCTCAGCACCACTTTTCCAAGGATAAATGCAAGCACCTCCATCTACCACATAGAAAACCTTCACCCAAGCATCCAATCCACCCGTTATCTAGTCAACATCTGCATAATTTTCTCTCCCACCTTTCATCCCCCCTACATAAGCCAAACAAAAATTCTACACAATAGGGATGCCACCTACAAGACCCCAAAACCAGCCACTCATGTCACAAATCCCCACCATCACATCCACATTCCTAGTTGTTTCCACTTCACAACCTGCTGCAAGGTCAGGCTCTGCTTGGGGTCTTACTCGAGCACAAATGCACACCTTGCGAATCCAAACACAATCACATATCTCAAATCCCATTTTTCCATAGTTGGCTATTGCATTTATAGCACAACCACCACCACGTCCCCATCAAGATGCACCAACTCCTGCATTCACCAACTACCTAGTCATGTTGTCATCCATCATCCCTCAAACCGTACCACTGCCACAACAACCAAGCTCTTCCTATTTTTCCAATTACCCCGTACTGCAACCACTTGTCACCAATACCTAAGGATACATTCCACTCGTCAACAATGTGGGTATGCATCCCACATACATCGGCCAAGCCCATAGATAAGCACATCAATAGCCTACACCATTCTACCAACCACCTCCGTTGCAACAGTAATTTCTTGCACAACAACAGTATCCTTACATACCACCACAGTAGAAGATGCCAGCATACCCATCAGAGCAATATGCATTCACCCCCAACAACAATACCTTTCTCAACCACCACCACAAAACCCGCTCTAGTCCACCTACATAGCTGAGAAATCCCCTTACCAAATCTCATAGTATCCTCCTCAGAACCATTTGTATTCACCTACAACATATGACCCTTTCTTAATGGGAGTACACACTCTAACGCTTGCACACACAAAATGAGAGGAAATGAAGAATGCTCTTAAGGAGCTTTGGGTTAGGACTGAGAGAAAAACCTTTACGTTTGAGTAGGTTTGTCCTTATTGGCAGATCTATTACAACACTCCCCTTCCAAACATTTCGAGACTCCCAAGTTTGACAAGTACAGGGGGAAGGGAGATCCAGTCATCCATGTCAAGTAATTCTACATGGCTTGTTAAGAGGTTTCCTACAATGATAATTTTCTCATGCGCCTCTTTTCCAAGAGCCTAGGGTGAACTTCTATTGAGTGGTTCTACAAAATACCTTATGGATCACTATCAACCTTTGCAGAATTATCTCAAAAGTTCGTAGCACAATATGCGAATAACATCGAGAATGAACTATCTCTCTTAGATCTCTACAACTTGAAATAGAAGGGAGGTGAGAGCCTAGAATATTACCTGCAAAGATGGTGGAACCTCACTAAGAGGCTGTCATATCAACCTCCAAAAAAAATCTAACGAATATATTTATCAACAACCTGCATCCAAAGTTATCGCACTTCATGTGCATGAACTGTATATAAACCTACCAGGATATCAAAGGAGAAGGGATGAACATTGAGAAAGGCCTCTTGGATGATGGTACCATCAAGCACTACAAAGAAAACCAATCAAATAGGCCCAATAATGATTGACCTCGCTACTAGAAAAAAGAAGAAGAATGTAGTCGCCAATGGAGCCACCAATACCAAGCACATCCAAGTTGTTGTGATTGGCCCTAAACCACCTACACCATCATACCAACAACCAACACCTATCTATCAAACACCTGAGACAACTTACCAATAGCCTATGCAAAATTGTCAACCCCCACCAATCAGATTAATGTCATATCAGTCACCCCAGGACAAAATAAGCCACACGTCCAGAACAACCAAAAATGCACATTCACACCTCTTGGTGAACCCTTGGATGTAATATTCCATCAAATGGACAATGCCAACTTTATCATATATCCTCAAACCCAACCATTCAATGAGTCAACTCTAAAGCTTATATGGTACAAAGATAGTGAGTATTGCAACTATCACCATGTCAAGGGACATGCTATCATGAAGTGCATGAAACTCAAGCACTATATCTAGGATCTCATAGACAAGAAAGAGATCATAAAAAATATATAGGCCTCACCCAATGCTAACCTGTAGATCTATATAAAAAAATCATCAACACAATTTTGGAAAAAGCACAGCCACTGTGAATCCACCACCCCCTAACCAAGGTAAAGGCAAGCAAGGTGACCATGTTGATGGAAAAGATTACACAACTACCTATATCAATTATGAAATTGTTGTTGGATGCATCTCCCAGGTTGAACCCATGGTTAATGTGATCCATGTCAAAGGCGTCAATGGTTAATGTGCAGTCACCACACGTAGAGGTAGGATATATGTTACCAGTGCTAATGTTTCTTCCTCATCCAATGCGCAATTCAACCTCCTGGAACACCTTGGGAATACCCTCGCCTAAATTTCCATCCTGAATCTTTTTTGAACCTCTCCCATCCATCAAGAAATCCTCAACAAATCCCTCCAAGAGGCACATGTCCCCACAGACATTAACACCACTCAGTTCAAGAATCTTGTGGGACACTCATCTACATCTTGTGCCCTTTCATTCAAACCTTCTGACATGACATCCATCGAACCAGACCATAATATCCCACTCTGCATCGTTGTCATGGTCAATGACTTTGTAGTTAAGTGGTTCATGATAGATAATGGTTTGGCCCTCAACTTATGTACACTATAATTCATCAAATAGGTGGGATACACTAAAGTAGACATATCACATGAGGCTATCACCATCAAGGCCTATGTCAACTTGGAGTGTACTTCAAAAGGTACCATTTTTTTACGCATCAAACTAGGTCATGTAATACAAGAAACTATATGTCACGTTGTTGATCTTGACCTCTCCTATAACATCATCCTTGTTCGACTGTGGACTCATTCCATAAAGGTTATTCTTTCCATTTACCCTTAGTGCATCAAATTCCCACATTAAGGCACAAAAATAACCATCCATGTTGATCCCCAACCCTTCACATACTGTCATGCGTTGGAAGCCTCATTCCCTCACTACACCCATTGTTCCAGAATTGACATTGACACTTTTGTCACCAATTCCTCCCGATCCCACTGCGATCCAGAAATAGTCCTCGCCTTCACCCTTTTCACTGTCAAGATCAACAATAGGGGTTGTGGTGAATATATCCTAACAGATGTCGTGGCATTAGGGGACCTACCCCTTGACCCACATACTCAATGGTTTCAGTTTCCAAACCATTGGGGAAAATCTAAATATGTACTGACTTCCATGACCTGAACAAAGCATGTCCAAAGGATGATTTCCCACTACCCAAAATTGATACGATTGTAGACTTACTATTGTAATCACCCAAAAATGGTATAGTAAACCTTGAGCTCCACTCTAGCATTAAAATTTAAAATACTAGACTTTATCTTATACTTAATCAATTTTGCATATTTATTTAATTTCTTATTTCTTGATCAAATCATCATTTTTTTGATCTTGACCTCTCCTATAACATCATCCTTGGTCGACCGTGGACTCATTCCACAAAGGCCATTCTTTCCATTTACCCTTAGTGCATCAAATTCCCACATTAAGGTACAAAAATCACAATCCATGTTGATCCCCAACCTTTCACATACTGCCATGCATTGGAAGCCTCATTCCCTCACTACACCCATTGTTCCAGAATTGACATTGACACTTTTGTCACCAATTCCTCCCGATCCCACTACGATCCATAAATAGTCCTCGCCTCCACCCTTTCCACTCTCAAGATCAACAATAGGGGTTGTAGTGAATATAGCCTAACAGATGTCATCGCATTAGGGGACCTACCCCTTGACCCACATACCCAATGGTGTCAATTTCCAAACCATTGGGGAAAATCTGAATATGTACTGACTTCCGTGACCTCAACAAAGCATGTCCAAAGGACGATTTCCCACTACCCAACATTGATATGATTGTAGAATTATTGTTGTAATCACCCAAAAATGGTATAGTAAACCTTGAGCTCCACTCTAACCTTAAAATTTAAAATACTAGACTTTATCTTATGCTTAATCAATTTTGCATATTTATTTAATCTCTTATTTCTTGATCAAATCATCATTTTATCATTTATTTGATTATATCCTAAAGTTTGACCACTTTATCCTAAGCTTCATTTAATTAAGAGAACATGCTCCATTTTAATTAATTAAAAAATCTTTTAGTTAAATAATAAAATCACTTTATCCTAAGCCACATTTAATTAAAAGAACGTGTCCCTTTTTAATTAAATAAAATCCACTTTATCCTATGTGTGCACATGAAAAAGAAATTTCCTTTAAAAAAATTTTATTTTTTTTAAAAGACAAAAGTGGAGTCTCTTTTCCTTCTTAATCCTCACCACTCATTTCTACCTAACCATTCTTGTCCATTGATTTTGCCTCTTGAGAATCTTGTGACCTAAAGTCAAAATAGGGATTATTCTCTACCCTTGGATTTTGCCTCTTAATCTCCACCGTCAATTGTTGTTTACAAGGAGACGTTTTCCTCACTCTTGCATATCATTCACTTGTGTTATTGTTTTGCTATCATTTTGTTTACTTGCATTCTTACAGTATTTTCTTTCATTTTGTATTTTAGCTTAGCATTTCCTTATTGCATTTAGCTTAAATCACATAGCTTAACTAGGATGTATTGTAATCTCGTTAGATTAGCTTTGCTTTCTTGTTCTTGCATTTTCATTCTAGCTTAGATCTTGCATTTCATTTAAATCTCTCATTCTTGCATTATCATTTTGAATCTTCCATTCTATGGTGCACCTTGCAAGGGTCTCTGATTGAGGTTCATTTGAGAGCCACTATGCATAATATTTACATTCTTTCACATCATAGATAGGAAGCTATAAGCCACTTCTTGAGATCTCATTCTTCATGGATTCTCTCAAGTGCAATGGTTTATATAAGTGTGTCACATTTTGATCACACAACTGTCGGGCATGAGATGTTGTCGCTCATGGATGGCTTTTCCAACTATAACCAGATACGCATTGCTGAAGAATATTAGCATAAGATAGCCTTCACAACCCCATGGGGTACCTTTTTCTATAACATGATGTCATTTGGTATAAAGAATACAGGGGAAACATATCAATGAGTCATGACTGTTATATTTCATGACATGATCCACAAGATCCTGGAAGACTATGTAGATGACATGTTGGCATAATAAAAAACCAAGTTATGGGATCTCAATGTGTTTAGTGTGCCTTTGACTGTCTCATCATTATGATCTAAAGCTCAATCCCAAGAAGTGTGTCTTCAAGGTCACATCAAGAAAGCTCCTAGGATTCATTGTATCTCGTTGAGGCATAGAGATCGATCTTAAAAAGGTCAAAGCTATAATTGAAATGCCTCCTCCTAGGATGCTCAAGAAATTATGAAGTTTACAAGGCAAGCTCCAATCTGTCAGAAGATTCATATCATAGCTCACAGATAAGTGTTATCCATTCACTCATCTACTACGTAAAGACGCCAACTTCAAATGGGATCCTTTGTACCAAAGAAGTTTTGAGAAAATCAAGGAATACCTAGTAATTCCACCTATCCTCATGCCACATACTCTAGGGGAACCACTCATTTTGTACATATCAGCCACCATTACAACACTGGGGGCAGTATTGGCCCAACTTGATGACAATGACAAAGAGAATTCCATCTATTATATCAGTCGTACACTTGTTGGTTATGAGCTCAATTACACACCAATAGAAAAAGCATGCCTTGTAGTAGTTGTTTCCACCCAAAATTTGTGTCAATATATGCTCAGTCACATAGTGAAGCTCATCTCCAAAATAGACCCTCTCAAGTACCTACTCTCGCACACAACCCTCACAGGATGAGTGGAAAAATGGATAATTATCTTAAGTGAATTTGACATCTAATATGTAGATAGAAAGGCAATCAAGGGCCAGGTCATCGCAAATCAACTAGATGAGGCACCTCTGGTGGATGCATACCCTTTGGTACTCGAGTTTTCTGATGAACACCTATGTATGATTGAAGAACAACTAACATGGAAGCTATATTTTGATGGATCCTACACATCACATGGATCGGGGGTAGGAATCCTCTTCGTCACTCCTTAAGGTGACTACATCCCAAAATCATTCAAATTGGGATTCCCTATACCAATAATATTGTAGAATATGAGGCACCCATCTTAGGCCTCAAGATAGCTATCTAATGGAACATCACAGAGCTACAAGTGTTCAGAGATTCACAACCCATCATAAAACAAAACATGGACGAGTTTCAAAAGGATGACAAGCTATTACCCTACAAGGAGTTAGTGGATAAGATGAAAGAATGGTTCCTAAGCTTTCAATTCACACAAGTACCCAGATTACAAAACAAGGAAGTAGACACAATCGCAACTATTGGGTCCTTACATTAAATCCCTCATGACATCGTGTAGTATGAATTCTTAGTTAAGAAGCTACACTCACTCGCTTACGAGAACACTGATTCTAAAATGGTGTGTATCTTTATTGGTCCTCACTCCCCATGGTGTCATGATATTTATGCTTATCTAAAAAATGGTATCATATCCCCCCACCTCATCAACACCCAATACCAAAACCTTATTTGCAGATCATCCTACTACACTCTCATAGCCAACACCCTATATTGTCATGGATATCATAACATCCTCTCTAGGTGTTTAGACTCGAACAAGATCGCCTAGGCTTCACAGGAGGTACACGTTGGAATTTGTGGTGACCACACAAGTGGTATGGTCTTAGTAAAGTAGCTACTTAGACCAAGGTACTATTGGCCCACAATGGAACATGATGCTTACAAATTTATGTAGAAATGTCTACCATGTCAATAGCATGCCGATTTGATTCATGCCCCAACATAGGACTTACATCCCATTTCACCACCATGACCTTTCTCATGTTGGGGCTTCGACCTCATTGGTAAGATAACTCCCCTTTCCTTGGATGGATATAAGTATATCATCACTGCTACTGAATATTTTACTAAATAGGTTGAAGCAATTCCACTCACCCTTACTATTGGTGTCAAGATATCCAAATTCGTTCTCTACCACATCATCTGTCACTTTGGCATTCCCTCCACCATCTTCACAAATCACGAAATGTCATTTGAAAACCAACACATGAAAGATCTATGCAGCTAATTCCACATCCATCACTGCTTCTCCAACTCATATTTTCCCCAAGGGAACTACCAAGCTGAGGAAACTAACAAAACCATCCTAAAGATCCTCAAAAAGGTTGTCAATGATTGTGGTCATGATTGGCACCTACAAATTAATCCCACCCTCTAGGCATATCACACTTCCTTTTGCACTCTCATACATGACACCATTTCTCGCCTTAACTTTGACATTTAGATGCAACCTCCCCCAGGAGAGCCAGATAAGCAGTGATATGCTACATGATTTTACTATATGATGTATATTATTTTTTAGGGCATTTTCCCTGACATGTATATTTATTCTTTGATGGAAACTTAAGGGACATTCAGACATTTATTAATTCATTTATGTGGTATTTTGGGGACATTCTTTATGATTCTTGCGAAATATATACTTTATCATCTTAAAATGGAAGCACTTCCATCTTGATGGGTTTAGCACCTCTATATAAAGACTCTCATTTGCCTTCATTTTCACAAGGACAATAACAAGATCAAGCATCAATCAAGTATATTGAATCAAGCAAGCGATGGTGAAGTGAAGATGCAAGATTGCAAGAGGATGATATAGAAGATCAAGCCATTGTTGATGTCAAGCATTTTTGTGAACACAACATTGTGAACATCTATTTGGAGCAAGAGAGATTTCTTCTTCCTTGATCCACCATTATCAATATTCAAGCATTCAAAGATACAATCACGGGGTAACAATTACAGATCATGAGTTTGGTGAGAGTACTTTAGCCTTGGGGGCTTGGTATGCTTTCTTATCTTATTCAAATCTATGCATTGCTTTCTCATACATATTCATGCTAGGGTTTCAATCTAGAGGATTAGATCTTGGCATTACACATTCAATACACACACATATTCTATCATATCCGGCTATTTTTGGAGGTGGAGATCACCAAAATGAGGGTTTGACTAAGGCAAAACCTTATATAGCCACCCCAAAACACCATTTTCAGATATCTATAGTCGTTGTTTTAAGAATTGGAGTGCAGATATGAGTACCCTTTTCGTCAAACTTTCAGAATCTGCAAACAAAAAAAATTTCAGAGTTGTTTCAGGTCAGGAACGACCTTTAGTGGGGGGGTAAGATTGTGCCCTACTATCTGGGTCAAAGTCGACCTGACTCCAGAGAGACAAAAGTTTTATGGGTTTTCTCTATTGCGGTTTTCTGGTCCCAGATCTGTTTGCAAAATTTCTTGAAACTGTACATAGGCATCAGAAAATAGGTATTTCTAGATTAATTCCATAGGTATGTATCTTATCTTATCTGATTTCAAGCATTTCTAGATTTACATTACTTATCAATCTAATTCCAATTCCAAATACATATGAATAGTGGGAATGTTAGATGCATTGTTAAAGCTCCATTTTACTCCTATTCATTTTGGTGAACCCATTTATGACAACTCTTTCTTTTTGGTGTTAGATGTAGATCTTGCATGCTTATAAGATTAGATTTCTTACATTTATATTTCAAAAATATAAAAAAATTGTAAAATCTCTTTAAAATGCAAAAACATTTACATTTTCATGCTTTTAGAATTTCTTTGTGTTCAACATGTATGATTCTTGTTTTGAATACTTTGATGAGGCTTTTATTGTACAAGAGGATAGATTCCCTAATGAGGTATATGCTAGTGAGGATGAAAATGGTCCAGATAAGATCTCCATTGATCCTATTCCTATTTCACGCTCCTCCACAACCTCTCCAATTGACCTTTACCATAGGGTGTGTGCATGGTTACCTTCATGTCCCACTATTTGCAATATTGATAAACCAAAAATGATATATCATACACCTTTGATGATGGTAAAAGGATGTCCTTGCATAAAAATTAAGGGTAAACCTAGAGATCCTTTGGATTTCTTTGATAACACTGATTCCATCTCACATGCTTATCACACATGGAATAACCCTCAGCCTACTATTCTGGTTTCTTTACCACCTTCTCAACCTATGCTTCCTCAAGCTCCTAGGTTTCCTTCTACCTTTAAGGAGTATGACTTAGTTGACCAATTATGTCTTACTCCTACTAAGATATCTTTATGGGAACTACTTCAAACTTCCCCGACATATCATGAGGCATTGCAAAAAGCTTTATCCACTCTTCCTCCTTCGCCTCCTAATCAAGAGAATATTCATTCTATTTTAGATTGCATGCATACTATGTCTTATGTACCTCCTATTGTGTTTTTCGATAAAAATTTACCTTCTCCTGAGGTGCAGAATAAATATGATGCTCTTATGGTTGTTGTTTCTATTAATCAGAGTATCATTTGAAGAACGTTAATTGATAACGGATCTGGGCTTAATGTTTGTAGCATGGATATGCTTAAGGCAATTAAGACTGATCTCACAATTATTCAACCTAATAATGTCCCTATACGTGGATTTGATAATATTGCAAAGAGAACTTTGGGCATTATTACTTTACCTGTTAAAGTTGGTCTAGTTATTCTAAATACACCTATTCATGTTATGCCTGGACCTCTCAATTATAACCTTCTTTTAGGAAGACCTTGGTTACATACTATGCATGCAGTTCCTTCTACTCTCCATCGCAAGGTTAGGTTCATCTATAACAACTTAATGTATACATTACATGCGGATGATGTGCCAAATCCTTGCCTAAATGCAGAATATGCTAAAATCTTGGAGCCTCTTCAACCAAGCAAAGAGATTAACAAACAACCAGAGATAAAACAATCTGAGATACAACAACCAGAAGCTCTGTCTTCTTCCTCGACTGAGGATGATTGGGGGACATTGGACTTTAATCCTACCTTCATTGGAGAATATAAGGTCTCTGATTTAGAATTCATGAAGCAACAAAGTGAATTTGAGAAAAAAGTTTTTACTCCTTCCCCACTTTCTGAGGAACTAAAAAGTAATTTTGTTGCTACCTCGATTAAAGAAATGATTGAAACAATAAAGCCTGATTGTTATGATATTGTGACATATGTTGCTCCTTGGACTCCATTTGATATGGCTAATCGATATGGTTCTGGTTATCATCTACTTAAGAAGTCAAGATTTAATGGGAAAGGATGTGGTAAATATGAGCAAGGTATACAGTACCTTTGGATGATGACATTTATTATCATACGTATAGATTAGGATTTAATCCTTATAGACAACCATCTACTTTTCCTCTTAATGTCAATCATATATGCGCTGGACAATTGAAGTTGGTTAATCCACTCCTCATTGACATTAATCAAACCTCTACTTTGGATAGTTTTCCTGAAGATGAAGCCTTAATGGATTTTTTAGGGGTTTATGAGGATTTACCTAAGTTTCATCACAAACAACGGAAGCCTTATTGTTTAAGTACCAATGCTTATTTTGGAGAACATGATAAAGAGGATATTCTTCCTTTACCAATGGATCCTCCAATACGAAGTGATTTGTTAATAAATGAGATTGTTGATATTCAAATGGATGAGAACAATCCTGAAAAGATAACAAAGATTGGGAAATGTTTGAATCAGGATGAGCATGATCAGTTAGTTTCCCTGTTACTTGAATTTAAGGACATTTTTGCTTGGACATATTTAGATATGCCACGTATAGATTCTAAAATTGTTACTCATAACATTGTTTTAAAACCAAATATGAAACACATGAAGCATAAAATTCGAAAGATGAATCCACTAATTGCTTTATTAGTTAAAGTTGAAATTGAAAAGTTATTAGATTTTGAATTTATCTGTTCTATTTGATGCAAGGGCATCCAAGGTCAAGGCAAGGGCATTCTTGTCCTCGGTGAAACTACATGGGGTGTTTGTATTTTGGCCGGTGTTACTTAGTTGCAGCCTTGACCAATGGTCTCGTTCATTGAAGGAAGCTCGGTCACTGAAGGAACTCTGTAGTCTCTGGCGCTTGGTGAAAGTGTTACTCGGTCATGCCTACGGTGCTCGGTGGACACTGGTGCTCGGTGATGCCTAGCGTGCTCGGTTAATTCATTGTCGCTCAGTAGTTCTAGCTTACCGACTGGAGTTCTGTGTGATTTGTTGGGCCGACTTGGTGAATTTATTGTTGGTAGCTATTTTTATAGGCCGACATGCTGAATTAAATCTTTGTATACAATTTGTATGCCGACTTGTATGGCATTTAATATTTGTTAGGAAGAGTTAAGGGTTTCATCTTGCAGACTTGTGGTTGATGATTAGTATTTAAGGAGTGCTTGGGTAGATATTTAGGGACATGACTTAGCAGATCTAGGATATCAGATGCAAAGGTTGAAAGCTGAAGTTGGAAAAGTTGTGGAAAAAATCTTGCATGATCTAGCAGATCATATTGTTATCTGATAGTTGTTTGTAGCAGAGCTAGGGGTTTGCATACTTGGGAACAAGGAGATTGCTTGCAGGCTTGCGAGCTCAAGTTTAGATCTGCCTTAGGGTTTCCATCATCTTCTGATTGTCTTCAAAGCTGGGCTAGTTGAGATTGTGTTAGATCTGGTCAGATCTTGCAAAAAAAAATTTGATTGTAATTGGCCCTAACCCGGAAGGCCTTACAGCCAGACATGTTAATGAAAATCAGTGTTAAATAATTACTTTGTGTTGCATTGTTGAGTATTCTGCTCTGTAATTCTGTTGGCTGCAAGGTTTGGACTGTCCTTAATTGGATCCACCATCCTTGACTACATCACTATTGATTACTCGGATTGGATTTCAAACATTGTGCCAGTTTCAAAAGGAGAAAATAAGATAAGGATGTGTACTGATTTTAGAGACTTGAACAAGGAATCCTTAAAGGATGATTTCCCATTACCTAACATTGATATGATTGTGGATTCAACAGCGGGTCATGCCTTGTTATCTTTTATGGATGGTTTTTCTGGATATAATCAAATCTTTATTCCTCATGAAGATCAATTTAAGATCACATTTATAACACCTTGGGGAACCTTTTGTTGGGTCATGATGCCTTTTGGATTAAATAATGTGGGAGCAACTTATCAACGAGCTATGACTTTGATTTTTCATGATTACATTCATAAGATTCTTGAAGATTATGTGGATGATATCTGACGCAGTCAAGGATGGTGGATTCAATTAATGACAGTCCAATCTTGCAGCCAACAATCAACACAGCGGAATACTCAACAACTCAATACAACAAGATATGTTTCAAAACATATTTTCCATTAACATGCTCCGTTGTAAGGCCTTCTGGGTTAGGGCCAATTACAAAGCAAGAAATAGTTCTACAAGATCACACAAGATCCAATACACATCCAGCTAGTTCAGTTCTGAAAAATATCAGCAACTGATGGAAACACTAAGGCAGATCTGAACTTGAGCTCGCAAGCCTCCAAGCAATCTCTTTGCCTCCAAGCCTCAACCACTAGCTCTGCTATTACAAAATATCAGATAACAATCTGATATGCAAGATCTCACAGGATCTTTTCCATAACTTCAATTATTTCCCACCCCTCCTCATGATGCTAAACAACTACCCAGACACCCCTTTCAATCATAATCACCAGCCACAAGTCGGCTGGATGAAACAATTAACTCCTACAAATAAATATTAAATGTAGTACAAGTCGGCTCTCAAATAGCCTTACAAAGATTTAATTCAACATGTCAGCCTGTAACAACAACTACCAACAATAAATGTACCAATTTGACCAAATAAATCACACAGAACTCCATTCGATAAGCTGCAACTACCGAGCAGTACTAAAAAAACCGATCACCAGGCTAAGCAACACCAACCAACATAGGTATTACCGAGCACTTGTTCCACTGAGCACCAAAAGCTTCACCGAGTTCCTTCAGCGACCGAGCTTCCTTCAATAACTAAGACCATCGGTTAAGGCTATAACCGAGTAACATCGGCCAAGTAACACACCACCATGCAGATTCACCTAGTATCCTAGAATGCCCCTACATTAGACACCCCAGGTTCGAAAAGATGTTCATATGTGAGAAGAACATCTTCCAGGATTTAGCACATAAATCCCAAACTGGTTCTTCACATACAAGTCCTCCACCTTTTCACTTTGCATACTCTTTCACTTCTGTTTCCTCTGTCTTTTCAAGTCTTTCCTTGACAACACACAGGTCTATTCTCCAAACTAATCATCCATACCTTCAGGATCTACCAACTCAACTTGGCTACTAATACTCAGGCTTCTCCTATCGAGTGTTGTATCCAACAAAGGCATCGGGGAAAACTTCATGTCATCCTTCTCAACAATAAACACATTCTTGACACAATCATACATAGCTCTGCAATCATATTGCCAAGGTCTATCGAGCAATATATCACAACTATTCATCTTAACAATGTCACATAACACAAGATCCTTATACTGGCCAATCTGAAGATCCACAAAGCATTGTTCTCTTACTTCCAGAGCATGATCATCTTGCAACCAGCCAATCCTATAAGGATGTGGATGTCTCATTTTGTTCAAACCAAGTTTCTGAACCATGTCCTTGGCAACAAGGTTATCAGTACTACCACTATCAATAATAACATCACAAATTTTACCTCCAGACTTGTACCAAGTCCTGAACAAGTTACTCCTCTAACAAGGTTCCTCCTTTGTACCGAGCAATGTTCGCCGAGCTATCAAGTTCTCAGATTCAGGTTCATTTTGAATGTTCTCATTCACCATAGCAGTTCGTCGCTCACCAAGCTTCTTCTGTGTGCACTCAAAAGAATGGTGTCCTTCTTCACTGCAGTTATAGCAAGTACCCTTAAAGATAACTCTACCTATCTTCTTCTTTGATTCTACAGGTTTCTATTCATCTTTTGCATTAGTCAGTTTATCCTTCACCGAGTGATCAATCTTTTCCTTCCCTCAGGAGTTACTATGTTGTTTCCTCTTCAACTTATTGTCTGCCTTCAGAGCATACTGACAAGCATCTTCAACAAAATCAATATTTAGCATACCAAGCTCATCCTGAATATTGAATCTCAAACCATTCACATACCGAGCTACCTTTTCCTTACCAATTTCCCTATGTCCAGGCCGAATAGTAAGTTTGTAGAACTCCTCAGTATAATCTTCAATAGTTAAATTCTTCTGTTTCAAATTCTGCAACTTCTTAAACAAGTCAAGCTCATAGTCAATAGGTATGAACTTAGCTTTCAACTTAGTCACCATCAATCTCCACGGATTGATCTTCATTTCACCTTCATCTTCTCTCTCTTTTTAATTCTTTCCACCAAAGAGCAGCACTTCCCTTCAATTTTGTCTGTGCCAATCTTACCCAAAGAGGATCTTCAATTTCTTCCAACTCAAAGAAATCTTCAAGTTCACCAATCCAATCAATCAAGTTCTCAAGCTTCAAAGTACTAGAGAAAGTATAAACTTCCATTCGGTAACTATTACTTAACCAAGCTCCAGATCTAGGCAACCGAGCAGTTTTGTCTTCACCAGATCTATCTCTCTGGTCATCACCACTAGATCCAGTAGCTTCCTCATAACCATCTTCAGTACCAACATTTTGAGGTACACCAGCAACAGCTCTCATGATCTCAGCGACCATGTCATTCTTCATCAACTCTATCTCAAATCTGACTTTATTAGAAATCTTTGATTCCACAGCATCACAAAGATCTGCAATTGCTCTAGGGTCCAATCTTCTTGAAGGCATCCTTTAAGATAAGAGAAACCCTCTGCAACAAACCCTACACCAACCACCTTGTGACAATCTCCAAGTTGTATGCAAGTCAAATTGCAACCTGCCACCTTGCGAACAACCAGGGCAAGATTCCACAAGTTCAGTGCCACAGATCTACAACTCAAATTGCGCACAATCTCTTTGCCAACCAGATCAACTTCGCAAGAATAGCCTTGCTAGGTTAACCTTCGCTCCACAAGATCAACTTTCTCTCAAGATCAACCTTCGCTCCACAAGATCAACTTTCGCTCAAGATCAACCTTCCCTCTGATACCACCTGACGCAGTCAAGGATGGTGGATCTAATTAAGGACAGTCCAATCTTGCAACCAACAATCAACATAGCGGAATACTCAACAACTCAATACAACAAGATATGTTTCAAAACATATTTTCCATTAACATGCCCGACTGTAAAGCCTTCTGGGTTAGGGCCAATTACAAAGAAAGAAACAGTTCTACAAGATCCAATACACATCTAGCTAGTTCAGTTCTAAAAAATATCAGCAACTAATGGAAACACTAAGGAAGATATGAACTTGAGCTCGCAAGCCTCCAAGCCTCAACCACTAGCTCTACTATTACAAACTATCATATAACAATCTAATCTACAAGATCTCGTAGGATCTTTTCCACAACATCACTTATTTCCCACCCCTCCTCATGATGCTAAACAACTACCCAAACACCCCTTTAAATACTAATCATCAGCCACAAGTCAGCTGGATGAAACAATTAACTCCTACAAATAAATATTAAATGCAGTACAAGTCAGCTCTCAAATACAAATATTTAATTCAACATGTCAGCCTGTAACAATAGCTACCAACAATAAATGCACCAAGTCGTCCAAACAAATCACATAGAACTCCAGTCGGTAAGCCGCAACTACCAAGCAGTAGTGAAACAACCGAGCACTAGGCTAAGCAACACCGACCAACACAGGTATTACCGAGCACTAGTTCCACCAAGTTCCTTTAGTGTCTGAGCTTCCTTCAATAACTGAGACCATCAGTTAAGGTTGCAACCAAGTAACACCGGCCAAGTAACACACCACCATGCAGATTCACTGAGTATCCTAGAATGCCCCTGCATCAATATCCTAGCAAAGTCTATACAAAGAGAAGATCATGTTACTATTTTATGAAAAATATTTGAAAGGATTAGAAGTTATAACATGAGATTGAATCCTAAGAAATGTTTCTTTCGAGTTGATTCTGGTAAATTATTAGGACTTATAACCTCTAAGTGAGGCATTGAAGTAGATACTGAAAAGATTGAAGCTATTGTTAATATGCCTCCTCCTAAGAATATCTCTCAGTTAAGGAGTTTACAAGGAAAAATACAAGCTATTCGTCACTTTATTTCTAATTTAGCTGATAGAACTATTCCTTTTACTTCCTTTCTTAGAAAGGATACCACTTTCTCTTGGAATGATGAATGTAAACAAACTTTTGAGCAATTTAAGGAGTATCTTGAAAATCCTCCTATCTTGCAACCAGCTAAATTTGATAAACCATTTTATTTGTATACTTCAGTAACTCCGAAGGCCATGAGTGCGTTGTTAGCTCAAAATGATAATAATGGTAAGGAAATACCTATGTATTACATTAGTCAGACTTTACTTGATTATGAAACAAGATACACAAATTTGGAAAGACAATGTTTAGCTATAGTTTATGCATGCCAGAAACTCTGACATTATCTTATAGATGTTAAAGTCAATGTGATTGTTAAGTTTGATCCTTTGAAACATCTTTTCTCACAAACTGATCTCTTTGGCTATCTAGCAAAGTGGGTGATGTTACTTACATAATTTTATCTTAATTTCATTTCTCAAAAGTCTATTAAGGGACAAGCTTTAATAGATTATTTAGCTGAAGCTCCTTGTCCTCATTCTGATACATGCTCTACTTCAATAGAATTTCCTGATGACAATATTCTAGCTATTAAACAGGATGATATTTGGGAATTATATTTTGACCGGTCAAAGTGTAAGATAGGTTATGGTGTGGGTATTATCTTAATTCCTCCTACAAAAAAACTAATCCCTTTATCATACAAATTAACCTTTCCTTGTACTAATAACATTGCGGAGTATGAAGCTCTTATAGCGGGTCTAGGAGCAACTTCATCTCTTAACATCAAACACTTGCAAATATATGGAGATTCGCAATTGATTGTTGAACAAATTAAAGGAGGTTATCAAACTAAGAATGACAAAATGACCCAATATAGAGATTTGGCTCTTGATGTGCTTTCACAATTCTCTTCTTATACGATTCAAACTTTACCTAGGAAAGATAATCGACATGCGGACGCCATGGCAAGTGCAACTTCTTTGGTTTGTCTTGAAAATAATGTTGAAAACTTTCAATTTACTATACAAACTCTTAAAAACCTTGCAATTTCTAAAAAGATTACCTCTAATTATTTCAATTTGCATTCAGATGAATGGTATTCTCATATTTTTCATTTCTTGAAAGATGGTACTTTTCCTGAATCAGCAACAAGGAACACGCATAATTGTATTAGGAAGCTTGCAGCACGTTACATCATTTTAGGAGATACACTTTACAAATGCTCTTATGAAGGATTACTATTAAGATGTCTCAATAGAACTGAAATCCCAGTAGCTTTGGCAGAAGCTCATTCTGGTTCTTTTGGGGGACATTTTGGTGGAAAATCCCCGGTTAATAAATTGCTTAGAATGGGATATTATTGGAAAACAATGGAACAAGATTCTTTCATGTTTGTTAAGAAATGTCCTCAATGTCAACAACATAGTAATTTGATTAATGCTCCTACTCGTGAGCTTCGTAATCAAGTTTCTCAATGGCCTTTTAGTATTTGGGGTTTTGACCTTATTGGAAAAATCTCACCAGCTTCTTCTCAAGGACATACTCACATCTTGACTGCTATAGATTACTTCACGAAATGGGTCGAAGTTGTCCCTCTTCGTTCAACAACTGCGGATGTTATTTGTGATTTCATCCTTAACAATATCATAACACAATTTGGTATACCTTCAACGATAATTTTGAATAATGGTACCTATTTTAAAAATAAAGAAGTCATGAAATTCTTGGAGAAATATCAAATTCAACATAGATTTTCAACTCCTTATTATCCTCAATCTAATGGTCAAGCTGAAGCATCAAATAAAATCATTGAACAAATCTTGAGAAAAATAATTAACAAGCATGTGAAAGATTGGCATACTCAATTGACCTATGCTTTATGGGCTTATAGGACTAGTGTTCATACTGCTACGAGTACTTCTCCTTACAATCTTATCTATGGTATTGACTCTATTATTCCTTTGGAATTAGAAGTACCTTCTTTACATGTTTCATTTCATGGGATAGTCGACAAGGATACTTTTCGGGAACAACACTTACAAGAGCTAGAAATGTTGGATGAACAACGAATACATGTGTTAGAACATATAAAAGCTTATCATAAATCTCGTCAGAAGAAATATAATCATAAGGTAATTGAACAAACATTTTAGGTTGGTGATTTAGTCTTATATGAGAATCAACAAAATGTGAATGCTTTACCTGCCGAAAAAGGAAAGTTTAGCCCTAATAGGCTTGGACCTTTTGTTGTCATTGAGGACTTTGGTTCAGGTGCTTATAAACGTGCTGATATGGATGGTGTTTATTTTAAGGAACCTATTAATATTATGCATCTCAAACATTATTATCCCTAATTTCATTCATCCTTTCCTTTTGCATTTACATATTCCTTATAAAGTTTGTTTTATAGGTTATGTAGTTTTAGCAAAATTACATGTTGAATATATTTATGCACCTTCTGTCTTTTAGTTAAGTTTTATATTGATGAAAGCATAGTAATCAAAGCATAGAACTAATTGGTAGAGAAATTTTTTCATTCATAAAAAAATAAAAAATAAAAAAATTTCAAGTTCTGATACATATGTGGCCCATGGCCCTATTTATCACTACGTCTATCACTGCGCTCTGATGGTTGATGGCTCCCGAATCTCTCTGTCCTATGATAGAAAGATGTAGATTTGTGTGTCCATGTGTGGCTCCTCAATATGGTCATACCATGCAAGCACCCTCGGGCACTCTGTAACTCAACTATCAACTTCTCCTCCCTTTCTTTGCACAACCTCAGCTCTCATTGGACACATGCAAAGATATTGGCATGCCTACTTGGATCTCTGTAGCCAAGAGAAGATTCTCACTCACTGGCTAGTAGTCAGTAGGATATACATGTATCCTTCAAAATCTCGAATACAAAGCTCCTCCACTCCACTACGCTAGCTGTAGAATGAAAATACATTTATCAATCTGGTGCTTTTTCATTTCAAATCAAGTTGCATGTTTAATCAAATTTCATATTTCATACCTGGATCTCCCTCCTGGATGTCACTAAAGGGTCTAGATGGTGGGGGCATGGAGTAACTACTCTCTCCACGCTCGCTATGTCCAGGCCTCGGTGGTGGTGTCTCTTTGTGGGCGCGTGGAGGCCGTCATGATCTCAGTGGTGATGCGTGAAAAATGTGTACATCCGCACTAGTATCACCAGCTAGGGGCATCTCCTTTTCTCTCTCTTCTACTCTCTCCTGCTCCATAGGGTCTCCATCAGAGATGTGCTCCTCCTTATCTCTGACATCCTCATCCTCCTATGTTGTACCACTATCCTGGTGTGCCCTCTCTGAAAGGCCTGGATCACCTGTAGGATAATCCTCAGGGAAGATGGGGTGGGTCCCCTGCACACTCTAGTACCTAATGTAATCTTGTCTCATGCCTGAATAGGTCACATCTAATGGTACATGTATATCCTATGTCTCATCTGCATCATTTTCCTATATGTCTTCTATCGATGGTCGGCATATGGCGTCAAGTCTCTAATACTCCCTCTAACAAGTCGAATTGTCTCATCACCCGATCATAATAGTATGGCATCACTATATGACTCTGATGACCCTCAAATAGCTTATGTTGTTGTGAATGTCTCATTTTATATCGTGTATCTGGCCACTCTATCATCTGGCAATAGGGTCTCCATATCACATCGGTGCTTGGAATGCAGTATAGACGTACCCTCCAATAGAGGATATCTCCAAACTATCAAGCATCTCTCAGAGGGTAAGCAAAGACTCTCGGTGTACTCGCATCTACCATCACTAGAAAACCTTGTGGACGTGTACATGTGAAATGCTCAAACAGCCAAATCTGCAAGAGTGCATATCGAAAGACTCTCTATGATATCTCACTAGCTGACATAGCTCGTGGTATAGTTGGGCTAACATGTTGCGACCCCATGAGAACATGATCCTCTCACTCTCCATCCTCTTTATAAGATGGGTAAGAGATGTAGAAAATATTGTACCCTTGGAGTTGGGTAACACAACCAAGGATACTATACAAAGCATCATTCTCTGTACCAAAGGTGTAGGGCCTGACAATATGGATGACAAAAGGACCTGATCTGATTGGGTTCGCATCTATGGAGCCCATACCAAGAAACTCTTTATCTGAAAGGATCTCCTCACAGACTCGCTGTGCTCTAGGTCTAACAGTCTCACCTCGGACTAGAAGCTGCAAGATCCTGTAAACATCTTCTTGTGTAATTGTAATCTCTCCTAAGGGAAGATGGAAGGAGCATGTATCCTCATCCCACCTATCTATCAGAGCCGATAGCATGGCTCGGTGTAGCCTGATCTGTGGTAGGACTACTACCCAATACAGTCCTACGAGACAGTAGTTGCATCTCATCCTCACTGAGCTCGGACGGTCTCTCTCTAACGATCACTAGCAACTCTCCAAAGGGATGCTCTCGAAGACAGACTCTATCCTGTAAGCACAAACAAACATCATATCAGCATTCTACATCATCAAATCTGTAAATCCAACTTGACTAGGTCAAGGTCAACCTCAGTTAGGTTAGGGTCAACCTTCCTGGGTCAAGGTCAACTTTCCTGGGTCAAGGTTGACCTTGTTGGGTCAAGGTCGACATAACTGGGTCAGGGTCAACCTTTAAGGGTCAGGGTCGACCTTGCCTACAGAAATCAAAATTTGTGAAATATAGAAACCAATAATAGCAAACTCACCTCAGGAAGTGACCATTCAGTAGCCGGGCACTGTCTCAAGAGCTCCATGCATGTCGCTCGAAGTTCTTCTCTCCTCGACATCTTCTTTTCTCTCTTTGAATCTGAAAATGGTAAGAATGAGTAAGTATGACTTCCTTTTCCTTATTTATAGTTTAGATTAGGGCTTTTCTTAGGGTTTACTGATGGTAAATTTGGATTTCCTTTTTATGCATTCAGATAGACATTCACTCTTTTCATCATAACTTGAGTTTGGTAACTCCACTTTGAGTGTCGTCAGTGGCGTTGGAATCATGATTCAAATACCTAACTCCTTAAATTAGTTTAGGGAGGTTAGGAATCCTTCTAACTAGTTTAGGAAAGGAATTTTCAACAAACTGCATATCCATTATATAAAGTTATCCTTATCACCTTGTTTCACCCTTCAGAAGTGGAAAGCCGAAATAGGGGGGCATAAGGGGCTTTATGCACTTCTCAAATTGTCATTTAGTAAGCTCTAGGTGATTTGTGGATTTTCATTAACCTTGTGTGTTGCAGGTTCTAACAGTTTTTTGCAAGATCTCTACATTGAGGACTTGGCTGTATCCTTTTTATTTACTATGATGTTTTCTTACTTTAGCTTTCATATTCACATAGTGTCATATCTAAGATAAAGTGGGGGATAAATGTATCCTCTTAAAATGGAAGCACTCCATCTTGATGGGTTTAGCACCCTCTTTTAGTGCATTTATCATGATAAACTTTCATTTAGGATGCATTTTGCACTTGATTCCTTCATTCTAGGTGAAATTAGGGTTAGGATCCCAAGGATTCTCCTTAACTTCCCTTTTCTATGGATCTATTTTATAGGTAGGACCTAGGAAAAGGTCCTCTTGGCCTTTATCATGTTCATCATAGGACTTTGTGCCTCTCTCTGGCACTCTGCCCTATTCTGTCATCATTTCTAGGCCTCTGGGCACCCCTGGAACCTTCTATTTTATGTTCTGACTGGATCTTGACCCCTAGGTCAAGGTTGAGGTCGACCTTAACCTAGGTCAGCTAGGTCAAAGTCAAGGTCCTCTCTGACCTAGGTCAGAGTTGAGGTCATCTTTGACCTCCTTCGGGATTTGATCCCCCTTTTTCAAATTTTGGTCTCGGAGGGCCCCGAAATCAGTGTCGGGCTTAC
This sequence comes from Chamaecyparis obtusa, assembly GCA_027943335.1. Lineage (NCBI taxonomy): Eukaryota > Viridiplantae > Streptophyta > Pinopsida > Cupressales > Cupressaceae > Chamaecyparis > Chamaecyparis obtusa. The sequence continues at coordinate 1,545,994 of BSBK01002822.1, read as the reverse complement.
GGATTTGAATGCGGAAGAGTTTTAATTTGAAATTCATTTAATTATTTTCCCTCCTTAATTTGTTATTGTGATTGGACCATAATTCAAGGTAAAATTTAAATCATGGGTCCTCACATTACTCTAGGAGCCTCACCTTGAAACCTCTATATAAAGACTCTCATTTGCCTTCATTTTCACAAGGACAATAACAAGATCAAGCATCAATCAAGTATATTGAAGCAAGCAAGCAATCGTGAAGTGAAGATGCAATATTGCAAGAGGATGATATAGAAGATCAAGCCATTGATGATATCAAGTATTTTTGTGAACACACCATTATGAACATCTATTTGGAGCAAGACAGATTTCTTATTCCTTGATCCACCATTATCAATATTCAAGCATTCAAAGATACAATCATGGGGTAACAATTACGGATCATGAGTTTGGTGAGAGTACTTTAACCTTGGGGGCTTGGTATGCTTTCTTATCTTATTCAAATCTATGCATTTCTTTCTCATACTTATTCATGCTAGGGTTTCAATCTAGAGGATTAGATCTTGGCATTACACATTCAATACACACATATTCTATTACATTCGGCTATTTGTGGAGGTGGAGATCACCAAAATAGGGGTTTGACTAAGGCAAAACCCTATATAGCCACCCCAAAACACCATTTTCAGATATCTATAGTCGTTTGGCGAGTTGGAGTGCAGATTTGAGTACCCTTTTCGTCAAACTTTCAGGATCTGCAAACAAAATTTCTGTCAGAGATATTTTAGGTTAGGGATGACCTTTAGTGGGGGGTAAGATTGTGCCCTGAGGTAAGATTGTGCCCCGCTATTTGTGTCAAAGTTGACCTGATTTCGGAGAGAAAAGTTTTCTGGATTTTCTTTGTTGTGATTTTCTGGTCCCAGATCTGTTTGTAGAATTTTCTAAAACTGTACACAGGCATCAGAAAATAGGTATTTCCAGATTTACATTACTTATCAATCCAATTCCAATTCCAAATACATATGAATAGTGGGAATGTTAGATGCATTTTTAAAGCTCCATTTTACACCTATTCATATACATATGATGTTGAGTATGTTGGAGTCATGGAAAATGACAACTGCATCTGATCCTCTAACCACAGCCTCACCCTCATGTATGGCATCTAGGTGATGCCATCCCTAACCCCATATATAATCTCCCTCCAATAGTCTATTTCATCCACATAATGATAGGTCAATGGCTCACCCCAACTATACACCATAGGCTAATATGTCTGGATGTCCCACCTCCCCACTAGCTTCAGCACAACTATGTGCTCCCATCCCCACACATGTAAAGGGTCGCAAACCCTATACTCATATCTTGTCCCTCCCCACCATGATAAACAATCTAGTGGAGATCCCTGTAGAGCTATGTGAGCATCAAGGTGCCCCATGCAATAGGCACCCTAGCATCTACTATCCTCATGATCACTATGATCAGCGCTAATATCACACTGGCCCCTTCCATGTTAGGGGAAATGTACCCTGAAACTAACTGACAAACATAGAAATACACTCGTCAGACCGCAGGCGCCGCATCTAAATATTTGTCCAAGGATAGCTGCCTATGATGTAAAATGGGGACAACCCCTAGCCCCACCAGTACTGTCACTACCTGTTGTTGGGTCATGTATCCCACAATCACCTCAGTCCTTTGGATCGATAATAATAAAATCCTATATGCGTCCTCTAGACTAATCATCATATCCCTTGTCAGAAGATGGAAGGTGGTCATCTCTGAATGCCACCTGTCGCATAATGTTGTAAACTGATATGTCACACATAACACTGCGGTCTGCCTCTTCCATGATGTCAATCATTCCACAAACCACTACAACCAATCAAAACCAGTGGTATGAGCTTTCTATCATGCAACCTCCTAGCCTACCCCCCAGTTCATCCTCTGGCCTCGTCCCCTTCTAAACCCCCTTTTCTAACCTAAATTTGTGTTCTCGCAAACTAGTCCCCACATTCCCACAGATTAGTCAGTCCTCGCCATCACATAGGCGCGAGATCGCTTAACCTAATCCTAACCCCCCGGTCGCAGGAAAGTATTCCCACAGTGACAAGTCCTCTACCCATGTGATCCCTCATGGGATCGCATAATTTTGTAGCCCCCTAGCCTTTTTTTCAAGAATGCGATCCTACCAAAAAAAAATTACAGGATCGCATTCCCATGACTAAACCCAAAACCCTACCCATTTTGGCAATCTCGCCAAAAATCCCAAATTTTTCTACCCTAAACCCCGATCCCATGCATTTTTTGTGGGACTGCAATCCCGTTAGACCCGAGGGCGATCTCGAGCCTACGAGACACGTATTTACAATCTAAAACTAGAAAGAAAAACTAAAATAAAAAGTACGAAGTCGGGTCGAAAACCCTAACTATCTATCTGAGGCTCGATGTTGTCGTACGATCCTCACGATCTTAGTTTGGTGCCTCGGTCATCCTCCTCTCGCCATTGTAATGTGCTATATTAGAACTCAAAAATACAAGGGATCTCTAAGCTCAAATATGCTCAAATAACCCCTTTTAGACCCTTCTAACCCTTATTAAGCCCACCCCATTACTCCATTTCTCTTCCTAAACCACCACCGGACTCCTATTTTTTCCCCCATTTCCCTCCCATATCCCAATTTCTTGCTCGTACCACTTTCCCCTCACCTGTTGTTCCTCCTTTCCCTCTTGTCTTTTCAACCCCTTTTTCCTTTCGAGATGTCGCTCGGGCCCCTTTTTATTTCCCTATCGCCCTCTCAAGGGGGCATCACCCATTCCATCTCTCTTCTCCATATTCTAGGGAAACTTTGTTGCCTATTAATTTGTCGTGTCGCCAATTATTTCAAAACATCTTTGAAATAGTGTTATTTTAACACTATGTCAAAAAGGGGCAAAATGTAGACACCTAAATTTGATTACATTAAGTAATCCTATTTATTTCTCTCCTAGGACCTTTATTGATTAAATATAGAATATCTATTTAATTTATGTCACCTCCTAGTTAATTAATCTAATTAACTATAGTCCAATTAGTTATCTAAATGACAACCCATAGTCTGATAATTAATTAAACCCCCTTTATTAATTTCAATAAATACATTTATCTATTTAAATTAATTCATAAACTCATTTCTTCCCACTTGAAATTAAATAATGCATTTAATTTATTAAGAGTGCATGACTCCTAACTTTAACCCTCTTCTAACCAAACCTCCAACCACCTGACCTTGAGTTCTAACTCAACTCAACTCATTCACACATAGTAATCTTCCTTAATTAGCTAATGACTCATAATTAACTAATCCAACCCTCCACTCATTCTCTCTTTTCCCATCACATCTTCCTAATTCTCCCGTTTTCCCTTTAATCCAAGCCTAATCACCGACTAAACATTTGTACAATCATAATTCATGGATTAAAAAATTTTAACCCAACACAAGTCAACCCTCATGTCATATCCTCACATCCCACAACCTCCAAACCTCACGTCAACATTAAATGCTCTTACATTCCTCTTACACACTCCACCCATCTCTCACACCTTTGTCTCCTCTCACATCTCCCAAAATGGTCACATTCCCCATTCTTCCAAACCTCTCTCCTTGTGACACTTGTCACAATGAGAGGCATTTGAGAAAGAACAATCAATGCGCTATCTCTCAAATGAATCTTCACCCTTCCTCAGGTTTGCATCTTGACCGTCCATTTCATCCTTCCTTTGCCTATAAATTGAACCCTTCACTCATTCATTTTCATCTACCTGTTAGAATAACTGAGAGGGGGGTGAATCAGTTATCTAGTGTCCCAAAACAAAATGTATAATTCAAAACAACTTCTCTAATTTCTGCTCCTTGGTAAACACTAAAACTTTCACTATCTATACTTTTACCGATTACCAGTCTAACACTATAATAGTTATCGATCAAATCTAACATGTAACATGTAAAAAATGACAACACACAGATATCACAATCAACACATAACACAAGAGATTTAAAGTGGAAACCCTGCAAAGGGAAAAACCACCTGGGATGGGCAACCCAAAATTGTTCACTCTTCTAAAGTGAGGTCAGTTAAGACCCAACCCTGTTAAAAGTTTACAAACACACTGTCAGGTGTGACCTTGTTAGAGTATTTTAGACTAGAAGTTATCGTCCAACCAGCATTCACTATGGGGTTAACAGGATAACAATGTTCATTCTATGAATGATACATCATAAGACTTTCAGAGTCCACTCGGTTAAGAGATTTCGACTGTATACAATGGTTAAATATGTAACAGTAAATGACCTACCTTAATACAACTTCAATTGCAGATTACAGATCAATATGCAGTCCATACAAATCCTTCTGATCAATATTTCACTTCAGATTCAATACTATATCAACTTACTGTCCATCAGTAATTTCTCTCTATAGCTCGGTAATTGTTCTTCAGCTCGGTTCTTACTAACCAATATGATTAGAATGCATGAAAACCTTGTTCACGCGATATTCCTCCAGTTTCTACTTCTTCTGGCATTATTCATAAAGAAATTATGTTCTCTTATATAAACGAGTAAATCATTTTCTTCTCCACCATCAGATTTTGCTGCTTAACCTCATTCATAGATTTTGCCGCTTCAAACTTTCTCAGTACTTGTGTCAATAACATGTTTGATTCTCATTCTTTAGATCTTTCCTGAATTTCGTCAGTCGTCAATCTGTGTAACAAACATTATTTGTTACCTTGATGTTATACTCTTGCCAGCTCATCAATCTTATCGGCTAAACTAATCATTTAATTTATTATGTTCCGCTCAATTAACAAAAAAATGCGTCGGTGAACACTGCTCAGTTAATACTGCGATCGGTATACACTACACTCCGTCGGTGTATACTAAAAATGCTTCATTTACCGACAACACTCCTTTGTGTCTTTCAGCTCTATACTTCATTATAGATGAATGCAACATAATAAAGTCAATATCATCAAGTCATAGACTCATCAACAAGTTACTCAATGTATTCCTTATCCTCATCTGTCATGTACATCTTTCCTTATGTAGATTTCTCTGTTCTTCATCTCTTTCACCTTTCTTCAGATGTCTCAGTATAGTAACTTACAAGATAAGTGTTGTCAAACTAGTTGACATCAATGACAACATAATACTGATTTAATCATATTACATGTCTAATCAGAAACTCCTCAGTGATCTTTAATCACGAATTCTTCAATCAGATTCCAAATCAGTTGTAGTTCAACAATCTCTCCATTTGGCATTGATGGCAACTCAAGTAATGTGAAATGTACCATACACATACCATACATATATTCTACAACTTGTGAACAAAATGTTGTGAGTCGAATAGACTTAATATGATTAATCACTACGTTACTAAACCAGCATTAAATAATACAGCTTTACCATTCTATAGTTGTGATCTTTTCAGTTCTCCTGTTCTTGCTTCTGTTCTTTGTAATTGATCTTCAATACTCTGTCACATTTAGATTGTCTCTCCCTTAGATAGTTCTCATCAGTTCTTGTTCCTTTTCATATTATTTATCTCTCCTTTTGATAGCAATGCCAAAGAAACAAATAAACAAACAATTTTGTCTTCCTCTGTATCTCTGTATACTGATATTCCAATCGGTTCAAGTTCTCAAACTTAATCACAACCTTGAACATGATTCAAAGTGTGAACTATGTTGCATCAACATGAATGATCTTCTTATATAAGTAGGCTGATGCAACAACCAGATCACATTAGTGATCGATAGACAGGGTACAGACCCCAAGTCTAGTCCTCAAGTATTCAAATGTGTCCTTTGGTAGAGGCTTTGTAAAAATATCTACAAGTTGTTCTTTAGATGTGACAAATTCTAACTTCACTTGCTTCTCTTGCACTTGTCCTCTTAAGTAATGATACTTAATAGATATATGCTCTGTTTTAGAGTGCATCACAGGATTCTTTGAAATATTAATAGCACTAGTGTTGTCACAATATATAATCACCGGGTCAGTGATTACCTCATTCATCCCTTCCAGCACTTGTTTGATATATGCAATATTTGAACAGTTGGTATCAGTAGTAACATATTATGCTTCAGATATAGACTGAGAAATACAAGCTTTTTTTTACTTGTCCAGGTTACAAGTCTTTCATCAAAGAAAAATGCTCCTCTGGTGGTGCTTTTTCTATCATCCACATTTCCAGCCCAATCAGCATCGGTGTAAACTTTTAGTTCAAACTTCCCTTCCTTAGGATACCATAATCCATAATTCTCTATTTTCTTCAGGTCTTTTAAGATCCTTTTTGTAGCTATCATGTGTGATTCTCTAGGATTAGCAGAAAATCTTGCAACAATACCCACAGTATGTGCTATATCTGGTCTACTGTGAACTACGTACATTAACTTACCAATCATGAATCGGTAAAGTGTTTGGTTTACCTTTGTAGTTTCATCCTCCTTTGTCAATTTGCATCCAGTAGCCATCAATGTTCCCACAGGTTTAGCATCTTCCATGCCAAATGTCTTCAGTACTTCCTTTATGTATTTAGATTGTGTGATGAATATCCCATCACTCTACTAAATCACTTGTAGTCCAAGAAAGAACTTAATCTCTCCGAACATAGACATTTCAAATTCCTTTTGCATTTCATCAACAAATGCCTTGCAGACAAAATCTAAGCCTCCAAAAATAATATCATCAACAAATATTTCAGCAATGATAATAGTATCATCAATATCACCTTTCACATATAGATTGTTCTTTTCACTTGTTCTATCAAATCCAATACTTAACAAGTAAGTATGCAGTCTTTCATACCATGCTCTTGGTGTTTGCTTCAATCCATATAAAGCTTTATGTAATCTACATACCATGTCTTTATTGTCGGGATCAGCAAATCCTTCAGGTTGTTCAATGTAGACCTCTTCTTTAAGTATACCATTCAAAAATGCTGACTTCACATCCATTTGATAGACTTTGAATTTCTTGTGTGTAGCATATGCAAGTAGCATTGTAACTCCTTCTAATCTGGTAACAGGTGCAAATATTTCATCATAGTCAATGCCTTCTTCCTGTGCATATCCCTTACATACCAATCTAGCTTTATTTCTTATGACTTCACCATGCTCATTCAATTTATTCCTGTATATCCACTTAGTACCGATAACATTCTTATCTTTTGGTCAGGGTACTAAGGACCAGGTTTTGTTCTTCTCTATTTTCTCTATTTCCTCCTTCATTACATTAACCCATTCTTCATTCTCTAATGCAACTTTCACAGTTTTAGGTTCAAATTCACAAATTAAACATGTATCTTGTCTTGTTTTGCTTCTAGTTTGCATTCCAGCATGTCTGTCTCCAATGATTTGTGTCCTCAGGATGATGTCTTCTGACAAAACTAGCCAAAACTTGATTTCTCCTTTCTTGCTCATCCTGCTCAGGGTTATTTCCTTGCTCAGTAGCTCCATCTTGTTCCTCAGTTTGTGTTGCTTGTTGTCCTGCATTGTTTCCCTGCAGATCGGTTGTTATAGTTTGCGGTGTCGGTAGATACTCTGCATGTTCAATGTAAGTGAATCTACCGTAGTCTTCTGGTTCTTTTGTACTTTCCTTTGTGTACTTGTCATCAAACTCATCAACACGAACATTAGTACTTTCAACTATCTTATTTGTAACCTTATTCAAACATTTATATGCTTTACTTGTAGTGGAATATCCCATAAATATTCGTTCATCTCCTTTAGAATCAAATTTGTCATTTCTTTCATCTTTCAAAATAAAGCATTTGCTTCCAAAAATTTTGAAATAACGTACAGTAGGTTTGTGTCCAAACCATAGTTCATAAGGTGTTTGGTTGGAGTCCTTCTTCAGTTGTACTCGGTTAAGAACATACACAGTTGTACCGACAGCTTCCCTCCAATATGTCTGAGCAATATTCTTCTGTAACATCAATGTTCTTGCACAGTCAATTATAGACCTGTTCCTTCTTTCAGCAATGCCATTTTGTTGAGGTGTCCTCGGTGCAGATACTTGTCTTTTGATCCCATGTTCATTACAAAAATTAGTAAATTCATCAAAAATAAATTCACCTCCTCTATCAGATCTTAAGCATTTTATTTCCTTTCCGGTTTCTTTCTCTACCTTAGCTTTATACCACTTAAACATTTTGAAAGCTTCATATTTCTCTTTCAGGAACATAACAGTCATCAGTCTAGTATAGTCATCAACAAAAAGAATAAAATATCTATCACTAGAACAGCTCTGAGTTCTCATAGGACCACATAGATCGGTATGAACCAACTCAAGTATCTTCTTTGTTGAATAGTCTTTGCTTTTAAAACTAGACTTAGTCATCTTACCTTTCTGACATTCATGGCAGATGACATGATCAGGTTTCGTCAAGTTAGGAAATCCTCTAACTCTTTTCTTTCTATTAATCTTGATCATGTTGTCAAAGTTTACATGGCATAACCTTATGTGCCACAACCAAGCATCTTCATCCTTTATTAACAAATAAGAAGACCGATCCATATCAAGATAGAATAGATTACCTCTGAATTGTGTACCAGTTCCAACAAGTCTTCCTCCATCATCATAGATCTTCACCTTTTTGCTCTCAAAAGCCAGTCGGTGGCCTGAATTGTTCAGCTGAGCCACACTTAACAGATTATAGTTCAGTCCATCTACCCAGTATGCATTTTCACATTATAATCTGTCATTGATCATCAGTGAGTCTTTACCTCTTACAATACAAGGTGCATCATTTCCCATTCTCACAGATCCTCCATTATACTCAACAAGATGATCAAACTTCTCTACATCACCGGTCATACGATGTGTACAGCCACTGTCTATGATCCATGTATCATTTATGCTTGCTTTAGAGATCAGTGTTGTCTCTTCATGTTTCTCTTCTTCCTCTGAGTCGTCTTTCATAGCAACAAATACGACTTCTATGTCATCATCAGAATCAAATTCAGTTTCAATATCTTCGGCTATTTAACATACCTTTTTGCCTTTTTGTCTCGGTTGTCTCTGTTGTTATGTCGGTAGCCTCTGTTGACTCTTCTCCCATAGCTTCCTTCATATCAGTCTTTGGATCTATCATCATCTTTCTTCTGAGGACATCTAGTAGCGATGTGATCGACTTCTTTACAATTAAAGCATGTCAAAGGTAGCTTACCTCTATACCTTCCTTTTCCTTTGGGCAATCTTCTGGCCATAAGTGCTTCAAGCTCATCAAGTTCATCATCGGTATTGTCATCACTATCACAATTATTACTATTCCTGCTAGACTTTCCAATCTTCAAAGATGAAATGAAAGCGGATTCAACAGAAGCAACAACACTGTTATCAAAGTTGTTTAATTCAAAGGTTGTAAGTTTACCAATCAGAGTGTCAAGAGTAAGGTTGGATGTAGCTCTTGTTTCATGAATTGCAGAAATCCTGATTGCATAAACTAGTAGCAAAGTTCTGAGAATCTTGCTTATCACTGTTTCATCATCAATTACTCCATCAAATGCTCTAATAGCATGTACCACCTCTTTGAGTCTATTTGAATATTGGACAATGTTCTCACCTTCTTTCATTCTCATATCATCAAATCTACCTCTCAGACTTTTAGCTCAAGCTCTTTTGACATTCAGATCTCCATTGTATATTTGTGTTAATTTATCCCACATTCCTTTGGCATTCGTGCATGTCTTAATATCTTCAAATTCAGCGTCGGTACAGGCAGCAGCAAGTTCCATCATAGTAACATTGTGTTCATGCTTGTCCTTCAGTTCATCAAGAGTTAAGGGACCAATGGGTAGTTGTATGTAGCCATTCTCCATCAGATCTAGTGCAGAATTCCCAATTCCAGATATGTGCAGCTTCATTCTGCTTTTCCATACTGCGAAGTTCTCTTTGTTCAGTTCTGATACTTCCCTCTTATACATCTTGAGACCTTTATGCTTAAGTCCTTAAAACTCTGTTCCAAGCAATTGATGCTCTGATACCAATTGTTAGAATAACTGAGAGGGGGGTGAATCAGTTATCCAGTGTCCCAAAACAAAATGTATAATTCAAAACAACTTCTCTAATTTCTGCTCCTCGGTAAAACACTAAAACTTTCATTGTCTGTACTTTTACCGATTATTAGTCTAATACTATAACAGTTACCGATCAAATCTAACATGTAACATGTAAAGAATGATAACACACAGATATCACAATCAACACATAACACAAGAGATTTAACGTGGAAACCCTGTAAAGGGAAAAACCACCTAGGACCGGCAACCCAAAATTGTTCACTCTTCTGAAGTGAGGTCGATTAAGACCCAACCTTGTTAAAGGTTTACAAACACACTGTCAAGTGTGACCTTGTTAGAAAATTTTAGACTAGAAGTTATCATCCAACCAGCATTCACTATGGGGTTGACAGGATAACAATGTTCATTCTATGAATGATACATCATAAGACTTTTAGAGTCCACTCGATTAAGAGATTTCGACTATATACAATGGTTAAATATGTAACAGTAAATGACCTACCTTAATACAACTTTAATTGCAGATTACAGATCAATATTCAGTCCATACAAATCCTTCTGATCAATATTTCACTTTAGATTCAATACTGTATCAACTTACTGTCCATCGGTAATTGCTTTCTGTAGCTCAGTAATTGTTCTGCAGCTCAGTTCTTACTAACCAGTATGATCAGAATGCATGAAAACCTTGTTCACTCGATATTCCTACAATTTCTACTTCTTCCGGCATTATTCATAAAGAAATTATGTTCTCTTATATAAACGAGTAAATCATTTTCTTCTCCACCATCAGATTTTGCCGCTTAACCACATTCATAGATTTTGTTGCTTCAAACTTTCTTGGTACTTGTGTTAATAACACGTTTGATTCTCATCCTTTAGATCTTTCTTGAATTTCGTCAACCGTCGATCTGTGTAACAAACATTATCTGTTACCTCGATGTTATACTCTTGCCAACTCATCAATCTTATTGGCTAAACTAATCATTTAATTCATTCTGTTTCGCTCGGTTAACAAAGAAATGCGTCGGTGAATACTGCTCGGTTAATACTGCGATCGGTATACACTACACTCCGTTCATGTATACTAGAAATGCTTCATTTACCGACAACACTGCTTTGTGTCTTTCAGCTCTATACTTTATCATAGATGAATGCAACATAATAAAGTCAATATCATCAAGTCATAGACTCATCAACAAGTTACTCAATGTATTCCTTATCCTCATCTGTCATGTACATCTTTCCTCATGTAGATTTCTCTATTCTTCATCTCTTTCACCTTTCTTCAGATGTCTCGGTATAGTAACTTACAAGATAAGTGTTGTCAAACTAGTTGACATCAATGACAACATAATACTGATTTAATCATATTACATATCTAATCAGCAACTCCTTAGTGATCTTTAATCGTGAATTCTTCAATCAGATTCCAAATCAGTTGTAGTTCAACACTACCATCTAAGTAAAGTTATCTTGCCATTTTGAAGAACAATTGTTTGATTCTCAAAGTCAAAGATCTTGTCCTTTCTATGGAATGTTGGTGTGAACTCTAAGGTTCCCCAATCATCATCTTAAAGATTTGATGGTCCACCTATTTGTATTGGAGAAAGAATTGAAGGAAATGGAGATTGAATAGAGTTGATTTGATTAGAATCCTTATGTCTAAGGTTGGATTTTTGAAAAGGTCATCAATGTATAGTACTGCATGAACACCATTTACAAGAATCCATAATTTGGTTTGAGAGATCTTGAATGATATCGACTTGATTAAGCTCAAAGAATTCCTTAGGAATAGAAAGAGCATGAAGTATGGTATCCTCTACTTCTAATGTATTCTTAAGAGAAGGACAAACATAACTCATCAAGGCCTCATCTATAGAAGGAATGTCAATGAAACTCATAGGAAGTGGTTTAACAATAGAAAGAAGTAGTCATGTGGTCATCCTCTTGTACCAAGAGATTTGTACAAAGAAGAGACATTGTAGAAGAAAGATCATCAATGTTATTGAAGGCCTCTTTGGTAAGAGGGAGGTCTTTACAAGGAATGGTGGTAATCACAATGTCCTTAGGGTTGGGATCAATTTTTGAAGGTTGAACATTATAGGAATCAATGAAAAGAAGAACTAATTCATCCTCAAGATCTTGAAGAAAACTTGAAATTGAACAAGAAAATGAAGATAAAAATTTCATTGAAAATGAAATGTAATAACTACGGATGAAATATTATGTTATATTTTTTTATTGTGTGGACATGATGCAATACAAAGCAATTTACGAATGAACTAAATATATGAAACAATATGCAAATTTTATTTTATTTTTATCTTTTTCACAATGCAAATATATTAAATGAAACAATGCAATTAATGTAAAGGAAATCTAAGCACCAAATGAAAAGTAGAAGCTAGAGATCTAGATGCATACAATGTAACACAATGCATACAAATTAGGTTTAGATATGTAAATGCAATGCAAAAGAGATTTAACTATCAAATCAGAAAGTATAATGCATGAAAGAGTCGTGTTTGCGAAAATGTAATATAGAAAATGGTGATCAATGGTAGAACACCAAATTCTATATACATTGGAATACAAAACCCACCCTTAGACAAAATCTGATCAGCACAATCCAAAAGGATGAAGGGGTGCTAATGCATGATCTAGCAAAAGAGGTGATTTTGTGGATTCCCTATATAGATAGAAATGTATGTATATAGTATGTAAAGTATGGATAACACTTATGCAATGATAAAGGAAATGATAACCAACAAGATAGAATATCAAATCTAATGTACCAAAGTGAATGCCAAAGGAAAATAAGAATAATAAACTCACCTTGAGGGCTAGAAGAGGACAAGTGAACTTCAGATCTAGAATTGACTATCGAAAACTTGTCAAAATTGGGAACAATTCTAGATCTAGAACCTTGAGACCCTGCAACTCCTGACTATGAAATTTGCAAATCCTCAGAAAAATGTCGACCCAAGTCAACTTAGTCCCAAAAAGTCAGCTTAGTCATGGAAGGGTAAAAATTGATGAATTTTGTAGAGGATCGGTCCCTGGTTCTGAAACTCTAAATATCTAGATCAGCAATTGTGCCCATGTTCCTGCACACAAGAAAGAAGGGGAAATTGTTATGGGGAGGGGCTTGCCTTGGTCAAGCCCCTGTATAGGAATTAACCTTGAAATGAAATAGATGTAAATGAAGGAATGATGACATGTAGTAACCTCTTCTCTCCAACCAACCAATCAACGCACCAACAAACAAGAACAATCTGGTCAGCATCCACACCACAATGCATCAGACTACATTCTCATTCACAAGAAATTCATGCAACTCATCACTTTCCACCATCATCTTGTCAGCAACAAGAAACTCAAGATGTCCACCATCTTCATCAGCCACCATCTGCAATTATGCAACACAAGTGACAACACCCAACTGGATCAACCCAGTATGCAACTCTCCAACAACACCATGCATAAAAGCCCAACAAAGAGTCTCAGCAACAGTAACTCTCATACTGCAAACAACATCAAACTCCACAACCCCAACAAGGTCATCAACCAAAGGAATCTCAATTCCAACTTCAACAACATCAGCCTCCTCAACTTCTCCAGCAATCTCATAAACAACAAGATGCTTTGCAAGTCTCACATCAGATCCAATCATCTGATTATGAAAACCAACTACCTCAACCTCAAAAAGGTCAGAGCCAACTTCCTCAAGGTCTACCTTAGTGGAAGCAACCCTAACTTTCCCTCTCCTCTTCAAAACAAGCTTCCTAACAGACCAAACAACCTTCTTTTGAACCAGTAAGTGCCAACTACAATTCATCCACTTCATCTCCTCAAACTTCTTCTGAAGCCTACCAGATATCTCATCATGCTTCCTCTCAAGCTAGCTAAAGAGCTCATCTTCCACCAACCACTCAACCTTCCTCATCAGGTTTTTCCCTTCTCTCCTAAGGTGCAATTGCCTTGATTTGGCAATTGGTTCACCAACAAAGGGTTTCACCTCCCTCCTAAGTTCACAATTAGGAACAACTCTCCATCGATCCATCCTTGTGCAAATCCTCTACAGTCATAGGTCAAATCTGTTGGAATGTTTGCCGTTGCGCCAAAAGCTCGAACTGTCAACGAACGTCACAAACACCAGATTTACCCAGATCCACGGTAACCCCAAAGGAGGTGCTGAACACCAAGTCAACAATCTCCCCCTCAGCACCGACTGAGGGTTCCGCACCAACGGAATGAAGGAGACTCTCTCCCCCTCAGCACCGACCGAGGGTTCCGCACCAACGGAATAAAGGAGACCTCTTGGGATTTGAACCCGTGACCCAAGGCTCTGATACCAATTGAAGAGCACACGAATATACTGAGAGGGGGGGGGTGAATCAGTATATTAACAATTTTTAACTTTTTAATTTACTTGAAAATAAACAATTGTGCACATAGAAAATAATTCTCCAAATAGTTTATTTTATTTATATAATAATGTTCTTTTACAATTTATGTGAGCACCAACCCACTGGAAGCACCAACCCCCAAACGCTGTTTTGTGAGCACCAACCCACTGGAAGCACCAACCTCCAAACGCTGTTCTGTGAGCACCAACCCACTGGAAGCACCAACCTCCAAATGTTGTTCTGTGAGCACCAACCCACTATCTGAAGGCACCAACCTTGAAGCAAAGCACCTACTTCACTTCTGATTATAATTCTGAATTTCCACCTTTATATAGTTGCTTATTCAACTTGATGATGGATGCAATCTGCTCTTTTAAGTCAGCCAATATCTGAATATATAATTCTGTAATTTTTCTCTCCTTTACTCTATTGCTTTTCTTCTTTTTATTTCACAAATATATCTTATATCACTGTATATTCTGAATATATAAGCCTTGAATTCTTATATCTTTCTCTGCTCTTCTTTTCTATTTATTCCATGCTGACTACTTGTTATTCATTCACAAAAATAATTGAATATTTATATATAATTTTTAAAGATGAAACAATATGTCCTTTTTAAAAGACATGACCTTTTAAATGAAAAGGTGTCTTTTTTATTAAAAATTATTAACTTAATGATAATATCTTTTTTTAAATGATATTAACTTTAATCTTCTTTTCTTCCCTTCTTTATCGCATATCAATAATATTATCTTCGATATTATATAAGGTTCGATATTAATAAATGTCTCTGTTATTAATAAGGTTCGATATTAATTCAGATATGTCTGTTCTTTCTGCTGAATGTGCAGTTCGATTGCTGTAACTATATAGTTCTTCACATATATATACTTTTATCACTGATTGACTTTATCGCAATGATAAATATATATGTTTTATAACATATGCCTTCGATATTCAATCGCCGCTGTATTAAATTCAACCTTGACCATTGCGTTAAAAACTTCGATCATTTTTGCCGATGCCGTCAAGACCGCTGTATAGAATCTAATGTATATACCTTTGAAATTTTCTGCATAAGCAACCTTCGAATCATATATATAATTATTTAAGGTCTTTGATCTTCAATATAATTAAATTGACTTTATTATATCTGCTGCCGTATGTCACTGTTATTCATCCTTCGAATGTGTACCGTTGTATATATTTTTATCCATCGTGGTTGCTGGAGATACATCTTCTGGTTGCAGCTTCATTCTAAAGATTATACCTGGAAAGCGGTCCATAGGAACCATTGTTTGAGAGGCATTATTTCCAGTATTGCTGGACGTCACACTCAGACTCAATTTGTGGGTGACGTTGACTGCTAAAAGAAATGTTGATTCCAGATGGTGTTGGGCCACAATCATATGACCAATCTCAGTAATTTCCTTGCTCACTGCAGACTGCGATCCTTTATTAACTTCTTTTAATACTGTTTTGTTCTGTATTAATGAATTAATATTTATTCTCTTCCAGTATTGTAAATGATTCATTTTTGAATGCTTGCTGCACTACATATAATTCCCATCTCTCTCTATAAGAATATTAATTATATTTTTTATATTCTCTAATTCTTTCTCAGATATATTCTTTTCATATATGATCTCCATTGATTGGATCAATATCTTGTGTATTTTTATTAATCTATATTTTTATGCTATTAATACCAAATTTATCATGTATGGTGATGAGTAAGTCTGACTTGGAATTTGCTGCAGTGTCATTGAATGTTGACTGTGTTCTTTTGCTGATATATCCCTGTTTCCACCGTATTTATTTTTTCTTTCTGCATATATATCTCTGTTCCTTTATATACCTTCGGATATGTCTGTTTGTATTCGTTCTAATTTTGACATCAATGACAATATGTTCATCAATCTCCCCCTTTGTCATTGATGGCAATCTCTCAAATATACAATGTGCAAGGCTCCCCCTTTGTTCACTGTTCCCTTCATCTTCTATCTCTCCCCCTTTGTCATCAATGGCAAAGAGTTTCCAAGGCTAGAGACTAGCTCCCCCTGAACTCATGCTTCTAGTGAAATTTTCAATGAATGGATGAGAGTGATAGTACTCCCAATTTCTTCCTTAGATACTCAAAGGTTTCCTTAGGAAGTGGTTTTGTGAAAATATCTGCTAACTGCTCCTTCGTATTAATATATTCCAACTTGACTTGCTTCTCAAGTACCTGTTCCCTCAAGAAGTGGTATTTGATTGAAACATGCTTTGTTTTGGAATGCATGACCGGATTCTTTGAAATGCTGATTGCACTTGTATTATCACAAAAAATGGGAATGGGATTCTCAAATTCAATCTTGATATCTCCTAGTGTTTGCTTCATCCAAAGCACTTGTGTACAACTAGCAACTGCTGCAACATACTCAGCTTCCGCAGTAGATAGTGTTACTGAACCTTGTTTCTTGCTTAACCATGAGACTAGACTGTTACCAAGAAAGAATGCTCCTCCACTCGTACTTCTTCTATCATCAATATTGCCTCCTAAGTCAGCATCTGTATAGGCAGTAAGTGAAAAGTCTTTTCCTCTCGGATACCATAAACCAAGATCCATAGTACCCTTCAGGTACTTCAATATTCTCTTGACTGCTAGAACATGTGATTCTTTTGGCATTGCTTGAAATCTAGCTACAACAACAACTGCTTGCAGAATGTCAGGTCTTGTGGCTGTTAAGTATAACAACTTTCCAATCATAGATCTATATTGAGTTTGATTTACATCGGGGGATTCATCATTTTTGCTAAGCTTGCATCCTGTAATCATGGGAGTGCTGACCGGATTACAATCTTCCATCCCAAACTCTTTTAATATTTCTTTGATATACTTGCTTTGAGAAATGAATATTCCTTTACTTGTTTGCTCAATTTGTAATCCAAGAAAGAAGGATAATTCACCAAGCATGGACATCTCAAATTCTTGTTGCATATTCATTGAAAATTCTTTACACATTTTATCATTTGCTCCTCCAAATATTATGTCATCTACATATACTACTACTACCAAAAGTTTGTTATTTTCAGATTTGATATATAGATTACTATCAGCCATACCTCTTTTGAAACCTTGATCTAGAAGATACCTGTCCAACCTTGAATACCAAGCTCTTGGAGCTTGTTTTAGCCCATAAAGAGCTTTTCTAAGTCTACATACAAGATCTTCCTTTTCTGAATATGCAAACCCTTCAGGTAATTCAACATACACTTCTTCTTCTAAGTCTCCATTTAAGAAGGCTGATTTGACATCCATTTGGTAGACCTTGAATGCTTTATGGCTTGCAAATGCTAAGAACATCCGGATTGCTTCTAATCTTGCAACTGGGGCAAATGTTTCTTCAAAATCTACTCCTTCTACTTGAGCATAGCCTTTACAAACTAGCCTAGCTTTGTTTCTTGTGACTTCTCCATTTTCATTCATTTTATTTCGGAACACCCATTTGGTTCCTATGACGTTTTTGTCTTTTGGTCTAGGAACTATTTCCCAAGTATTATTCTTCTCAATCTGATTTAATTCTTCTTCCATTGCTTTCACCCAACACTTGTCTTCACTTGCTTCTTTGAAGTCTTTTGGTTCTATTTTGGATAAGAGATAGATATGTGCACTTTCATTAGTATTGACAAATCTCCTTCTTGTTTGGACTTCTCTATCTGGATCTCCAAGGATCAAGTCTTCAGGATGGTTTCTTTGAACAAATTTTGATGGAGTCTTTGCTAGTGTTTTTGCTTTTGAAGGGGTCTTGGAAACTTCTTGCTCTAATTCCTTTTCTTCTTCATCTTTAGGGTCTTCTATTTCTTCACATGTGTTTGGCATTTCATTATTTATCTTTTCAAACGATTTTCCTTCATCTATCTTTACATTTGCACTTTCAACAATTTTGTGAAGTCTCTTGTTGTAGCATCTATATGCTTTACTCTTGGAAGAATATCCAAGAAAAATTCCTTCATCAGCTCTAGCTTCAAATTTTCCCAAATCATCTTCATCCCGTCTTATATAGCATATACTTCCAAAAATTCTGAAATACCTGACTGATGCTGGTCTCCCTTTCCATAGCTCATAAGGTGTCTTATCATGATTTACTCTTATTTGTGCCCGGTTCAAAATGTGGACTGCTGTATGTACTACCTCCTTCCAAAGGGAATCAGCTATTTTAGATTCATTTAGCATTGCCCTTGCCATTTCTTGAACAGTTCTATTCTTTCGTTCTACAACCCCATTTTGTTGGGGAGTTCTAGGTGCTGAAAGTTGTCTTTTTATACCATTTTTTTCACAATATTCATCAAATTCATGAGAAGTAAACTCTCCACCTCTATCCGTTCTTAGGCATTTTATTTTTGCATCCATTTCATTTTCAACTAGTTCTTTGAAAGCTTTAAATTTGTCAAGCGCTTCTGATTTTTCTTTTAGAAAAGCTACCCAAGTCATCCTAGAATAGTCATCAATAAATAATATAAAATATTTTTCTCCTTGTAGGCTTTTTGTCCTGGTTGGACCAAAAAGGTCTGAATGAATAAGCTCAAGTGGTTTCGATGTAGAATATTCCTTGGTTTTGAATGTGCTTCTTGTTTGCTTCCCTAGTTGGCATTGTTTGCAAATGATATTTGTAGGTTTTGATAGCTTTGGTATATCTCTTACTGCTCCTTTATGACTGATTTTGACAATGTTATCAAAGTTCAAGTGTCCTAATCTTTTGTGCCATAGCCAATTTTCATCTTCTTGTACAAAGAAACATTTTTCATCATTCATTTCTTGTAAAACATACAAATTGTTTGCAGTCCTACAAGCATTAGCTATTAATTTTCCATCCTTTTTAATTTCACAACCTTTAGGATAAAATGTCACATTATGCCCTTGATCACAAAGCTGACTTACACTTAGTAAGTTTTCCTTTAATCCTTTTACATACCAAACGTCAGTTGTTTTTGTTTTACCATGATCTAGACTAAGAGTTCCTTTTCCTTTTATGTATCGTTTTGAGTTGTCACCAAATCTTACTGATCCTCCATTTGCTGGTTCAAAAGAGATGAATTTGCTTTTGTCCCCTGTCATGTGTCTAGAGCATCCACTATCAACGTACCACCAGTCCTTTTTATTTTGAGCATGTAGAGCTATTTGAACAAATAGCGATTTTTCTTTCTTTTTCCATACTTTCTTTTTGGGAAGATCTTCTTTCTTTGCTTGATTTGTAGGAAAGATTGTTCTACAATTGTGGGCAGCATGTCCAAAATTGTTACACTTTGAGCATAATATATCATAATTAACCAATGGAGCAAAAGGATTTTGTGTGCTGAAATTATGAATATTCTTCACTTTGCTTCTGCAGTTTAAAACTTTATGACCAAATTTGTTACAAGAGTAGCAATATCCGTGAAATAGGTAAGAAGAATGCTGTCTATAATATGGCCTTTTCCATTCTGTCATATTTCGTTTAGATGTTCTACATTCTCGTGCTTTATGACCAAAACAACTACAAGAATAGCAATAACCATGAAAATTATGACTAGTTTTATCAACTTCTTTATTTTCTTTAGGCTTGTTTTCTTTTAATGATTCATTTATGACTGATTTGCTTCCTTCTTTTATGAAGCCTTTGAATGTATTATTAGTGTTTGAATTTCCTTCAAAACCAACACCTGTTTTGTTGAAAGAAGGTCTTTGACTATCAATGATATCATTTAGTTTTTCTGAACTTTTTTCAAACTTGAGATTATTAATGGTGCATTCTTTCAACTCTCTTTCTAATTTTTCAATTTTTAGTTTTAAATTAGTTTCAGCTTGTTTAGCTTCTTCTAATTGATTCTTCAAATCTTCAATTGTTTGTTCTGATTTTTCTGCTGCTTTCATAGCTTCCTCTTTGAGTTTTACAAGTTTTCTTTTTAGTCTTTCATTTTGTTTATATGCATAATGAAGTTCTTCTTGGAGATCAACATCTTCTTCATCATTACCTGATTCATTTTCCTCTTCTTCATAACTATCATTGGAGACTGCTTCAGCCATGAATAGAATTTCATCCTCATCATCACTTGGGCATTCTTCGCTGCTTTCATCTGAAGAGCTGTCCTTTTTTGAATAAAAACTCTTTTTATTTTTGTTTTGATATCTTTTCTTCTTATTAAACTTGTTGTTACTTTTCCATTTCTTCTTTGTGTATGCTTGTTTTTCATCTTCACTTGAGTCATCATTATTTTGAGAGCATTTTGAGGCATAGTGTCCTATCTTTCCACAATTGAAACATTTGAAAGGAAACTTCCCTTTATATTTTCCACTCCCCTTTTTCAATTTTCTTAAGAAATGAGCTTCAGCTTCATCAGTTTCACTGCTTGAACTATCACTTGAGATTTGTTTCTTGCTCTTATTATTTTTAGAAATTTTAAAGGCTATTTCCTTCTTAGGTTCCTTGTCTCCAATTCTCATTTCATAAGCGGTAAGGATTCCATGTAACTCATCTTTAGTAAGTTTGTCTAGATCTTTCCTTTCTTCTATTGCTGATACTTTAGAATCAAATCTAATGGGTAGAGATCTCAAGATCTTTTCAACCACAAGCTGTTCTTCTACTTCTTCACCAAGGGCTTTTATTGAATTGACCACTTCATCAACACGAGAAAGAAATGAGGCTATGTTTTCATCTTCCTTCATTTTCAAACTTTCGAATGTGCTTCTGTGAGTTTGAAGTTTGGCCTTCTTTACATTGTCGGTCCCTTCATATATATTTTTCAACTTGTCCCATATCTCCTTTGCAGATTTACAATGCATAACTTTTGTGAATTCCGAGTCAGCTAGATTACATAGAATAGCATGTTTTGCTTTGGCATTATTTTCACTTCTCCTCTTTCCGGCTACATCTGTTGGTGGGGTTGCTGGTGGTGTATAACCATCTAGTACTGATTGCCAAACATCGAATCCAATAGCATTTAAATATGCTTCCATCTTTATACTCCAAAATGCATAATTTGTCCCATCAAAATTTGGTGCCTTGTTTTGGAAACTTTCAGCCATTTGTGCTCTTTTAGATCTACCTTCAAGCGGTTAGGCTATATAGAAGGAACCCGCTCTGATACCAATTGTTGGAATGTTTGCCGTTGCGCCAAAAGCTCGAACTGTCAACGAACGTCACAAACACCAGATTTACCCAGATCCACGGTAACCCCAAAGGAGGTGCTGAACACCAAGTCAACAAAATCTACTTTTTGCCACTCCACAAAAAACCACTAACAGGATCGCAAGCTCACGAACAACAATCTATCACTTCAAGATCCACAGCACACTCCTACCATCACAAGGACTTAACCTTCAAAAGAAAATCTCTTCTGACCACCTTGCACAAGTTATTTGATGGTGTAGGTCAAACCCTTAGTTCTGCCACCCCACAAACAAAAAATTTGCAACTTCGCAAGTTCAAACACAAAGATTCATGCCACCGCAAGATCAAACCAGATTCTAATACCACTTGATGCAGGCCAAGATCGGAGAGACCTCCGAAGGAGATGTCCAATCTTGCAGCAAGAGTCAACACAACGAAAAACACAAAGCAAAAGCAAGATGCAACCAAATAACGACTCTTTTATTATCAGAACATCCAAATTACATCAAACATGTCGGGGTGTAAGGCCTTCCCGGTTACGGCCACATACAAACAAACTCAAACCAAATCTCTCAAACCCTCAGGTTATCAAATCTCATCAAGATATTTTCTAGCTACTTCTAGCTATCCAGGGCTACCCAAATCTACCCTCAATTACAACCGCAAACCTCACATTTATACAAGCCACCAATAGGTCGGCCTAACAAACAATTACATATCCCAAGACAAACGTAATAGACCAAGTCAGCCCAAATCCCAAATAATTACAATAATTAATTATTTCAGCAAGCACGATCCAACCACCACATCAACCACGCATAGGTCCACTTCGAAATCTATGCCATACGTTTCCAAGGCTCAGAATCTTCCACCGCAATTCTTCATGATCAATCAGTAAACACACACTGAACTAACAACCTAAAGAACACAACTAGCCATCCAAGATCAAGCCAAATCTCACGAACCACACCACCTAAAGAGGTCCGATCACGGACATAGCATCCTCGAACACAAAGGACCAAACCCTTTTCACCGCATACGCCAAAGATTCCCACAAATCGACCACATACAGAATTTCAAGAAACTGCTCCAAACAAAAAGAAACTCCACCAAACCACAAGGAGTTTCCTCCAACCGCCAAGGATCCAAGATGCCCCTGCATCATATCTAAGCAATAGAGTATATCATACCATGTAGATGCAATTGTACTTAGAATGTGATCAAGAATGTTGATGCAATATAGCTTTGACTCAACACAAAAACCAAAAGGAAATCATGAAAAACAAAACCTCATGTAGTAGGTGTTGTAATTCGCCACAAATATTGATTTGAAGAAGAAGAAGACTTGAATGGATGAATGTAGATCTCCCTCTTTGATTGCAAACTCCTTGGCTTGACCTCTAGTGGGAGAAATACTAAGATCTATGGAAGGAAATGCATGAATGCTTGGTAGACTTGAATGCTTGATGGATGCTTGAATGTCTTGAATGCATAATAATTTTCTTGATAATGCTTGCATGAAGATGAGATAGCTTGCACAATGATGGATAATGGATGTGAAAATGAGAGGAAGAAGCCTCATTTTATACACATTTTAGGGCTCAAATTCAAGAAGTCAACCTGGATTAAACACCCAAAGGAAATATCCTTGCATTGGATTCGAAGCTAACAAAAATCAAAGTCATAGGACAAAAATGGGTATTGGAAGTCGCATCCTGATAGGAGACTAGGGTGAATCTTGAGATCCGAAAATGCATGTAAAGGACCTAGGTGTGAAATGAATTATGTGAATGGATGAAATATGGGAAATTGTACATAGAAATTAGAGCCAACCTCAAGTTTAAATAAAGAGGACCTTAATTTAGATTGTGTATGTCTTTAAGTACAATGTGAGGTCCTACTATAAGGAACACACTAAAGTGGGCTAAAAATGGTCCCAAAATGAACACTAATGAAGCGCTTACTTTTTAGTATGGTACAATACTTATTAAATTTACGAAGCTTAATGATCTTTCTCTCTCTCTCTTGTCTTACAAGGTAATTAGTTGAAGGGAGGCTAGGAGATGTCAAGACTACAAGACTCCAAATGGATACAAGAAGATAGTTTGAGCTCGAGGAATTCCTTGTTACAAGTAGTGGTTGTCGTTGCACTAAAAGATCGACCTGTTAATGCCCGATACAACCACTAGACTTATAGAAGACACAAGAGGCGATTAAGGCATGTCACAAATCCTGAGGGGAGTGCTGACCATTTTGCTAACAATCTCCCCCTCAGTGTTACACGAAGGGATTTGAACCTATGACCAATCTCTGATACCACTTGTTACAAGTAGTGGTTGTCGTTACACCAAAAGATCAACATGTTAATGCCCGATACAACCACTAGATTTATAGAAGACACAGGAGGTGGTTCAGCCATGTCACAAACACTGAGGGGAGTGCTGACCATTTTGCCAATATTCCTAGTGACAAGGAAATTCATTTCATATTATTAAAATATAAACCCAAGGCAAGATCAAGGTGGAATTCAAGAAAGCAAGAAGGATCCAACCACTTGAAGACATCATCAAGAGGATTCGAAGACAAAGATGCCAAATTTACAAGTTCAAGTCAAAGCAATGAGAAAATTCCAGAAGCTGAAGAAGATTTGAAAGATGAAGCAATTTTGGAATATGCCATCACATTGGAGAACTTGATAATATTGAGTATCAAGAGATATTTTCCCATCACTGAAGGATTGATCAAGTCTACAAGATGAGGATGTTGAGGTGGCACGTGGTTGTCTTCTCCAATCAGAAAATTCTAGTTACAAGCACATTCAATCATATGATGTCAAGTGTACAATTTTCTCATTGGCTATCAAAAACTTTGTAATTTTCTTATTGGCCCACATGGTGGTGCCTTCATGTAATTGATTGATAGGGTGGAAACCCTAACTAGGGTTTGTAGGGATTGATCTTGGTCCTTGACCTTGAATTGGTCTTCGCCCTTCATCGCAATTGAACAACTATAAAAGGCCAAGGCCTTCTCATTTGTAAGAGTAAGAGAGTTAGATTCAAGATATTAGGAGACTAGAGAGAAGTTAGCTAGTTAGATTAGAGTAGGCTAGCTAAGGGAGAGACTTGATCAAATTGTTGCTATAATGTTATCAAAGTGATTGATGATTCATTGTTGGTTTTCATAGTGAATTAATTAATGTTGCTTTCAAGTGTCATGGTTTCCTCAATCTTCACTAGGCCACTAGCCTCTTGTTGATTGAAAGTATGCCTTGTGTGGTGAGTTAGAGAAAGTACTTAACTTCAATTGTTATTCAATCTTTAGTTTGCATCCATTGATAGGATTGAAGAGGAGATATTGATTTGAAAACCATTTGAGTATACCTATAGAAGCTTGCACTAGGTGGGTGGAGTCGCTAACAAAATTGCATCCAATAGAGTTCAAGTTCATCCATACTTCCTTCCATTCATAGTTAGAAGTAGAAGTAGGAGTTAAGTTTAAATTTAATTGGAAAATCAAAAATATATTTTCATTACACATTGTAAAGCTAAATCTCTAGAGGTGCAAGCAATTGATATCTGAATGAATAGCATAAGCCCCCTTAGTGATTACTAGCAAATCGCATTATTTCACTGAGTGAGTATCCACAATTGAAGGGAACCTTGAAGTCACTTCATAATCTTAATTTGCAAGCTTAGCATAAGAAGTGACCTTATTCAAGAGAGAGTTGGAGATTTAGTGTTTTGTCTCAATATACTAAGTATTCAATTTTGTATGTTGTAGTGGAACAAAACTCACATCAACACTTACTAGAAAAGACCATGATGGATAGCTTATGAGTAGAGCAATGTAGGCTGGAATCATTGAAAATATCTATCTACCTATATTTAAAAGGTTTTGTCTGCCATGGGCAGAGCACAATCGCAGAGATTGTGTAGGAGTAACTTGACATCCCTATTAGCTAATGAAGATTTCGTAGGTACAAGGGAAGTGCAGATGTGTATAACATTATATGGAATCTGGTAGCTTTCAGAATTGATAACCTTGAAAGTGTTTATAACATTGCTCGGAAGCTGGTAGATTCCAAAATTCATAATTTTTGTTTCTCATGTTCTAAATTATAAGGAAATATTTTCACAATAATTGGCTGTTTTAAGTAGTTATTGTGTTATTTATTAATTCTAACCACAATAACATGACCTAAAATAGTCATTTAGGGATAAGCCCAAAAAAAGCTAGAAATATAAATTTCAAAAAGTTTTGAAATTGTAAAAGTTATAAAACCACTATTGATATGAGCACAAACATTAGTAGCATGAAAAATTCAAACATTTGATTGGTCATTTGAGAAACTTGTTTTGAATTCAATGAATGCCTCCATTACGAACTGATAATAGAATTGACTGATCAACGCATTACTAGTTGATGGATTGTCATTAAATTCTAAGATAACAAATTGAAAATCACTTTTTATGTTCTTTCCAACCCAAGGGTATAGTTCTAAAAGCTGCCATTACTGCAGCAACTTTGCATGTAAGGAATCCCGCAGCTCCAGCTAGAAGCTCTTGAGGTTTCAGAGTTATCATGACTTTTCCAGAGGCATATTTTGATGTCAAAAACAAAATTGCTATAATCCATGATAGCCTTGTCAGCGGTCCCCTGAATCCTGATAAGCTACCTTGAAACTTTCTAGTTTCTAAACTCGACAAGTTTGAAAATTCCACATCCTTGTCTTGGCCTTGTTTTTCTACGCTTGATCCTCTACTAATATCATTGTCCTGGAACGATGAATTGTTTTTGGTAGGACCTGGATAACTCTGGCTCTCAAAGGAAGGAGACCCAGGCAATTTGTCAACGGCCCTTTGCAATAGTAGCAGATAGATAAAGCCAAAAGTCCCACCTATTGCAAACCCATTTGAAATCTCTTGGTTGCCTACAATTGCTGCAATGAGAGTGCCACTAGCAACGAGTATGGCATTGTATAGAAGCAGGGATTTTTTTAAATCCTTATAATATTTCAAACTCTCTTGCTGTATTTGTCCAACATCTTTAGAAGATGTCATTGTTCTAAGTATACTAGAATTCAGTGACTTTGTCCACATGTCACTACCAGATACTTCCTGTACTCCAGAAGCCCTCAGCACAACTGCTGAGTCACCACCCTCTCCAAGCATAACTTCATTGGTCTGGAAACTATAGTAGAATCCAATATTTTCACAATTTTGTTTTTCTAGATTATCAGTTCTTCTATCCACCCTTTGACTTGGAGGTATAACCAGAACACTTATCATGCTCAATCTCCAAGAACCTGGATGACAAGAAAATTGGATTGAAGAAAAACAAAGGTACACATATCAAAGATTAATAATCGTGTGGAATTTAATAATAACCACTGCAATGTACATGAATTTTTTACAGTCAATTAAATTGAAAGCAAAAGCTTCTGGAAAAAATTGTGCAAACATATTATACCCAGATTTTTCCAGAGGCTTTTAACTTTCGATTACCACAGCAGTTTGATGTCTTATCATGCATATCATAGACCACCTATATTTCTTTCTATTTTTATTTGTAGAGAATGCAAAATATACTCTCAATGGCATTGCAAAACAGATTCTAGAGATTTCATTTACAGTTGTGAAAAGTCACAGGCATATTTATCATTACAAACCTGACTCCGGACCAATCCAAAGAGCTACAAGCTTCCCTATGTCAGGTCCCCAGAACGTCAGACCATCCACTGAGCCTTTCTGAAAATGAATTCTATCACAGTTTTGTTGTACAATCTTTGACGTGCCTGAAGACAGCACTTGAGAAGTGGGCAAGAGTGCTGGAAATCTTTGAATGATTGAATTGCCATTCTCCCCAATTATACAGAGTAGGATTCCAGCATTTGTATCACTCAAATCAGAAGAGGAATCGTTGCTTGTAGTCAATTCAACTCTGTAAAGGGACTGAGAAAAATCAGATGAAGACTGTAATTCCTCTTCTAGTGAAGTTGTCAGATTAAAGTTGGCTGGGGTAGATGGTAGAAGCTTCAAAGGCTGCACAAAGGCTTCAGAATCTGCTACACCAAAGAGACAAACTCCATAACCATTAAAAGAGCAACAGATGAAGAAGAAACATCTTACATTTTCAAATTTAGAAACTCTATAAAAGATGCTGTGCGGATACTGTAGAAGTATTAGTTATAGAAAAGCTTGTGAAATAAATAAGAAAGGCAATTCGAAGGTTTTGAAGGATTTTGGACATTCTCAGTGTAGCTGGATGGTTCAATCAGTGTATTGTTTGTGAGGAGTGGGGGACCACTACCCATATGATGATTGATAAGAAGAAATGTCTCAAGAAATCTCTCAGCCTGAAATTAGTTTCATTCTTAATAACAAGCATAGTCATTTTTGCTCAATGAATAGATAATGTTTTAAACTTTTATGAGCACTTTGATGTGTAAACATGGTTATGAGGTCAATGATATCATAATAAGTCTTATAATGCTTAATCAAGTGCCAATGATGTCATGAGGTCACAAGTTTATTACCCAACTATCATCCAACTTAGCAAAGAGTTGTTTGATGTCTATATGGCATACCTGCAACCTTGGTAAGCACAACTATATAATATAAAAATTAAACTGGATTGCACTTACAAATCCAGAAAACTGAGGAAAAACTTCAAAAAATGTGAAAATATCACATATAGTTGTAATGATATGAAAATGGGATTCCGTTATATACAAAAATAGGAATTTGATTATAGAGAGAGAGCATTAACCCTTTATTTAATATGAATAAGTGGCTTCTTGCACAAGTTACTTGCATAGCTGCATAATTAGATTCAACAGACCTAGCATCTTCTCATACAACCACAACTACATAATAACAATGAATATAGTAGCCACCTGCGCCTGCTAATTATCACCTAACACAACTTACATAAAATCATGTGATAAAATATGGCTATATAACTGAAAAGAAGGTGATTAGGTGTTCAGTAGTCTAAACATGCAAACTAGGACTCATTGTCAATCCCTCTCAATTTCATTGGAGACCAATCAATTAGGCCCAACTTCAGTCCCCTAGGAGAGCTGTCAGTAGACTGATTGATTCTCTTTTTGAAGGTTGATATGATTCGATATGATGATGACAGGAAATGATGCAAGAATTAGGTAACTGAAAAGATGGTGATTAGGTGTTCAGTAGTCTAAACATGCAAACTAGGACTTATTGTCAATCCCTCTCAATTTCATTGGAGACCAATCAATTAGGCCCAACTTCAGTCCCCTAGGAGAGCTGTCAGTAGACTGATTGATTCTCTTTTTGAAGGTTGATATGATTTGATATGATGACAACAAGAAATGATGCAAGAATTAGGTAAAACGTTAGAAATTTGACTGATTTATTCTATTTTAGGGGTGGGTGCAAGCCTGTGTTGGGGCGGGGGCTTAAGGTGGAGTACCTTCTTAAATACCTTTGGGGTGAGAGCAAGTAGATTTCCACAATCCATAGATAATCTTCAAATTGCTTCTGGATTCGATTGTGTAGGAGTTTTTGCATAACGTTTCGGATCACACTCCGTGATGAATGATAGAGAACACAAGAAGAAAAAATCTTCTTATGCTCTCTATTATTCATCCCGATGATGGATCACGGAGTGTGATCCAAAACGTTCTGCAAAAACATCTACACAATCGAATCCAGAAGCAATTTGAAGATTACCTTTGGGGTCTTGTCACTAATATGTTGGTCCTCCACCAATCCACAATATCTTAGTTTGAGAGTCAATTGAGACATGCACGGGATAAGTACTTACTATATTTATAGCTGTATCATCATGCTGCAGCATCTGAACAAAGGATTATATTTAATATAGAAAAAAGAAGCATGACAAACATTAAGTTGAAGAGACAACCTTTTGATTGAGAGATTGAATGAATTGCAGCCATTCTAGATCGATGTGAACTTTTGCCAATTCTTCTTCTCCTGCTAGAACAGCCATTCCTCTTTCTTGTATATAACCCCCCACATAAGGATGCAAGATCATATGTATAACCTGAAGCTTGTACAGAGAGGCATAATTGGCAAAATATTCCCATAACTGCAAATTTCAAAAACAAAATTAGAAAATACAGTAGTTTCTAGCTAGCAAAGACAACATGAGAATGCCAAGATGGATAACTAATATATGAGATTGTTTTCCATTCATGAAAACAAGTTTCACTTCAACCTCAGCAAACATTAGAGAAATAAAGTTCCTAATGCATTCATACTATATTTATTTTTAAAAACGGAGTTCCAAAAATAATCTTTCTACTCTACAAAAGGCATCAAAATACAGGTGAAATCAACCCAACAAATTTGAGAAGGAGAAACATTTTCTTTAAACTAACTTGGCAAGGGTGAAGCAGCATAACCGTGACTAATGAAGTTGTCTCAGAGGTTTAGAAATGGGATGTACATTAAAAACTGTCCCATGGCATTTCTAAGATGGAAAGAAAGGGCCGCAGAATGCATTTATGGTACAGTAGTGGATGGGAGATCTTTTCTGAGGAGATAGCAAGGGACTGTAATTAAAAAAATATGGGAAATTGTAACTCAATTATTCATATGTAAAGCATTCACCATATATATCATAGAATCATATTACATAACATTAGAACTGAATTGAGAACTCACATAAGAGTCGACACACATATTAACAAGAACAGTATTGCTCTTCATTGTCAATGTGCATATATATTATAACAAAATGCCCAAGGCTACAAGTTATAACTACAAAATGAAAAAACATAGATAATTTGTTGCTGCAACTGGCTTTCATTTACTAACATTTCCAATATGAGAAATTATCTCATCCAATCTGACAAAATTAAGAGATGTAGAAACCCATCTGACAGCAGTACAACCCGAAATATACTTTTGAGTTTTGACACATAAAAACCTAGTTCCATAACAGTCTTGGTCTATTTTTAAGGGTTGACATGTTGGCTGGTACCCACAATGGAATACAAAATTTAATGATTGATTTACATGGAACATTAACTGAACCGCTACAAGCACCCGCAGAGTCCTAATATTTGAAACTGTATCCTCATATACATAGCCATCAAATGAACCAGCTTGAAATCAGAGAAGCACAGTCAACTAAAGGTATCATTGTATCTATGAAGGATCAAGTATCGAATTGAATCTCGGAAAAGACCGACCTTACATACAGGCAGCATTTGCACAATCAGATTATGGACAGTCTTAGGAACATGTGTATAATACCATGTCATCGAGATCATTCATAGGTCAAAAAAGAACATCAACCCCTTCATTAAATGGCAGTTTCAAGGCAGAATTTTGTTCAAGAATCTAGCAATCAGCAGCCACCCTTTTAGTATGTTATTCTGTTTTTTAATTTTTGCATGTTGAGCTGTAGAGGATACCTTGCCATCTTGGAGACAGCCAGCCATCCTCTATCATCCCCTACTCATTTTCTCCCATTTCCAAAAATTCCTCTTGAATTTTCCAGATTGGGGATGGTTCCAAGGATATTTCCTAGCCATTCTCAAATTCACAAAACACCCCAGGGATGGGAATGACAAGAACTGCCTGGAGGATGCATCCCCATGTGACATAGGTTAAAAACTGCACTAATGGTTCTATTCATAGTTTTCAAACTATTTTTGCTAAATATTTAGCTCATCCCTGAACTTCCCACTAGCAAAATTGATTTTCATGAGATAGTTGTGCAAATTTTCCATAAGTATTTGGTGAGTCTACCACATGAACTTGTTGAACACAAAATGATTGCCTAATGTGGATCAATGCAGAAAAAACATGGGGAAAACACTGAAATTCCCAGTTTTTTGGTCTTTTGAGCAACTTTACCCATGCCATTTCCTCACTCAGCATTTGCAATTTCAGTCGAATAAATCTGAACAAACTTGAAACAGATCTGAGAAGCAACCTTTTGCAATTTTGGGATTCCAAATCAGAACTGTTTTTTTTTCCAAGCATTGCAAGGACTTAATTTTTTTTCCAAAATATTAGACTTAGGTTTTTATGAATATTTTAAATGCATTAAATTCAATTTTCATCAATTTTAATGCTAATGTTTATGAATGCGAATGCTGATTTTTTTCTAGTTAAGGTTTAGGGTATAAAAATTAGTTATTTTATAATGCTGCTATTTTATGTTTTGGGTGCAAATTACTGTAATTTTTAACACTTTTTTCCAATATAAACATGCTGCATTAAAGATTATCTTTCTAGTTTTATGAATATCAGGTTAGCATGCAATGGCATCAACATCAAGAACTAAAAGGCAACCCGTTGTTGGAGGCCATGGCCACAGAAAACCACTTGGAAATGTGGCACATAAGGATCAAAACCAGGTATTGCTATTTGCAACTACTATGAGAAGAGGGTTTCTAGAGGCATCAATCACCTCAAGTACCAACATGAATGGGACATAAAAAGAAATGCAAGAAACCCTTGCATTACGAGACCAAAAGAAAATAGAGAGGATGAGGACAACTATAGACATAGCAACAACCATTAATCCTAACTTGCCGCAAGAAACAAAGGTGAATATGATTGAAATTGTGTGCTCTATTTGAGTTCCACATATTTT
Source organism: Chamaecyparis obtusa (assembly GCA_027943335.1). Lineage (NCBI taxonomy): Eukaryota > Viridiplantae > Streptophyta > Pinopsida > Cupressales > Cupressaceae > Chamaecyparis > Chamaecyparis obtusa. The sequence goes on along the minus strand of BSBK01002822.1, from coordinate 1,513,790 downwards.
TGTGTCAAGCCCCCTTTGCTCGTAATCTATGTTGTAACCAAAGCACCCATTCACTATCTCCAACATCTCCTCTAACCCAAAATTGTGTACAAGTTCTTCCTCTTCATCCCTGATGCGTCTACTTAAGATCCCCAAAAAAATTCTAAGTATAAAAGCATGGTCAATCTTATAAGTTTGTGTAAGCCATTGGAGTTGCGGATTCTCTCTTAACAACAGGACTTTCCTCCCAAATCCGCTTTCCCTTCTCTTCTTGTTGGAGTATAAGAGTTCTTTTTTTGGACATACCTTCCTCCATCCCCCACTTGTTTCCCTTTCCTTATTAGAGCTCCAGACTTAAACCCAACGACGTGACTCCTACCCAAACTCTAATCTTTGACCAATGGTATGGGTAACAAGGTATCTCTGACCCCCAAACTCCAAAATTCCCACCTGTTTGCATTGGCGTCCATGCATGATTCAAAAGCACTTTTAATGCTCGATTCTAACACTATGGCTTCCATGTAAGTGGTTCCTTATACTACAAAAATTATTTTGTATGGAGGACATGGATCCACATATACTTCCTACCACAAAAACGAAGTAGATGACCTTAGTTGCCACGAATGTAGTGGTTAGGTTGGAGCTTGCACATCTGTGCACCATTTATTCTAAGGCTTATTGCAAGTTTGAATATCTCCTCCCATTAATCCAATATATCTTTGTGCATGTGGCATGATTTTTATGTGCAATCCTAAGGAATTTGACGCCTAATAGATATGGGTGTTTCCATCTGTGTACCCCTCTGGGATTTGTGGTTTTTGATGTTGGTTTCAACCTTCTTGAAAGTGGTATTAGGGGTAAAGAAATGGGATTATTGCATATTCACAAACAAAAAAACCCAACAGGAATGATGCAAGACAAGAATACCCCCTGCCTACAAACATTAGATTCAAACACATTAACATTGCAGAGACTCACTGCTATTTGATTAAACATAGATTGCAACAATATATTTAATTAAATCTGCAAATGAACAATAATATTCATAGCCTTTTTAATGTCCTCTCACCCTCAGACACAAATTGGATTTACATGCAACCCAAGTTCTCTCAATCTATTTTGCACACTTATCTGATTCTACACATCTCTTCCATTCTCCATCAACCCCCTATCTTCACCATGACAGGTCTACCTCTATGCTAAAGCTGCCATCAAATTGTCTACACAGTAGCTTCTGCACCTCTAACTTGCTACGTAGCTATCGATATCTCTCTCACTGCTGGCTTCTACTCCTTGTGGCATGCTACCTTCTCTTATATTGCACCCTTTTCAAGGTTTATTTCATCAATTCATATTATCAATGTCTTTGCTTCTTGGCAATGTAACCCATCCTTACATGATTACATCTTCCCTTTGTTGCACATTTCTTCAAACGCCACTTGATCAATTCTACGGCTTTTAATTCTTACTATACATTTAAGTTTCACCTACCATAGCAAACGAACCATAAAAGAGTGGACAGAGCATCCAAAACGCACAGATTTTTTCTCTAATAAAATATCGTTTCCAAATGGAGGAATGGCTTTTTAGCTTCTGTCAGGCTCAATGCCCTTCTATGCTACCGTTTCACATTCTCCTCCCCCTCATGTATTGTTTCTCCTCTTTTCTTGGTAGTCCATCCTAGTGTAATTGATTTGGAGATGTTTCATCTAACTCTGTTTCTTTCCCCTTACTCATAATGATTGAGCTGCATCATTATTCCATTAATTTGGTCAATTCTTTCTTCCTTTAAGCTTTTATCACTTCATCTCCTCGCTATCATTTGTTTTTCTCTGCTTTCTTGAGTTACCGGGTGTTTGAAATGGATGGCCTATATAGTTTCCCTCTTTTTTTTGCTGATGCCAATTGCCATTGACCCAAGATGCTCCTGCATCAGACATACCGGGTAGGAAAAATTTTGTGAGTAGAATCACAAATGGAGTGAGGTAGTTGAACTACCCTTTCAAGTTGTAGACAGCCTACAACGAATTCCATCACTGATGTAGACAGAGATAACTTCTTCCTCCACCTCTTCTAGCACTTCGCTGGGACCCTTGCCAACCTCCTCCACCAAGTGTGTCCTCTTATCCTCTTCCCTCTCATGGACTCATGCCCACCACGCCACAACCTCCACAAATAGCTCTCTCTTCTCTTCCAAATACTCTATATTGCTTCCTCCAATTGATTTCCAGAAAATCCTATGAATGACTCAGTTTCTATCCACACACAATTGGATTCAATGGCCAACTAACAAGGCTTTGGAAGCCTTCTGCACTTTAGGGTCTGTAGGACCTAGGTGGGTTTACCTCTATGGACATCATTCTTCAAGCATTTAACCATATTAGACAATGATGCTACAACAAATCTACTTCACACAATATGACAAGGGTCTTAATATGGATGCTTTCCTGACTTATACATCCCTTTTCTATTCATTAAATACTGGTGTGAAGTAAGAAGAAAACTAAAACCAAAACAACAAAAGGAAAATAAAAAGGCTTTCAGATTTTAAAAGATGTTTCCAGCCAAAGCTTGACAAGAGAAACATTCCAGATCAATGCCATATCCATCACAGAGTCATAAAATAATTACTCATTCCAAGAGCAACCTAAACACAAGTTCAACGATCACTAAATCAATATTGCATTACAATATTGCTAAGTTGCCAATTCAGATGCGGATGCGGGTGTGAGAATCGGGTGCGCAGATGCGCGAATTTTTTTGGGGGGGGGGTTTGGATGCTTGTATATATATATATATATATATATGCAAAGAAATGCAAGAAATATACAAAATTAAATCATTTGATAGTATGATACTTCATCATTGATACAATGATAAACATCAAATATAAATGAAAGTATTTGACATATAATGTTGGTTATCAGAAGGTATCAGTATGTTGAAGGATCAAATTTTCTGCCTATTTTTTAGATATGGATCACCTTCCCACGTTAAAACTCAACTAGCTCGAGATATATCTCAACAACCAATAGACGTAGACATTCAACACGAATCAAATCTAACTTTTAAAATAATGAACCCTCAAATTTTCATAATTTCGAGGTATACCCAATTCTGTAGATCACTGATCCTTGGTTATAGGGAATGCATGTTTTGTTCAACTGGAAGCATTTATATATGACACCCAATCAATTGATCAATCTTGCCAGAAGTAAGATTGGTCCCACTGTGAAAGCTTGCAAATATGCTGCTTCTCTAGGATAACAGAATTATGTTCAAGATGAAGATGTTTCTTGGATAGGGATGTTGTGAATATATAGGCTAATTAGCTTGAATAAGTAAGAGTAAATGTGGCTTAGGAAAGATGAGGGGACTGTCTGGTACTAATGGCTGCAGGCTAAATTTTCATTCTTTTCCTTGGATAAGGCTATAACCTCAGCCATTATCTCATAAAAAATTGTGCAAGAAAGGTGTGTTTTTTTTTTTTAATGTCAATATTGACATTTTTGTGCCTAGAGGCTTCCAGATGCGTGACGCTTCCAGATGCGTGTGGCATGCGCTTCCTAGACGCATCGGTAACTAAGCAATATTGGGGCAATATTGGGACTGGCAACTAAAAACATTGTTAATCTTCTTTGAAAACCAAAATGAAAACACACTAACCCTAGTAATCAACTGAGAACACATTTAGTATGATCCTTGCACAGAAGTAATCTATTGAGAACCCATCACAACAAATGCACAATGAAGACCCTGCAAATCCTTGACTATCCAGGTCTTGAAGAAAATAGTTTACATTCTGGAGACATTAACAACATTACACATATTCATTGTACGCACAAATTGAACTGCTTGCTGCTATCAAAAAGAAAATTACATCATTAGTTGAACTTCAACATTTGAATATACATGTATTTCTCTCCTTGTTGTCCCAAAAAAATGTACTCATAACTGGAACCCAAAAAATGAGAAAAGAAGAATAAAAAGGGAAAATCTCTAGATGCGATCTGCATTTGACACCTGTCCTTTTTCTTAATTTGATCTGCTTAAAATATTCTTCACTTTTCCTTCCTCTTTGAAAATACCTGATCTTCTCTTGTAATTTGTCCTCTTGCTTTCAATAGAAAATAATATTCACTTTGTTCTATTTTCCCATGTGACACTTGGCAATATGAAAGACATCAGCATCTTCTGTTTGCAATTGAAATAAGCTCGTTTATCTCCCCTTGACCTTGTAATCACGTGAACAAAGTGATACACATTTCATTCTAATGATTTACTCCAAATCATTTAAAATTCAGCTAGAATTACTTGCTCATATTCAGTCATTTACATCATCAGTTAAACCATTTTTGCCAATGACTTTTCTCTGTGAATGTAAATGAAAATGTTAATCTTTTCTGCCTTCATATTGCATTCACATGAAATTAAACACGTTGTAGCCATTTCATGTTTCAAGATAACTAACTTGCCCTTAATTCCCTTATGACTAAAGGAATCACCCCCTTTAACACAATTTGTGCAAAAATTCTTCTCTGAGTGCAAAGACCCCCTTTTTCTGTCACATTTTACCTCCAAGTGAAGACCATACCTATGGGTGAAAACAAAACTCAAATGTGGAAATCAATATTACATTTCTCTTTTCACCTTTTACAAAGCAACTCTATAAATAACATCCCAATCACTCATGTAAAACTATTTCACCTTACTATTGCTGAGATTTTATCCTCACTGGTAAAAATATTTCTCATCTTCCACTTCATAGTGAAAGCATTTTCACTCTTCAAGAAAATTGTTCACCTCCATTTTACTTTCATTTTTACTAAGCCTTTCTCTTTTCCATGTATATAACATCCTTGTGAAATGATTTTTTCAGTGAATGAAAATACATTATTGCAACTTCACACTTTGAAATAATTATTTTGCTTATGATCTGTTTTGATTTGCAAAAACAAAATAACTCCCCTTATCATTAACAAACTTTCACGTCTTGTTTTACAACCCTGCACAAAAAACGGCCCCACTGTTTCCGGTTTGGAATTTTTTTAAGTCCCTTCAACATATTTGTGTGCACTAAAATATGATCATTACATTCCATAAAATGACACTTCACTGCCTTCTATCATACAATTTATGTGCTTTGAGTATGCTTCCACATTTTGTATACATTTTTTGATGCGGGAGCATCCTGGGTGTAAGAGCAATCTTACATCACCCAAAAATATTTTTGGTTTCTTTTCAATAAGGGCTATCTTGTGCAGAGCTTCTATTTTTTGGAAATTTACTATTTTTAGTAAGTTTTTCGTTTGAGCTTAGAATGGTCCATTTTCTTCCCTGGAGGTTCACTTTGGTCATATCAGCCTGCCAGTAAAGTTTCATTGCCAGATCAAGTCTAGTTTTGAAGATATTGAAAATTTTCGGTATTGGTAGCAGGATACAGAAACTTTGAACTCAGTTTTGAAGGCTTTAGAGGCCCCAAATAAGGTTGAAACTTCGGCTGATTGGAGCTTGCGCTACTCAAGTGTTGTAGAGCACTCTGCACCCTTTCTGAAATAGGGTCATAATAGCCAATCGGATCAACAGGCGATGACTTATGGTCTTCGAAAGTTGGGTCCCCTGAAATGGAAGAAAATGAATTTCCTTCAACATTTCTTTTTTGAGTTCCGAAAGTTGTTTTGAGTCGACTCTGATGTAATAAAATGAAAAATAAAATAATTTTAGGGCTGGTCGACCTAAAGGGCTAAAATTTCTAGAACTTTCTCAGGCAGTGGAAATTGCCTATATAAGGAAGGCTTGTCTAAGGCAGTTCGGAGTAGCAGTTCTGGGTAGTAGTTATGGGTAATAATTCGAGGCTTTGTCCTACAGAATATTGTAAGAGAAGTACCCATGTGGCTTTGCATATTGTAGTTCTGAAAATTTGACATTTCACACTTGTGGAGATAATAAGAAGCCCATTTTTTGTTCTTGCAAATTGTTGTTGTTTCTTTGTTTTTGTTATGTGTTTGTGGTATTAAGGGGAGCACCCTTCATCAAGTGGTATCAGAGCGGGAGTTCCTGAGTGTGTAGACAGATCACCGACTGTGAGGCAGTTTGCACCAGGATCATGGTTTAAGGTTTCAATGATAAGCGCGAAAATGCTTCCACGAAGGGAACATGACGGAAGAGCTGGTGGTGTGCCACCTAAGGTTAGAGCCCTCCAGAGACAAGTGCGAGCATTGCAAGAAGAGATATGCAGAGGAATGAATCTTACAGTCAGAGACGAAAGCGAAGATGAAGTCGAAGAAGAAGGAAATTTTGATCAGGAAGGAGGAGGCGAAATTCTGAACCAAGAGGAAGAAAGGTTTTTTCGGACCATTTTCAAGATTGAGAAAAGACCTAAGATTGAGGTTCCTACATTTTCAAGAAATCTTAACCCAGAGGAATTGATCGACTGGATCAATGAATTAGAAGAATATTTTGAGTATGAAGATATTGAGAGTCCTGATCGGGTGAAGTTTGCAAAGGCCGGACTGAAGGGTCATGCGAAGATCTGGTGGCAAGAGATTCAATTAGAGCGAAATAGAAGAGGAAAGGAGAAAATCACAAAATGGGATCGGATGGTTGATAAATTGAAGCAAAAGTTCATTCATGTTGATTATGAGCTTGATCTACTGAAAAAAATGCAAGGTTTGAAGCAAGCGGGAAGATTTGTTCAGAAGTATATGGAGGAGTTCTATCGAATCCTCATCAGAAAGGCCATGCAAAAGCTGATAAAGAGAAAGTTGCCCATTACCTTAATGGGTTGAGGCCAAGCATTCAGGAAGAGTTGAATTTGGTTCGAATGAGCAGTATTGAAGAGGCATACCAATTTTTCCTAAAAATAAAGAAAAATTTGAACAAGAAGTTTGAAAGCAGACAAAGCAGAAGAGGTCGTGGCGGAAGATCAAGTGGACGGTCTTATGAAGGCCGAAATGAAGATTAGAAAAAGAAGGATGAGGCCAGTAGTAGTCAGAATCAGAGAGGAAACAATTTCAATCATTTCCATGATTAGAATAATAGAGATCAAAGAGGAAGGGGAAGAGGACAAGGATCAGGAAGAGGAGGCTTCTGTGGAACATGTTTTCACTGTGAAGAAGGTCATGGAGCATTTGAATGTCCTCAATGCCAAGGAAGGACAGATAGGAGAACTGAAGGCCAGGCTAGAGTTGCAGATGTGGATGAAGGTGCTAAATCATCACATTCTGAAGATGCTAGAAGAGGAGAAACACTAATTAATAGAAGAGTCATGTTGAGTGGTGAGAATGAACCTGAGCAAAGGAGGAGTTTGTTCTACACTAGGTGCAAATGTGAAGATAACTGTTGTGATGTGATTATTGATAGTGGAAGCACGGACAATTTGGTGTCAGAAGAGATGGTCACAAAGTTAAAGCTCAAGAGGCAAAAACACCCACATCCATACCGGATCGCTTGAGTGCAGGATGACCACAAGGTCATGGTCAATGAACAGTGCCTAGTAAAGTTCAAGATTGGAGGATGCCATGATGAGGTACTATGTGATATCATACCTATGGATACATGTCATATGTTGTTGGGTAGGCAGTGGTAGTTTGACAAACGTGTTATACATGATGGTCGTGCGAATACCTATTCCCTGACAAAGGATGGAGTGCGATATAAGCTAAAGCCATTGAAGGACATAGAAGAAAAGGTATGTAACAATGCAAGAATAAGTTTTGTTGATAGAAGAAAATTCCTAGAGGGTATGACGCATGAGTATGTGTTTTGCTTTAATTCCGAAAACTGGTAAAGAGGAAGTAGAAGATGTACCTGCAGAAGTTGCAGATTTGTTGAATGAGTTTCAGGATATTGTGTCTGATAATGTACCTGATGGATAACCACCAGTAAGGAAGATCAGTCATCAGATGGACTTGATTCCAGGAGCCAGTTTGCCAAATAAGGCAACACACAAAATGACACCAACAGAAAGTGAGGAGTTGAACAGACAAGTACATGAGTTGAAGTACTTGTCTGTTCAACTGTAGAAGGGGTTGATTCGAGAGAGTCTAAGTCCATGTGTTGTACCAGCAGTATTAGCACCAAAGAAGAATGGAGAATGTGTACAGATTCCAAGGCTATAAATAAGATCACAATCAATTATAAGTTTCAATTGCTGCAGATGGATGATATTATGGATTGTTTGAGTGGAGCTGTGTATTTCTCAAAGATAGATCTAAAGAGTGGATACCATCAAATTCGGATCAGAGAAGGAGATGAATGGAAGACCGCCTTCAAGACAAAGGAAGGATTGTATGAGTGGTTAATCGTGCCTTTTGGGCTAACCAATGCACTAAGCACTTTCATGCGGCTGATGAATGAGGTTCTGAAAGAATTTCTGGCTAAGTTTGTCATTGTTTACCTAGATGATATTTTGATCTTTAGTAAGACATTGGAGGAGCATATAATGCATATTCGTAGGTGTTGAGAAGTTAAGGGAAGAGAAATTGTTGATTAATTTGAAGAACTGTAGTTTTGTGAAGGAGTTGGTGTATCTGAGATTTGTAGTTTCAGCAAAAGGTCTAAAAATAGACCCAGAGAAAGTGAAGGCTATCCTCAAATGACCTACTCCAAGGAGTGCTACTGAGGTAAGATCTTTTCATGATTTGGCTAACTTTTACAGAAATTTTATTAGAAGTTTTAGCAGTATTTGTGGACCCCTGACTGAAACAATGAGGAGATAGGAAAGAGTTTAAGTGGACTACAGGGGCAGATAAGAGTTTTAAACTATTAAAACAAAAAGTTACAGAACAACCTATTTTAGCACTTCTAGATTTTAATAAGGTGTTTCAAGTAGACTGTGATGCTAGTGGTACTGCAATAGGATTTGTTTTGAGCCAAGAAGGTAAACCTGTTGCTTATTTCAGTGAGAAGTTAAATGATGCCAAGAGAAAGTATTATGTTTATGATCAGGAATTTTATGCTATAGTTTAGGCATTGAAGAAGTGGAGACACTATCTGCTTCCTAAGGAGTTTGTTTTGTATGCTAATCATCAAGCTTTGCAATATTTGAATAGACAAGGAAAGTTGAATAGACAAGGAAAGTTGAATCAGAGGCATTTGAAATGGGTTGAGTTTTTGCAGAGTTACACATTTGTTTTGAAATACAGGAATGGAAAGTCTAACAGAGTTGCAGATGCGCTTAGCAGAAGGCAACTTTTACTAACAGAGATGCAGATTGAGGTGGTTGGGTTCAAAGAACTCAAGAGTTTATATCCAGAGGATCCTGATTTTGGAGAATCTTGGAAAGCTTGTACAGAACCTGTTACTCTAGACAGAACGAAGTGGTTGGATTTCATCATCCAGGATGGTATGCTATTTAGAGGGAGTCAATTTTGCATTCCACGAAGTTCTATGAGAGAGAATCTCATTAAGGAGAAGCATAGTGGAGGATTGGCTAGACATTTTGGTCGTGATAAAACCCTTGCTCTGGTTAGTGAGAATTATTATTGGCCACAGTTGCAGCAAGATGGAAAGAAGTTTGTACAGAGTTGCAGAGTATGTCAAATGGCAAAAGGAGTAAAGCAGAATATAGAATTGTATCAGCCATTACATGTACCAGAGAAGCCTTGGGAGGATATCAATATGGACTTTGTTCTTGGTCTACCAAGGACTCAGTGGGGACATGATTCAATTTTTGTGATGGTTGATAGATTTTCAAAAATGGCACATTTTATTCCCTGCAAGAAGACTAATGATGTTGTTCATGTAGCAGATTTGTTTTTCATAGAAGTGATGAGACTACATGGTTTGCTAAAGAGCATAGTTTCAAATCAAGACACTAAGTTTGTTGGATATTTCTAGCGCACATTGTGGAAGAAGTTAAAGACAGATTTGAAGTTCAGTTCATCACATCAGCCATAGACTGGTGGACAGACAAAGGTGGTGAATAGGAGTTTGGGGAATTTGTTGAGATGTTTGGTTAGAGATAAGCCAACAGGATGGGATTTGATTTTACCACAAACAAAATTTGCATACAATAATTTTGTCAACAACAGCACTGGTAAATCACCATTCCAGATTGTATATGGAAGTAGTCCCAGAAATGCAATTGAGTTGAGAAAGATAGACAAAGGAGAAATAAGTAGTGCTGAAGCTGAGGATTTTGCAAAACATTTGAAGAACGTCCATGAGGAAGTGAGGAGCACATTACCAAGATGAATGCACAGTATAAGGCTAAGGCAGATGAGAAAAGGAGGCATAAGGAATTTCAGGTCGGGGATGAAGTCATGGTTCATTTGCAAGAGCGGTTTCCAGTTGGTAGATACAACAAGTTGAAAATGAAGAAGTTTGGGCCATGTAAGATACTGAAGAAGCATAATTCAAGAAATGTCTATGAGGTAGAATTGCCTACTGAGCTGAATATTTCACCAATATTTAACATTTCAGATCTGACAAAGTATTATGAAGGGGATGTTGAAGATGAGATCACAAAAGGACGGTGGAGTATTCCAGCAACTACTTCAGCTATCAAGGAGATTGAAGATATACTGGATAGTTGTGTTGGTAGAAGCACAAAGAACGGGACATATGAAGAATATCTGGTCAAATGGAAAGGACGACCTATTGAAGATTCATCATGGCTGACAAGGGAGGAGGTTAACCGTCTTGGTTTTCCTCTTCACACTTGAGATGTGACATGGTCACTTCTCAAATTACCCTGAGTGTCTGATGCAGGAGCATCCTAGGTGTAAGAGCAATCTTGCATCACCCAAAAATATTTTTGGTTTCTTTTCAATAAGGCCTATCTTGTGCAGAGCTTCTATTTTTGGAAATTTACTATTTTTAGTAAGTTTTTCGTTTGAGCTCAGAATGGTCTATTTTCTTCCCTGGAGGTTCACTTTGGTCATATCAGCCTACCAGTAAAGTTTCATTTCCAGATCAAGTCTAGTTTTGAAAATATTGAAAATTTTTGGTATTGGCAACAGGGTACAGAAACTTTGAACTCTGTTTTGAAGGCTTTAGAGGCCCCGAATGAGGTCGAAACTTCGACCAACTAGAGTTTGCATTTGTTAAATGTTGTAGAGCACTCCGCGCCTTTCCGAAATGGTGTCATAATAGCCAATCGGGTGAACGGGCGATGACTTATGGTCTCCAGAAGTTGGGTCACCTGAAATGGAAGAAAATGAATTTCCATCAAAATTTATTTTTGAGTTGGTCGGCCTTAAGGGCTAAAATTTCTAGGGTCGGTCGGCCTTAAGGGCTAAAATTTCTAAAACCTTCTCGAGCGGTGGAAATCGTTTATATAAGGAAGGCCTGTAGTGTTGTCTAAGGCAATTCGGGGTAGCAGTTCTGGATAGTAGTTCTGGGTAATAATTCGAGGCTTTGTCCTACAGAATATTGTAAGGGAAGTGCCCATGTGGCTTTGCATATTGTAATTCTGAAAATTTGTAATTCCACACTTGTGGAGATAATAAGAAGCCCATTTTTTGTTCTTGCAAATTGTTGTTGTTTCTATGTTTTTGTTATGTGTTTGTGGTATTAAGGGGAGCACCCTTCATCATTTTTACAAAGCATTTCCTCCTATAATGTTTGACAAAAATCTGCACAAAACACAGTAGGGTATTTTGCAGTGATATGCACAATGTTACATCCCTTCCTAATGACCCTATTATTTTATAACTATAATAACTAATTCCTATGAAATGTGACTATGGCAATTAAAAGGATTTCAGTTAAATGCAGTTATGTGATGGAGATTTGATCGGTTTATTAGTCGAGGTTGCACATGTTACACACTTTGCTATTGGAGCCAACAGTGGACCTATTATATTTTGATGATAGGTATATATGCTCGAGTTTTTGTGTTGCTTGAGATGATTGTGTTGTTGAGATGATAAGCGTATATTATGGGAAGATCAAAGATGTTATGCACCTGATTGTTGACGTTAGGTTGATGTTTATCTGATGTACTTGCACGGAACTATACTGGCATATGTGATGCTATTTCCCAGTTCATCATTTTGGATTGTAGTCCAATATTATCTGTAAGCAGTGAGATTTCTAAGGGTTGTAGCCCTCTTTTGTAATTGAGCAGTGTGCTCCAGGTAGCGTGCCTAAATGCTATTGCATTCCCATTTTGTAATTCACCCTTGACCACGTTAACTATATTTCTATAGAGATATTTGTGGGTTCCATCCCCACCGTGGTTTTTCCCTTAACCGGGTTTCCACGCAAAAATTATGGTTTCCTAAGTTTGTGGATGCTTTCTTTGTTTTGTATCTGTTTACTTTTCATTGTTGTTAGCTTATGGTTGTGCAATTAGATTAATAAAGTAAAAAGAACCGAACACTGATTCACCCCCCCCCCCCCCCCTAGTGTTCTTCAATACCAAAAAATTTGTGTACTTTTCACCTAAAAGTACAAAAGGAGGGAAAATAGAACTAAAGGAAATATATAACACAAACCCCAACAATAGACATAGGAATACTAGTTGTGATTCATAAAGATGATGATTACAAAGGGGTTTAAGCACAGTTGAAAAGATGACAAAATAAGGATAACAAACCTTGACATACGAAAAGTTAGGTTATTCTAGCACACTCACATCAAGATACCAAGAAATAAATGCATTTTGTCCCTTCAATTACATAGGTTAGAAGAACAGTTGGATTTCACTATTACATAAAGTGATTAGCAACTTGACATACGAAAAATTGATAATAACAACTCCTAACACATTCGAAACACACGACCAAATGTCTTCTTCATTGTCTTTTTGAGAATATACAAAATCAAAAACACTTTTGTACATATTGTAAACCCAAAAGCTTGTTTAGAAATTTCTCCATAGTTTCAACCTTTTACAAAAAGTCTCCTCCCATTACATTGTAAAAGCCTTGTATTTATAGGCTCGCCCTCATCACTAACCCATAACAACTTGGTAACTACCTTTGCGTTCTTGGGTTAGAAACTAACTTAATTTTGCGCAATTTGAACAAGGTTATGAACTTCACAAATTTCACGCAAAAATGATCTTCTTAACTTTGACCAAAAGTGACCAAAGTCATGTTGATGCGAGTTTTGTTCCACTTACACAACATGCAAGACTAAACACTCAATGCTTCGAGAAACATAGAGCATTAAACCCTCTCTTGAATAAAAGTCATCTCCCATGCTAAGCTTTGCAATGAAGACCATGGAATGACTCCAAGGTTCCTTACACCTATGGATATCTAACTCAGTTGAAATGATGTTATTTGTTGGTTAATCACTTAGGCGGACTTACGTGATTCATTCGAGGATGTCAACTTACTTGTACTCCTAAAGATTTGTCTTCACAATGTGCAATAAAAATATAACCGCGATTTATATCACTTCCAACTTTTCTCTTCAACTCCTACTATCTAGACTACTTCTACTTCTAACTATGGATGGGAAGACAAATGGATGGACTAGGACTCCTACCAAATGGAGGCTTGCCTGCGACTTCAACTCCACCTAGTGCAAAGCTTCAAAGGATCTCAAACGGTTTTCATATCAACACCTTTCACTCAATCCAACATAGAGTACAAATCAAGGATCTAATGCCAATTGAACTTGAGCACAACTACTAGATAACCACACAAGGCACCCTTGCATCTACAAGGAGCTAGTGGCCTAGTTTTATAGAGTCAACCAATCAAACATCCACCAATATCACCACACAATCTATCTACTTTTACTCTTACTTTAACAACTTTGAAATGAAATCCTATTTTAATTGAGAGATGTAAAGAACCATGCAAATACACCAAATTGATCATGTATATCCACCATGCAAGCCACAACAATGAATAGAGAGCAATTTTGATAGTATTTTGGCAACAATTCTCCAACATAATTCTCTTTAAAAATGAGAGAAAATGGCCTTATATAGAGGCTCAAGTACAATGAGTGGCCAAGATTAAGAGGCAAAAATCTGAAATCAAGGGCCCAGATTACATCCCATAAACCCTAATTAGGGTTGCCATAATTACAACCAATTACATGAGGGCACCAAACTTGTGGGCCAATAAGAAAATTACAATAATTTTTTCAACCAATGAGAACATAGGACACTTGGCATGATATGATTGCACATGCTTGAAAGAGGAATATTATGATTGAAGGAGACAACCAACTACCACCCCATCATCCTTATCCTATTATTTGATCTTTGGACAAAGGGAAGATATCCTTTAGAAGATCAACCTTGTCTAGCTCTTTTCATGAACACCCCTACCAACCTGCAGGAGCATGCCTACCAACTCGAGTCCTTAGGAATTTTCTCATTGCCATGTCTTGAACTTCCTTGCTTGTACTTGTACATTTGATGCCTTGATCTTGAAATGGTGAAGTCTTCATGTACTTGAATCTTGAACTTGCCCTTGATCTCGCCTTGAGCTTCGTGTGATCTCCCTTGCCACTTGAGAGACTTCAACATGAACCTTGCATCCTCCTTGTCAACCCTACCAAGTTGAGAGAGGGCCTTCACCAAGTTGCAAGAATTCCCCCACCAACCTAAAAAAAGGCAAAGAAACAAGTCACTCCATTTCATTTGATAAAGTATTGGCAATAAAACTTTGAAAATAACATTTGATCAAGCTAATTAGGATTATCATTGCATTTCATTCAACTAACTTGTCCCATCACAAAAACATGAACTTATCCACATGATCTAGGCAAAAAAAAACATATTCAATGGATGTAACTTGATGCTCTAGGAGTTGGATAAATGATGTCAAGATTGCAATGCACCAACTCCAAATTCGGATTTGCTTAAATCTCTGATTTTCTAGGCACGAAGAAGATGAAAATTGCTCAAAAGGTAGGTGAAAATGAATGCCAAGATGATGTCTTCAAACCCCAAGACCAATTCGCCACCTCTAGAAGCCTTTAGACTTGAGAAAATTGCATGAAAATGGCCAACAAAATCCTCAAAACAAAATCGCCCATGGCTGGAAATGCATTTCCAGAATTTGTAATCATAAAATTTTCTCTTGGAAACAATGAGAAATGATGCCCAAACGCCTCTTTAAATACCCATCTAATTGTAGGTGAAAAAGAAATAAAATTAAATCATATCACCTTGGATTAAAATTCACTTTAATTAATTCCAGCCCTTGATTAAATTGGATTGATTGGAATTTGGGCCTTGATTAAAGTGAATTGATTGGAATTTGGGCCAAAATTATAATAATTAAATTTCCTTGAATTTTAAAATCTCTCTCAATTGAAACTTGCAAACATGGGCCCCAAAATTGCATCGATTTTGACAAAATTATGGATTTAAATTAGCCAAATCCAAAATTGACATAGGCCCCAAAATTAAAATTTTAAAAAGAAATCATGTAGGCCCCTAATTAAGTTTTAAACTCTCCCAATTGTGGACCCAATAACTTGCCTTGAATTTCACACCAATTAAGCCTTAAAATATGTAAAATATGATAAACCTCTTAAATATTAGAATTGAATTTCCAGAATTAATGTTGCAGAGATTTAATAGACACTTATATACTTATCGATTACTGTATTTTCCATGTCTTTAAATCATCAAATGACTTATGTTATATATCACAGTGAGCAGTCGTGACTTGATGAGACGTGACTCATTAATGAGTCACAATTCATCAAGTCGTGACTGTCAAAACAATACTCAGCGACTTGTGTTATATGCACTGTTTCACTATGTACCAATAACAATCGGTTTAATATTAACGACACTGCATTAATAACAAACGAAGATGGTGAGAATTGTTAACATAGTCGACTTGGTGTATATTACCGATAACTACTATCGGTTAAGTTGATAGCAATTCGTATTTCATTTAAACCGATACTTATCGGTATTTGATGTTTATTTTGCAGTGTTAATAAACCAATATAATCAGTATTTAATAAATCATTTCAAATATATAAACATTAATGTATATATATATATATATATATATATATATATATATATATATATATATATATATATATATATATATATGTATTAATGTATATGTAATAGGAATTGCATATACATTAATATATATGTAATAGTTATATGTATTAATATTACTATATATATTATTAATATAAATGAATATATAAGTTATATTAATCTTATAGTAACTAATTATTAATAGACATGTCCCTTGAAATGAATAGACATGTCTTCTTGTCTTTGCCTTGTATATGTAATGACCCGTACTATATAGGTCACTAAAACCCTCAAACTGAGCTTATGCAATTCGTCAAACACTTGGCATGTAACCGATTTGGGCTATGGTTAGGTCTATTTGTTTTGGGCACCAAATGTTATTGAGATAACAATGCCAATATAGCAATGAAATACAATAGAGCAACAATGAAATATAATCTATTCAAATGATCACTGATTGATGACAGCCAACGTAATTGCACCTATATTGACCCAACCGCAATTATATGGTTCCAAATAACTATTCTCAGACTGTGACAATACTTTTCAGATTACATTACAATGTCCCTTACAAATCATGTCAATATAACACTGCCTTGCTTACATACCAACCAATACAATCACTGATAGCAATATCTGAGAATGATGGACTGATGTCTAATTCATATATATGAGCATGTAAATGGATGGCAAGATGAAACCAGCCCTACAACTGCAGTCTTATTAAAACATATAATTCTGATTATACTTTCAGATCCTTGTAAACAGGACTGAGCATACAATCGTGAGGGCTTCAAAGTCTGAATATAATATGGACTGATATCTGGTGCATGCAAATACTAACATAGATTGAAGCTAAAGTATAAACCCTCATATGTAATCTGATTACAACTGATTATCTAGGACTGAACGGGCATCTCTATTAATAACTGAATTTCATAGTCTGATTACAATATCAGATTTGTAGACTGTCACAACTATGCAGTTTTATTTCATTAAAACCCTTGTCTATGCAATGAACAAAATCTGATTACAACACTACAATTCTGAGACTGTTTTATTTGCCCAAACTGGTCTGAAAAAGACAATCACTGTTTGACAGTCAATAACCAAAATAGACATGTATTTTTAGAGCAAGAAAAACCTGATTCGAAGCCCTATTGATAGACCTCAAATTTGATGATGCTGGACGCTGCAGTAGACACCTCAACCGCACCCAAACTGGCCTCAAAAACTGCCGCTGATGTCTGAACTGGCAGGGCCGTACCTGTACGGCCTGGGCGGCTGCTGTATAAATTATTTGCTGGGGTTTTGGGTCCCCCAAAACCATGCAATGTGGGCGCCTAGGGTTGTATAATAACCCTCCAAAAGCATAAATTTAATCTCCAGCTCGTGTGTGAGATATGAGCAAAAGTATGGGTCCAAACCCTGATATGACCAGTCTGGATATGTGCCCCTGTATAAAATAATTGCAGGTATTTTAAGGCCCCAAAAAGGCATGAACTTGGGCGCCTAGGGTTAGGTAGTAACCTTACCAAAGCACAAAATGATACTCCAAAGGGTTGAGAAGATATGAACAATTTATTGGTTCAAACCCTGATTATGGCAATTCTGAAAATGATCAAATTTGTCTTCAATCCTTTGCCAAATTGATTCTCCAATGCCAATGAAGAATTTCACACCTTATTCCAACAATTGCAAACCCTTCAAACAAGTTCTCAATGAAGCACAATTGAGATGGCTGAGTACCAACTCCAAAATTGCAATAATTCAAGTGATATTTCACACCCTCAAAATTGTCAATCTAGGGAAGTGACTCGTTCCCAAAGATCGAATAATAATTTGCAGATCCAAAAGACCACAAATGTCTTCACAATGAAGAAGTAGAAGAAGTCTCAAATCAAGCCCTGTTCAAATGAGAGGCCCAGCCCTCTATTTATTCACTTTTTCTAAGAAGTTGCTAGAACTTCTAGAAACATCCTTTATAAAATCTCATTATAATGCACTTTTTATAATAAAGTAATTTTATAAAATAAAAAGTGCAACTCAACTTAAAATTATAACATGTAGGCCCCGATAACACATAATAATAAAATATAACCTCATAACACTTCTTCAAGAGCAAAATATGACCATCTGAATCGCAAAATTGACTCTCTCTCCACACCATTTGCCTATGAGAGTCGATGATAGGCAAATCCGGCACGCTAAACGAGGTCAGCCAAAATGGGGACATGACAGTATAAAACCAAGAGATCGATGCATTTGGAAAATATAGAAAGACAATAATATTACTACATTTGCAATCGATCATAAAACTAACATGGTATCAGAGCTAGGTTCCTTCTGTAAAAAGCTTAACCCCTTGAAGGAAAGATTTGAGCACGCAGGGGAGAGTAGTGTATGATCGAAGAGGAGGATAATGTAATCAGAATGAGAATCATGACTTTGTTTGAGTGCTTCTATTTCGTTTCATTAGGTTCTCACGACTGGTAAATGAAGGAACATTTTAGGTCTAGAATAAAGAGACCAAAAATGGCATGATTGTAAGCTATTTTAGTTTACAGGCCCGAGAACCATATTATTGCAAAAACAATTTCTTTGTGAAAGGCGAAATTAGCATTTGAGTGTGCGACAATTCAGTCTCGTTCTAATAAACTGCAAGCATCATGGTGGTAGCAGTATTTTGGACAGCCTTGAAGGCCGAGAACCTTATATTGGTAGGGTTATTTAATTACGAAGGAGTAGATTCATATTTGAATGTGATAGTGGATATGTCACAGACGTGAAACAATAGCGAAGGCGATCTATTGCAAAGCATTTTCAAGAAGAGAGATCGCAGTCAGACTCTTGGGCCCACTATCTAATCATTACCCATGAGACGAGTTTAAAGTCGTGGACTACTGTCTCAAATGAGGTCTGTGATAAACTGAAAAGGGATGTATTTACATACGAAGGCATAGTGGAGTTAATCATTGGGTTCGTAAGGTGGACCGTGAAGGAATTTTGTTCCTGTGAAGTGCCACGACAAACAAGTTTAACCGAGTGTGAGGAACAGTTCAGATCTCACAGACCAAGAATAAGCACTTTTAAGGAATTTATTTGTTCATGGTTTATGACTCGGTTTGGAACATAGTGGAATAAGTACTTCATGTCAAGGTTGACAGACAGTAACAAGTTGGTATAATAATATTATATGGGCTCACCTTACGAAAGGAAAGGAGGAAAGCATAAAGACATTTTCATTCAGAGGGAGTCTGAGAATTAAAAGGAGGTCAAGAGGTTGATGAACTTGAGCTTCAGAGGGAGAAGGTAAATGATATGGTTCAATCAACTTTTGATAATCTCGGTCATTTTGTAATTGAGAGGGAATTCACTAATGAAGGTGGAACACCTCTGAGGTAAACTTGATATAATTGATTATTATACTAATGGATTATTTAATGCTATATGGGCCCTGTGTAAATCATAAGGAAGTGATGACTTCCAAGTGATTATCACTTGTATTTTTGATGTTATTGAAAGATGACGATCTTACAATAACTATCTTTTATCATGATAGACCTCATGTGATGGCTGAAACAGATCATGATAAATGAATTATTACATGGTGGATTGAGTTCCTTAAAATGACCATGATTTCGTACTATGATAGTCATCATGTGATGCTGAAACAGATCACAGTACTGAAGGTGATAGTCATCATGTGACGCTGAAACAGATCACCGGTACCTAGCTATTGTGATAGTCGTCATGTGACACTGAAACAGATCACAAATATTGAAGGTGATAGTTGTCGTGTGACGCTGAAACAGATCACCGGTACTTATATTGTGATAGTCGTCATGTGACGCTGAAACAGATCACAATTATTGAAAGTGATATACATCATGTGATGTTGAAACAGATCACTGATATTATTTAGTTGATGTTTTGTAAAACATATTACTGACTTTTGTCTTCCCTAGCTAAGAGGGAGTGTTAAAGTATGTAGCTTCGCTCAGATAAAAGTCATTGTTATCTTAGAACATTGAATGATTATTTATATCAATATATATATGTAATAGTTATATGTATTAATATTACTATATATATTATTAATATAAATGAATATATAAGTTTATTAATCTTATAGTAACTAATTATTAATAGACATGTCCCTTGAAATGAATAGACATGTCTTCTTGTCTTTGCCTTGTATAAAACCAAGAGATCAATGCATTTGGAAAATATAGAAAGACAATAATATTACTACATTTGCAATCGATCATAAAACTAACATGTATTAGCAAATACATATACATTAATATGTACATATATGTATTCTTTATATATTCAATTTAATTATCTGAACGATGCTATCAATTTCCAACACTCCCTCTTAGCTAGGGAAGATAATTTGCCATATATCACCGTACTTGTGATATCAGTAATACGGGAAATCATTATGTAAATGATAACTGTTGTGCACATCACCTTAACTCGTGAAGTGAGGAATCACCTTAAGTTGAGATACCTGATTTTTACATATTACCTTAGATCGTAATATGAGAAATCGTCTTAGGTTGTGATACCTAGTTTTCATATCCCCTTAGATCGTGATATGAGGAATCACCTTAGATCATGATACCTAGTTTTCATATCACCTTAGATCGTGATATGAGGAATCACCTTAGATCATGATACCTGATTTTCATATCACCTCAGATTGTGATACAAGGATATAGTAATTTGAGAACATTACATTCCCCTTACATATAACCCTATTATGGTATGTGCACTGACATATCAAAAGTCTACCATAACGAATCTCCATTACAAGATCGTCACCTTGTAACATCTAATATAAGTGTTCATTGTCTAAAAAGTCGTCACCTCTCAGAAATGTACACAGGATGGATGAGCCCATAAGAAGTTTACACATTAAACATCTTTATTATATTAATACAAATCAAAAAATCATATTACAACCATACCAAGATTTTCCCTGAAGTGATCAACTTTCACCTTGGGAAGTGCTTTGGTAAGAATATCTACAGTTTGATCTCCTGTACTAATATATTCCAACTGAATCACTTTCCTTTCAACCATATCTCGGACATAGTGATAAGCAATCTCAACATGCTTGGATCTGTCATGAAACACTGGATTCACTGATAACTTGATACAACTCTGGTTATCACAATAAATAGTAGTTGGTTTTAACGGTTTACCAAATAACCCAGTAAGTAGTTTTCTGAGCCATACTGCTTCTCTAGCAGCCATCGAAGATGCAATATATTCAGCCTCTGTAGAACTTTGAGCTACTGAAGATTGTTTTCTACTAATCCATGATACTATAGCTGATCCCAAACTAAAACAACATCCTGAGGTGCTTTTTCGATCAGTGACACTTCCAGCCCAATCTGAGTAAGTGAATCCATGAAGGTCCAAGTCTATCTTTTCATATTTGAGTCCATAGTTTAGGGTACCCTAAAGATACCTCAATAAATGTTTTGCAGTAGTGAGATGAATCTCTGTAGGTTCACACATGAACTGACTTAAGGCACTTACTGCAAAACAAATATCTGGTCTGGTATTTACCAAGTACATTAGGGAGCCTATTATCTGCCTGTATAGAGTAGGATCTGCAGGTGGGGATTCAGCTGCTGCTTCTTTTAGCTTATGAAAATTTGTTTCCGTGGGTGATGACATTGGTCTATAGTTTAACATACCAAATCTCTTCAAGATGTCAAGAGTGTATTTTCCTTGATTTAGGATAATACTATCTGATTTCTGCCAGACTTCTAAACCATACCAAATCTCTTCAAGATGTCAAGAGTATATTTTCCTTGATTTAGGATAATACGCCAGACTTCTAAACCAAGAAAGTAGTGTAATAGACCTAAGTCTTTCATATCAAATTCTTTGACTAAATCCTTCTTGCATTGGTGAATAAGGTGATCCTCTCCTGTAATCAATAAATCATCAACATATAGAATTAATACCAACATATCACCTTTGTTTTGTTTGAAGTAGAGATTTGGATCAACATCATTTTTGGAAAATCCTAACTCCATAAGGTAATTATCAATCCTCTCATACCAGGCTTTGGGAGCCTGTTTAAGCCCATATAAGGCTTTCTTTAGTTTGCAACATGAGTTTTGGAATTGTGGATCTCAAACCCTTCAAGTTGCTCTAGGTATACTTCTTTGTAATGTCCCCATTTTGAATAAATTATTTTTAATTAATTAATGGTCCCAAAATTTTAATAATATTATAAATGGACCTTTTATTAATAATTGGGGGGCCCATTTTTATTATTATTGTAAACCCTCAGGAGTTTCTCCGAAGGGGTATTTATGACCGGCGTGTAGGAAGTATTTTTCATGTTGAGATTTGATATTTTCTTTACATTTGCAAATTCCTGTTGGGATTCTGCTGGCTGCCATTTCGGAGGTGAAAGACTCTCCCTATTTGGTATTTGTAGTTTTGGTGGGATTCAACCCTCACCCTATTCTGTTTGTTCTGCTATATCGGATTTGGCGAATCCGAAGTGTTTTCACTTATATCAATAAAACTATTTTGCAAATATATTGGCTTTTGTCTGGGTATTTATATTATTTTGTAAACATTCGGCATCACCGTACAGCCACCAGGCGATCATCGTACGGCAACCGGACGATCATCGTACAGCCACCAAGCGATCACCGTACAGCCTCCCGGCCATCACTGCACGGCCACCAGGCGATCACCGTACAGCCTCCTGGCCATCACCACATGGCCACCAGGCCATCACCGCACAGCCACCAGGCCATCACCGTACGGCCACCCGACCATCATTGTACGGTCATTCGGCCATCACCACACGGCCACCTGGCCATCACCAGACGGCCACCCAACCATCACCAAACAGCCACCCGGCCATCACCAGACAGCCACCCGCCATCATCGCACGGCCACCCGGCCATCAACGTACAACCACCCAGCCATCACCGCACGGCCACCCGGCCATCACCGCACGACCACTTGACCATCACCGCACGGCCACCTGACCATCACCGTACAACCACGTGGCCATCACTGAACAGCCACCCGGCCATCACCGTACGGCCACCAGGCATCACCGTACGGCCACCAAGCAATCACCGAACGGCCACCAGGCAACACCCTACGGTCCTCACTACTGATCTCGTACGGCCCTCCTATTGGCACCCAGATACACCGTATGACCTTCATTGTTTCGTACAATCGTCTTTCTTTCTGGGAGGGGTCGAGAACATTACAGTGGTGAAGAAAAATTAATATCTCATTTGCACAAGTGGGAAAAAGTAGATGACGACGATAAGGGTGATGCATTACACGAGGTGGGTGAAGGCATGATTACTGGGCTGCTCCAGGAGGTGTTAAATCTTGCTATTACACCTGCATGTGGAGAACACCTGAAAAATGAAGAAGTCGTTTGCATGGACCTTGCCAAGACAACCTGGGTAGATCAAGGTGACATAAGCTCTGCCACTACTCTATTTCATGAGCCGGGCCTTTAGTTCATTGAGTATGGAGCCCTTCCTTATATGCAACAAGTTGTGTCCGTCAATGTTCTCTCTGTCACCATCGAGAACATTATAGCCGCCTTCAGATCAAGATCCCCTTCGGGTCGAGATTGCCTTTAGATCGAGATTCCCTTCGGGCTAAGATTGCTTTCGGGTCGAGATCCCCTTCGGGCTGAAATTGCCTTCGGATCAAGATCCCCTTCGGACTGAGATTGCCTTCGGGTCGAGATTCCCTTCGAGCAGAGTTTGCCTTCAAATCAAGATTCCCTTCGAGCCGAGATTGCCTTCGGGTCGAGATTCCCTTCGGGGCAAGATTTCCTTCCGGTCGAGATTCCCTTCAGGCCAAGATTGCTTTCGGATCGAGATCCCCTTCAGGCTGAGATTACCTTCCGGTCGAGATTCCCTTCAGGCAGAGATCGCCTTCAGAACATTACAGTAGTATCGGCATCAACGTTTGTGTCTATGGCCATACTAAAAGAGATTGTTGAATATGAGGGTGTGAAAGATTTCATGGATTAGCGTTGTTGGGATCGTGGTGAAGGGCATGACAATGTGTATAGCACAGTGGCACAGCGAAATCTTGATGATGGTTTACTAGTCCCAACTAAATCCAACTATGTGCATGTGGTCGAGAATCAACACAGAGTTTTCAATGGATATGACTACCAACGTCCGCACTTGGCTTGGGATCTGAGCATCAATGTGTTTGATGTTTGGTTTCACTGGGATCCTGGTGATACTGGGCATGACAACAATTATATTAGAGTGGAGCAGCGGAAGCTTGATGGAGAGTTACTTTTCTCACTTACTTCCAGGCGCATACGCGTGGTCATGCTACAGCTTGAGGGTTCCAGTGGATACAGTTATCAGTGTCCACGCCTAGTTTGGAATCCTGGACTATTGATGATGGATTGATTGAGGGCAAGCAATCTTTGGGCGGCGAGGATTTGTAATGTCCCCATTTTTAATAAATTATTTTTAATTAATTAATGGTCCCAAAATTTTAATAATATTATAAATGGACCTTTAATTAATAATTAGGGGGCCCATTTTTATTATTATTGTCCGTAGGTGTTTGTCGTGTCAACATTCTTTTGTAAACCCTCGGGAGTTTCTCGAAGGGGGTATTTATGACCGGCGTGTAGGAAGTATATTTCATGTTGAGATTTGATATTTTATTTACATTTGCGAATTCCTGTTGGGATTCAGATGGCTGCCATTTTGGAGGTGAAAGACCTCCCTATTTGGTATTTGCAGTTTCGGTGGGATTCAACCCTCACCCTATTCTGTTTGTTCTGCTGTATCGGATCTGGCGAATCCGAAGTGTTTTCACTTATATCAATAAAACTGTTTTGCAAATATATTGGCTTTCGTCTAGGTATTCATATTATTTTGTAAATATTCGACATCATCGTACAAGCACCAGCGATCACCGTACAGCCTCCTGGCCATCACCACACGGCCACCAGGCGATCACCGCACAACCACCAGTCGATCACCGTACAGCCACCCGAACATCACCGTACGGCCACCCGGCCATCACCAAACGGCCACCAAGCAATCACCAAACGGCCACCAAGCAACACCCTACGGTCCTCACTACTGATCGCCCTCCTACCGGCACCAAGATACACCATATGACCTTCATTGTTCCGTACAGCCTTCTTAACACCGTACGGTCGTGTTTTTGGGAGGGGTCAGGAACATTACATTCTTCTTCAATGGTTCCATTTAAGAAGGCAGTCTTTACATCCATCTGATGCACTTTCCATCCTTTAGCAGTTGTAATGGCTAGGACTGTTCGAACTGAAGTGTATCCGGCAACAAGAGCAAAAGTTTCTTCATAGTTAATCCCTTCCTTTTGTGAAAAACCTCTGGCTACAAACCTTGCTTTGTACTTCTCTATACTGCCATTTGCAGCATGTTTGATCTTGAACAACCATTTGGAGGTGACTACCGATTTCTCTTTGGGTCTAGGCACAATGTCCCATACATTATTCTTTATAATAGACTGATATTCTTCTGTCATGGCATCTTTCCATACTTGTTGTTGAATAGCATCTAGAACATTTGCAGGTTCTAATTTTGAGAGTTCACTCATTAGGGCTACATAACTAGATAATCTTGAGGGTCTTTTACTCTCCCTGAATGTCCCTGAAGGAGCTCCATAAGACTTTGCTTCTTCTATTATTTTAGTGGCCCAAAGAGGTCTCTTTTTGGGATTTTCTAATGTTGAGAGTTGTTCTTCATTTTCTTCTCCCTCTGAATCTCAGGTGTAGAATTTTCTTCTGGACGACATGAGTTTCTGGTTCTAAGGAATTTCTAGCTCTAGAGAATGCTATGTCTTCCTCAAAGATTACATCCCTGCTTAGTTCAATTTGATTTTGACCAGGTATATAAACTCGGTATGCTTTTGAGGTTTCACTATATCCTACAAAAATACCTTTCTTTCCAGATGGTTCTAACTTTGTTCTCTTTTCTTTTGGTATATGTATGTATACGGGACAACCAAATATTCGTAAGTTGCTGATGTTTGGTTTTGTCCCTTAGAAAGCTTCTTCAGGAGTTTTACTATCAATGTGGGAGTGTGGACATCTGTTTTGAATATATACAACAGTTTTAGATGCTTCTACCCAAAGAGAAGTGTCAAGGTTTTGGTCAAGAAGCATTTCCTTGGTAGCTTCAATAATTGTTCTATTTTTCCTTTCAGCAACCCCATTCTGTTGAGGGTTGTAAGGAAAAGTGTACTCCCTCTTAATCCCAGCATCTTTGCAAAATTCCTTAAAAATGTCTAATGTATATTCTTTACCATTATCTGACCTTAGGGTCTTGATTTTCTTTCCATAAAAGTTTTCAGTAATTGATTTAAAGTCTTTGAACATTTTCATGATCTCCTCAAATTCTTAATGTTTAAGCAAACATATCCAGGTCTTCCTAGAGAAATCATCAACAAAGATTACATAGTATTTACATCCTCCTATTGATGGAACAGACATTGGTCCACATAAGTCTAAATGAACTAATTCTAATACATTGTTTGTTCTACTAGAACTGTTTTGAAATGCCCCTTTTGTGTTTTTACCTAAAGCACAACCTTTGCATGCCCCAGGGTGATACTGCTTAAGCTTTGGTAACTCAGTCACTAAATTTTCCATAGAAGATAGAGCCTTGTAGTTTAAATGTCCTAGTCTTCTATGCCATATCTCATTTGAGTTAGTGATTTCATTAATTAGGACTTGATTTGATTCAGTACATAACTCATATAGACAACCTTGCCTTCTACCTATGATTTGAGCTCGCTTAATAGTGGATTTCTTTGGCCAAGCCTTTACTTTACCATCCATAAAGGTTACTCTATATCCATTATCCTCAAGTGCAAATATAGATACTAGGTTCCTCTTGATACCTGGTACAAACAGTACACCAGTGAGTTGAATGGAAATACCGGTCTTTAATTTGATAGTGCATGTCCCAACACCTTTTACTAGATAAGCAGAGTCGTCTCCAATTGTTACTTCCTCATCGGATTCTTCTACCATAGAGTCTAGCAATTCTCTGAATCCTGTACTATGTCTTGAAGAACCACTGTCGATAACCCAAGTGCTTTTATTTGAGACTTGATTTGAAAGTGTAGAGTAGAGCACAAACTTCTCATTTTTAGGTTCTTCCTTAGTCTTCTTCTTTGTTTTGGTGAATGAAGCCTGATAGTTTTTATATGGACAATTTATTACATAATGTCCATATTTATCACATCTGAAACACCGGACTTTTGACATATCTCTTTTATTGTTTTCATGATTAAATTTCCTTTTCTTTAAGTGTCTTTTCTTCTTCTTGTGGGTATCCACATTTAGTACATGAAGATCTTCATCAATGGTTTTCTTCTTTAGTCCTTTATTGTCTAGTCTTGATTCCTCTTGAAGGCAATATGTTCTCAGTCGGTCAAATTTTAAAAATTTAGACCTAGCACTTATGCCAGAGACAAAAGTCTCCCAAGATTCAGGCAGACCATCTAATGCAATCAATGATAATTCCTTACCATCAATTTCATAGCCAAGTGTAGATAATTGATCTCTTAGGGCTGAGACTCTCATAAAGCATGAATTTATTTTCTCACCTTTGTTCATGCTTATGTGATTTATCTCCCTCTTCAAGGCTAATTTCTTGCTTGCATTACTTATCTCATAAGTTTTCTCTAGTGCTTTGAATATTTCATATGCTCTTTCGTATTTTGTTAATATTGGAACAATGTGATCTCTGACTCCATCAATGATGATCTTCATTGCTTTATCATTTCCTTCATTCCAATTTGATATGCCAGGATCCGCCTCTGGTTTTAATTTGTCTTCTCTTATGAAAGATTCGACCTTATTTTCTTTTAAGAACATTATGATTCTGAACTTCCATGATTGAAAGTTGTCTGCACCCTCAAGTCTATCCTCGAATCTAATAATGCTTGCCATTTGGAATGTAATGTATTCAATCTAAATCTAATTTCTCAAGTTTATCAGCCGCTTGGATCCTTCAAAACCAGCGCTTTGATACCATGTAAAATATGATAAACCTCTTAAATATTAGAATTGAATTTCCAGAATTAATGTTGCAGAGATTTAATAGACACTTATATACTTATCGATTACTGTATTTTCCATGTCTTTAAATCATCATATGACTTATGTTATATATCACAGTGAGCAGTCATGACTTGATGAGACGTGACTCATTAATGAGTCATGACTCATCAAGTCGTGACTGTCAAAACAATACTCAGCGACTTGTGTTATATGCACTGTTTCACTATGTACCGATAACGATCGGTTTAATATTAATGACACTGCATTAATAACAAATGAAGGTGATGAGAATTGTTAACATAGTCGACTTGGTGTATATTACCGATAACAACTATCGATTAAGTTGATAGCAATTCGTATTTCATCTAAACCGATACTTATTATTATTTGATGTTTATTTTGTAGTGTTAATAAACCAATATAATCAGTATTTAATAAATCATTTCAAATATATAAACATAAATATATAGATATATAGATATATAGATATATATATATATATATATATGTAATAGTAATTGCATATACATTAATATATATGTATATATTGATAGATTATTTTAAATATAATAAAATTTATATATGTATATATTAATGTGTATGTATTAGCAAATACATATACATTAATATGTACATATATGTATTCTTTATATATTCAATTTAATTATTTGAACGATGCTATCAATTTCCAACAAAATACATCAAATTTAACACACAAAGGGGCCCCCAAATTAATTTTGAATTTCACCTTGCCATTGAATTTTAAATGTAAGACGGCCTCTTAGATTTTTTATTTTTTATTTTTTTTAAATTATGAATGGCATCACATTTGCATCGAAATTTTAAATTACAAATTGGCATCAAATATGCATTGAAATTTAAAATGGAATTGATATTTTTAAAATTGTAAATTGATTTTCCAATTGCATTGATTTATCTTGATATTTTTTATGGCATTGATTTTAAATTATAAATTGGCATTAAATTTTCCTTGGAAAATTAAATATAAAATCCAGCCTAAATTATCATTTGAAATAAAACTGTTAATGGGCCATTTTGAAAGGAAAATTTGCCAAGCATAAGGATTTTGCCATTGAAATTGCCAAATTGTCAAGTTGATCTCTCCATCTTGCACAATCACCTCTCCCAATACGTAATAACTTGCTTCCCAACTTGTAAAGATTTGCTTCCCAACTTATAAAGGTTTGCCTGCCAACTTGCGAAGGTTTTCTTGCCAACTAGGTTTGCTTGCCAACTTGCAATCGTTTTATCTCCTTGCAAATTGCAATTTTCGTTAGCCAAAATAATTTTCTCAATAATAATAATTCCACTTGGCTAAAAAAATTCATTTTCTCATGTTGATCTTACCATTTTGAAATGTTGAGCTTCCCTCAAGTTAATTGAAATTTTGCCAAGATGCAAAAGCACCCCTACCAACTTGTAGGATCATGCCTACCAACTCGCAGGAACCCTCTTACCAAACTGTGAAAAGTGAACATTAAAATTGCAATTTTGACACTTAGAATTTAGATTTTTCAAAAATTATTTTATCAAAGTTGCACAATTAAATTGCCCAAATTGATCTTATCAGTTTTCCACAATTTGCAAAATTTTGCCAAGTTTCCCAAAAATTTATAAGTCCACGAAACTAGATTTTTCTTGCAAAAATATTTCAACTCAAAAATATATTCAAAATCGATTCTAAATCCAAATCTTTAATTTGGATTTTGCAAGCAAAAATCATCTCGCTGGAAAACCAAAATATAGACTTAGCCAAAATCACAATTTTCATTGTTTTGCAATCAGAATCCAACCTCTTCGCACCAAAAATTCTCACTGCTCAACCTCTCGAATCATCTCCAAATTTTGCAGGCCACTTCAAACTCTCCTTTAACGTCACCAACCTAGGAAAACTGCCAAAACACCTACTGCTAAAGCCAAAATAGGGGGTCCCCATTTTCAATGGGGCGATGGTGTGAAAAAACTCACAAGTCACTATTTACAAAAAAACAATTTGAAGCCCATAACATAAAAGAGAATCTAAATATTGGCCTTGTCGAAGTAGTTTTCAAT
The DNA here is from genome assembly GCA_027943335.1 of Chamaecyparis obtusa. Classification (NCBI taxonomy): domain Eukaryota; kingdom Viridiplantae; phylum Streptophyta; class Pinopsida; order Cupressales; family Cupressaceae; genus Chamaecyparis; species Chamaecyparis obtusa. The sequence continues at coordinate 1,483,707 of BSBK01002822.1, read as the reverse complement.
CTTCATCTCTATTGCTTGTAACCATCTTGTCATCTAACCACTTGAGGATATAAAACATATATCTTTCTATTCAAAAACAAAACTTTGAGGCTCTTCCAAAGGAAGAAAAAACTCTTTGTTTGCACTACAAAATGTCCTTGTAAATTGAGCCATCTATTCTAATTGTACCAATGTATCGAAAACCTTCAGCCCTCCTGTCTTATCATCAAAGATTTGGATATTGCACTCTGTATTCCAAATTGCAAATAACATTTCCCAAGTGATTCTAAGACAACAACCTCGACTTCTTCATTGTTCCACCTATGACATCTCATGAAAAAGTTTTTGATACTAAGAATTTCCTCTTTGTTACTTAGCTTTGATCTACAATTTTCTCACCATCTGACCATTTGAGAAGACAAAATTTCCATATTTGTGTTTGAAGAAAGTAGATAATTCACAGAGTTCATCATGAGAATGGAAAATCTCAAGTGATGTATTGTGCCCATAGGTCGGTACATCAATCATTCTCAAAAATAATTTCCATTCAAAGGAATAAAAAACATCTCGAACTACATAAAGCTTTCCTCTTCCATGAACCATATGTGAAATTCTTTGGGCAAATTTTTTGTAGAATGATTAGGTATGCTTGAATGATTTAAGAATACTATTTCCTGTGTAGATTTTATGCTCCACCACCCAAATCCCCTTTGGTATATCACGTCGAGAAGATTTGAAGACCTTCATTGTATGGTTAATCCATACTCATCAACACTGTTTGTACAGAAAGCTAAATCATCATAGCAGTGTTACAGATAGGAAAGTGTGCAGAATTATTTGATGTCTTTGGGGAACCTGTTCTACACTTTGGCATGGAGATTATTAAGATGAAACAACCTCAATGCAGACCAGAATATATCTGCTATTTTTTTCTGAGTGTAGCCAATCATACCTGTACTGAAGACTCTTCAATAGGATTGATTTATGCTTGTTTTCAGATGTCAGATTTTATGTAAGTTTTCTTCTGTACTCTGTTGAATTACAGAAGTGTGATGCTCAGAGATCCATTTATAATCAGTTATTACAGTCATATTGCAATGTTATAATTGAGTGCCAGGTTAGTACAAATATTTGCATGTGATTCTGTATTTTCAAATGCATTCTCTTCTTTTTAAACTATAATTTGAAAATCTATTTTATGAGAGCATGGTATTATAAACTCCAAACTGGCATCAACTAAACCTGCAATCAGAATTCTAAACTCAGTGGATTGAAAACAATACATTGATAAAAACATGTTCAAGAGACAAACTGAAATCCACAGCAGGGTATTCATGTAAACTGTTTGTCAAATTGCCTGGGGTAGAAAGGTGCCAAAAAAATTGGGTAGCAAACAGGGGTAGTTCATTACAGCAATCTCAAAGAAATAGGGAAGACATCTAAAATTACAATAAAAAAATGTTAGCCATCATGCATGCATTAACTAAGTTTAAGCAATATCTAATTGATGGCAAATTTATGAAGACAAACCACAACAGTTTAAAGTATTTCCCCCACAAGGACCTAAATGATAAACAACAAAAATGAGTGAGCAAGCTTCAAGCCTATGACTTCAACTTAAAAAATGTTAATCGAAAGACAAATGGTGTAGCTGATGCTTTGTCTTGAAAGCCAATTTTATTCTCTATGTTAACATCTTCGCTGATTGGAAAATTGATATTATAACAATCTATACCAAGAATGCTTTTGCTACAAACATCTTAGAAGCAAAATCACAAGATAACAAGTTCAATGCAGAAAATGAACACATCCTCTACAACGCTGTGATTTATCTCATTCATAAGTCAAAGATGAAAAATAAAGTCTTGAAAGCAGTCCATGAAACACCAATGGTAGGTCACCCTGGATAATTCAGGACATAAGCAGATTGAGGAAAGTTCTTCCTGGAGAGGACTTAAAGATATTGTTCTTAAGCATATTAAAGAGTGCATTGAGGCATTTCCTGTCAAAAGAACACGACAAAGCAAACATTTCTAGTAGATTTATTGCAGCCCCTACCCTTTCCAGCTTAAAAGTGAGAAAGCATTTCAACGAATTCATCATAGGACTTCCAAAGGTGCAGGGTAAGGACCGTATTTTTGTTGTGGTTAAACTCATAAAATATGCTCACTTCTTCAACCTAACTTCTAAGTAAAAGGCACCTCAAGAAGCTAATTTATTTTTCAAACAAGTGTTTAGAGTTCATAGTTTTCCTAAAAATATGGTGAGTGACAAAGATAGTAGGTTCCTTATCTATTCTAGTAAGAACTTTTTCATTTGACAGAGACTGAGCTTATACCCAGCTCTAGATCCCACTCTTGGACTAAAGGGCAAATGAAAACTATAAACAAGTGGATTGAGGTTACTTAAGGAATTATGTAGTAGTACAGCACAAGGAATAGATTAGATGACTCTATCACGGAAAGCACTGCTACAATACCACACATCGCATGTCCACCACCATGACACTATTCAAGGTTTTATATGGATATGACGTTCAAACCTTTTTTTGACTTAGTTATCTCTAACAATAGGTTCTAGGGGCCAAGGACATGGTAAAACATAGCCAGGATATTCTAAAAAATCTGAAAAAAAAACTTTCAACACATGCAGAATCAACAAAAGCTGTATGTAGAATAGCACTCCACCAAAAGGAACTTTGAGGGTGGAAATTTGGTTTTCTTAAGATCACAACCATACAAGCAATATTTTCTTAAGAGGATTGGAATAGAGAAATTCAAGCCCCCCTTATGGGGCCAAACAGAATTAAACCAAGGATGGTAGAGGTTGCATATGAGCTGAAGCTGCTAAAGCATAGTTAAGTCATAATGTGTTTCATACATTATGCCTCAGAAGGCACTTGGGCAACACATTACTCCTACATTAGAGTTACTCCCTTGGATGATGAGAGAAAATTAATCTTGGTTCCCAAGGAGATCATTGACACCGAGGAACTAAATGAAAGAAACATGAGCATAAATGAGTATTTGGTTCATTGGAAGAATCTCCCTACAAAGGGTGCCACTTGGGAGGGAGCACAAATTTTGGAGTATCTAAATTTACGATTCTCTGTGGGCAAGCAATTCGTGTATGTGTATGTGTATGTGTATGTGTATCAAGTTTTATTATTGAGTCCAACACTAGAAAATGTTTTTGAAAAAGATGGTCAATATAATATCATATTAAAAAGGTATTTTCTAGTCATTTCTGGAATAAAGCAAGAAATGTTTTTAAAATTAAAGAGGGTTATTAAAAGAGAGGCTAGGCATAGAAGAAAACATCCATTTTTATAAAATTAAAACCCTTTTCTCAAAGATCAAACTTGTGTTCATCTTCTTGCCTGAGCAAAAAAAACCTCTAGGTATTTGGGTTGGAAAATGAAAACCATTCTATTTTTTTAAAGTGATTCTGCATAGGGATCACCATATTACTCAAAAGATTGAAGTGAAGATTTTGTTGTGCTAAAGAATTTTGTTTTGGTGAAGATTATCAACTGAATTTTATTTTTTGATTTCAGAAAATCTAATCATTGTATTAGAAGCGTTTTCACAATGTCATACAATCACAAGGGAGATGCTATTACACATAAACTAAAGAAAACATCCACTTTTATAAAATTAAAACCCTTTTCTCAAAGATCAAACTTGTGTTCATCTTCTTGCCTGAGCACAAAGAACCTCTACGTATTTGGGTTGGAAAATGAAAACCATTCGATTTTTTCAAAGTAATTCTACATAGGGATCACCATATTACTCAAAAGATTGAAGTGAAGATTTTGTTTTGGTGAAGATTATCAACTGAATTTTATTTGTTGATTTCAGAAAATCTAATCATTGTATTAGAAGCGTTTTCACAATGTCATACAATCACAAGGGAGTTGCTAATACACTTAACCTAGTAGTAATTCCTTGGGAAGGGCGTTACACCCATTTCTATTCCCATTATAGCTTTTGGAGGGTTCAATGATGAGTGTTTCAGTCTTCAGTTTTTTTTGTATGAGTTCCAGGAATCCATCCCACCTCTATGTGAGTCATATGGGTCAGCTAGGGCATCATACAGTCCGCTGCAACCTTTCTGCATATTTTTTTGCACTTTACTTGAGATTACTTGAGTTTCAGTCACAAATAGCTTATCTGCCAAGCCTTAGCAGCATCCTTGCCAGTTACCATGTTTTATGAGTTCATTTTTATATGGCTGGGAGTCAATGATCATTTTGGAAAGTTAAGGAATTTTACTTTACTACATTGTGAATGGCCTCCTGTGTATTTAAGAATTTACCAGCCTCGGTATTGTTGTTATGCCATTGTTGTATAAGGGTTTCTATTTTTCAATCAGCTGAGTATTGAAGATAGAATAATACTAATTTTTCCAACTTCAAACATTCTCCTATTTTATCATGTAATTTTGTGTGGTTCTCCACCAAAGGTTACAGAATTTGTATTTGTTCTGGTAGACTTGCTGCTAGAACCAGTTATTTACCATTTTGTAAATGCATGTTTTACAGATCTATGTAGCTTATTTCCAGCAAGGATAAGGACTTAATATTGTCCGTGCCTATCACCCTATGCTCTCCCTATGCCCATATTGGGATCTCGATGATCAAAAGGTGTTAAGGTTCATGCATTTTTATTGTGAATTTATCGAAAATAAAAAAATAAAACTAGCTTGGGACATTACAACCTCGGACCTTTGAGTGTGTAAGGGTAGAAACCTATGTTACCCCGAGTTTCTAGGATGTGGGGACACGGGGGTGTGTTTCCTTGTCCAATATTTTTCAAGCCATTTTTGGCAATGGCAAAGGGGACAGCTAGATAAGATATAGAAAATATTAAATATATAGGGAAACTTCAGATATTCATATGAAAACATGGATAAAGCATTCTTATGTATAATATAGATCCTTAACATATAACATTTGTGTTAAATAATTTAAATTGAGAGTTCACATGACAGACAAAGTCAAATAAATTAACAAAACTCAAACATTAATACTATGGGACAACTAGGGGGTGTACCCACAATTCGGGGACGTCCTCGATTCTGGGATGGATCAAATAAGCTCGGGAACATGTCTCTAGGTAACACTAGAAACCCTCCCCTCTCCCTATTTGCTTGCCTCTAATCTCCAAGCATGTTGCATGCTACCACATAGCCTTATGCAATATCTTAAAGACACCAACCCAATCTATGCACACTATCTCACCAATCCAACATTACTCCATGGTGCCTCACATTACCATGAATGCTCCTCTATCCTCTATGGGAGCCAAATGTCCAATTTACAACCTATGGTGATGTGTTTCTATAATAGTTACCAAAATCAGACTCGGCTCAATCACTACAAGCTGATTTTGGACTCAGACTTGAACTTGGATAAGACTCAATAAATTGAAAAACCCAAGAAATTCAAATTTTTAAAGATTGAAAACTTGTTTCATATGCCCTTAAATAAACAAACCATAAAGAGACAATAACCTCATCAAATAAAAGCTACTTTGATCACATGTACAAGTATGCATTGATCAAATAGCTATAAACACAAATTTTAGCTTAAGGAAATAAAACATTTAGGTCTATAAATATTGTCAAATGTCTATAAAACTCATGGAACATGCAATCCATGGCATTAAGTTTATGGCTCAAAGGAGCGTGCATTACTCATCCAGACATCATGACAATTCATCACTGATATCTAGGATAGATCTTAGTTGATGATGTGGCCATGATATTTACTTGTCCCTCAATAATTCATGTGTACATTCAAGTGAGAAATTTATTATTCAACTTTTCTTGAAGCCTTCACAATTGAATGTTTTTTGTCAAGCTCATTAACAAAGAGGAATGGTTAAGTAAAAAGATAAATAGTTATTTTCTATTTTGACCTTAGCTAGGGTACTAATAGATGAGATTGCTCTAAGAGTTGTCTATGCAAGGCATGATTAATACATTTTGCATTATGAAAATGGCATTTCTTGCTAACTATGACTTAACTTATAATCAGCAATACAATGGTAGTACAACATACCAATTTTTCCTATGACAGTCCTTGTATACTAAACAAGTTGTCCAATGTATGGAACGAGATAATCCTAGATTGTGGCTTTGACTATGAACATGTAGAGATTTGCTAAAAGGGCTATGTATTTTGTGGATTTTTATGATTATGATTCATCATTGGCCGATTACTTGCTTAGATTTGTACTTTGATAGTGATTTGGGGTAAAAATCGAAATGGGTTTGATGGTTAGCGCCCCGTGCAAAGATTTGGGGGCAGTGCCCCTTGCAAGGGTCAAGGGACAGCACCCCTTGAAAGATCTAAGAGGAATGTCGTTGGCAAGCCCATATGAAGACCTTCAAAAGCACACAGACCTGCAAGGTGCACACCATTTTCATATTATTATTTTTAAATCCTAGATGGGCATGTCATAAACCAAGCAGGCATTGAAATTTTGTAAGTTGTTTTTTTAAATTAATTAAAATGACTTTGTATCTAGGTCAAGACTTGGCTACAAAGTCTCCCATACTCGACAAGGGTGGCTCACCTCGAGACTCGCCGAATCTAGGCAAGTCTAAGCGAGTCTTGTAACTATGGCTCCTCTCATCCTTTGCTCATAGATGAAAGATAAGCACAACTACCTTTGAGAACCACAATCACCACCCATTGCTCTGGGTTGATGCCAATGTCAAGGCTTCTACCCTTAACATGTTCCTACACAACTCCATTCATATAGAAGATCAAGATCGAAAAACCACCTTCTTGCTGACCATAAGACATCATTGTCCAAAAGATCCAAGATTGGTTTCTAGCTAATTGCAAGACTAATTTTGTACAACCTTATTGGGCAAGAGATCCAAACTGCGTTTTACATCACTACAATCGACTCTTACTCAATCATACATGACTAACTTTACAAGACAAGATCACTTGGAACTTTCAACAAAATCTTTCCCACTATAGCTCCCATGAAACTATAACTTTGCAAAGGCCCTCATTTGGAACCACCATCCTTCCTAGAAGCTCTCTTTTTGCTCCCAATGGCCACCTGATATTTCTTTAGGGTAGTTCGTATGCAGCTAACTTGAGCACATAACCACATCATGACTATGGTCATTGAACTTGTCCTGGTCTTTACCCGCAACTATGGGACAGGTATATTTACCAAGAAAAAGTTAAACAAGACACTGGTACTCAATAATGGTGAGCATTTGTTGCTTCTACATATTATAATTCTTGTCATTGAACCTCTAGCTGCCTTCCAACATGATGTTGGGTAACAAAGCCATCCCTCCTGCTATTCAAAGACACAGAAAACAAGATAAAATCCAGCTTCTTAAATACCTTTGATTTTATTGATAAGAAAAGGGAAAAACTATCGATCCTAAAAACCCATGATTTAGTCCAAAATTTGGAAAATAATGTTGCAGATTTGGAGAAGGAATACGTGATTTTGTAAAAAAATCACCAAACCAAAAACCCTCATGTGCTTGAACAACACCTAGAAAATCCTAGATGCAATAAAAAATTGATCTTTTTGGGTAGAGAAAAGGCAGCAAACCAACATTTGGAAGAAACCCTAGCCGCATGGAAGAAACAGTGTCAAAAACCCTTGTTTTTGTAGAACAAAAACACTAGAAAACACGAATCAAAGAAGTCCAATTTTTTAGCAAAAAGAAAAACATGATTTTTATCAGAAGAAAACCTTTGATTTTACTTAGTAAAAAAGGTGCGATTTTCACATAAAAAATCACATGATTTTTATTTTAAAAAATTGATCAAAAAACTAAAGAATTGCACGAAAATTCTAGGTAAATAGAACACAAATTTTTTGATAAAAAAAAAATCGCCAAAAAATACCTCTACTCTAATACCATACAATGATTGAGATGATATTGAACAGAGCAAAAGACTTCTTAAATAAGAAATTACAAAATATTTTTCCATAACGGAAACGATCGACAACTCAAAAGGCAAACTAAACTAAAAGAAACAACTTAAGTGTCAAAATACTAACTTAGTAACATAAAAAAAAATTAAAAAGGGAGAAAAATTTATTAAATCAACAAAAAGAATTGCAGAAAAGCCAAGACCAGCAAACAAAAATTGCCAACCAAAAAACCTAAACAGTAGTCAAAGTTCTCCTAAGACTCCCAAATAATCTCTCATGTCCTCCATTACAAGCTCTTCTAGAAAATGAGAATACTCAGAAGACAAGTGACTCCAATCCTTTACATTCCACATCCCCATTTGCCTTGAAGCCCATTTCACCAAACAATTTGCTACCTTACTCCATTCTCAAGGGATATGACAAAAGGTAACAGAGTCAAAGGATGTACCCACTTTGGTGATTTGGTTAACCACCACAACTAATTGCCAATTTTTTCCCTTTGCCTCCTATTTATTCAACATGTCAACAACTACCCGAGAATCTAATTCACAAATGATCCCCTGCCATCGTAAGGCACAACATATCTCCAAATCACATAGAATAGCCAGGGTTTCCAAAAACGTTGTTAGTATGGTGACCCTTATACCTAGAAAAGAGAAATTGTTCAACCCCAAAAGAATCTTTGCCAACTCCCCCAATCCCAACATGCCTAGGATTACCTCTAGAAGAACCATCAGTATTTACCTCCAGAACCTTATAAAGAGATGGTCTCCAACAACCATCTCGTTGAACCTTGCTCCTAGTATGGCAAGCCACTCTAGAAGAAGGATGTCATGTCCCACAGTCCTCCAGACCCAACCTCTGAATAATAGCCAAGTCCCATGGATCCACACTGCTAGACAAATCATACTTGGCTAAGAGGGTTTCTTGTAACCCAATAATAGCTCACATCCATAATTGATGACTCATCATTTTCTTGTCTTGAAAAATCCTTACGTTTCTTTCCAACCAAATTTGCTAAAAAATAAAAGAAGGGCCAATTTTCCACACAATATGAAGAAAAGGGGTCTAGCCAGGGGGGTACCCTAGCTAACCCCAAAACTCCACCTATGTAGAAACATGAAAACAGGGCTTATTCCAGTTCCCCCACCAATAATTCTGAATCTCTTTTGAATAGGGGCACGAGAAAAAAATATGAGAGGAGTATTCCCCAGTACTCTTGCATTCCCCAATACTCTTGCATAGAACACACCTAGAGGGGCTTTGAAATCCTCGCTTGCATAAGTTATCCCAAGTGAGGCATATGTTCTGAACCACCAACCACATAAAAATTTTGCACTTAGGCCAAGAAAAAGTAGTCCAAACCTGTTTCCACCAAGGAACACCAGCTCTCCCATAAAGTTGCCTGTCTAGCTCTTGATATTATGAGGCAACTAGGAATTCACCTTTCAGATTAGGGCCCCAAGAAAGCATGTCTCTTTCCTCTGGGGAGCCTACAGACCTTGCTTTCCAAAGCCCTTGTAAGCTCCATTCAATCCTCCTCAAAGCCCCGGGAAGCCATTCATGAGGCTCTTTCCAACTAAAAACATCAATTTGTCCCAAATGTTGGGAGGTTTTATAGTCCTCCACAATAGTCCAGCCAGCCTCAAGAAAAATGTTACATAAAGACTAAAGATGCAAATACAAAAATAATAGAGGTGTGAACCCATCCCGAGAATCCATCCAAAATAAAGCCCTAGAGCATCTATTGTAAATCCAAAACAACCCTTGCTTGATCAACTTAGCACCTCTTTCGAGAGTAGTCCAACCCATGGACCCTTTACCCTCGAGACTATATCAGGAAACATCCCTTCTCTCAGTAGCACACAAGTACTTTGCAATGATGATTCTAGCCCAATCCTAATCTTGATGACAACACTTCCAAAACTTTAGCTGCCAAGGCCTGACCATTGAGTCTTGTCTACCTAAGACCAAGATCCCCTTCCTGTTTCATTCTCCAAACTGAATCCTACTTAACTAGACACCATTTCTTTGAAAGTAAATTACCAGCCCATAAAAATTGACATGATAGGGAATCAAATTCCTGAATGAAGTTAGAAGGAGCAACCTAAACAAAACACCTATAGAGAGGAAGAGCTTGCATCACAGACTTCAGAAGAGTCACCCACCCAACAGAAGAAAGCCACTTGTAAGTCCAATAAGAAACTTTTTTACAAAACTTATCTAAGACAACCTACCAAAACCTACTTCGTAAAGAGCCAACAACAATGGGAATACCAAGATACACAAAAGGGAAGAGCACCAATCTGAAACCTCAAAATCCTAGCAATCCTATTCTAGATAGGCTTGGGAGTATTAAAGAAGAAAATGGAGGATTTGTTCTCATTAATTCTCTGCCCAGAAGCTGCCATATAAATGTCCAAGGATCTTCTGAAATTATCGGCCTCACTAACTCTACCAAGACCCATCAAAGTAGTATCGTCCACAAACAGTAAGCGAGAATGGGGAGGAATACAATCTCCCCAATTTTGGCCCTGAATTAACCCTTGCCTCGCACGAACCATGATTATCTCACTAGGCCTTCAACCATTAAAAAAAATGGTGAGAAAGGATCCCCTTGGCGTAGAACCCGAGAATCTCAAAAGGCTCACTATTGCCGAGGGCGACAAAAGAAGGGGAGTTAACACAACTCATAACCCATTCAATCCACTCACAAGCAAACCCAAAGGCTTTCAAGATTTTCAACCAGAAGGACCAGTTCTTCATGGCAGTTCGGAACACTTAATTAGGTTCGGGAGGATTTCTTTTCCTTTGGACTCTTTTCCATTGGACCCTTTTCTCTGTTTTTATTTCAGTTGTTGCTTTCTTCTTAGGGCGTTGTTTGGTGTCCCTGTTGCGAGCTGGCCCCTTTTTTACGTACTTGGTAGTCCCTTTGACCCTTTGTGATCTTTTGTTGGACATTAATAGATTTATCTTATCTTATCTAGATATCAACTTGAAAGAGGATAGCAAATGCCCTTCAGAGGATTTGAGAGGAGTAATGAGATTACCTTGCCTCTTGTCTTTAACTAAGTTATGAAAAAAAATAATGTTTCTATCTCCCTCCTATAACCAATCAATGTGGGACTTTTGTTTCCAGAAAATTTCTTCACAAAGCTCCATTCCTTAAGATCCTTGATAGCTTTTGCTTCCAACCGAAAAGACTCCCCAAATAACCCCTAAACTCTAGTCTAACAAGTGATTGCATCTAAGCGAGATTGTGCAGCTGCCTTAGCAATGAAAACATTGCCAAAGCATTGTCTGTTCCATCTTTTCAACATATAATTAACAAACTGAAGCCTCTTGGTAAAAGAGAACATTGTGTCCCAAAAGTCGGCTTTCCTTTGATCCACCAATCTGAATTACATTCTTGAAGAGAAGAATCTTGAAGCCGCATAAGCTGGAAATTAAAGGAAGGATTTTTAGAGGTTCTAAAGGAAGTAACTGAAAATTTGATCAACTAGTGATCTGAACCTTTCCAATCAAGGATTTTGTAGCTGGTAGTCCAACTATCTGCCACCCAGTAACAAGTCACCAAGAATCTCTCAAGCCTTTCCAAGATAGCATCTTCACCCCACCTCCTATTATTCCAAGTGAACATACCATTGGATGGCTTAATATCAACCAAATTCAGAAGATCTATATTATCTCGTAGGAGCCTAGAAGAATGCTCCAACCTGCCAACACCTCCCTTTTTTTCATCCAAACTAACAACAAGATTAAAGTCCCCTACAAGAGTAACTAAAAATTTGATCGACAAGTAGTCTAAACCTTTCCAATCAAGGATTTTGTAGCTGGTAGTCCAACTATCTTCCACCCAGTAACAAAACACCAAGAATCTGTCAAGCCTTCCAAGATAGCATCTTCACCCCACCTCCTATTATTCCAAGTGAACATACCATTGGATGGCTTAATATCAACCAAATTCAGAAGATCTATATTATCTCGCAGGAGCCTAGAAGAATGCTCCAACCTGCCAACACCTCCTCGTCCAAACTAACAATAGCATTAAAGTCCCCTGCAAGAATACAAGGAAGATAAGGGGCAAGGGACCTTAGTATCATGATAAAGGACCAAAACTTAGACTTCCCTAAGAGATCAATTGAGCATACACATTAGTAAGGAGATTAACTTCTCTTGAATTCAAACTTGAAGCAGCCATAGACAAAGAATGACTACTAGAAATCCACAACTTAGGAACAACTTTGCATGGGTCCTAGAGACAAGCCACACCACCAAAACTACCTTGAGCCTTGATGCACTGGCATTGCCGTCTACCCCATACCTTAGAAGCCAAGCTCATCTTACCTTCCACGTGCAACTTAGTCTCCTAGATAAAAACAACATTAGGAGAATGAAGACGAATTAAATCCCGAATAGCCTTTTGTCTAGGGATGCTAGTCAAACCCCTTACATAACAAGAAAGAACAATCATTTTTAAGAGGGTGAAAAAATGGGAATCAAAGGTCTTAACCGACCCAAACTCAACTAAAGTCTCACCAATCAATTTCATTTTCTGTTGGTCTTTCTTCCTTCCCACTTTAGGAGACCTATCAAGAAGATCCTTAAGTGTTTTTTGTTGCAACCCCAATGCTAGGGAAGATCCCTTACTTTTACCAGCCTTCTAAGATTCCTTTTTTGGACTAACCGAAGAGCTGCCTGGACCTAGACCATCCTTCACCATCTTGCATCCAATTGTCTTTGAGCCACCTAAAGGTATCAAGGGGATGTCAGTGTCCATTTGTGAATGTAAACCTCCAACTTGAGGTTCAATGGGAGGAATGTGCTCCTACTCCCCCATCAATTTGTTTTGCAGTCATAGGTTCCTGTCCTATAGGCATCCCAACAAGGGCTTCATCAAACTAGACTAACTCTTTTAGAGCATCAAAGCTGTTAAACACCTCATCAATTTGTCTATCCTTTAGATTTCTCTTCTTCCCTCTTCCATTACTACGAGCCTTAACCGAAACAAAACCCTCTTTATCTTCCACTAAAGGTGCTTTCCCTTTGTCCTACTTAGGTGGTGAGCAAACCGATCCATTAGTAGACAGCCCTGAGGAATTTAAGAAATTGACTTAAGGCACATCCTTTGCAATGTCCATGTTCATGGTAGTTCTGACGACAAAAAGGGAGAGTTTCATAATCAAGTTGTTGGATCCAAGAAGTGGATCCCAAACAAATCTCCATAGAATTTGGTATGGGTTTACTTAAATCCATCTAAAAACAAACACAGGCATAAGTGATTACCTTTTTATCTGTGGTTTGTGTTGAAGGACCTACTAGTTTGCCAAGTAGTAATGCAACCGAATGAAAAATGTGATGTCTCCAGAATTCCAGTGGAAACCATGGAAGTCGCATCCAAACTAGAACCCTTGAAGCAAGCTCCTTTGTAGGGTTGAAACCAACATGCCATGGTTTAATGAACAAACCCACTTGTATGTAGAAATATGGCCCCCCTTCAAAAGCCCTATTCCCATCTTGAATTACAAGAGAAAATAACCAGAAAGCAATTGTTTGTAGTCAAAATCACCTCCATTTCGCCCTTTGGATTACTTGTACAACAAGCCCATGATTCCAAAAAAGGAAGCAAAACTCAAACCTCCGTGAATTTGCAAATCAAGGCGTGATTAGACAAGTAGTTAACATCCTCTTCTATAGTCTCTGATTGAATCACTAGCATAGGCCTATGCTCACTTCGAGCCAAACATCTATGTACCTCCGTAGGCCGAAACTCCTCATTTTGAGAAGAGCTTTCTCCAACACCTCTAATATTCCCTCCGGCACCAGATTTAACATGCATGTTATGAGAAGAGGGACCAATTAACCAACATTTCTTTATATGGGAGATCCTACCTCAAAGAACCATCATGCAAAGCCATGCAAGGCCTTTAGAAAAGAAATCAAACACCAAAGAGCAAACCCCAACTTTGAAGAGAGCCAAATAGCCAAAACCCACTCCTCCACAAAGCCCCTCCCCCCCCCAAAAAAACACCACCCCAACCCTGCACAAACAAAGGATCCATGACTCTGCAACCCCAGAACCAAGCCTTCCTGAAAGAAACCAAAAAACCTTCCCGATCACAGCTAAAAACCCCTACAGCCCCCTCCAAAAATCGCCTCCTCCTAGTGTTGTTTGCACAGCCCCCAAGCTCCCCACACAAACAACCCCAACACACACACCGCACAAAAGAAAATGCACTCAAGCCATATGACCTAACCCTGCACATCCTAGTGCAACCGCAACACCCATGAGCTCATTGTGCCCTTCAATTGGGAATCTTACTGACATAATTGACCATTATACTATATAACAATATTACTTTAATATATCCTAAATTAGTGAGAGCCTAAAACAAAAAGCGAGGATAAGTGTTTCCTTAAAAGGGTGTGCTGCACTAAGAGAAGGGAGTGGAGAGTGATAACTACAATATGTTGAACACAATAATGTTCCTTTCAATTAATGAAGAATTGTCATTTTTCTGCAAATTTGTAGTGTTGCGCTTGTGTGGCTTCTATTGTGCAACTCTAACCATCTTGTGATGATTGTCCTTAATGGAACCCCCCACTGTGAGTGCATCAATAATATTAACTACCTTGTGATGAATGCATCAAAATGATTATATCCACTTCCATCATGCTCCACTCCTAGGTAGTTATCTTTTGGCAGATCGCCTTTGGTGGCCTTTGCCTATGGAAACACTTCAGACTGCTCTTCAACTACTTTTTTTTGCGACGTGTGAAATGCTGGCACAAGTCCAATTCTTATATGTAATAGTTTATAATTTTGTGTTAGGTTAGGGTGCCTCTGATATCCCTTGGATGTGATTGATAATCAGGCCCACATTAAGGTTATTTAAGAGTGTTTGAGTAGCCTATGATGCAGTATATTGTGGGAGTCCGGTAGATGGGAGGACACTCACACAGAACCAGTTGATAAATATATTATTCCTAAGAGCAACCAAGCAATGCATTCTCCATTACGAAGTCCATAATGCATTTTAACTAAAGATTTGTCCTATCATTATCTTGAGAGATTTTTGCTAAACAAAAGTATAAACTGGTGAGAACTTGCCTGCAGAAGCCAAAGTGGTAACCTTTTTGAAGGCTAAAACCAAACGATTACACTTCATTTGTCATAAAGTCATTCTAGACCTACTGTTTTCTCTTGCATTACGATTAAAAACTTGAATCTTCTGAGATGAAAAACACAAGTCCGCCATCCACAGACAATAATCTCTCTAACCTTTACAGATTTTCTGAGATTCACAATAAAATTCTGAATGCTAGTTGCAAAACATGTAGATTAAATGTTCAGTACAGATCTAATCGGTTTGAGAAATTATATTTCCACAGTCCATCATAAATACATTGAAATGCTTCTGGAAAAAACTGACCTTTTCTGAATCAACATTTCAGAATCACAGTCCATAAGCCATCCTCAGGAAGAGGAAGAATTTTTACTTTTTTTTTCCGGACGATGGATCACACTGTGATTCACAACATTGAATCAAAAAAGCTCAAACAGTTTCTTCCAGAAGCATTTCAATGTAGTTTTAATTAATGCTAAAAATTTAATATATGTCACAGGGAAAGTCGTTCATCATTCAATGGATAACGAAGAAACAGATATAATCATACAAAGCTTCAAGCCTTAAACGTTTGTTTGGATGAAACATAATTTGATTCCTTTTTTAAAATATAAAAACTCTAAAGCCAGTTATACCCACGAATAATTGCATTTGATGACTGGTCAAGATTGCTAGGAAAGTATCTTTCCCTTGGATCAAGCAAACCTAAAAATAGAGGTCCAAAATAAGTTCGTGAAATCTTAAAACTGAAGTAGACTGGTTTTTCTTTTCTTTAACCTTTGGTTTCTTACAAGCACGCGTTTCTTACATCTACCTCTGGCTTATTTAGAAAAAAATGGCAGAAACATAGATATAACCTCGCTCGACCTAATAAACATAATTAAAGAATGGGTTTCCAAGAGCAATTAGGGCTAAAGCCTAGGATCACTATTCACCCAGCTTTCCTTTCCGTTGTCCAAAGACATCGATGCCACAGCTACTGTTTCTTGTGTGTGACTGTTAATGTTCCTTGATTATATCAGGATGGCATTTTCTGGGAATCTGAACTGCACTGAATCTATTAGTACATTCAGGCTCTGTCTCCAACCCTACGCTTCATCGATGAATACCATTTTTACGTGTTTTAATTTGATCAATGAATTCTTGTCACACAATTTATGGCCACTAACGAACACGAGTTCGTAACAAGTTTTCAAAATCAAAATTAAAAAATTCAGGACAATATTTCGTTTGCGAGATTAAAAAAATTAATAGGAATTGAGATGCCCATTTTCCAGCCCTCAGTTATGGGAAAAGAAGTTCATGCCATGTAAACAGTTACCCATTTCTGAACACCTTTCCACCTCTAATTAAGTACGTAGAAAATCAAGGCCTAGAGTGTACAGAAACAATGAGATTCCTATTCTAACTAGCCGTGGCAATTTCGATTATCAACTGAACTAAACCATGTAAACTGTACCATTTGAGAGAGCACAAAACTACGCAAAGCTTCAGTCCGCCTGGGCGAGCGCTTGGAATATACGATTAACAAAACATTTCGAACAAGCTTCTGGCCACAGTCCTAACAGCTCTCGCTTTGATCCGAGTATATTCCAAGCTTTCCACGAATTGAATTAGTAAGCAATGTGGCGTGGCCGTGCTTGAGATTCCAAGCTTTTCACGAGTTAGCACGCAATGTGGCGTGGCCGTGCTCCACAGAAGAATTTGAACTGATTAAAATATACTTAAATCGTTTTTTGTCCTTTTTTATTTCCTTGGGAAAATCCATAGATTAATAAAGAAAGAATTTATAATAAAAATGTATTTTTCGACATTACAACAAGGAGCATTTCAAAATAAAACTCTTATGTTCATTTGCATTTTATAACAAGTGCCACACAGTGGCCAAGTACTTATCTTTAATTTTATAAATAAATTTTATTTTAATTTTGATTTATATGTAAAGTGAATTTTTAATTAAAATAATTTATAATTAAGTTTAATTTTAATTTTAATTTATATGTAAAGTAATTATTTAATTATTAAAAATTATAAAATTACTATAATTATAGTTCTAATAATATTTTTTCATTTTATAAATAATTATAAAATATCATTTATAATTAATTTAAATTGTAAAATAATTTTACTTATAATTAATTTTAATATTAATTATTTAGTCCAAATAACTCTTTTTCAATAATATTATAATGTTATTCTATTAAATCTAAATTTATATAATATATATTAAAATAAATCCAAAAAATATTCAATATTTTATAATATAACAAAAATAGAAATATTATTTTAATATAAGGAAAAATTTATCAATCTCTTAATAGGTATCTATAAAGTTGTAAACCATAAACCGAATAAAATCGGATGATATATAAATTAGATTGTATTATTTGAATGCACGATTTTCATGTACAATAAATAACAAATGTGGTACATTTTAATTGGTTCACTCCAGTAATAAGAGCTCAAATGTATTAGCCAATCATATCATCAAAAAATAATTTTTACAAATTATGAACTTAAAAAATTAACATTTAGACTATAGAATATGTGTTATTTTTTAAAAAATACGAAAATACTAAATTATAATTGGTGCAAAGAATTGGTTTTAATCACTACTTAATGGAAGAAATACAAAAAGTGATACAATAGTACTTGCTAGCCTATCGGCAAGTACTAATAAGATAGGCATCATCTTTTTTTAAGAGTATCAAGCACAAGCTCGTGTGTAATGAACTTCACAGTTTTGAGTAGGGAGTTGTGATCTTTAGCAATAGCTACCAGTTTGTACTGAACTTGATAAATTTGTGTCTGGAGCTTGACATTTTAGCTAAAAGAAAATTTGAGGTTTTAGCACGAAAGGACAATGTGTTATCGGACGACATGTCGTGCCAGCATCATCGATCAAGTTAAAAAGTTTACCTAGCATTTTGTAGTTTATAAGGGGTGTTATACCTGATTTTTGTAAGAGAGAGAGAGAGAGAGAGAGAGAGAGAGAGAGAGAGAGCATTTTGAGAGCAATGCAGTCCTAGCACTGTCGATTTGCAACTTAAATTTCTATTAAATATAGCAGGAATAAAGGATAAAATTGTTTGCCAAATTTGTTAAGCATGTTTACATAACCAAAAAGCATGTTTAATTATTTTCAACTTGTGACAAGACAAACATTAGAGCAAAGGAAAGATGTTCTCCAACTACAACTTTAAAGCGAATGATTTTCCATGTAGGAAATTGCACTTTATCTTCAACTTTGGATTTCCAAATGTTAGTGTTGTTAGGCCCAAAAGGAGGCAAGCACAAGTGAGAGGGGGGGGTGTGTCCCTAATTACTTTAATTTTACTTTAGCCACTTAGATCTAAAAGATAAATAATAATGCAATACCCACAATACAAAGCACAGAACACAAAGATTTGTTCTGGAGGAAACCTGATTAAGGGAAAACTCCTGTGGGAGTCAAACCCACTCGATGAGTGTACTCTGTTAAAAACTTACTACTCAATTAAGAGATAAATAAAGAACAAAGGATGCGCTTGCAACCACAGGCTTATAGCTCAATCTATAGGATCACTGCCTAGAGCTCACTACTCATAATACAATTGCAGATCTGGCCCTCAGTTGAGTTCATCGATCTATCTTCAATTACAATGGGGTGGACATACAATCTTTTACAATCAAACTAACAAATAGCATCTCATATGCCAATACAGTTCCAATGAACTAAAAACTCTACCTTAAGTGCAGAACATACATATACACAATCCTCTCTCTTGCATACATACTCTCAATTACAAAATGATCTCTCACTTATACCAATTACAAAGAATAATCAACTACTGGGTCGCCTAAGACCTAATACAATAAAATATATAAACATTATGCTCAATCTCCAATATGATCCAAATGAAGTTAGCTAAGACTTGGATAGGACCCAAATCTTCAACCTCAAACATGCACAAGTACTATCGAAGTAGTATCAAGAATCACAACACATTACTTCATCGAGTCGGCTAGGACCTAAACAAAGAAATGCCAACACACTACCAAAGCAACAAATCTGATCACCTCAACCAATGTGAACCAACAACACGATCCAAGAACACCAAAAAGGAACATGAATACCATCCAGAACATTTGCATCATCTCCAATATGAAATTCAAACTCATATTTATCTCTGATCAATAGGAACACTAAGATACCAAAATCAGACATAATAAAAGATAGTTTGTTGTACTTTGAATCATGAACAACGCCATCTGTGAACACAATGATAAGGAAATATACAATCACCAGCTTCACAACCTCTGAAACCTTAAATCCAAGTCATAGAGAACCAAATACTCATCCATTGTTCACAAGGACACTATGAGACCTATAAAGAAAATAACAAGAGCAAGGAAATGAAAGTAATCCAAGAGATAGATAAAGAAGATGATGTTACCATCAGAAAAATAAGAACTTAGAGCAAGCACCCAAAATCCAAGCCAAGGAGACAAGAATATTTTGGAAGGGGTAAAACAAAGAAAGACCTCTTGTGACATTGTGAATGAGGCCATAGCCTAGAGAGAGAGAGATGCTCATTACAATAACTTCATCATCCAAAAATGAGAGAGGAACATCTCTTAAATGGAGATGAGGAGAAGAGTTACTATATAACTCCCAAATCTATGAATGCCACCATTCATAATAGGCGTGTGCCAAGTGTTATAATTCTCTTAAAGAGGATAGACTAAATAGAGTAATTACATAAAATGGGTTGTCCTCCCATTTGGACAAGATGAAAAAATACATGTAGGGATTCCATAGGAATCTCCTAATTACAAATAATAAAAACAAGTAAAGATTACTCTTCTAACACCCCCCTTTAATCTTTACTTGGTGAGTTTACAACAAGGGGTATAAAACCCAATTTTTACAAAAATCTGCAACTTGAAGTTCAACTTCATGGTACAAAGGTGTGATCAAGTGGAAGGATATGCACATCTTCAAGTAGTCCTCTTGAGATATAGGACATGTGTAGATGAATTGATTCCTTAATTGTGTCTTCAAGATTCACCTAAATCAAAGAAACAAAGAAACTATCCACGAGAAGAATGTCATCTAATAGTCAAGTTAGTGGAGCTTTGAATCTTTTACATCAGAAAATATTTTTAAAGAAATGCTTATAGTTTAAAACAAGATAGAGATAAATGGACGAGATTTCATCAAAAGTGCAATGGAGCTAACATGATATCAAGATAAACCAATGCTCAAAGTCCCAAAAGGAACAAGTGAGGGAAAAAAACATAATCAATGCTCTCATGAAAGAATATATACTAATGCAAAAATGACCACAGACAAGGCCAACTAATAAGACCTACATCAACAATGCATCAATCACATGGATATAGACAGTCCACTAATGAGCCATCACATTGCAAGTGAATGGGTAGCTAATCGATAACATGCATGATTCACAATCTAAGCAATGAAGAATGTAAAACATTTATACATTAGTAGATTTTCAAAGGAATATGAGAGAGACAATGATAAAACAGTAGCACATATGACTCAAACACTAAATCAACCCATGATTTGAGTTGCCAAGCAGGGTAATCGACATGAACCATAAACAAAGGATTATGAGTGATAAAACATATTGCCTTCAAATATATATAAGAAATCCAACAAAATGCAAAAAGGATTTCAAGAGTGACCTCCCCACCATGAGGAAAAGATCAAGATGAGCCAAAACATCTGAAATGGAAGGAAACTCCATGAATAACATCCTCTTTATGAGGAACAAAATAGATGGAAACTCTGTATATGGTAAGTGTGCACCAACTTTAGGATGGAGGGATACTCCACAGGTCCCTTCGAAGAATAAGGCGACTGTGTTAATCTTGAAAATTGGGCTCCCGATGCAACTTACAAAAAAAATGCATGCCAATAAATGGTATAAAACCATAAAATTCCACCATGTGCATATAAAGAGATGTTGTAAAAGCATAAAATTGTAACTATGTGCATATCGAGAGATCATATAAAAAAATGATAGTAATTGATGTTAAACAATGAATAATGAAGGTAATTGAATAAGATACCTTATAAACCTTGAACAAAAGTAAGATAGATGCTTGATAATTGTAAGATGACTGAGCAACTTTATAGATATAAGTTATAAGCTCGATTGAAAGTAAACATAAGTATGACTTCCTTAACAAGAGAGGAAACCTAGTTACTTCCTTGAAAACAAACTTTTACTCGAGAGTTACCAATCATTTGCAAAAAAAAGAATAATAAATAGCTAATGTTATTTTGAATTAAACAAATAAGATAGCTAAGAAATTTGGGTCAAAACATTAAGTTTGAACACTATCAATTTGGATATAAGGTAATGAAGTTTAACTGAATGTTAAAAAAGAGGATAAGCGAGAAGATTAATGTTAAAAAAAATTGTTAAAAATTTAAAATGACTTTATTAAAAAATGAAATATAGAGATAACAAGATGGGAGGGAAAACTGATACAAGAAGCTAAAGGAGATAAAGGAGGAATGAATGACTATCATTGGAAATACAGTCCTGGTGTAGGGGCCATATCTTGAAGGTCAACCATTGGATTCCTCTAAATTTTTGATATGTTGTTAATGACCAAGTTTGTAAGGTTCTTACTAGAGAGATATTCTGAATGTATGTGGGTTCAAAAGTTATGAGTGATTGAGTGCGGTACTGTCATAAGTTGAATAGTGATGAAACAAGTGTATGAAGACTTTGTCCATACAACTAGCAGAGGTAAAGTAAATGACAATAGTTTAACCATGTAAGGAAAAGGTTATGCTAAGATTAAAAAACTAGAGATTAATGTTAGAAAAATGGAGATAATAGAGAAAATAATAGAGATATGCCTACAAAACAAATGAAATAAACATGCATGCACAGAGAAATATGAGATAATATCTTTGAATCCAACAATAAAGAACGATTAATAAATAGTAAAAATGATTAGTATAAAACCTACAAGAAACGTGAGAGAAAAGAAGATAAACCTTATGGTTGCCTGACAAAGGTTATCAAAACCAGACAAATCAAAAGAAAAAATCAAACACTACTCTCTGGTGACAAGCCGACCAAAGAGGGTTAGAGAAAACAATAACTAAATAAAATAATAAACCCTGCAACATAAAAGTTAGTAAATGAAGCTCAAGCTTGTCTCTCAAACAAGAGTCTCCAATAAGATTTTCTCCAAAGAATGGTAACCTTCAACACTACACTCAAACAAGGATTAGCAACCCAAGCTTTGATACCATATAAAGAAAATAAAAAGAGCGGGGAAGTGAAAGTAATCCAAGAAAGATAGATAAAGAAGATGATGTTACCATGAGAAAAATAAGAACTAGGAACAAGCACCCAAAATCCAAGCCAAGGAGACAATAATATTTTGAAAGGGGAAAAACAAAGAAAAATATCTTGTGACATTATGAATGAGGCCATAGCATAAAGGGGAGAGAGAGAGAGAGAGAGAGAGAGAGAGAGAGAGAGAGATTCTCATTACAATAACTTCATCGTCTAGGAATGAGAGAGGAGCATTTCTTAAATAAAAATGACAAGAGAAGTTACTATGTAACTCTCAAGTTTATGAATGCCACCATTCATAATAGGTGTGTACCAAGTGTCACAATCCTCTTAAGGAGGATAGATTAACTAGATTAATTACATAAAATGAGTTATCCTCCCATTTGGAGTAGAGGAAAAAATACATATAGGGATTCCATAGGAATCTCCTAATTACAAATAATAAAAACAACTAAAGATTACTCTTCTAATAACATCAATAACTAGAAACTTGATTATATCTTACTCAAATTGTTGAACCAACTTTTTTGAACCTTTGTAGATGATCTACAAACATCTTAGAATAATACCTCACCATCACATCTCAAGATCTTTAGCATAGCATCTAAACAATTGAAATCCTCCTTACCGAACATCTTGAACACACTGTTTGAAACAACAAGTATGTTGACATCAATGAAAAAACATTAATACCAGCACACCCAAATCCAAAACTTTGACATGCTCAAAAATCTTCCTACAAGTGTTAATTAATACATTCTTGATACAATTACATATAATTGTTATACAGTTACCAACTATAAACCTATATTCTTCTTATATAAATTACCTTGTGCCTTTAGGAATAAACAAATCAATCAATCACACTTTTATCAGTTTCTCTATTATGTGGTATTAAAGAAAAATGGAGATCATTGTGTTTATGTATTTTGTATGAATATTTGATGAGGACCACAGAAGGATGCTATGATCTAAACAGTGTAGATGGTTTGACATATGTAGTGATGGATGCAAATAGAGGATAGGAGGAAGCAAACAAATTTGTAAGACTTCACAAGATCTGGTAAAATCAAGTATGTGTGCTTCTTTAATTTAGAAAGCTAGTTGACAAATATGTGTAGATGAGGTTAAATTTGAGGAAATGTAAGTCATACAGTGCTAGTTATGCATGTATTATGATAACATGGTAGTCATGTTCTTGACATAAAGTGCTAGGCATAAAAGGAGGCAAGCACAACTGAGAGGGGGGGTGAATCAGGTGTGTGTGCCTAATTACTTCAATTCCACTTTAGCCACTTAGATATGAAAGATAAACAATAATGTGAGATCCACAACATATAATACAAAACACCAAGATTTATTCTCAATGAAACCCGGTTAAGGAAAAACCTTGGTGGGAGTCAAACCCATTAGATAAGTGTACTCTATTAAAAGTATTGTTGGGATTATGGAAAGACATTTACTGAGAAGGGAGGCATGAATTAGTACCTTTAAAACTTTTCAAGACTGAAACTTTGTAAACATAGATATCAATAACTGACTGAATCCATTGCATGTAGCATACATTAAAAATATAATTGAAATGTAAATGCATGTAATCTAATCAATAAACCATTCATGAAACTTCATAAACATAACTCAAGTATTATGGTATCACATAAACCCTTGTTAGAAGGTAAAACCTACGGTGGGGATGACACCCACAAAGCTTCACTACTGCAGTAACACAGTTTTTTGGTTAAGGCTACAAAGATTGTGATCACTTATGGTGATCTTACCCTGTTAGGAGTAACAATAAGATCAACTAGATCTACCTAGTTAGAGGATTTTAGCAACATAATCAAGTGTGCATTCAGTTAAGAGATTTACAATAGAACTGTTAAGTTCACTCTGTTAAGAGATTTAGAAATCTGCTACAATGGTTAAAGAGTAACAGTAGGATATATCTATAAATAGTTGTTAGATAACTAAGAGAGGGGGGGGGGGGGGGGTGAATCAATTAATTTTAGTTATCCTATAGTCCCAAATATCCCAGATGTATATATTCAAACTTTTCAATCAAATAATCAACTCGGTAAGCTATCAACAATAACTTTCTCTTCATCTACCGATTGACATCAAATTCAATACTGTATTTACCGATCTGACTAGTTATGAAATCTATAAAGTAAAATAACATTTCAACAGATCAGATACACATAACACATAGATTTTTAACATGGAAATCCTGTTAGGGGAAAAACCACCTGGGATCGGTAACCCAAAATAATTCACTCTTCTAAAGTGAGCTCGGTTTGGAGCCAACCTTGTCAAAGGTTACAAAACACACTATAAGGTGTGACTTGGTTAGAGGGTTTATCACTAACAGTTCTCCCTTGACCAAAATTCACTATGGGGTCAATAAGAAAATAATCAACATTCATTGAATGTCATATTGAAATACAAAAAGACTGTTAAGTCCACTCGGTTAAGAGATTTTACTGTAACAATGGTTAAAGTGATACAGTAATGATCTAATTCAAATATAACTAAGATTTGCAGATTTTCAGATCTATGCTAAGCTCAAAATACCTCCTCTGATCAATAATCAATTCAATCCTTCATATCCTCCAACTTATTCCACTCGGTGAATAATTCTCTGACACTCAATAATGTCTGCAATTCAACTCGGTTATGTCTTCAACCCATTTGATCAGCGATGCATGAAAATAGTCCTTTCACGTGAATTCTCCTGCAGTATCAATAATCCCAGACTCAATATTGAATCTCACGTCTCTTTAAATAGACAACATAAACCATTTTCTTTTCATCCGTTAGATTTCTCCTCTTAATATTCATCGTTCATTTTGTCGCTTTAACCTTCCTCGACAATTGTGTTTAGAATACATTGCATTCTTCTTCATCCGATCAATCTTGAATTTTGTCAGTCGTTAGATCATCATAACAATCTTTATCTTCTACCTCGGAATCATAAGCAATTATCCATCTCATCAATCCAGTTGGTTGTTATAAACTTTATTTATTTCTTTCACTCAGTCAATACCAAAATGTGTCAGTGAATACCTGCTCGGTTAATACTATACTCTGTATACACTACACTAGCTCAGTGTATATAGAAATCTTCAATTACTGACCACATAAACTTGTTCAGTTCTGATCTTCAATTCATAACAAAATCATGTAATGCAATCAAGTCAACAACATGATGCCATAGACTCGTCAATAAGTTACCCAATGTATACCATAGCCATATCTTTAATATCCATCTCATCTTCATGTAGATATCTCATTCCTTTACCATTTTTCTTCTTCAGATGTTTGTAACCATCATGATAAGTACATTCAAAACTAGTTGACATCAATGATAATACATTGACTAATTTAATTGCCTTACATATCACTTTAGTATCTCGGTGACCTTCAATCATTATCTTTTACTTGTCCATTCATTCCATCAAGATATTCAATTAATTATAGGTTATCAATCTCTCCCTTTGGCATTGATGGCAACACAATATGAAATATGTCATACAATACCAAACATCTATTTTACAAATCTATAAGTAAATTTTATAGTTCGGTAAGCTCTCTCTAGCTTGTTCATTTAATATGTTTAATCACTACACAACATTCCATGCAGACTCTCCCTGTGGATTTGATCTTCTTCTTCTTCCTATGATTCTTCTCTCTGATATTCCATCGATTCTTCTCTCCCTTTTGCTTCTCTCCCTTTGGATAAATATTTCATTGATTCCTTATCTCCCTTTGATAGTAATGCTAAAAAGAATAAATAGCTTTGCAGTAGCCAAAATATTATCTCTGGTATTTAGTTCCGATCAAGTACCTTCATGTACCGATATGCAGTGTCATTTGTTCTAGCTTTCACAACCTTAGGAAACCTAAAGTGTGAACAATATGCATCAACATTATTTGATATTCTGATAAAGTATAGGTTGATGCAACATCTTGATCACCTTAGTGATCGATAGACAGGGGATGGATCCCTAGTCTATTCCACAAGTACTCAAATGTATCCTTAGGTAAGGGTTTGGTAAATATATCTGTAAGTTGCTCTTTTGATTTCACAAACTCCAGTTTCACTTGATTTTCTTGTACTTGTTCCATCAAGTAGTGATACTTTATATATTTGTGCTTTGTCTTTGCATGCATCAATAGATTCTTATAAATTTTTATATCACTTGTGTTGTCACAATATATTATCACTGGATCAGTGATCTCTTCATTCATCCCTTTCAAAAGTTGTTTTATCCATGCAATATTTAAACAATTAGCAACAACAACAACATATTCTACTTCGATAGTGGACTAAGAAATGCATCCTTGTTTCTTTCTTATCCAAGTAACTAATCTTTCTCCCAAAAAGAATGATCCACCATTAGTGCTCTTCCTGTCATCAATGTTTCCAACCCAATCTGCATCAGTGTAAACTTGTAGTTCAAAATTACCCTCTTTCTTGTACCATAAACCATAGTTCTCTATATTTTTCAAGTATCTCAGAATCCTCATAACAGCAGTCATATGTGATTCTTTAGGATTAGCAGAAAATATTGCTACAATCCCAACTACATGTGCAATATCCGATCTACTATGCACAACATATATCAATTTACCAATCATTGATCTGTATAGTGTTTGATTTACCTCGATTGAGTAATCATCCTTTGTTAATTTTCATCTTGTGACCATTGGTGTACCATCCGGTTTTGAATCTTCCATTCCAAAGGTCTTCAACACTTCTTTAATGTACTTTGATTGTGTATTGAATATACATTCACTTTGTTGTAGAATTTGCAAACCAAGAAAGAATTTAATCTCTCCAAACATTGACATTTCAAATTCTTTTCTCATTTCATCAGCAAATGATTTGCATAGATTATCATGTCCTCCAAATATGGTATCATCAACAAAAATTTCAGCAATAAGAATCTTGTCATCAGTTTCACCTTTCAAATATAAATTGTTGTTGTCACTTGTTCTAAAAAATCCAATATTAATAAGATATGAATGCAGTCTTTCATACCATGCTCTTGATACTTGTTTCAGCTCATACAATGCTTTGTGCAACTTACATACCATATTTTTCTGATTTGGATTAATAAAACCTTCATGTTGTTCAATGTATACCTCTTCCTCAAGTATTCCATTCAAAAATGTAGATTTGACATCCATTTGATATACTTTGAATCTTTTGTAGGCAACATATGCAAGCAATATTCTAACTCCTTCAAGTCTTGCAACTAGTGCAAAAGTCTCACCATAATCAATACCTTCTTCTTGTGCATACCCTTTGCATACAAGTCTTGCCTTGTTCCTAGTGACTTCACCATTTTCATTCAACTTGTTTTTGAATATTCATTTGGTTCCAATAACATTCATATCATTTGGTCTTGGTACTAATGTCCATGTTTTGTTCTTCATTATTTGCTCAATTTCCTCATTCATTGCTTGAATCCATTCATCATTCCCTAGTGCATCCCTAACATTTTTAGGTTCAAATTCACAAACTAAACATGTGGTGTTTCTCAACTTACTTCATGTCATCATGCCATCTTGCTTATCACCAATAATCTGATTCTGTGGATGGTGTCTCCTTACAAATTTTGCTAACACTTTCTCTCTTCTTTGTTCATCATCTAGTGTAGGATCAAGATCTTCCTTGGTAACTATTTCCTGATTCTCGGTCTCTATAGGCTAATGCTCGGTATCATTATCCTATTGCTCGATAATTTTAGCTTTTTTCTTGGGTAGAATGTCAGGCTGCTCAATGTATGTGAATCTACCATAGTCTTCTGGTTCCTTTTTGCTTTCTTCATCATTTTTCTCAGCAAACTCATCAACCCTCACATTTTCACTTTCAATCATTTTGTTAGAAACCTTATTCAAACATTTGTAAGCTTTTCTTTTAGTAGAATATCTTAAGAATATTCCTTCATCACCTTTTGAATCAAATTTTTGATTTCTATCATCTTTCAGAATGTAACATCTACTTCCAAATATTCTAAAATAACTTACATTCGGTGTGTACCCATACCATAACTCATAGGGTGTCTTCTTTGAATCTTTCTTCAGTTGTCAATAATAATCCCAAACTTAATAATAATCCCAGACTCAATAATGAATCTTCAATAATCCCATATAAAATAATGAATCTCATGTCTCTTTAAATAGACAACATAAACTGTTTTCTTTTCATCCGTTATATTTTGCCTCTTAATCTTCATTGTTCATTTTTTCGCTTTAACCTTCCTCAACAGTTGTGTCTATAATACATTTCACTCTTCTTCATCTGATCAATCTTGAATTTTGTCAGTCATTAGATCATCATAACAAACTTTATCTTCTACCTCAGAATCATAAGCAATTGTCTAGCTCATCAATTCAGTCAGTTGTTATAAACTTTATTTCTTTCTTGCACTCGGTCAATACCAGAATGTGTCGGTGAATACCTACTCGATTAATACTATACTTGGCATACATTACACTAGCTCAGTGTATACATAAATCTTCAATTGCCGACCACATAAATTTATTTAGTTCTGATCTTCAATTCATAACAAAATCATGTAATGCAATCAAGTCAAATTCATGATGCCATAGACTCATCAATAAGTTACCCAATGTATACAATAGACATATCTTTCATATCCATCTCATCTTCATGTAGATATCTCATTCCTTTACCATTTTTCTTCTTCAGATTTTTGTAACCATCATGATAAGTATAGTCAAAATTAGTTGACATCAATGACAATACATTGACTAATTTAATTACCTTACATATCACTTTAGTAGCTCGGTGACCTTCAATCACTATATTTTACTTGTCCGTTCATTCCATCAAGATATTAAATCAGTTGTAGGTTATCAATAACAACTCAAACTTGCCCGATTCAGATCTATAAAGTACTATAAAGATATCACCTTGTTATGATGTGTATGTCCTTCTGTACTACTTGGTAGCCTTATGTCTATTCTGATAAACTGAATACTTCTATCAAATCCTTATGTCAAAACCCTGTCTGATCTTCTGATGTCCTAAGTGCGGCTACTTCTTGAAGCTACCTGATCAAAATGACATCCTAACAAACTTTATATTAAACTATTTTGACCTAATTAGGGTTTTACAATATCTTAGAAAACCTAAGATCAATGGTGGAATAAATAACCTAGATCTACAATACATGAGAATCATCAACAATTTAATGATTACATCGATATTAAATTCTATTTCAATCTTGGTAAACCATTTTTTGATCAGTGTAAACCATTTTCCTTGATGTTTGTGCCATTCCAAACTACTATACCATTTCTTGTTTCACTCGGTGTTCATTGCACCATTCATTGCTCAGTAATTAACTAGTGCTCAGTTCATGTGAATGCTTGGTGACCACATTGCTCGGTACTCAATGATCATCTGGATCGGTAAGAGTGCTTGGTCAAAGATATGTTCAGTTAACTTAGAGATCTACCTTGTGTTATGTTCAGTGTATAGGCTTTGTATATTTACCAAATGTCCTATCTTGTCCCTTTACCGACTCTATGATTGAATGATACTCATGACAACCATTAATGCTCTTTTAGGAGTAACATTCTCCCCCTTTGGCATTAGTATCAAAACTTTATGTATATGTACTGACCTCAAAAATTTGTACTTAACAAAAATATGAATCTTATGTGAACTTATGTGAACTCCTCCTTTGTACATGCTCTCAGTGTGAAGTACATACAAGCATATATATATATATATATATATATATATATATATATATATATATATATATATATATATATATATATATATATATATATGTATATGTATATGTATATGTATATGTATATGTATATATACATATACATATACATATACATACAGATACATATACATATATATATATATACATATACATATACATATACATATATATACATATACATATACATATATATACATATATATACATATATATATATATATATATACATATATATATATATATATATATATATACATATATACATATATATATATATACATATATACATATATATATATATATATATATATATATACATATATATGTATACATATATATATATATATATATATATATATATATATATATATATATATAAATATAATTTCCCCCTTTTTGAAAATAATGTACTCACAGCTTGTCAAAAATGTTCTGATGGGTTTTCTTCAATGTATCCAAGAGGTTTTCCCATTCCTCCTTAAGGTTCTCAAGAGAAATGTGCTCTAAACCAACTTGTGCATGCATATCAAAAATATTTTCTAACAATGATATCTTTGGGGTGGCAACTAAGTCCTTTTCCTTATTCACATGTCTCTCCATTATCTTGAGATGTGAAAGCAATTCAACCTGGAGCTTAATTATTTTCTCTCTGATTGTATCCTCTTGCTTCCTTAAGTCAATTCTTAACAGATGGAGTTCTTGAACTTTTGTATAATGCATGTGAAATGCATTTGGCTCGGTTAAAGAATTATTTGCACTAACCTGTATTTCTTCATTAAGATTTTTTATCTTTTCACTAAGCTCGGTAGTGAAATGGTCTACAATGCATAGCTTATACAAAATTGTAATAACTTGTTGAATAATGGTGTCAAGCTCGGTGATGACTTTTGATAGCTTGACCTTATTTATTGCCACTTTCTAACTTATTTTCTCTAATAGCTTCAATTGAATTTTGGTCTCTTCCTATTCTTCAATTCATTTCTCTGCATCAATATCAGGGACATTGATGTGGCTGGTTAGAGTGGCAAGTTGATCAATGATGGGAGTTACCTCATCAACATTGATATCTGGGCCTACTTGTATCAAAATATCTCTAACTTCCTCTAAGACCTCTTTACTTTTACTTTCCTATCTCATCTTCTCTTATGTTTCCTTCCTTGTGCACAATTCACCATACCTTCTTAAGGCTTCTGGGTCTAGAGTCCTAGGTCACATTCAGGAATTTCTATAATTTCATCTAGTGTAATAGGACCCTTACCATGTTTCTTCTTTTTATTTTTCTCAGGTGTGGGAGATTTGTTATATGGTAACAGAGCTTTGGTCTCTAGATTTGTCTTGTCTTGCTCAGTAGACACTCTCTTCCTTATCCTGCCCGATGACTGGTGTCTCGGTGTCTTGCCCTTGGGCATCTTGTTTGGTGTCTATTGTAGACGTATCTACAGGTGTATTCTTTTCTAGTTCTTTATTGTCACCCTCTTTATTTTCAGGCTCATTTGTATCTTTCTGCTCTTTTTTACCCTATCCCTCAGTTGTATCATTTTTTTTCTCGGGTATAGAGCCTTTGGGTTCCCCTTGTGTAGCAATCTCAATTTCTTGTACTAATATAGGTAAATAACCTGGTATATCAACTATTGATGCCTCACTAGGTTTATTCTCTTTGGTGTTATCTATAGCTATAGTGATGTCCTCATCATGTTTTACATCATCATCAGGATCTCCATGTGTAATGTCTTCAATCATGAGATCATTTGTCCCAGTTGTTACTAGTTGTCCGTGAGCATCCTATGTATCTTCTTCAGTATATTCGGTCAGGTAGAAATCCATGCTATAAGTATCATCTGGTATCTCTGTATCAAATATATGAATAGGTTCCTTGGTGGCTATATTAGCATCATCCAAGTGAACTCCTTTTCCTTTTCATTTATCCTTCTTCTCGGGAATGATAGCCAGTGCAAGTTGATCAACTTCTGC
Source organism: Chamaecyparis obtusa (assembly GCA_027943335.1). Lineage (NCBI taxonomy): Eukaryota > Viridiplantae > Streptophyta > Pinopsida > Cupressales > Cupressaceae > Chamaecyparis > Chamaecyparis obtusa. The sequence continues at coordinate 1,451,602 of BSBK01002822.1, read as the reverse complement.
ACTTGATTTCAAAATTTTAGCCCATAGAAGCTTGTTGTCCTCATCAACTGCCTCAAGATTACCTACCTAAATATTAAGTGCTCTACCCTTCATCAAAAATCTATTGGAATATTGCTTCATCAGCTCTTCAATCTTGGTAATAGATAAGGTAGGCATTGCTAAAATTAATGAGTGTTCCCTCATTTTATTTTTTGTATGCAAGGTGTAAGTCCACCATGCCGATACTTTCTCATGTAATTCCTTAGGACCATATTTTAAAAAATCTATAGGTAGTCTTTTAAATTTAATCATCATATGAATAATAGCCTCTTCTACCTTCTCTTGATCCTTGATTAACATGTATGCAAAGCAATTCATCTTAGGGTGATTTAGTCTACCCGTTTCCTTTATATTTTCAACTAATTCATCTACCAACTAAATTTTATTTATAACAACCTTGAATTTAACTTGATCATCTTCTTCCTTGGAGTCTACATCATCCTTATCTCTTATCAACCTTCTTCTCTTCTTAGGTTTCTTGGTGATGACTTGGGCACCTCTCTTCTTTTTTTGATATGTCTTTGTGGGAGTTGGCCTTGTTATTATTGCAATTCCTTTCTTTAGGGGAGGAGAAGTAGCTATGGAGGATCTTGTCCTTTCTCTTGTAGGTGTTTCTACTTGTTTAATCTTCCCTATGGCCTTTACCGATGCAACTTGAATGTCCTTATCTGACTTGGTATCCTCCTCATGTTCACTATTGCCAATCAAAAGTTGTTCCTTGGTTGCTTCTTCAACTGGCTTAGCTACTAATTTTATTCTTCATCATCATCTCCAAATTGTTTTGCTAGTGTTTCCATCATCTTTTTTAGATTTTTTTCTTACTTTCACTTCGACTAGATCCATCTTTATTCTTAACTTAGCCTCCTCATAGGTTCCAAACCTAGTAGCTTTTGGATCTTTGGGCTCAACCAATAGTGCCTTTATTGACCTAGAAGCTCAATCAATCTCTAGTTCATAGCCCATTAGGGGTAACCAAGTAGTCCTCAATTCAACTGCCTTGATTAAAGTGGTTTTGGTATCCACTAGGAAACATATATCTTCTTTTTATTTCTCTACCAACTGACCTGGTATCCCACTTCTTTTATGCATTCTATCATTGAATTGTCCAAAGTAATCATCCATAACAATAAAAAAATTCTGACCTGGATTCTGAATAAATTTACTTATTTTCATAATAACTTGTCGGTTGACATCCAATCAAGATTATCAATAGATGGAAAGAATTTTTGTAGGTAGAAAAATATACAATCTATTAGAGAACCAAACTTACATGTGTTTGTTTTTGCTACCTGAATGGTTCTCATATTTTCCTCCAGTTGTTTTAGTAGTAGCTCGGCGAGGTCCAATTGAAGACCCTTCTTAAAAATTTTATATACAATATCTATAGCTCCACAAGTTACACTTCTTGTCGTGCTCAATTGAAATATCTTATACCCAATAACATAGGCTCCAAACCTTTTTTTGGATCGATGATTGTATTGACTCTCATTCCTCTTACATCCTATTCAGCTCATGTGAGCTTCTCGGTCTCTACCCTCGATGCATTCCTTATGGCCTTAGCTTTATTAGTAGTAGGGTAACTGTTAACCGCATGTATGATATCCTTGGATAGTTTAACCGATTCATCCAGCCATATTTTACCTTCATGCACTCTGCTAAGATCAACCCTAATCCATTATGTTTTGAATTCTCTCAGAAAATATAGGGCATTCATCAGTCCCTTCACTTCTAGGTGTTTGTGCTCATCCTTGAGATTTCCATTTTCACTCAATTCCTGGTAAGTGGATTGAATTTTGAAATCTCTAATTTCATTGACTTTACAATGGATATATGCACGTATGTCTTGCATCAAAAAAGCCCTAGGTGGTATACTAGAAAATACGCCCGCTTGATCAATCTGTGAAGCAATTTCAAGGTGTAACTTGTATTTGGGCTCCTTATAAGTCACAGACTTAATCAATGTGACCTTCTTGTCACTCTCATAATTTGATTTCATAATCTTAGATGAAGATGCCATTGTTTCTCAAATTTAGGGCTTCGCAAAATCTTAGTAAAACAACTTGGTGGCTGAGAAACTTACTTGAAGTAGTGATGAAATTTCTCAGGATCTCCTTAAATATATGTTAAACACTCTGGAAATTCTTTTCTCAAATTTCTCAAGTTGCTTTGGTTCTTCTCATGATCATTATGTGATGAAATGACTAGCTTCATTGCATATTTATACCAAAAATCTCTTTTCCTACTCAAACTTCCTCATTAAATGCATTACCTACCATAGCTCAATAAACATAGTTGCACTAAGCTAATGCTTCAAAGGCTTCAGCTTGGTTAACACTAGATATTACATCAGTTGATACTCCAGCTCGGTTAACCTTACCAATATTCATCAACTACCAAACATTTACTCGGTCATTCTTTTACCGACTGTACATATTTTAAGTTCTAAACATATAGTACCATAGTGCATCTCATTTCATGTTGATTTGGTATTCAAATTCACTAGATATAAGGAACTATTGTAAGATATAACTGATTGAAATTTAGTTCCATACATACCTTAATTACTTAGGTGGAGGTGGTGATATCACCTAATCCAATGGATGAGGTGTCACCGACTATAGTGCTTGATCCAACATTGTCATTTGATGCTTTTCTCCACATTTGATTTTGTATCCTCATTATTTCTTCAATTGTATTGCCATTTGTATTCACATTTATCTCTGGTGCTTAGTCTCTGCAATCTTTTCTCAAGTGATCGACCTTGTGACAATGCAAACATTCCATACTAGTACTTGTCCATACTAGATATTCCTCTCTAGTTATTTCTCATGTAATTTGTTGTAATATGTCCATATCTGCCAAATGTTATGCAATTAACCCAAGTGTTGTAATCCCAAGTATATGCATTACCTTGTCTTCTCGGTTGATATGTCTTGTTCTATTTTTTCAGTGTCTAGACTTGCTTCATCTTTGTCCTGTATTCCTATGATATGTGTCCATGCATGTTGCAAGTGCGACAATGTTTTTCCATATAAGGTTTCTTAGGTGTCCTATTCAAATTTTATCTGCACTCATGTGCTTGATGTCCATACTTATTATAGTTACAGGAATAACCATTAAATTTATGAGTGGATTTAGGAATACCTTTTTCTTTGCTTCTGCAAACATTTGATGTGTGGCCTAGTTTTCCATAATGATAACATGATAGCTTCTTTGGCCTTGGATTAGCATAGGCATTATTTTGTTCAACTTGTCTTGATGACTATCCCTTCTTGGTGTATCCTAATCCATTAGTACTATCAAGTCTTCTCTGACTATTCATAAATTCATCCATTCTTTTAGTACTGTCTTCAGCTTTCTTGATCATCTCATTATGTTGTTGTTGAATCTTTACCTCATTCTTCAATCTTTCATTCTCTTCTCTTAATTCACTGATGTCTTCCAATTTCCTTGTCACCTCATTGTTTATTCAATTGACTTCCTGACTTATGACAACCATCTGATTAGAGATTTTAAAGTGATGCTTAGTGAGTCTTAATATCAAAAATTCCTTCTCTTTCAACTTATCAGTCATTTGCCTCCTATCTTCAATAGCCAAATTTCTTTCTTGTTCAGATTGCCTTGTGTTGTTCATGACATCAATCATTCTGACCATTTGTGTCTCTTGACTGATCTACAGTGCTTTCACTTGTTCAACAAGATGTTGATTATTTTTAGATAGATCTAATATGGTTTCTTCATATGCATTAGATATGCTACCAGATCTAGATCCATATCCTTCAAATGGATCATTTATCTCTTCCTCATGATAATCAATCTCATTATACTGAAGTTCCATATCCTTCCTCTTGATCAGTAACTTTCTTAGTTCTTCTTTGGCTTCCTTGAATTTCTCAATGTAGATCTGCATCTGTATTCTCTGATTCTCAATAGTCTTATCAAGCTTATACCTTTCTATCCTTAAGATCTTTTCTCTTCAATGATCAAACTTTCAAAAATAAGAGAACTAGCTCTGATACCAATTGTTGGGATTATGAAAAGATATGTACTAAGAGGGGAGGGGTGAATTAGTACCTTTAAAACTTTTCAAGACTGAAAATTTGTAAACATAGATATTAATAACTGACTAAATCCATTAAATGTAACATACATTAAAAATATAACTGAAATATATTTATGCATGTAATCTAATCAATAAACCATTCATGAAACTTCATACACATAACTCAAGTATTTTAGTATTACAGAAACCCTTGTTAGAAGGTAAAAATTGTAGTGGGGATAACACCCACAAAGCTTCACCACTGCAGTAACAAAGTTTGTTGGTTAAGGCTACAAAGATTGTGATCACTTTTGGTGATCTTACCCTGTTAGGAGTAACAATAAGATCAGCTAGATCCTGGTTAGAGGATTTTAGCAACACAATTAAATGTGCACTTGGTTAAGAGATTTACAATAGAACTGTTAAGTTCACTCTGTTAAGAGATTTAGAAATATGCTACAATGGTTAAAGAGTAATAGTAGGATATATCTGTAAATAGAAACTCAAACTTGCCTGATTCAGATCTACAAAGTACTATAAAGATATCACCTTGCTGTGATGTGTATGTCCTTCTGTACTACTCTGTAGCCTTATGTCTGTTATGATAAATTGAATACTTCTGTTAAATCCTTATGTCGAAACCCTATCTAATATTTTGATGTCCTAAGTGTGATTACTTCTTGATGATACTTGATCAAAATGACATCCTAACAAACTTTATATCAAACTAATTTGACCTAATTAGGGTTTTACAATATTTTAGAAAACCTAAGATCAACGGTGGAAATAAATAACCTAGATGTACAATACATAGGAATCATCGACAATTTAATGATTACATTCATATTAAATTATGTCTCAATCTTGGTAAATCATTTTATGATCGGTGTAAACCATTTGCCTTGATATTTTGTCATTCCAAACTATTATGTCATTTCCTATTTCACTTGATGTTCACTACATTCATTACTCAGTAATTAATTGGTGCTTGGTTCATGTGAATGCTCAGTACTAGGTGATCATTTGGCTCGGTAAGAGTGCTTGGTCAAAGCTATGTTCGGTTAACTTGGAGATCTTCATTGTGTTATGCTCGGTGTATAGGCTTTGTATATTGACCGACTATCTTGTCTTGTCTCCTTTACCGACTCTATGACTGAATGATACTAATGACAACTATTAATGCCCTTTTAGGAGTAACAAGTACTACCCAGTTAAGAGAAAAATAGAGAACAAAGGATGTAGTTGCAACCAAAGGCTTATAGCCCAATATGTAGGCTCATTGCCCAGATCTCACTACTCACAATACAATCTTAGATCTAGCACTTAGTCGGGTTTACCAATCTATCTTTAATACAACAGGGTGGACATATATTCCATACAAGAATTTGAACTGATTAACATATACTTAAATCATTTTTTTCCTTTTTTATTTCCTTGGAAACATAGATTAATAAAGAAAGAATTTATAATAAAAATATCTTTTTCAAGACATTATAATGATGACCATTTCAAAATAAAGCTTCTATGTAAAAAAAATGCAACTTTATCTTTATAATCAAATAGGAACCACCTTTTTTCAAGAGTATCCAGCACAAGCTAGTCTGCAATGAACTTGAACTTTATATTTTTGAGTAGAGAGTTGGGATCTTTAGCAATAGCTACCAGTCGAGGCCGAACTTGATAAATTTATGTTTGGAGTTTGACATTTTAGCTAATTTTCTTTTCCAAGGTTTTAGCAGGAAAGGACAACATGGTATTGGAGGATGTGTCATGCTAGTGTCATCGATCAAGTTAAAATTTGTACCTAGTGTTTTATAGTTTATAGGGGGTGTTATACCTAGTCCTAGCACATTTTGAGAACAATGTAGTCCTAGCACTCTCAATTTTCAACTTAAATTTCCATTAAATATACCAAGAATAAAGGATACATTTATTTTCCAAATTTGTTAAGCAAGTTTACATAATGAAAAAGCATGTTTAATTGTTTCCATATTGTGACAAGATAGATATTTGGTGGATAGGTTAGAGGAAAGGAAAGATGTTGTCCAATTGCAAGTTTAAAGTGGATGATTTTTCATGCAGGAAATTGCACTTTACCTTCAACTTTGGATTTCCAAATGTTAGTGTTAATTATTATATTATTGATACAATTATATATAATTATTATACAGTTACCAATTATAAACCTACATTCTTCTTCTTTGTGTTCTTCTTCTATAAATTACCTTGTACCTTTACAAATAAACACATTAATCAGTCACACTTTTATCATTTTCTCTATCATGAGGTATTAGAGCAAAATGGAGATCGAAGTGTTTGTGTTTTGTGTGTGAATGTTTGATGAGGACTACATAATGATGTTGTGATCTGAATAGTGTAGATGGCTTGACATATGTAATGATGGATGCAAATAGAGGGTAGGAGGAAGCAAACAAATTTGTAAGACTTCACAAGATATGGTAAAATCAAGTATGTGTGCTTCTTCTATTTAGAAACCTAGTTGACAAATCTGTGTAGATGAGGTTAAAATTGAGGAAATGTAAGTCATACAGTGCTAGTTATACACATATTACAATGACATGGTAAGCATGTGATTGACATAAAGTTATTATTTTAAGGTGTATTGATATTTGATATGTGTTTTGTGAAGGGTTTGATGGTGAAGACGAGAGATTTTTTAGTTTGGTCTATGAAATTTATATCTCTTAAAGTTATTTTATAGAGAAAGACATATTCAATTGTCAATGCAGGGCATTGCATTTTGAGCTTTAACTAGGTGTGTGGGGATTTGAAAAGTGAAAAGTTGAGTTTTGGACAGAGGAAAGTGGCATCATTGAGATTCTTTCATAGAATGTCTTGTACTCCTAATCAAATGGGAAGACAACACTATAATACATTGAGTACTTTCACATTTTTAGAGGTTTTCATTATGTCAAATGGTATGGTTTGATTCCTTAACAACTATTGGTTAACATATTTATGATTTTTCCTTTTTTTTAAAAATCCTTAAAATCAACTTGCAATGCCCAAATTGAAAGACAATAGAGAACCAACAATTGAGCAACTTGCAATAGTATTTGTAAGTGCTCTCTGCTTATTTTACAAGGGGTAGCTACCTTTGAATGATATAAAATAAATGAAAAAAAAAGGTATTATTTTCACCAGAAAGAAGAAAAGGCAAACTAACATCTACCCATAACGATGAAAGTAGATGCAGAAAACCGATTTAAAATGGACCAAATGAAGATAAATAAAAAAAATTTAATTACCCACACCCAAAATAATTCCAGGCAAAGAGCTAACAACATATTTCTTTCTGATATACAAATTATCTCTGAATTTAAAGTTTTAGAAATAAATGCATATGCATAGTTTAATGTAACAAAAAAGGCAATGAAAGGTAATCACAAGAGAATCAAAGCTCATGGTAATCAAAAGAAAATGTTGACATATGCAAAGATCAACAAAATCTTATTTATTTCTTCAATGCCAAAATGTAAGCTCGCATACTTAACATTTATGTAAAATAAAACTTGTGTAACCCGGATAACTATGGTGCCCTCTTCTTTACTGCAAAAAAAAATGCCCCTTTTTTTCTTTCAATTACATCTATAGCCTCTTTATTTTTTGTTGAGACTTTAAATATATTTTTTGTAACTAATTCTTGATAAAGGAAATGAAATAACTCTTTTATATTCCTGTGAAATTGCTACTCTCAAACTGATTTAAAACATCTTATGTTTTAAATTAGTGTACATCAATAAGTGAGAAAAAATTTAGTTTCTCTTGCAACCAGTTTTGATTAAATTCACTATGGGTTAACTGGGCATCATGGGGCCATGAAAACTTGTGAGAAGATATGATAATTAAAATAAAACATGGGTTTATTAACCATTTTTAATATCTAACAAAATTGAGGCACTTCCTTGTAAACTGGCCCTACCAACCATATCGCTCCATAGAGAAAGTATTAATATAACATATCATATGAGCTTGTATGGTCATAAGATTAAAACTAGTAACATTTAAGACCGAAATATAAGGTAGGTTGTCTTTAGATTTAAGTAATCTACAACTTCTTTTCGAATACATTTTTAGACTGATGGATATGTACGCGGAATTTGACTGTCACACAATGAACCTTGAACCTTAAGTTGTTTAACTCTCTCATGAGGCCCTTTCCATATAAGCATTACCTTTTATTTGTAGAGGTTTTAAATTTAAACTTCATGAAATGCCCAGAATATGCTTCCTTTCATTTATTTTCCTTCATTTATCACTTCGAATTTATATTGCCATGTGCAATGAACCACACATTTGAACCAAACCAAAGGTACAATGGTTTGAGTTCAACACCCACCAACCTGCTTTACACTCATCAATTTTTCATCCAACAAAGACTCGAGACTCAAATAAGAGTCGAGATATGTGCACATGCACAATGAACCTTGAACTGGTGAACTTTTGAACTTCAATTGTAAGGTTCAATCGGGAGGTTCAAAATTACATAGTTCAAAATACACAAAGACCCAAAATAGAAGGATTTTTGATAAATGAATAATGACTTGGGGGGATGTAATGTCAATAAAAAAGAGAATAAATGTGCTCTATTTTGATATAAAAAATGGGGGTAACAATGGCTCTGACTGGGGACTGATTTCTCTTGTAGAAAATAGAGAACTCCAGAATCTTTTGCTAACACTAGTGCTTTATTCATTAGGCAGTAGAGTCTATAGGGGAACAAGGTGCACCAAAACACTGAACATGCCAAAACATCTAGACCTACAACACAACAAAAAAATTATTTACAAATTGTACAAGGCTTAAACTCCTTACCTAAGGGAACACACTAGGATTTTCAAGTAAAACCATTGACTGGTTGGGAGAAATATCTATCAATATGAAAAAGTGGTTGGCAAGCAAAAATTATCCTTCCCAAATGCCAGCTTGCGACCACTATGAAGAAAGATTTGGTGCTAAAGTTTTGCAAAAATTCTTCAAATAACACCTTGTATCCAAATAGCCACTCTGCATTAAAAACTTCTAAAACTAACTGGAATGCTTCACATTATGGTGTACATGTTTCAAGTTAAACTTGTATTTAATACATCAATATTTTGCACTTGATTGTCTGGAATAATATAGAGAATTACAATTGTGTCTCTTGATTGTATACTCAATTTTCATATTAAGTTGAAATATTAATGATATTTTAATTTATCATTTGTAGAATTCTTTGTTCTTGTATAATTTGTATATGAATTTCTTCCAAGGGAAGAATTAAATGCTATATATTGATTTCTATGAGATTGAGTAAATAAAATGTATATGCAAGTATTATTTTGTGGTTGTTCAAATGAATTTATTTTTGTAAGGAAGGAATAGTGAAGCTTAACTGAATGGGGTAATTTTTTTTATATGAATAAGATTATGATCTTATAATGCTCAAATTTGTGCACTATGGATTGGGCACGATCTAATGAAGTCTTAGGTTTGTCTTAGATACGAACCAAATAAAATCAACTTCACTTGTAAGTATAATTATGCAACAAAATGAGAGGCTACATTAATGTTAGACATTAATATATAAGGGCCACTAATTTGAAATGATCCGTGATGTTTGAATTTGCATTCATAATCTAAGATTTGATTCCATACCCTAGGATTGAACATTGATTTCTAATATTATCAAAGGTCTTTCTCAAAAATAATCTAAAGTTGAAATCTCTTTTAATTTCATGTTGTTTAGTGTAGATTTAGACTAGGCTTTGTTCTCATGATTTTCAAGGAAAATGGGATTGTGCTTGAGAATTGGTTAAATATGAACACCCATAGGAGCAGTATAGTTTGATTCTTAGGAGTATTTGAAGTCATAAATGGGGTTATACATTGAAATAATGAAATAAAAAACACACATTACACTAAATCTAAAAACCATTCACCAAATAATTTAATTATTTAGTCTATTGTTTAAAGTGAGTTATTCATATATGGAGACAACACAGTGTAAAATGATGTCTCAGAAAGCCTTTCTATTCCTTTGCATGCTTCAGAAATGAATCACAATAAATGCGGCTAAAACCAAACTCATAAAGTTGTTCATAACTAGTGAAACATATTTTGCCTATGATTCTCAAGATCATGATCAAATTTGTTGAATATGTTATCAATAAGATTCAAAATTCAATTTCCAACTACTTGAATCAATTGCTTCCACCGATCCTTTAAAACAAGAGTAGGGTAATATTTTTCATGAAGAGCTCCCCCTTAGGTCTTTGACCTCAATAGTTTGTTGAAGAAATATTCACACTAGAAACTAGTGTGATCTATCCAGTATCATAATTAATCTCTTTTCTCATCTATGTCTTCTTCATTTCCTTCTTAACCTCTTCAAGATCAATTTTATTTCCCTTATCATCCTTATCATTATTTCTTTCTACCAAACCTATATCTTTATTATGTCTGCAATTCTTAGAAATATGACCAATTTTTTTGCAATTGAAATACATCACATTTAGATTTCCATACCTTATATTTTCTTGGTTTAATCTACACTACTTTTCCAAGTGGCCAAAGTTGTTGTATTTGTAACTATTAGGAATAGTCCCAAGAGATAACTGAGAGAGGGGTGAATCAGTTATCTAAAAGATTCAATTCTTTATCCAAATTAGTACAGAAGAACATTAAGCATATACACAACAAGATAACACTTAACACAACACCAAAATTTTGGTTATGAGGAAACCCAAAATAGGTAAAAAACTAGGTGGGAATTAGAACCCACTATAAACTACACTAGAGTATAACGATCCCTGTTAGAAGATCTTACAACCATGTTAGGAGTTGATCTTTACAATACATGAAGTACAGTGACCTAGTCAAAGGTTGGACCCTGTTAGGACTCTTTTATAAATAACCTTGTTAAAGGTGAGGATACACTATCTGGGAGCACGTTGCTCATATGGTGAAGGCTGCAACCTTCTGCACAACAAATACACACTATATCTAGATCTTCGTGAACTGTGAATTAGACCTTCTATCTTGATCAGTTCCAATGAATAGCATACACTCTTTGCTTCTTCACATAGATCTTCAATTGATGATTGATATAGCTTTACTGGCCCAATACTTTTGCACCTTCTTGCTCTGCTTACATGATCCTTCCTTAGCAATCACAATTGACCGGCTATAAGTAGTCTTCTCCAAAAGATATAATCAAGTCGACCTATTAGAACCTTCTTGAAATCATATTAATGAAACAATACAAATCTTCAACAACATCTCCAATGGCTAAACTAAGCACGCAACACAAATAGGACTGCGCAACCCAATATGAGTAGATGTGTCGCTTCACACTATCAACTCTACCAAATTACCTCAAACTTTACTCTCAAGTTGAAATACATTATGTGCTCTTGACCAAACAACCTTAGCTCATAAACAAACATGAAACCAAACAAGCATACCATAATGATAGGCATAACTACTGAAACAATATAAACACTATCAGCTCTCAACAAATAATCTCCTAAAACTGTAACTGGCAAATAGAAACATCATAACTCAACTTCAACTATACAACTAACTCTGCATCTATGAACATAGCTTCATGATTATGTCTACAACAAAAAAATAAATGTGCAAGGCTCCATCATAATCATACTATGAATTACATACAAAACTCTTCTTGCAACACTGTCAGGAACATTGTTGTTACAAACAATTGCACAACTGTCTACACTCAGAATCAACCTTTGCATCTATGATATCATGCTGATAACATATCCATACAACATATGCTTAAGGCTCTCTACATATAACTACAACACACATTGCTTACCATATGTTGTCATCAATGACAAACATACAGTCAACACTGGCTTACTGGCAAATCTCCAATAGTAACAGGTAACATTTCCTTGTCTTATCTTAGCTCTACACTCACTTGATTTGTAACTATAGTTATAGTAAGTGTAATAATAACCTGAAAAGGATATGACGTTGGAATTGCTTCTACACTCCTTCACTCTATGACCAACTTTGTTGCATGTAAAGCATCCTCCATTGAAATTTGGTGGCCTCATAGGTTTCTCCTTCAGCTTCTCTATCTGATTTTTTGATGAATTGATCTTCCCTCCTAATATAGAACTTTCTCCTTTCTCAAAACTTAATTCATGTGTGTCTCCTAAGATGTTCATCAAGATTCACTGAAATAGATTTGAATTTCTCATTAAATTCATTAGCTTCTACAAGTTCTATACTAAGAACTTCATTAACCCTTTCAATCTATTGCTCATTATATCTAGACTCCTCAAGATCAAGCTATAATTGACCAATTTCAAAATTCAGTTCGTGACATTCCTCAGATTTATCTTTCAAGAATTTCTCAAGATTCTTCCTTGTCTCAAATTCCTTAGTCATCTTTATCACCATGGTTTTCATCTATGTACATGAAATACCTTCGTGAGATTAGTTTGCTAAGAATCAATCCAAATTGAACATATAAAATATGATGAATTGAAAGCTTAAAATAAGAAACATCTCATGGATCCTAATTTAAAGATGCTAATGAATGGATCTCAGCAAGAATCCATTAGAGACAACTCTAAAATGATAATATTAAGCTAAGAATGATGAAATAAAGCTTAATTTGATCAAAATATGCTAAAACTATGCTTTGCAAATCAAATTGACTATAATAAGGATGCAATTCTAAAATGAATGAGGGATCCTTCTCTCCTGATTTTTATCTTATATTTATAAATTTTTCTAAGCTTAGGAGGTGGAGTGAGTTTAATCATGATCAATTTTGAATTAAGTTCATGGTTTCAAATGTGGAGACAATTTAAATATTTTGTCCTCAAAGCTTGAGACAATGAGACAAAATGAGTGGTCAATATGCATTCTCAAGGTGAGTGATTTAGATTCAATTTTACTTTGATTCATGTGAACTCAATTCTCCATTCCTATTGGTTGATGCAATTCCCTCCCATGTGGTAGGTGAGAAATTTTAAGAATTAATTAATTGATTTATTTAATTTCTTTATCCACGTGTACCCCTTGAATGGATTGGATTTGGTTTAATTCAACTATACAATTGATTTGATTAATTGCATAATTAAATGATTTATTTGATTTAATTAATACTCTTTGGCTTTGATTTCCATTAATTTTTTATTTTTCTTTGATTGCTCACTTGGATTAGCCTGACCATTTTTAGGTGTCTACAAATGCCTCTCTTTGAATCAATGTGCGAAGTGCATTGGTTCAAAGAATGTACGATGTCTGATTAACTGATTCCTAATTCGATATTGATGATACAAATTCTATGATGAAACCCTAATTGCTTGATGATGTCATTGGTCGATATGATAATGGATCCTGGATATGATGCTTGATCTAAAAAGATTCTCTGATTTCAATGTTCCACTAATGAGTTTGAAAAACTTTGTGTTCAATTTGAAACAAGTTCTCTGATTAAATCGATGATGATATGATTGCATACCCCCTCGAGAATGAAATGGAATGCAATTTGGTGAAAATAATTTATGCATTGTTCTTTTATCAATTTTTTAGTCACTTCAATTTCATTTTTGATAATGGTGTGAGGATTGATTGATAAGAATGCCCCTGATTTGGAAAAATTTGGTGATGACTTTTTTAACCTGGGTCAAATTTTCTACTAAACAACCCTTTTTAGGTCAAAAGACTATATATAGGAGTAAAAAAGTCATTTTTACTACTCATTTCCACCTTCCATCTTTGAATTTTCTCTCTGCCCCTTTCTTCATATTCGACGATGGTGGTCCTGATTGGTGAGCATAGATTCGAGTAGGGTCATCGGTATTAGCGTCCATGTGACTATAGACCTGATGGTCAATTTTCCATTCAAATGCAAAAAAACCTTTGAAAATTGTCATTTCCTACTTCAAGTATGAAGAAATAGGGTTTCAAAATGTTCCAAGGGTTTCAAAATATTTTGTTAAGTCCTTAAACCCTACTGCAGTCTATTTCTTCATTACCTTTTTCCTCCCACTTAGTTCTCCCTTTCTGCACATGTTCTAAGTTGTCGTCAGGTGGGGCCATGTATTGTTTATGTCTTTACCTAGCGGGCCCTGGTTCAATATTTCCTAAGCCTAAGTCCCTGACCATATTTTCCAAAGTCCCAGCATGATTTATTGGTTTCACATCGCCAGAACTCTTCCCGATCATATTATTGGTAATCAAAAGTCTTCATTTCAAACTCACGTGATGTCCATTCCTTTATCTCTATATGTGTCACTGATCTATTGTAAAACTCTAACATCGACATTAGGTCCACCGATATTTCTATCATGTGTAGAAGAGGCTTCAAAAAAGATAGATTTCAAATGCTCTGATCCTTGACTAATGCATCGAGATATCTTATGGCGATAAATTTTTCAAAAGGAAATGGTGATTGGCAGGGAATATTTTTGGGCATCTCGATTGCCGATGAGGTTATCGATGGAGCATGTGGAGATGGTTTCATCGCGGTTGGTGGGGCTGAGATCAAAGCTAAAAAAAGAGATTAAAGTCTGGTTAGATCTCCTTGATTTGACAGTTGGTGTGATACCACAAAGAAAAGATGCTCAAGAGATATCCTTCACGGGATCATGATTGTATGACACCTGTCCCTACTGATGTTAGGTCCCTAGGCTAAGGATGGTAATGTTCTAACATGTATTTCTTAATCAGATGATGGTCACAATGCCTCAAAAGGAAGGTGCTCAATAGTTAGTGATCGTAGGATCATGTTGGCCATCTGATCTTCCATTAGTGAAATTGCCAGATCAATGACATGTTTGGTAGTCAGTCTTAACTATGGTGATTCAGAGACGGTCATGTTTAATGCTTTGATCACTATCTCACTAGATAAAGTAACAGTTAAGTGAAGTAGTCCGCGATTGGGTGATAGAAATAAAATGTTAAAGAAAATAGTTAGTTGCCAGCTCACGGATGAACAAGCAGTTAGATGAAAAATATTAGCAAGCTGGCGATGAAGGAAAGGGTGAATAAAAAATTCTTGTCGCCAAGTTGTGGGTAAAAAGGTGGTTAAACATAAAATATTAGTGACTTGGCAGAACTGATAGAAGGTGCTAGTCACATACTCATTGCGGTTAAGATGAAAGGTAAAAGGCAGTGCAGATTAATGATTGATTTGATGGTTGACATAAAGCCTCAATAAGAAAATGCTCGATGGATATTCATCGCGGGATCATGCCCATCATCCGATCGTCAGAAGTGGCCAAAGAGAATGTAATTTGATTTCCATCAGATCTTTTTGATCGTGTGATGGTCGCAAAGCCTGGATGGAAAGGTGAATGAAAGTTAGTATCACAGGATTGCGACAACCATTTGATGTGTTAGGAAAGGGGGAAATCAATGACCATGTTTTAAACTAGTTCATTAACCATTGTTGGTCATTTTTTCAAGTGTTTGAATTTTTGAGCGAGGGTTTGTCTGTAAAAAGGAAGTCGGTGAGCCAAAAAGGAGAAATCAGATTAGATCTGATTATTCTTAGGTCATAAAGGATGAATTTTCAGTTGAGAATTGAATTGATTCTATGCTAGTTGGGCTAGCTGTGATTAGATTTTATTTTCTTTCTACCCTGAGTCTGATATTTTGTAGGGTGTTTCCTTCTGGATGGAGCAGTTATGATTTGGGACAAAGTTGTCAACGAAATGAAGTCCCTGGTACACAGTGGTAGATGAGATATTATTTTGAAGACCTATTTTCCACATAGATTTAAAGGAGCATACCCTAATCTTGTAGCTTGGTTGTTATGGTTTTAATTGTAAAGAATATCATATTTGTTGTTTATATTTTCTTATTGTCTTAGGGTTTTCTCCATGTCACTTCTGCAATAACTCATTTCCTGATTTCATGTTGTGATGGTTAACAGTGTTACCCTAATTTTTCCCTAAATGACCCTAAGCTTGTTGCAGTCCTTGTTCATATAAAAGGATTCCCAAGGTCATTTGGTGGTGTCTAGTCTTTTTCTAGGTTAAAGAACTGGTTTCTTCCCAGTTGTTGCTTTCTCCATTTGTGGACTGACCTGCCTGTAAAACCAAATAATATACAAAGTTCTACTAATTTTTAGTCAAGAATTGGTAGAGGTTTGTAACCTCTATGCTTCACAGACATCCTAATGAATCATACAATTTTCTTATTTATTTGTGGAGTATTCTATGTCTAGTAAATCACTTTTGTATCAGTTACATGGTACCTAATACAAAGATTACAGGAATTGCTTTGAATCTTGTATCCTACTTTAATGGTTTGTAATTTCCTATTATCTTGTGAATTGAAAAGCTCAAGTCAGTAGCTTCAGATTTAGTTTTGTATGTCTTGATATGCTTTGTTGTTAACTCAGGAAGTTAAGTAAGTGCTTAGTGTAACTTGGCAGTATTGCAGGGTATTAAGGAGGATTCTTGTAAGCAATGAGGTTCTTAGTATAATCTAATTTTCATTTGCAAGGTGAATGATATGAATAAAAAATATAGTGAGGAATTATTTTGAATATGCCCAATGAATAAGGGACTGATCACAGACATTTTGTCAAATATATGTTCTTTCTTGTCTATCAGTTCTACCCCTAAGACATCAAAATCCAAATCTTAAGTCAATAGTTGTGGACTTAATAGTAAAAGCTTCTGCTTATTTGTGAGTAATTTGGTAGTGTGCCTAGCTTTACATCCTATCCCTGTATGTCAAAAATAACAAGAAGTATTATGGGCACCTATCTTCTTTGTGAGGATCAGTGGAAAAGTGAAATTAAGTGATCCTAATCCTAGGTACACTCACCTTGATTCTAAAAAGTTCAAAGTGTAGAAAGCCCTTGTTCTTTGTTAATTGGTCCTTATTCTTGTGTGAATGTACTGATTGTGGGAAGTAATCTAATCCATAGGTGCATCTCTGCATTTCCAAGGTTATTAAAATATTTCTAAACCAAGAGCCAACATGACCTTTGGTGAGTACCCCAATCCACTTCATTTGTCATTTGATTAATTTATTGTAATTTTTTTGAATTTTTAGGTGTCAAAACCTTTTGTTCTTGCTAATAAATTTAAATAGCACATACACTAGTTTTAGTACCGTGTACATGTCCCTTTTAGCATATATTTTTTGCTAAATAACATGTTTAATTGATCAAATACTACATACAAAATGATGCCCTAGGTCAGTTTAGCGTGTGTGACAGACTAGGTAGCGCTTAAAATTAGGTCAGTGAATTTTAGAATTTTGATAGGGCGTACACCAACTTAGGATAGTAATTTCAAATTAAAATGATGCTTATAGCTTGTTTAAACTCGTATGATGATTTTTATAGTGTGTATGATCAAAATAGTAGCACGTATCGCGTATAGGCCTTTTTGTAAATTTTTCATATTTGATAGGCTTATCCAATTTTGAATGATTTTCGAAATCAATTGATGAATGAAAGTAATTGATCCTGTGATGAAATAAGTGGTTTGATGTTAGTTTGAACATGTTTGATGAATGTTGATTGTCAATCCTGGTTGATTGGTTTTATTTGATTTGATTGTTTTTCTTCTTCTCATAGTAGAATTAGGAAAAAAGATGTCGATGATGATAAGATAGGATTCTGATTGACTTTTTATAATTCACTTTAGATGATTGATTACTGATAGAATGTCACTTGATTCCATAGGTTCACCTCTAGAAGCTATATGTCTGAGGTTTATACCAATGGTCGTTAGACATGGTTGATGACTTGAGCATGCATGAGCGATGATTGATTGGTTGGTGTGGGTTGTTTTTCCTACTAGATATGTCTCGATTATGAGTAAATCAGGGTCTTCTCACTATTATGGATGAGCATTGGCATTCCGACCATAACACCTTTGATTTTCCTATGGGTGATATGACTATCACCCCAGAGGACGTCTACAAGTTGCTGTGGATTCCTACACATGGTGAGATAGTCTATTATGATCAGGTATACGATGGACTAGTTTAAAGGATTCTATTCATAGATCCCATCATTGGTGATGAGAGAATCCCTTGGGAATAGTTCATTTCTTTCCATGTGCTTCCTATGGTTTTGGGTGTCCTAATCAGTGGGTTCTTGTTACCGATATGGTGCAACTTTATTTGTTGGTGCTATATTGTTACAACTTTGGACCTGGGAGCATATTCCTATCAATCAGCCTATTGCAGCTCGGGCTAGAGATCCTAGTTGGCCCTTTTCTTATATATATGAGGGTATCATTGTCTGTTGGTGCTATATTGTTACAACTCTAGACCTGGGAGCATATTCCTATCAATCAGCCTATTACAGCTCGGGCTAGAGATCCTAGTTGGCCCTTTTCTTATATATATGAGGGTATCATTGTCCAATCACATCTAGGCAAGGTTGATTATTGGTGTCAAGTTTTAGATGATTTTGATCAAGTCAGATGGTGTCCATCTATCAGTTGTCAGGCTTGGCAGGAGGACGATAAAGAGTTACCATTCATGTGTATGCCTTGATGGATAATCATTTGTACTCCATTGGTTATTGAACACTTCTGCTTCTACATGGTACTCTGATAGTTTGGTAGGATACAAGGTATGCCACAAGGTTTAGATTTATATGCCCATGTACAGGTAGAGAGATCTTTTTGGGGTCCTTAGGTTGACTAAAGCGTAGAACGAGATGAGATCCTAGGTCTACCACATTTGTCTTGGGACATGCAAGATCAAATTGTTGTGCTGGTATGATGAATGATTATGCTCAGTGGTTTAGTCAAAACCCTTTTCCTTGTTTTACCGATCCTGTAAAGCTAGTACCAGACATTAATGACAGGTTAGAGGATGATGATGATGATGGAGGGGGGAGAAATGGGAGAATAGGGAGGAGAGTTGGGAGGGTTGGGTGAGCTAGGAGAGGTGGGCAAATTATTATACCATTTGTTTCCCAGGTACCTGCTAGAGGTGGTGTGAAGATGCGGGGAGGCAGTGTGCAGATGAGAGGTGGAGGAGTGAGGATGAGGGGATGACCAGTGAGAGATCTCCATCAGGTGAGGATTGCAGGTTGGGGTTAGCATAAGCCTCAGATAGTCGAACATGTGCCAGTTCTACAGGTTACTCAAGTTCCACTAGCACAGGTAGCACAGGTTTCATAGGCACTAGATACCTTGATTCAGGATGTGAGATCCTTATAGGCTAGTTTTTCTGAGATGAGGAGTTAGATAGATCAGTTCAACATGATGATGTAGACCTTTATGGCCTCCATGGATCAACATCACACTCAACCTAGTTCTAGCATAGGTACAAGTATAAATGTTCCTGATATAGGTACAGGTGGTGCAAATACAAGTGTAGGTGTTGGTGGTAGTAGTTGAGCTTGATTTAGTACACCTTATTGTATCATATCATTTTTTATCTAGATATTGTATTGATGTACTTCATGTACTTTGATAGACATTTGATATACATTTGATGGACTCTCTTTACTTATGATGTCATTATATGTTGGAATTTGATTTATGATGATATGCAGTTCTATATGCTCTTATTTATATGCTTATTTTTATGTTTTTCTGATGCAAAATGTTATGGAGGCATTTACTTTAATTTTACTTTTGGATGGATGTCATATTTATGACATAGCTTAGATGGATGCAAAATTAATGACATGCTTTAATCTTTACTGATTTAATGATTTAATTATTAATGATATTTTAAATGGCTATGGAATGCAATGGATACTTAATGATGAGATTAATATGAATAATGATTAATGGACACTAGATGGATCTGAATGCACTTTAAATGTTTAATGGATAATGAATGCAATCTAACTAAAATACAATTTTAATGAAACTTAATGATTAATGGCTAATGAATAATGTAATAATGCAAATTTATTTAATGAATAATTGATAATGAATGAAATCTAACCTAAATGCAACTTAAATGCAATTATATAATAAATTTAATTTAATGATTAATGACTAATGCAATTTGATTTTGTTGTCCAACATATTCGATCGAGTAAAGTAATGATGAACCCTTTTGATTTTACTTAACTCTACCCCCTTTAGCTTTCTTTACATATTTTGAGAAAAGGATCCTCATGCAATCTAACATGAAATTAATCTAAAATGGATGCAACTAGCTATCTCTATTCAAGAAAAGAATGCTCATTTTCATGATTGATCTTTTTGAAACTGAAATTGGCACAATCCTCACTAGTTCAACCATGATGATATGAATACCTCTTTCCTTTCGAATTGCACCTCTGAAGCTGGTAGAAATCTCATTGGTTAGATTTTCAACCATGATAGTTTGAATACCGCTTTCATTGGATTCAATGTTGCAAGTGGATTTTGGCATTATGACATGGAAAATCAAAATGACCAAGGTATCCTATTGCATAAACAAACAAAGATTTTAGTTTCTCCATATGTACATGTCCTCAATGATTCTTTGATGATCATGTCATTAGATGAATGATACATATTTTGAAGCTTCAATCTTAAGACAATCATGCAAAAATAAAGAAAATATCATGCTTTTATCAGTACTCTTTTAGTCCAGGACTTCATTGAATTGCTAAAAAGACATGATTTCACCAATCAAGTAACACTTAAAAAATAAATTGTCATTTTTTCTCAAATCCATCTTTCAAGTAGAACTTCAACTATTTCAAAATTTGTTTGTCATTTTTAATCCTGATAAAAATAAGGTCATGTGAAATCGAGGATCAAAGTCAATCATTATGAGATCAAGTTTGGGTTAGGATTTGAAAGTCTAAGTGTTATACTTGTGGTTAGATGCATTGATTTGTGTCAATTGGTGTTTGTTTAATGAATCACTTTGATTTAGGATAAAATGCCCACAGTTTGATTCCATTGTGATGTTGGACTTGGATAATTTTTTAGATTATGATGAAAGCCTTGGGTATTTACAAATGCAACTCTAGGATTTATTATGCAATATATACAAATGCTGATGAATGCAATAAATACAAGGATGAAAAGGAAATGCAAATACAAGAATGAGACTTGACTTGACTTTCAATAGTGCATGTTTACCAGGTTTTCACTAATTGAATTTATTGCTCCTTTTATCTTTTATATGTTTTTTTTTGCTACCAAGGCACCTATTTGCTAGGTTTTCACCAAGGCACTTTTCTCTTTTTCAATTTTTTTTGTATTTTTGTATTTTTCATTTTTTTTTATCATCAACACGCCTATTTGCTAGGTTTTCACCAAGACAACATTTTTTTCAGGATCCATATTTGAATGTTTTTATTTTCTTCAGGTTCTCTTTTTCACTATTTTTCTATTTCTTCAAGAACTCTTTTTGCTATTTTTTATTTCTTTATGCTCAATTTTCCACTATTTTTTATTTCTTCATGCTCAATTTGCTACTATTTTTTAACTTTTCTATTTTTCTGATTATTTTCTTCTTTTCTCAGGATCAATTTATCAATGTTTTTGTATTTCTTTAGGTTCACTTTTTATTGTACAAAATAAATAGGATGCTTTCCCATCTGATATTCTGATACTCTTTCCACTTATACTCTTTCAACTTCTTTTAGCTATAAAACCTCTTAAGGCGTATGCTATTAATAGGTTCTTGCAATTCTTCTCCATCACAATCAGCTAACTTGTATGTCCAGGTTCCAAAGGAAGAAGTAATGATAAAAGGCCCTAACCAGTTAGCTTCTCATTTTCCATTCTTTTCTCTTTTTGCCTGATTCTTAGGATTTTCCCTCAATTCAAGGTCACCTTCTTGAAATTCCCTTGGCTTGATGTGTTTGTTGTAGTTTCTTGACATTCTATTTTTATACACCTTGAGATGATCAAATGCTTGTTGTTTTTGCTCATCAAGTAACTCTAACTCTTGAAGTCTTGTAATTCTATAATCTTCCTCTATTAATAATCCATGTAATGAAACCCGTAAAGATGGAATCTCTACTTCTAGTGGTAATACTACTTCAGCTCCATATACTAATGAGAAAGGTGTAGTTCTTGTTGGTGTTCTCATACTTGTTCAATATGCCCATAGAGTTAGATTTATTTGGATGTGCCAATCTCTTCCTGAGCTAGCCACTGTTATTTTCAATATTTTTAGGATATTCTTATTAGTAGCTTCTTCTTGTCTGTTTCCTTGGGTATAATAGATGGAAGATGAGTGATGAATCATATGAATTTTTTTGCACAACTCCTTTATGTCTTTGTTCTTGAATTGTTTAGAATTGTCTGTTATTATGGCTTGAGGAATACCATATATGCAAATTATATGGTTCAAAATAAACATTTAAATTTGTTTTCTCATTGCAATAGACAAAGGCACAACTTCGACCCATTTGGTAAAATATTTTCCTGCGGTGATTATGAACTTATGACTGTTGGATGAAGGTGGATAAATCATACCGATTAGATCCAACCCCCATTGATAGATGGGCTAAGGAGTAGTCATTGGATGTAGTTCTTGAGCTAGCACATGAATTAAATTTCCATGATATTATTATTTTTGGCATATCTTTGCAAAATGGCATGCATCTTTCTCCATGGAGGCCCAATAATATCTCATCCTTAAAAGTTTCTAAGCTAAGGTTAACC
Source organism: Chamaecyparis obtusa (assembly GCA_027943335.1). Classification (NCBI taxonomy): domain Eukaryota; kingdom Viridiplantae; phylum Streptophyta; class Pinopsida; order Cupressales; family Cupressaceae; genus Chamaecyparis; species Chamaecyparis obtusa. Next base: position 1,428,922 of record BSBK01002822.1, on the reverse strand, counting down.
CATTCGAATGTGACCCACATATTCCCTCGTGGACTTCTTGAAAAGCTAATTTTGATTCCTCCTTCTCTAGGCACCTTAAAAGCATTCCGTCAAGACTCTTGCGATACAATGTGTCAAATACAAGGGTATAGCGAGAGGCTTGTCTTATAAAGTTTCTTTTTATGGTTTTGAGTTTGGTCCAAGGGTAAAGTTTGGTCTTTCAAATAAGTATAAGTGGATCCATACCAAGGAGAGTTATGTCCAACCAATAGGCAAATGATTTGGGAATCGGATAGGTCAAATGCAGGTTGTTCCTTCTACCAAGAATTTGTATCTTGCACTTTGATTTGACATATATAAGAGTGAAGCTAATTTCACCATGAATCTCTCTCTATGAAACTATGGTTCAACTCATACTTTACTAAAGTCTTTCTTATGTAGTAGATTGCCTTTTCTTTTTCATTCTCATCTTCTTGAGCCAAGAGTGCACCTAAGGAATGATCTATCGCTGAAATATACAATATTAAAGGCTTTCCTCTTATTGGTGGCATTAATATTCATTGATTCATGAGGTATTTCTTGAGGAGTGTAAAATATTCTTCACATTTGTCATCCCATTTGAATACTACGTCCTTGTGAAGGAGTTGAGTAAAAGAGTGACACTTTTCTGCTAGTTGTGAAATGAACCTTCTTATGGATTGAAGCCTTCCTTGGAGAGATCTCATTTGAATCATGTTTTTAGGTGCCCCCATCTCCATTATTTATTTGAATTTTGTAGGGTCTACTTCAATACCTTTTACCAAAACTATATACCCTAGAAATTTCCTGGATTGTACCCCAAAGGCACAATTTTTCGGATTTAATCTCACCTTGAATTGTTCAAGCCTTGTGAAAATTTTCTCTAAAATTGGAAAATTTTCTTTTCTTGAATGAGATTTAGCTAGGATATCATCCACATAATCCTTTAATAATTTGTGCATCATGTCATGGAATATAGTGGTCATAGTTCTTTGGTATGTCACTCCTACATTTTTAAGACTACGGGGCATAACATTCCAACAAAATGTCCCCCAAGCACATGTAAAAGTTGTTTTATCCTAATCTTCGGGTGCAATTTTTATTTTATTGTACCCACTAAATCCATCCATAAGAGAGAACATAGAGTGATCCAATGTCAAATCCACTATTGTGTCTATGCTTGGTAAGGGGAAATCATCCTTTGGACATGCTAGATTGAGATCTTGGAAATCTATGCAAATTATGATTGATTTATATAGTTTTGAAATAGGTACAATATTAGATATTCATTCAACATATTAAATATCTCTAATGAAACCCACTTTTAATAACTTCTCCAATTCAACCTTGACAAGTAGTGCAATATGTGGGTGAATTTTCCTTCACTTTTGCTTGATAGACTTGATTCTAGGTTTGATATTCAAACGATTCATAATTAAATTTGGGTCCAACCATGGCATATCATCATAGGACCAAGAAAATTTTATTTTTATTTCTTTGAAAAAAATCCACAAATTCTTCTTTCTCTTCTTTTGATAATGAGGTTGCAAGATGTATAATTTTAGCCTCTAATTTTGTCCCAATGTTGATCTTTTATGTTGGCTCTATCAAGATAGGTGATCTTTCTTCATAATGTTTGGGAAAAGTATCCAACCTCTCTTCCTTAGGTTCCACAATTGGGTTTTCACCTTTGTAAATGTCTTTTATTTCTTTCTCTTTTTGGTCTAGTACTACCACATTATGGTTTTCACCACTAGACTATTTCATTTTATTCTTTTCATCAATTTTTTCTTTTATTTCTTGACTAAGAGATTGGATATTCTCTCTCATAATTTCTCCTTGATATAATTAATTATTAGAAGAGGGTTCAACTTAATTTAGGAACAAGGCCAAATAATTGTCATTTGGGAAGGTGGAAATGTCATTCGGCTCTATGGAATCCCATTAAATGAGTTCCGGGTATACAAGAGATAATATATCATTGGCTAGGTTCAAGTTGTCAGGGTTTAGGGACATGAATTTTTTCAATGGTTCATATATTGTATCACTTAAGTCTATGACATGCGCTTGTTCTAGGTGTTCCATAGAACTTGTATCGAAATCTCCCTCACTAGAGTCCTCTTGGGTTTGTTGAGGAAAAAAATCTTGTGGATTAAACTTGTCACTAGATTCTTCCATTTTTGGTAACCTTGGGTATATAGGGTTCTCCTACCCATTGAGATCCTTTTTCTTCTTGACTTGGAGTAAACTCTTGAGTATAAACTAACCCTTGGTTAGAACTTGAAGCTTGGTTTGAACTTAACCCTTAATTTAACTCTTGTCTTTTACTTGGATTATACATAGGAGAATAAGTATGGATAACATCTACCTCTTTGTCTTGACAAGATTCACTAGATAAATAATCCCATTCCCATTCATTAGAGTCTTCATCACTTTAGGAATTCAATTGCAAAATTTTTTCATAGAATTGGGGATGATTCTTTTGAGTATATCCTAGTTCAAGATATCCTAATCCTGATTTTTATTTGCTATCTCTCCAGACCATTTCCATACGTTCCACCAATCGTTAATTTATATTTCCCAAAGGTCCTCTTCCTTTGTATCCCATATTTGGTATGATTTTGAAACCTTTTCCATATTGGCATGTGGGAATACTAATGTTTTAATCCTTTTTTCATTAGCATTTGATTCATATTCCTCTTTATAGAGCCACTTTAGGATTTCATTGTCATATTCTTCCATGGATGAAGAAGTGCTAGCTCTTACAAAAAGGTCATTATATTTTTGGGGAGGATTAGAACTAGAAGGTCTACTATGAGACCTAGGGAAAAGTGGAAAATCCATCAATGATAAGGAATATTCACCTACACCATTTTTCTTGATCTTACATTTCTTTTCAAAATTCTTCATCATTATATCCATCTTTTGATAATGGATCTATTTGGCTTGTATTTGAGAAGATTTTAAATTATCCTCTTCTTCTTTTTCCTTAGGATTTTCCTCACTAACTTTCTCTTTTCCTTTAGTTGACATAGCTAAGTTAGTGGGATTTTGATTTTCTTTAACAAGTGTGTCTTCTTACTCCATCTTTTCTTTTCCTTTAGCTAAGGAAATGTCCTTTTAACTTTGACCTTGACTCATTTGACTTGATGTGGTGCATTTGGTATTGAAAGGAACTAATGAATCATTTATGGGCTTGATATTATTGCAATATTGAAATGGATTTAAATCTCTACTCACCATGATTCTTGACCCATGTAAGGAAAAATTAATCATTGATAGTACATTGAGGGTATCACTTGCATCTCATGTATCCATGGTCTCCCCAACAAAATATTATAATTCAATTTCAAATCCAGAACTTGACAAACTATTTCTTTCTGAATAGGACCAACTCGGATAGGAAGGACTATTATCCCTTTGGAGGACCTTAATTCATCATCATAATCCTTTATAGTTATCTTTATTTTAGGATCAACAGATTATTTAGAATGTCCTAGGGCTTTGAAAAGATTCAAGGTGCAAATATTTAGACCATCTCCTCTATCAATAAGGACCCTTTTGACATGATGCTTATGTATCAAGACTTCAATATGCAATGGAGATTTTGGGGATGGTTCAAAGACATGTAATATTGCTTGGAAAAAGATAGGCAATGCAGTGCAATAAGGTGTCCAACCATATTCTAAAATTTTGTTGGCAATTTGGCTAAGTAGGATATCATAATGTTGTCATTATGGCAACATATACTCAACATGAAGATAGCATAATTGAAGGAAGTAGTTTTGTATGAGCACATTAGAAAATTGTCTAAGTACAACAATGTTGACCAGTCTAATCGGAGATAGTTTTGATTAGCGACATTCACAGAAGAAGGTTCAATGCATGCACACTTGAACATAGATCATTCTATGTATATCAAATCCACATATGAGAGCGCAAGTCTGTACGACATGTACATAAGAAGATATTGAAGATTTACAAAGATAGTGTTGAGCCGACCTGCATAGAGCAGAAGACAGAATATGATTTCATTGAGTTAAGGGATTATTTTGTTTTTCAAAATAATGACTTGACTAGTTAGGGACGACATCCTAGATTTTTACCCTAAGGCAGCATGATTTAATTTTATATTTTGAGAAGAGTGTAAGTATTGTAAGCCGACTGGAAGTTATTTATTGCAATAACTTGTATATATGTAAGTATTATGTAATGCGAAATGTACAAGTTAGATAAAGCAATTGTAATAAGTTGATGTATGATGCGAAGTTATATATTGTAAGAAGAAAGAAAGTAAGAACTATATATGAAAGCGAATAGCCTACAAAGCTAGATCAGAATAGGAAAGTTATTCGACAACAGTAAAAGGTTTTGTATTTTACCTTTGTACCAAAATCTATTATTGTAAATTGCATGTTTGGACAGTGAGCCTGATGCAGTTGCATTCTGGCTTATTGCTCGATGCCTAAAGATTTTGGCAGTCTCAGTATCTGTCTGGTGGAGTTTGTTTACTTGGTTGGTGATATCGATAGATGACTGGAGTTTCTTGGTCTTGGTGGTAATCCTTAGTTGGAAGGTCTGGTGGATCTCGGTGGATGTTGGTCACTTAGTGACTTGGTGTTTTGTTACTTGGTGCTCAGTTACCAATAGGGTCTCGGTGTTCATGTCTGTTGCTCGATCGCTAAAGTGGCTCGATTGTTGGAGGGCTCGGTCATTGAAGGGAGCTTGATCATTGAAGGAGGCTTGACATTTCTGGTGCTCGGTAATGCTTGAGGAGCTTGGTTGGTATGGTTGCTCGGTATGTTTCTTGATGCTTGGTAGTTTGGCTTACCGATGGTTGTTCTTGGAGATTCAACTTGGTCAACTGGTGCATTTAATTTGGGCCACATTCCTTGAGTTATGGATTGACCGTTGGACATGTAGGGACCTAGATCTAGCGTGTTGCATTCCCCTATGTGGATCTGGAGGCTGACTTGGAGATTTATTTATTGTAAGGCTATTTGAGAGGTGACTGATGTTTGGGCATTCAATATTTGTATCTTTTGGGAGCCGACTGGCTTTGGGATTTAATATTTGTTTGTAAGAGTTATTGTTTGATCTAGCTGACTTGTGTCTTGGATTAGTATTTAAGAAGATGGTTGGGTAGTTGTTTAGGTAGATTTTGAGTAGCAGATAGTGGTAGATCTGTGAAAGTAGAGTTAGTAGCTTGCGAGCTTAGGTAGTAGAAGATTTCTTGGTGACCTACGGGTACAAGTTTAGATTCTTCTTGGTGTGCCTACCAGTGTCCTATTATGTTGTAGACCTGGGCTAGCTAGAGTTGGTGAAGTTGTGGAAAGATCTTGCAGATCAGATTGATATCTAATAGTCGATTATATCAGAGCTAGTGGTTGAGGCTTGGAGACAAGGAGATTGCTTGGAAGGTTGTGAGTACAAGTTTAGATCTACCTTAGGGTTTCCACCAAGTTGATGTGTAGTGTGTCATAGAACTAGACTGGTTGGTGTTGTAATTGGATTTTGGATCTTGCAGAATTATTTCTTGCATTGTAATTGGCCATAACCAGGAAGGCCTTACAGCCTGACACATTGCATGTAATCAGTTAGTTGATGAATAAAGTTATCTATTTTCTTTCAGATCTTGTTTGGTGTTGTGTTATTCCACTATGTTGGTGTTTGGATGCAAGGTCAGACAGTCCTTCATTGTATTCTCCATCCTTGACTACATCAGGTGGTATCAAAGCAAAGGTTTGCTCTTGTTGGAGTAGAAGGTTGACCTAGCAAGGCTGATCTTGTGAAGTTAATCTTGTTGGTGAAGAGATTGTGTGCAATCTGAGTTGCAGATCCGTGGCACTGAATTTGTGAAATTGTGGCCTGGTTTTTTGTACAAGGTGGCAGGTTGCGATCTGACTTGCATATAGCTTGGAGATTGTCACAAGGTGGTCAGTGTTAGGGTTTGTTGCAGAAGGTTTTCAAAGATCTTTGGAGATGTCTCCGAGAGGATTGGACCTTGGTGATGTGATTTTTGAGAGGTTTTCTTGATTAGAAGCGGATTTTCTAAACCACATGGAGAACTGAGTTAAGAAGCTTGTGAGAGAAAGTGTTGTTGAGCTTTGTAAAGCTTACTGGAGTTGGAGCATGCCGATCCAGAGGAAATTTGTTTGGCCGGTTAGAAGGCTGGTTCATGAGAGAAGACATCTTGACAAGGTTTCCTATGATAGTTTAGAGGTTGAAGAGGTATGTGAAATTGGTTTTGATGGTCAGTTGGTGGATTCTTCCATGAAATCTGCAAAGCAACCTATGGCTTTTGTTGAGTTACCTGTGCTTACTGACGATGTTGTGGACCTCGTTGGAGCTAGTGAGAAGATTGGTTTTCATGTTTAGTCGGTTGTGCCTGACATGGAAATTGCAGAGCATCTGGTTGTGCTTGATCAGATTATTATTGGTATGGAGTTACCCGTTGTTGAACACCTCAGTGATGTTGGTGTTACCAAATTTCTTTTACTCAGTGTTGTGGTGTAGATGTTGTTTGCTGGTTGCAGACTTGAGTTGTTGGGTGGTAGTGATAAGTCCAGTGATGAGATTCTGAGATGGGATTCTTCCTTGATCCTTGGTGATGGATTGATGGCTCAGTTTGTTCAGGATGTTAAACATGTTGATTGGTTGAGTTGTAGATTGGTTCTCTTTCCTGTGATGGAATGGAAACCTTTGGTGAAGATGAAGTGGAGTTGGTGGTTTTTAGATGTTCCCTTTGGTGAGAAAGTGTGGGACACACTTTTCTTTGTACCCTAGGAGTCTGATGAAGTAGCATCCTAGCTTATTGCTCGGTGCCTAAAGATTATGGTAGTCTCGGTATCTCTTTGGTGGAGTTCAGTTACTTGGCTAGTGATTTCGGTAGAAGACTAGAGTTTCTCAGTCTTGGTGGTAATCCTTAATTGGAAGGTTTGGTGGATCTTGGTGGATGTTGGTCACTCAATGACTTGGTGTTTTGTTACTCGGTGCTTGGTTACCAATGGGGTCTCAGTGTTCATGTCTGTTTCTCAGTCCCTGAAGTGGCTTAGTTGTTGGAGGGCTCAGTCACTGGAGGGAGCTCGATCATTGAAGGAGGCTTGACATTTTTGGTGCTTGGTAATGCTTGAAGAGATTGGTTGGTATGGTTGCTTAGTATGTTTCCTGATGCTCGGTAGTTTGGCTTACCGATGGTTGTTCTTGGAGATTCGGCTTGGCCGACTAGTGCATTTAATCTAGGTCACGTTCCTCGACTTGTGGATTGACCATTAGACATGTGGGGACCTAGATCTAGCATGTTTCTTTCCCTTATGTGGATCTGGAGGCCGACTTGGAGATTTATTTATTGTAAGGCTATTTGAGAGTCGACCGATGTTTGGGCATTTAATATTTGTATCTTTTGGGAGCTGACTGGCTTTGGGATTTAATATTTGTTTGTAAGAGTTATTGTTTGATCCAACTGACTTGTGGCTTGGATTAGTATTTAAGAAGATGGTTGGGTAGTTGTTTAGGTAGATTTTGAGTAGTAGATAGTGGTAGATCTGTGAAAGCAGAGTTAGTAGCTTGCGAGCTTAGGTAGAAGAAGATTGCTTGGTGACCTATGGGTACAAGTTTAGATCTTCTTGGTGTGCCTACCAGTGTCTTGTTGTGTTGCTGACTTGGGCTAGCTAGATTTGGTGAAGTTGTGGAAAGATCTTGCATGATCTTGCAGATCAGATTGATATCTGATAGTCGGTTATAGTAGAGCTAGTGGTTGAGGCTTGGAAACAAGGAGATTGCTTGGAAGGTTTGAGTACAAGTTTAGATCTGCCTTAAGGTTTCCACTAGGTTTTTGTGTGGTGTGTCACAAAATTGGACTGGCTGGTGTTGTAATTAGATCTTGGATCTTGCAAAACTATTTCTTGCATTGTAATCAACCGTAACCAGGAAGGCCTTACAGCCTGACACATTGCATGTAATCAGTTAGTTGATGAATAAAGTTATCTATTTTCTTTCAGATCTAGTTTCTTGTTGTGTTTTCTACTGTGCTAGTGTTTGGTTGCAAGGTCGGTTATTCCTTCATTGGATTCTCCATCCTTGACTACATCAGAGCTCATCTTGAAAACATTATGTTTTGTAATAGAAACTCCTAATAGGATTGAGGCTTCTAACAAGGCCTAGAGTCCTTTAACCAGGGCAAAAACACTATATGCATGTAATAGACTCCTAATAGTGTCAACATCCTTAACTAGATACTTTCAATTAGTGGATCAGTTGTGGGTACCATCCCCACCGGGGTTTTCCCTTGGCCAGGGTTTCCTCGAGAACAATCCTAGTGTTATGAGTTCATTTGTTTTATTGTTATGCTTATTATTCAGTTTACTTGGTTTAGTTTCTTATGCAATCTTCAAGTTAATTTCTTATATCCATAATTGGGCAAAAGTAAAAATTTGTGAAATATTGATTCACCCCTCCTCTTAGTATTTCCTAAATCTAACAAATTTATCGACATCCAAATTAAGTGGAACATTGGTCTCAACAAGAGCCTTTTCCAAGATTTCCTTGTGGATAGGTGAACGTTTGAACAACTCCAAGATTGAAATTTGTGTGGGAGCTCTTTGGACTTTATCCACAAGATTGTATTTCTTTGATGATGAATATGTTTGACTTGGTAGAAATTTTTTAGGGGTAACCCCTTACAAGGTGATTTTGGACGCTTGCCCCCTAGTCACAATATTAGAGGCTTCTTCTTGTTGTTTTTCTTTCACCACTATGAAATTGATGGTATTTACATACCCCATAAAAGAATTATAGTGTTGTCATAAGTATGGGTGAAATTAAATTTTCCATTCCCTCTCTTGTTGTTTTGATTCGAATTGAAGGTTTCACCTTTCTCATGATTCAAGAAAGGAGTCTTGAATGCCGTATGATCTTCATTATTTTGAGGACCCTCAAATTTGACCGTGTCACCATCTATCAAATATTGGACCAAGTGTTTGAGTTTCATACATTCATTGGTCTTATGCCCTTTATTTCGATGGTATTTACAATGATGGGAATCATTCCACAAAGATGGTTTAACTTGGGGTTCGTATGGTCTTTATTTTGGTAAGATGATGATTTTTTTGGCAACAAGGGTTCTCAAGGCATTCTCCAAAGGTTCTCCCAAGAATGTAAACTTTCTCCTTTGAGCTGGGTTAAAGAAAGGCCTTAGTTTATTCACACCTTTATTATTGAAAGAGTTGTTATTATTATTAAAAGGGATCTTAGGTGTTTGATTGACATTATTCATTTGATTGGACCCACTTGATAAATTAAAAGGGGTGGCTTTAAGGTTGTTGGCTTCTACAACCCCATCATTTACAAGATTTTTGTTAGTGTTTTTCAACCAAAACCTTGATTTATCATTGTTGTTGTTAGCACCCCTATTATTATTATTATTATTATTATTATTATTATTATTATTATTAAAGTTATTATTGGTGTTAGGATAGCCTTTGTTCTCCTTGAAAAGTTTGATTTCTCATTTCTTTACTAACACCTCTTCAATCTTAATCCCATTTTTTGATAATATTTTCAAAGGTTGGGGGACATTGAATTTGTAATCGATAGTTCATTTCCATGTTCAAGTTATTCATGAAAATCTCCATTTTCTCCTTTTTAGGTACGCTTCTTGGATATCTTGCAAAAATTGTTCTCCGTGTATGGAGGAATTATAGAAAGGGCTCACCATATTTTTTCTTAGTATCACATAGGTTTAGCATGGTGATTTTGTGTTCAATGTTATAAGAGTAGTGAGTCACAAACTTGGAGGCCAATTCTTCAAAAGTTTTTATTCCTGGGGTCAATTTTGAAAACTACTCCATGGCTAGCCCTCCAAGGCTTCTTGGGAATAATCTCATTAGGTAAGTAGTGTCATGAATTAACTCAATGCTTAAAGCACAAAACTCTCTCAAATGGTCTTGTGGGTCGGATTCACCCAAATACTTGTCATATCTTGGAAAGACCACATTGGAAGGAAAAGGCACCATGATCAAATTCCTATCAAAAGAAAAAGGACATAAGGCTTTAATTGAAAATGGTTTGGGTTCAGACGCCTTTTTATGCTATCAATTTGGGCTTGGAATAGCTTGAGTTTTTTGTTCATGACCCCTAATGTATTCTCTTCTTCCTCATTCTTCTTTAAGGTCGATGTATCGTAATCATGAGGAAGTTTAACTCTTGATTGAGCTAAGTTGAGAAAATATCTCTCTTTATCCCTTTCTAAAAGTTTTTCCATGACTTCAAGAAATATGGGATCCTGGGCGGCCCTATTATCCCTTTCCTCGGTTGTTTCTGTGTGTCCTCGATTTATTTGGTGATTTTCATCTTGGTTTTCATGATTTCTCCCTTGGTTAAAATCATAGAAATGATTGTTTCTCACCATAGGATCAACTTTTTCTTCAAATAGGTTGGGAATTCTCTCTTCTTGTTCTTGTTGTTCTTCAAAAGGGGATTGGAATATGAAATCTTCGTATGGAATCTCTTGACTAATGCACATGCCATCTTCTTCAAGAGATATTTTCAATCGATGAGATCTAGTAAAAACTGACATTAACAAGGGTTGAGTCAAGTGAAATTTTTCCCTCTTGGTGATTGTTCTTTAGGAAGATTTTTAAAATATTAATTGATTTGTAATGGATGCTTCTTCCTTGTAACATTTATTTTCAAACACAGAAAACACAAAAACACTTGTCTTTTAATTGACCTCTAAACACAAAATATTTGAATACGTGAGAACGTTTTCACGGGTCTTCCACAAGAAATCACTTCAAGTAATCTACCTAAAGTCAATTTTGGCTTTTAAAATGGCTCTAATGAGGTACTCTTGCTAATTAATAAGGAGCTAGTATGGACTCTGTTCAAAATAAAATTAAGTTTCATCCCCCATTATAGGGGCCTCCCACCACTGGTATGTTGGAGTTTTGCTCAATCTCAAAGGACTACTCGAGGAGGTTCAATTCTTGAACTTCCTTTGTCACTCACCCCATTAAGGATGAATGCATTTTATTTTAAAGTGGGTCAGATTATTGTGGCAAAAGCAATTTTAACCCACTTTGGGTTGTCCCTCTCACTGGCTTCGTTAAGGCATGTTCTTGGGAGGGGAGCCCACTAAATATCTAACATGTTCATGAAAGCAAATGAAATGAAATGAAAGAGTAGGTTTGGAAATTTGATTCACCAAAGGCGAAGAGCATATCCCTACTACTTTCCACTTCCAAACACAATAAACATTGTTCAATTTCCAAGCCTCTTTTAATCTAAGGGGAATTGAGTACTTCTAGATTTCTGATTCACCTAAACGGTGAAGAGCATAATCACCTAATACTCTTGTCTACAAACAATAGGCTTAATTTAGTGTTTGTTCATTCCTTTGACCTTTCTTTTACTTGAAATATTTGATAGGTTTGGAATTTTGATTCACTAAAATAAGTGAAGAGTATAGACATACCACCAAATCTAAAAAATAATAATAGGTCTTATAATTATGCTAGATTCAAATCAAATTGCCACAATTTAATCAAATGCACAAGGTTTTAGGCATACCTTTTTTGAAGCTAGCAAAGGCTAGGGGCATTTTTTATTTTATTTATACATTTTTTATACTCACCTAGTGGTGATTATTCCATGTCCTTAGCATCCTCTTTTTAAGATTATTAGTCCAACACAAATTCCAAGAAAAGGTGAATAAATTCAAGCAAATCAAAATCTTACTCCTTCCTTAAAAATGATTTAAATTGACAAATATCAATGAACAAAAAGCCAATTAAGAGAAACAAATTTAGAATTGTAAGCCTCAATTATTTTCAAGTACCTCTCATAGGGTTCTCCTTCTTGCTTTGAATCCCCCAATAAATTGTTGAGGTGAGCTATCTTTTCCTTTTTCAACCTTATCTTTATTTGTTTGTCCTCCCTATTAACCCCGGTCTTTGGTTTGTGGACTTTCTTATGCAATGTCATTTGTAAAACATAGAGAATTAATCATTTTCTCACAGAATTTAAAATTTCATAAAACCACTAGTACACACTACATAAAGCATTTAAGCACTATTTTGACTAGTGTACACACTACATAATATATTGTAAGGGCTATTTAAATGTTTATATGCGCTACTATATCATTTAAATGCTAACAAATAATTATTAGAAAATAACATTTAAAACATGAAAATTATTGTAAGTGCTAATACAGTGCGTGCATGCGCTACGAGGTTAGGGTATATGCACTAAGAGTTAGATAGAAGACATAAAGATTCACTATGCATTGACACCCTGCATAAAGGCGTTACAATTCATCATGTACATGTTATTTGACAACTTGAATGCATTGACCTTTGCGTTGTACTCGCTATTGCAGGGCTTGAAAGCATTATTTCACATGTCAAACAGAGAATTAAAGCAAATATTCATACAATTTAGTCAAATAAACTTGCAATTAAGCTGTAGAGGTGAGATGCCCCATGGTGGGCACCATTTTGTGTATAAGAAATACCTTCATGAGATTAGTTTGCTAAGAATCAATCCAAATTGAACTAATTTAACATTAAAAACATGATGAATTGAAAGCTTAAAACAAGAAACATCTCATGGATCCCTATTTAAAGATGCTAATGAATGGCTCTCAACAAGAATCCATTAGAGACAACCCTAAAATTAGAATATTAAGCTAAGAATGATGAAATAAAGCCTAATTTGATCAAAATATGCTAAAACTATGTTTTGCAAATCAAATTGACTATAATAAGTATGCAATTTTAAAATAAATGAGGGATCCATTTCTCCTGATTTTTGCCTTCTATTTATAGATTTTTTCAAGCTTAGGGGGTGGAGTAAGTTTAATCATGGTCAAGCTTGAGTTAAGTTCATGGTTTTAAATGTTGAGATAATTTAAATATTTTATCCTCAAAGCTTGGGACAATGAGACAAAATGAGTGGTCAAGATGCATTCTCAAGGTGAGTGATTTAGATTCAATTTCGCTTTGATCCATGAAAGCTCAATTCTCAATTCCTATTGGTTGATGCAATTCCTTCACATGTGGTAGGTGAGAAATTTTAGGAATTAATTAATTAATTAATTTTAATTTCTTTAGCCATGTGTACCCCTTGAATGGGTTGGATTTGATTTAATTCACTATACAATTGATTTGATTAATTGCATAATTAAATAATTTATTTGATTTAATTAATCCTCTTTGGCTTTGATTTCCATTAATTTTTTATTTTTCTTTGATTGCTCTCTTGGATTAGCCTAACCATTTTTAGGTGTCTACACCATCTCATGCTTTAGGTTATCTTTATCTTTAGCAAGCTATTCATATTCATTTGATTTATCTTTTGGGGCTTGTGAATTATTAGCGCTTCCTTTCAGTTGTAATGGTTTAAAAAGATCGTTCCTCTTCTCTCTGGAATTTTTCAGTTGCTCTTTCAGATTTTATATAAAGCTTTCAACCTCTTTGAGTTTTTCTTTCATTTCAATGTTCTCACCATTTGATTTGTCAACATCTTCAAGTGAAATCAAGATCTTCTTTTGAATACTACTCAAAAATGTTGAATCGCCCATCATGACCTTCCTCAAGCTGTTAGACTTCTTCTGAGGCACTAGGCTCTAAAACCAATTATTGGTATTGAGGAACATTGAGAGGGGGGGAACTAGTGTCCAATACTTTTTAACTTTATTAAATTTATTGGACAACCATAAACTAACCATAATGAAAAGTAAATAGATAAATAAAAAAGTAAGCATCCACAAACTCATGACACCGTGATTTTTGCGTGGAAACCTGGTTAAGGGAAAAATCACGGTGGGGATAGAACCCAAAAATATCTCTGTAAAAATATAATTAACCCTGTTAAGGGTAATAATACAAAATGGGAATGCACTATCATTCAGGTAAACTTCCTAGAGCACACTAATGAATTACAAAAGAGGGTTACAACCCTTCATAATCTCACTGCTTATAAATTGTGTTGGACTACAATCCAAAATGATGAACTAAGAAATAGCATCATATATGCCAATACAGTTCCATGCAAGTACATTAGATATACATCAACCTACCCTTTACAATCAGATACATAATATCTTTAACCTTCACATAATATACTCTTACCATTGAATCATATGAATAATCACAACAACTCAAGATTATATACCTATCATAAAAAAATAATAAGTTCATTGTCAGCTCTAATAGAAAAATATGTAATGTGTGAAACCTTGAGAAATACACCGATCAAATCTCCATGTTAACTGTTAGTAAATAGATTTGTCTTCTTAAACAACCTTCACAAATGACTCGAAAATGCCCAAAATCAAAAGACAAACTAGAACTAACAGTTGAGCTACTTGCAATGAAATGTGCAAGCACTCTCTGAATTTTAATGTGAAGGTACAACTTCCTTCGTTAGATTTATGATGAATAAACGTGGGTTATGTCTTTAACCGAAAGACACAAAGGCATAACAATATTTACTTATTGACATGAAGTAAATGTGATTACAATTTAAAGAATGAGAAATGAAAAATGGACGTCCTACAGATCACTGATTCAACATTCCCATCATAGAGAAATAAAGAAAGATTTAACATTTCATTTTACATATATGAAACATAAAGCCAACTGACTTCATGATTTACACTTGAACTTGACAAAATGGGCAAGACAACGTTTAAAAATGATTGGAATCATTAACTGATTTATTTCAATCAAGAAAACATACATTTAAAACCTACAGATTACATAAACATATCCTCCTTCTATTCTTAAAAATTTAATAAAATGATCAATAGATCATTTATATCCCTGCCACACTTAACAAGCCTGCAAAATAAAATACTATTTCTCCCTCATCCTCTGTTACAACAATCAAAATAATTTATCTCCTCCCTGTAGCTAACTGACTCTCAGAGAAAGAAGAACCCCTCATATGTCTAAATTTTTACAATAAATAATGTTTCTCAATTGCCTTTCGGATCCTGTAACTGTTTCTTGAAAAGACTGAATTTCCTTTCACTTTCAATTCCCGATGATTTTCTCCTTTTGCATTTGATACTTTTACAAACTATTGATTTAAAATTTTATAATAACATAGCTTAATATATTTTTAATGATATATATAATTTGATTTTGGACATGTGGCATTTTGTTGGAGACAACCAAAGTCACAAAACGTGACTATCATTTTCATGACAGTTTTATAAACCCTCGATCTGTAGAAAATAACTTTTGTTGTAGAAATAATTTTGGAAATAGCTCTGGTGGAAGTCTGCAAAACTAGCCTTTTCACAACATATCCAAAACTGAGCAAAATCCAATGGTGGAAATGAGAGTTATGCCCCCCGCACTGAGACTAATTTTCTGGCATCAGAAAATTTGAGATTATTGACTGTTTAAGAAATCCTATCAAAAGATCCTTATCTGCTATACTATATGAATATTTTATAATGTATCTTGGACTTGCAAAGGATTTTAAATGTTCTTAAACAATAAGAAAATACCAGACCCCTTCAAGATATTCAAGTGTCCCAAAATCAAAACTAAATAATTCTCTTTTCTATTTCAACTTTATTTTCCATTCAACAGTCACATATGAGAGCTCAACCACTTGTTTTCACTACTATGTCTGATGGTGAAAGGATTCTCTTGACCATGAGACAAGTGTACCCATATATACCATATTTTTGGAGATTGCATGACATTGAACTTAAAATGTCAAACTTCTCACCCTCTGAAATCGGAAACCGAATATTTGAACTCTGAATTTAGAACTTTGAATTGATAGACTGCACATTTTGAACTTTGCCTTTTGAATATTGAATCTTGAACATTGAACTTTGAAGTTCCAAGTTCAATCTCAATACAATCTAGAATGCTGCTCCTTCAGAATTATACTCTTACAAAATCATCATTAGCAATAAAAACCAACAAGATACCGGGACAATTTAGGAATTATTTCCATGGGGCTTTTTTTTTTGAAAGTTTAAAACTTGGGGTGTTGAAAGCAAGCCAACAACTGGCTCTGACTGGGGATGTGTGTTCTAAGGTGCACGAAGAATTCAAAAATCTTTGGTTAAAGGCCAGTGTCTAGCACTCTTGGGCAATAGAGTCAAGGTAGAAATGAAGGATAGAGGGCTGCTTGCAAAGAGGGGAAGAAAACAGGGGAAGACCAAAACAAAACACCTAAGTAAAACAAGCCGGAGACAAGCAAGCTAAACACCTAAACTAACCAGCAAAACAAAAACTTATTTACAAAAAGACAGGGCTAGCAGCCCATACCTCCAAAGATGCCTCTCGATGCTCATGTGAAGCCATTGACTAGCTATGAGAAGTATCTGCCAGTGCGGATGAGAGGTTGATACATGAGATGCACCATTCCAAATAGATAATTAATGACTACTGCAAGGAGAGATGTGACCACAATATGCTGCATTAACTTAGAAATCATGTCAGCTCCAAAAAGCCAACTCACATCATAAAATTTAGGCTGCACTATCCTTCTTGGAACCTTCAAATCAAAACCCGGGGCTAGGCTTGCTGAAAATCTATCTCTTGTAAGTCCATCAACAATTTCATGTTTAAAATAGAATGCCTCCAAACCTTGAGGCTGAGACCATTCCTTTCGAGTTGGTATGAAATCAAACAAGAAGACCTCATATTCTACCTCCTCCTCAAGCTCAAAAACATTGGGCTTTAGATTGTCAATCAATGCATTATGATCAACACTAGGCCAAAAAAAGGAAGCATTTGGATCTTTAATTTCAAAAATCAAAGGCATCAATGTTAAATTATTCTTTACCCCAACCAAACTCATATGGTCTTCATTATGCACTTCTGTGTCAACTGCCTCAGTCAGCTATGAATGATTTGTTGAGGGAACTTCTTGCTGGTTGTTATGCTTTGGATTAACTGCAGCTTCCTTGCTTTGCTGGTGTATGATCATGCTCCTAGAACTTTCAAGATAACCTTCTTCCTGCTCTTTTCTGTCATATATAAGATCATAGGGTACAAACAGAGGATTATCTTTAATTTTAAAATCTTCAATGAATTCAACAGGTAAGTATAATGCATTCACACTGCCCCAGACAATTTCATCATCATCATTTCTCAATTGATTCTCTACTGCTACAATGTTAACTATATTGTTGCCTTGGCATCCAGAAGAAAAATTAGAATTCACAATTTCTTCTTGCGTGTTACAAGCTGAACTATCCTCATGGTATTTAGTTAAAGGCAATAATTTTTGAAAACTACTTTCAACAACCATAGGATCAAACTTAATAGGAAAAACCTCTTCTTGGTGGATTTGATTAAAAACTTTAGCCAGTGAAAATAAAGGTTGGAAGCCATGAGTCTTTCTCTCTTTATCATCACTTACCATCAATCCTTCTACAACATGAGGCTCTTCTTGAAAATGCAGCCCCTCTTGTTGACTTTCCTTTGATTGTTGTTCAGAAGTACAAGGGACTAACAATTTTGCCAATGGTGATGAAAAATATTGATCTTTAGAGACCAAGACATTGGAGAGCAAGGGTTCTTTAATCTCATATTTTTCTTTAGATATCTCTGAAGCAGCAGGAACTCTTTGATCAACATTCTTGAGATTATTATATCTTTTATATACACATTCTAGTAATATGGCAGATCGATGATCCTCAGAAGGATTTAGTTTATTCTTTTCAACCTTGCAAATGCTCCCTTTGAAGGCATTCCAAAGATACTGGAGCATCTCATCTTTCTCTGAATTAATTTCATCAACATTAGGCTTCTTTTGAGGCTGTTCCCTCAAGTTGATTTCTTGTTCACTCATAACCGAGTAGTTGCAAGAGATATAACTTGATGAAATCATAGGAGCTTCTTCCTCCTCAACCTCTAATTCTTTTTCGAGCTGCTGCACTTTTCTCTTGCATGCCTCCAAATCTTTGAGCTTGTAAAATCTATGACACAAACTCATCCACAATAAGGCAGAGGTGTGATCATCTTCAAGGCTTATCTTCAACTTCACAGCCTTTGAAATACTTTGTTTATAATGTTCCCAGAAATATTGCAGAACCTTATCATCCATCTGAAGAATCTTTGGGATAGTGGGGCTTGGTCTTTTTCCCATTCTTACAACTCTTTTGGATTTGCATCAAGAATTAGCAGAGTCACCACTTTAACAGAGTCACCAAAAATCTGTTAGTAAACAGATTTGTCTTCTTAAACAACCTTCACAAATGACTCGAAAATGCCCAAAATCAAAAGACAAACTGGAACTAACAGTTGAGCTACTTGCAATGAAAGGTGCAAGCACTCTCTGAATTTTAATGTGAAGGTACAACTTCCTTCGTTAGATTTACGATGAATAAACGCGAGTTATGTCTTTAATAGAAAGACAAAGACATAACAACATTTACTTATTGACATGCAGTAAATGAAATTACAATTTAAAGAATGAGAAATGAACAATGAACGGCCTACAGATCACCAATTCAACATTCCCATCATAGAGAAATAAAGAAAGATTTAACATTTCATTTTACATATATGAAACATAAAGCCAACTGACTTCATGATTTACACTTGAACTTGACAAAACGGGCAAGACAACGTTTAAAAATGATTGGAATCATCAATTGATTTATTTCAATCAAGAAAACATACATTTAAAACCTACAGATTACATAAACATACCCTCCTTCTATTCTTAAAAATTTGATAAAATGATCAACAGATCATTTATATCCTTGCCACACTTAACAAGCCTCCAAAATAAAATACTATTTCTCCCTCATCCTTTGTTACAACAATCAAAATAATTTATCTCCTCCCTGTAGCTGACTGACTCTCAGAGAAAGAAGAACCCCTCATATGTCTAAGTTTTTACAATAAATAATGTTTCTCAATTGCCTTTCGGATCCTGTAACTGTTTCTTGAAAAGATTGAATTTCCTTTCACTTTCAATTCCCGATGACTTTCTCCTTTTGCATTTGATACTTTTATAAACTATTGATTTAAAAGTTTATAATAACATAGCTTAATATATTTTTAATGATATATATAATTTGATTTTGGACATGTGGCATTTTGCTGGAGACAACCAAAGTCACAAAATGTGACTGTCATTTTCATGACAGTTTTATATACCCACGATCTGTAGAAAATAAATTTTGTTGTAGGAATAATTTTGGAAATCGCTCCGGTGGAAGTTTGAAAAATTAGCCTTTGCACAGTATATCCAAAACTGAGTGAAATCCAATGGTGGAAATGAGTGTTATGCCCCCCGTACTGAGACTGAGTTTCTGGCATCAAAAAATTTGAGATTATTGATTGTTTAAGAAATCATGTCAAAAGATCCTCATCTACTGTACTGTATAAATTTTTTATAATGTATCTTGGACTTGCAAAGTATTTTAAATTTTCTTAAACAATAAGGAAATACCAGACCCTTTCATAATATTCAAGTGTCTCAAAATCAGAACTAAATAATTCTCTTATATGTTTCAACTTTATTTTCCATTCGACAGTCACATATGAGAGCTCAACCACTTGTTTTCACTACTATGTCTGATGGTGAAAGGATTCTCTTGACCATGAGACAAGTGTACCAATATATACCATATTTTTGGAGATTGCATGACTTTGAACTTAAAATGTCAAACTTCTTAGCCTCTGAAATCGGAAACTGAATATTTGAACTCTAAATTCAGAACTTTGAATTGATAGACTACACATGTTGAACTTTGCCTTTTGAATATTGAATCTTGAACATTGAACTTTGAAGTTCCAAGTTCAATCTCAATACAATCTAGAATGCTGCTCCTTCACAATATACTCTTACAAAATCATCATTAGCAATAAAAACCAACAAGATATCAGGACAATTTAGGAATTATTTCCATGGGGCTTTATTTTTGAAAGTTTAAAACTTGGGGTGTTGAAAGCAAGCCAACAACTGGCTCTGACTGGGGATGTGTGCTATAAGGTGCACAAAGAATTTAGAAATCTCTAGTTAAAGGCCAGTGTCTAGCATTCTTGGGCGATAGAGTCAAGGTAGAAATGAAGAATAGAGGGTTGCTTGCAAAGAGGGGAAGAAAACAGGGGAACACCAAAATAAAACACCTAACTAAAACAAGCCGGAGACAAGCAAGCTAAACACCGAAACTAACCAGTACAACAAAAACTTATTTACAAAAAGATAGGGCTAGCAGCCCATACCTCCAAAGATGCCTCTCGCTGCTCATGTGAAGCCATTGACTAGTTGTGAGAAGTATTTGCCAGTGTGGATGAGAGGTTGATACATGAGATGCATCATTCCAAACAGATAATTAATGATTGCTACAAGGAGAGATGTGACCACAATATGCTGCATTAACATAGAAATCATGTCAGCTCCAAAAAGCCAACTCACATCATAAAATTCAGGTTGCATTATCCTTTTTGGAACCTTCAAATCAAAACCCGGGGCTAGGCTTGCTGAAAATCTCTCTTGTAAGTCCATCAAAAATTTCATGTTTAAAATAGAATGCCTCCAAACCTTGAGGCTGAGACCATTCCTTTCGAGTTGGTATGAAATCAAACAAGAAGACCTCATATTCTACCTCCTCCTCAAGCTCAAAAACATTGGGCTTTAGATTATCAATCAATACATTATGATCAACACTAGGCCAAAAAAAGGAAGCATTTGGATCTTTAATTTCAGAAATCAAAGGCATCAAATTAAAATTATTCTTTACCCCAACCAAACTCGTATGGTCTTCATTATGCACTTCTGTGTCAACTGCCTCAGTCAGCTATGAATGATTTTTTGAGGGAACTTCTTGCTGGTTGTTATGCTTTAGATTAACTGTTGCTTCCTTGCTTTGCTGGTGTATGATCATGCTCCTAGAACTTTCAAGATAACCTTCTTCTTGCTCTTTTCTGTCATATATAAGATCATAGGGTACAAAGAGAGGATTATCTTTAATTTTAAAATCTTCAATGAATTCAACAGGTAAGTCTAATGCATTCACATTGCCCCAAACAATTTCATCATCATCATTTCTCAATTGATTCTCTAATGCTACAATGTTAACTATATTGTTGCCTTGGCATCCAGAAGAAAAATTAGAATTCACAATTTCTTCTTGTGTGTTATAAGTTGAACTATCCTCATGGTATTTAGTTAAAGGCAATAATTTTTGAAAACTACTTTCAACGACCATAGGATCAAACTTAATAGGAAAAACCTCTTCTTGGTGGATTTGATTAAAAAATTTAGCCAGTGAAAATAAAGGTTGGAAGCCATGAGTCTTTCTCTCTTTATCATCACTTACCATCAATCCTTCTACAACATGAGGCTCTTCTTGAAAATGCAGCCCCTCTTGTTGACTTTCCTTTGATTGTTGTTTAGAAGTACAAGGGACTAACAATTTTGCCAATGGTGATGAAAAATATTGATCTTTAGAGACCAAGACATTGGAGAGCAAGGGTTCTTTAATCTCATATTTTTCTTTAGATATCTCTGAAGCAGCAGGAACTCTTTGATCAACATTCTTGAGATTATTATATCTTTTATATACACATTCTAGTAATATGGCAGATCGATGATCCTCAAAAGGATTTAGTTTATTCTTTTCAACCTCGCAAATGCTCCCTTTGAAGGCATTCCAAAGATACTGGAGCATCTCATCTTTCTCTGAATTAATTTCATCAACATTAGGCTTCTTTTGAGGCTGTTCCATCAAGTTGATTTCTTGTTCACTCATAACCGAGTAGTTGCAAGAGATATAACTCGATGAAATCATAGGAGCTTCTTCCTCCTCAACCTCTAATTATTTTTTGAGCTGCTGCACTTTTCTCTTGCATGCCTCCAAATCTTTGAGCTTGTGAAATCTGTGACACAAACTTATCCACAACAAGGCAGAGGTGTGATCATCTTCAAGGCTTATCTTCAACTTCACAGCCTTTGAAATACTTTGTTTATAATGTTCCCAGAAATCTTGCAGAACCTTATCATCCATCTGAAGAATCTCCGAGATAGTGGGGCCTGGTCTTTTTCCCATTCTTACAACTCTTTTGGATTTGCATCAAGAATTAGCAGAGTCACCACATTATCAGAGTCGCCAATCTCCTACACATGGAGATATACATATAAACTGAGGAAACAATTATTCAACACTGATCTTCGTTTCCAGTCCCTAGTAGAGTCACCAAAAATCTATTAGTAAATAGATTTGTCTTCTTAAACAACCTTCACAAATGACTCGAAAATGCCCAAAATCAAAAGACAAACTGGAACTAATAGTTGAGCTACTTGCAATGAAATGTGCAAGCACTCTCTGAATTTTAATGTGAAGGTACAACTTTCTTCATTAGATTTACGATGAATAAACGCGGGTTATGTCTTTAACTCGAAGACACAAAGGCATGACAACATTTACTTATTGACATGAAGTAAATGCAATTAAAATTTAAAGAATTTGAAATGAACAATGAATGGCCTACAGATCACCGATTCAACATTCCCATCACAGAGAAATAAAGAAAGATTTAACATTTCATTTTACATATATGAAACATAAAGCCAACTGACTTCATGATTTACACTTGAACTTGACAAAATGGGCAAGACAATGTTTAAAAATGATTAGAATCATCAACTGATTTATTTCAATTAGGAAAACATACATTTAAAACCTACAAATTACATAAACATACCCTCCTAATCTTAAAAATTTGATAAAATGGTCAACAGATCAT
Organism: Chamaecyparis obtusa; assembly: GCA_027943335.1. Taxonomy (NCBI): domain Eukaryota; kingdom Viridiplantae; phylum Streptophyta; class Pinopsida; order Cupressales; family Cupressaceae; genus Chamaecyparis; species Chamaecyparis obtusa. The sequence continues at coordinate 1,406,186 of BSBK01002822.1, read as the reverse complement.
TTATATCCCTGCCACACTTAACAAGCCTACAAAATAAAATACTATTTCTCCCTCATCCTCTGTTACAACAATCAAAATAATTTATCTCCTCCTTGTAGCTGACTAACTCTTAGAGAAAGAAGAACCCCTCATATGTCTAAATTTTTACAATAAATAATGTTTCTCAATTGCTTTTTGGATCCTGTAACCGTTTCTTGAAAAGACTAAATTTCCTTTCACTTTCAATTCCTAATGATTTTCTCCTTTTGCATTTGATACTTTTATAAACTATTGATTTAAAATTTTATAATAACATAGCTTAATACATTTTTAATGATATATATAATTTGATTTTGGACATGTGGTATTTTGCTGGAGACAACCAAAGTCACAAAATGTGACTGTCATTTTCATGACAGTTTTATATACCTGCGGTCTGTAGAAAATAAATTTTTTTGTAGGAATAATTTTGGAAGTCGCTCTAGTGGAAGTCTAAAAAACTAGCCTTTGCACAACATATCCAAAATTGAGCAAAATCCAATGGTGGAAATGAGAGTTATGCCCCCCACATTGAGACTATTTTTCTGGCATCAGAAAATTTGACATTATTGACTATTTAATAAATCTTGTCAAAAGATCCTCATCTGCTATACTGTATGAAATTTTTATAATGTATCTTGGACTTGAAAAGGATTTTAAATTTTCTTAAACAATAAGGAAATACCAGACCCCTTCATGATATTCAAGTGTCCCAAAATTAGAACTAAATAATTCTCTTATTTGTTTCAACTTTATTTTCCATTTGACAGTCACATGTGAGATCTTAACCACTTGTTTTCACTACTATGTCTGATGGTGAAAGGATTCTCTTGAACATGAGACAAGTGTACCCATATATACCATATTTCTAGAGATTGCATGACTTTGAACTTAAAATGTCAAACTTCTCACCCTCTGAAATCGGAAACCGAATATTTGAACTCTGAATTCAGAACTTTGAATTGATAGACTGCACATTTTGAACTTTGCCTTTTGAATATTGAATCTTGAACATTGAACTTTGAAGTTCCAAGTTCAATCTCAATACAATCTAGAATGCTGCTCCTTTAGAATTATACTCTTACAAAATCATCATTAGCAATAAAAACCAACAAGATACCGAGACAATTTAGGAATTATTTCCATGGGGCTTTTTTTTTGAAAGTTTAAAACTTGGGGTGTTGAAAGCAAGCCAACACTAACCTCAACCAAGATTTAGATAATGCGCAACATATCATCTCTACCAAAATATATGATCAAACCAATTGGATCATCGATCCATTACGATCATTGATCGATCCACCTGTTGATTGTCTCTACTTTCTACACTTCTCTGACAACCTGATACTCAAAGTATCAAAACTTAACCAAAAGATAACATTAGATGTTGTGAATACATAATACTATAGAATATAATTAAAAAACCTTCAACTAGCTTCACTACTTAGAATTCAACCAAACTTCTTCATATTGAATCTTTTTATGAACCTATATATTGTTGCATGTTCTTCCATACTTAGCCAATTTTCCATTCGAACCTTCGGTGTATACACAATATATTGGGAGACCAAATAGAGTGAGTTTAGTTTCCATCAATGACAATATACAACCATTGTGTAATAATTTCTCTTGTCCAATAAGAAGAAATTGGTGTCGTCATAAAGAGGATTGCCTTAGTCAAACCCCTACTTTGGTGTTCCCACCTCCATAGAAAACCATTAGACATGATGAAATCAGTGATATATAAATTAATAAGGAAGATGGAAAATGATAATGTAAAATATACAGAAAATATAAGAACAATAGTATGCTCAAATATACTAAAGGAATATGAGAATGAACTCCCCTATGAAGGCAGAGAGCTCAAATGCACAAGACAAGATTGATCGTGAAAGCTTGAGCTATCCAACAATGGAGAAATCTACAATCTAATGGTGTGTAGAGAAAAAGATGGTGAAAAATGGTGGTATGGAGCTGTAAATGAGAGCCAAGATGTTGTGGGAATGCAACCAAGTGAGTGCATGAATGAACAAGTGGCTATGAGTAAACATAGAAGAAGACCAAATGAGGGTTGCATAAGGGTTTATGATGGACTCAAAAGGAATCCACATAGATGATTAATAATTTTGGGGTGTTAAAAATAAAGGTTAGAAGTTCATAACACTCTAATAACAACCTATACATTTGTAAATTCATGGATGAGAGAGTGTCACACGGATGTCTCCACGACATGCACCTGTCCAAAACCATTATGACTGTGCGGTGAGGATCTTGAGTTGGATGATGAGTTGGCTAATGACGCAGATAATGAGAATGACAAGATTTTTGTGCCTTATGCTAAAGTAGACAAATGTGAAAATGAAATTCTACATAGGAGTGTAAAATTTATGCCATTACAAGGATATATAAAAGTTATTAGCTAGTATTATTTTTATTAATTCTAGTCCTATGTAAATGTCAAAAATAAAAAGTAAAAAGTGAAATTTAAAATGTTAGTTTCCTAGTTGTTATGAGGTTAGCACAAATTACTATTAATTGTTATTTTTCTCCATCTCACATTGAGATTTGGAAGAGCATATTATATTGTGGTCATTCCTCAGGTCTGTTTATCTATCTAGGCTATATTGTACTAGGATAGTCTCTTGAGATCCCTAAGAGAAACTTGTTTACCCAAGTCAAATAAAACCAAAAAGGAAATTCAATAGCATCATATAAAAATAAAAAATATGACAACATCTATGGCTCACTTGTGGGCCTTTGAGGGTATCATCCTCTTAGTGCCAATATAATGGTGGAATCTTGGAAGCCTCCGAATAAAGGTTGGATTAAGATTAATAATGAGAGGGACTATAAAGGGAATCCATGGCCATAAAGGGCCAATTATGTAGCAAGAGATGAATTAGGTAACATATAGATTATTTAAGCTAAAATGCTTCTAGTAGGAACAAATAATGAAGCCAAATTTTTGGCAGCACTACTTGGCATCAAAATGGACAAGAAAATAGAGGTAAGGAAACCACATCTAAAAGGGGATTCACAGATCATAGTAAATGGAATAATTAAAGGGGAAATGAGAGCATGAAATCTGGATAAACACATTAGAAGAATCAAGATGTTGCTGGGAGAATTTGATGAATTTAAAAATTTACATGTATTGAGGGAGGCAAATGCAGTGGCAAACAAACTTTTGAATTTCGGTGTATCATTATCAGAACAGATAGAAAAATAATTTGTAGAAGACTTTAGGGGTGTTCAGGATAAACCATTGGATCTTACTTTGGTACATGTTTGATTGGAGTGGAACATTAGACTTAGATTAGAAAGGATAATGCTTTCTTTTAGTATTGATACAAAGTTATATGCAGTGGCAGAATTAACTAAGGTTCAAATTTAAGTGAAAAGGAAAATATAGAGCTTGAAAACATAAGCAAGTTGGGGATGGGTGTTAAAGACATCATTATGAAATAATGACAACGTCACATAGATGATGATAGTAGTGGAAGCATAGGATTAATCTGGAACCTTCTGGTTCAGATTTTTCCCTATTTCATTTGAGTTTGGGAAATCACTCTGAAAGTGACTTTGGTGAAGAGTGAATAGGGACAAAGCAGAGAGTGTGGAGGAAAATTTCTCACTCAACTCATCAAATAAATTGTCATATTTTAGAGGCGAGATTACTATGAGGAGGTTGAGAGGGGTTTTTAAGTTTGATGATGAACATTTTTGGGGGTGTGTAACGAAGATGTTGGGGGAAGAAAACCTGAAAATGGATTTTCACCTATGGATGAATTTAGATATTTCAGCCATTTTTCTTGCCTAGGATTTTCAAATAGGCAGTAGGGAGGAGGCTCTAAGGGAAATGCATATTTTTGTTAAGTTAGAGTGGGCAAGAGGCACACTACCCATAGTGGGATGAGCTAAACTTGGTGTTGGTCTTGCGGTACGGGATGGATCATGACAGGTTGTGGATGGAGTGAGAAGGGATTTTAAACCCTTCCTATTGTGGATCTCAATAAAGCTAAAGGAAAAGCAAGTGGAGGTGGCTCATAGTGGCTGGGAGGAGTTAATTTTGTACATGCAAAATGAGAGGAAATGGAATAGCTTGAGATAGAGAGGAAAAGGAAAATGAAACCCACCTCGAGGAAGTTGATTATGTTAGAAATCTAAGGATAAGTTTTTGCATTTATGTCAATCATCATTGATGTGTTTAGTTATACTATTAGAAGCTAAAGGAGTTATTAGATACTTAAAACAGTTATTAGAATAAGGAAGTTAGTTATCAAAGCTGACAGATATTGGATAAAGGAAAATAATGTATAGCAGCCAACAAAAGGAAAAAAGAAATCAGTTTATGGAAAAGATTAAGATGAAGGAACCCTACTATCTAAGGTCGGGATCATACAAATCAATAGAACAGAAGCAAATCAAGGATAAAAGGATCGAAGGACATATTAGAGTAAGAGAGAGCGAAAAAAAAGATATACAAGTGAAGAACAAGCAATGAAGGAGAAAAGAGTTTGAAGAAAGAGACAATGATCATAAGGGATCTGATAAGCTTTGGAGGAAAGCCCAAAAAGTTCAACTATATAAAGAATCCTAACAAGTTTTTACAAGGTATTGTAAAGCCCTTAACTGGTTAGTCTTTAACAGGATTGTTGAAGTTCGTTGTATGAAATTTTTGTAAATTCTTTAATAGGGTGAATGTCATATAGGTAGGATAAAATATCTTAGCAGAGCAGTCCTAATAAGGATATAGATACACTTAACCATGTATCAGTCACTCCTAATAGGGTGAGTCACTCAGAAAGTGACATTTTGTAGCCTTACCCGGAAAACTCTTTTAGCTGCAATGAAGAGTTGTGGGTACCATCCCCATCGTAATTTTTCCTCTAACCAAGGATTTCTACAAGACCAAAAATCTTTGTGTTATGGGTGTGTGAATCATTTCATGAGTTTACTATTATTTACTTTATGTTTTTTAATTACAAGTATATCGATAATACAAGAAAGACTATCGGTAAACTAGGAATGAATCTATATATTTGAGACTAAAATTTTGAATTGATATAAAATTTGTTAGTACTGATTCACCATCTCTCTTAGTACCTAATCTTTCCAATCAACAATTGGTATCAGAAATTTGTTCTCTAAGAGGGAAAGTTTAACAGCTTGAGAGTAGATCTTGGAACATGGAAAGGTATAGGAAAGAAAGACAAATAGAAGAATCTCTAGATGAAGCCCTTGCACAAAATCAAGATATAAAGAAGAAGCTAAGAACATCATTTGAAAAAAGAAAAGAAATCACAGAGCCTGTAGATAAGCCTGGAAAATCTTGAAGAACTATCAAAACACAATACAAATTCTGAAGAAGTTGATGAAACAATTATGCATCTATTAGAAAATAATACAGACCCGGAAGAAAACCTAAATGAAGCTCAAAAGGAACTTGAGAGTCAAGCTATAAGGATGACTGAAATACTTGAAAGAATGAAAACTGCTGAGGAAGCCAAAAAAAGCCTTGAAGTTGATAAGAGAAATCTAGGAAAAATAATAAAAGATAGAGATGCCATCATTGAAAAGATACAACATGAAAATAACACACTAGGTGAACATCTGAATCACACACATGAAGAAAACAAGAAGATACTTGTTAAGAAAAAAAATCTAAGAAAAGAAGTTGAAACTTTGAAGACCAATCCAAAAATTGAAAAAGAAGTTAACGAGAGACTCACTAAGTTTGATCTAAACATGTAGATAATTGATGAACAACTGAAAAATCAAAGAAGATCTGGAGACACAAACGGTCTAGGATATATTGGTAATAAAATTTTTGAAATTGGTGAATCATCAAAAGAGGTAGCAGAAAATCCATCAAAAAAGCCAAAAGAGCCTATTGATACACAAGGAGAGAAACCTACAAAACCTACTTGTTACAATTGTGGAAATCTTGATCACACATCGAATATCTGTAGAAGCAGATTAGTCAACACTCCAAGCGGTACACTCTTTAATGGACATTGTTATAATTACAATAAATTTGGACATCAAGCAAGAGAATGTAGATCAAGATCTAACAACATATCATATGAAGGAAGTTTCATAGGTTACTGTTACACATGCAATCAGTGCAGACATAAAGCTTAAAATTTTAGATTAAGAACTTTATTGATAAGAACACCAACCAAACCGATAAGCACATTGAGAAGATAAGGAAATATTCTAGCTATGTGTAATATTTGTGGACACTTTGGACATATGGCCATGAAATGTAGATTAAGGTGATGCAGGAGCATCTAGGGTCCTTGGAAATCCCGTGTCACCAAAAACATATTTGAAGTTTGTCTGTGTTGCTCGATTCTTGCTTTGACTAAGCTGGTTCAATATTGCTCGGTTCCTTTTTTGACCAAGTTGGTCAGTTATCTCTTTGGCACTCGGTTAATTCCCTGGTGCTCAATGATGCTTATCTGGCGCTCGGTTCTCCTTGCTTTCCAAGTTGTTTATTTTGGATTTTTGTTGAGGATGACTTATGCATTTAATTGTGGTCATAGATTTAATGTTGGTATCCATCATTGGGAAGCGTGTGGACCTAGATCTGGTCATTCCTTCCGTTGATTATGGATCTAAAGGCTGACTTGGCTTGATAGCCTCTTGTATAAATGTAGTTGTTTGGTTAGAATTTAGGGAGAGTTGTTTTGGATAGAGGATAAAAGATAAGAAATTAGAGATTGTTGGTAGATCCTCACATGTTGGAGGACTTATTTACTTGATTGTAATATTTGGCCTAAACTGGGAAGGCCTTACAACCCAACATGTATGAATCAATTTGAAGATAATATATGAAAGATATTTGCATTCTCTCTCTCACTGTTGTGTGTTGTGATTCCACGTGTTTTTTTTCAAGGTGGATCTAGTTAGGGTGTTCCTTTGGCCCCTCTCCCCATCCTCTCTTTCATCAGGTGGTATCAGAGCGAGGTTAGATCTGGATCTAGGTTTGAGAATCTAGGTTTGAAGGTTCCTTCTTGTCAAATGCTAGTTGAATTGTTGTGGGGTAGCATATTATGATCTAACCTGCAATTGTAGAGGGTTTCAAGATGGTTTGTGGGAGGCAAGATGTAGATCCAGGATTGGTAGACATGTTGAGACAACTTTCTGCTAGATTAGAAGCTATTGAAATAGCCTAGAGAAGAGGAAGACATCTTGAAGATGTTAGCGATGATGAAATTGAGGTAGAACAAGGTGATGTAGAACCTGCACCTGTGATGGATCAGGGTGAGGAAAGATTCTTGAAGGCTTTGACAAGTTTGAAGTCTACACCACACTTTAATCCTCCTGAGTATAGTGGAAAATTGGATTTTGATGAATTGGTGGATTGGATCACCGAGATAGAAAAGTATTTTGAATATGAAAATGTACCTGAGGAAAAGAAGGTGAAAATTGCAAGCACAAAGTTGAAGAGTCATGCATCCTTATGGTGGGAATATCTGTAGTTGGATAGAAAGAGGAAAGGCAAAGACAAAATCAAGGTATGGAATAAAATGGTGAATAAGTTGAAAGGAAAGTTCTTACCTTGTGATTATTAGATTAACCTAGTTAGGCGAATGAAAAGTTTGAGGCAGAAAGATAGCTCAGTAAAAGAATATACTGAGGACTTATATAGAATAGATATCAGATCTGGACATGATGAAGATGATGTGGAAAGAATTGTGAGATACGTGAATGGTTTGAGAGTTTCCATCCAAGAATAAATCAGTTTGGTCAAATTGGAGAACATTGAAGAGGCTTATCAATTTGCATTGAAAGCTGAGGAGAAATTGAACAAGAGACATGAGAAAAGACAAAGAGCTAGAGGTGGTAGATTCCCTAAAAGAAGAGGTAGATATCATGGTGAAAATAGTAGATCTGAACCTAAAAATACAACTCTAGATAAAGGTAAGACTGAGTGGAAAGGTGAAAGTTCATCTAGAGGCAGAGGCAGTAACTACCGAGGTGGTTTTTGAGGAACTTGTTACAATTGTGGAGAGGAAGGACATAGATCATTTGAGTGTACACATGCAAGTAAGAAGGCTAGTAGCAGTAGAAATGCTTTGGTGCAAGAAGAGTCACCAAATGAACCTGAGAAGGAAAATAACTTGATGGTAAGGAGAGCACTTTGGAATGAAAGTAAAAAGGAAGATCCGGTAAGGAAAAGTTTGTTCAAGACCAGATGTAGAGTTTCTGATAAAGTTTGGAAGGTAATCATTGATAGTGGTAGCTCAGGAATCTGGCATCTGAGGAAATGGTCGCAAAGTTGCAGTTGAAAAGGTTGGAACATCCGAAGCCCTATCAGATTTCATGAATCAAAGATGAGCATACACTCTTGGTAAGTGAACAATGTTATGTGAATTTGAAAATTGGAAAGTATTATGATAAGGTGTTATGTAATATCATGCCTATGGATTTTTGTCATATTTTGTTGGGTAGACCTTGGAAATATGATAGACATGCTATATATGATGGGATATTGCATAAATATACTATTTGGGCTGATGGAAGAAGACAAATCTTGTTACCTTTGATGGAAGAACTTGTTAGTAATATTTGCACATTTGTGAAAGTTTTCTTGATGGAAGGAAGAAAGTTTTTTAAGAATTTGAAGAAGAATGATGTATGTTTTGTTATGATTCCTAACAAACTGAGTAAGAAAATAGAGGATAGTGTCCCTAAGGAGATTGCTAAGTTACTCACCGAGTACAGTGAAATCATTTTTGATAATGTACCTGATGGTTTACCACTGAAGAGAAGCATTGATCATTGCATGGATCTAATCCCTGGAGCTAGTTTACCAAATAAGGCACCACACCAGTTGTCACCTACCAAGAATCAAGAATTGAACCGATAGATTCAAGAATTGTTGGAGAAAGGTTTGATCAGAGAAAGTTTGAGTCCTTGTGCAGTACCTACTATATTAGCACCTAAAATGAATGGAGAGTGGAGAACGTGTACTGATTCCAGATAAATCAATAAGATAATAGTAAAATATAGGTTTCCTATATCAAGAATGGATGATATAATGGACAATTTGACTGGAGCAAAGTATTTTAACATAATTGATTTGAAAAGTGGGTATCATCAGATCAGAATCAGAGAAGGTGATGAATGGAAGACTGCTTCCAAGACAAAAGAAGGTTTGTATGAGTGGTTGGTTATGCCTTTGGGTTTAACTAATGCACTGAGTACTTTTATGAGATTGATGAATGAAGTTTTGAAGACATTCTTGGGAAATTTTATGATTGTATATCTTGATAATATTTTGATATTCAGTAAGACCGGAGAAGAACATTTGTTACATATGAGACAAGTTTTGTAGAGATTGAAAGAAGAAAATTTGTTGGTAAATTTGAAAAAGTGTTCATTCATGAAAGAGGAGATTGTGTATTTGGGATTTGTGATTTCAGCTGATGGTTTGAAAATGGATCTTGAAAAGGTCAAAGCTATTTTGAATTGGCCTACACCTGAGAGTGCTAGTGAGGTAAGATCATTTCATGGTTTGGCAAGTTTTTACCAAAATTTCATTAGGAATTTCAGTTCAATTTGTAATGATATGACTGAGACTATGAGAGGAGATAAAAGAGAATTCAAGTGGATAAAAGTTTTGAGACTCTGAAGTAGAAGGTTTCTGAATTTCCTTTTGGCATTGCCCGATTTCAATAAGGTATTTCAAGTGGAATGTGATGCAAGTGGAAGTGCAATTGGAGCTGTGTTGAGTCAAGAAGGTAAACTTGTTGCTTTATTTAGTGAAAATTTGAATGGTGCTAAAAGGAAATATTCTGTGTATGATAAAAAATTCTATGCTATTGTTCAAGCACTAAATAAATGGAGACATTATTTGATGTTGAGTGAATTTGTGTTGTATACCGATCATAAGGCTTTACAATATTTGGGTAGTCAGAATAAGTTGAATTAGAGACATATGAAATGGGTTGAGTATTTGCAAGTTATACATTTGTGATAAAGCATAAAAGTGGAGTCACTAACCGAGTTGCTGATGCATTGAGTAGAAGAAGATCTTTGATGACTGAGATGAAAATTGAAGTTCTTGGCTTTGGTGACATGAGAGATTCTTATGAATTTGATCCTAATTTTTTTGAGCTATGGAGAAAGTGCAGAGCACCTATTCAAGATCAACCGAGTACTAAATGGGATGAATATTTTATGCAAGGAGGTATGTTGTTTAAGGGTATCCAGTTGTGTATATCGAGAGGAGCAATGAGAACTAATTTGATAAAGGAGAAACATAGTAGTGGTTTGGCTGGACATTTTAGTGTTGATAAAACATTGAATTTTCTTAAGGAGAAATACTTTTGGCCACAGTTATATAAAGATGTTCAAAAATTTATGAAAAGTTGTGGAATTTATCAAGTTGCAAAAGGAGTAAGTCGGGATGATGGATTGTATACACCGATTTCTGTTCCTGAGAAACCTTGGATTGACATCAATATGGATTTTATTCTTGGCTTACCAAAGATAGTAAGAGATAATAATTCCATATTTGTTGTTGTGGATATATTTTCTAAAATGGTACATTTTATACCTTGTAGAAAGACATTAGATGCAATACATGTAGTAGATCTTTTCTTTAAGGAAATTGTCAGATTGCATGGATTACCGAGGAGTATTATCTCTGACTGAGACAGTAAATTTGTTGGATACTTTTGGAAGACTCTTTGGAGAAAGTTTGGCACTGAGTTGAAATATAGTTCTACATTTCACCCATAGACTGGTGGACAAACAGAAGTTGTGAATAGAAGTTTGGGAAATCTTTTGAGATGTTTAGTTGGAGACACACCAAGTAATTGGGATTTTGTGTTGGCACAAGCAGAGTTTGCATACAATAATTCAATGAATAGGAGTACTAGAAAAACACCTTTTGATATTGTAAATGGCATACAACTGAGAGGTATATCTAATTTGAGAGACATTGCTGATGAAAGAAAGAAAGTGCTGAAGGAGTAAATTTTGCTGAGTACATGAAGACAGTGCATGAAGGTGTGAAGTTTAAGCTGGAAAAGAGTAATAAAAAATACAAAGACAGAGTTGATAGATCAAGGAGACATAAGACTTTTGATGTTGGTGATGAAGTGATGGTTCATTTGAAAAAAAGACAGATTTCTTGTTGGAACATATGGGAAGCTGAAAATGAAGAACTTTGGCCCTTGCAAGATACTGAGGAAATTTGACATGGAAATGCATATGAGATTGAGTTACTTGATGACATGGATATATAACCTATTTTCAACATTGCTGATTTGTATGAGTATCATGAACCTGATGAAGACATGATAGTAGTGATGGATTATCCTAAGAAGCAGAATGAAGAAGTTGAGCAGATTTTGGAGCAAAGAATTGGTAGAAGTACAAGAGGAAAACAATATATGGAATATCTAGTAAAGTGGAAGAATAGACCGATTGAAGTCAGTTCATGGATTTCATAGTCTGAGTTGGATGTAGCTCGGATCATACATGTTTCATGATTTGGAGAGTCATTTCAAATAACCCCAGGTGTCTGATGTAGGACCATCTCGGGTCCTTAGCAATCTTGTGTCACCAAAAACATATTTGAAGTTTGTCTGTGTTGCTCGGTTCCTACTTTGACCGAGTTGGTTTGGTGTTGCTCGATTCCTTTGTTGACCAAGTTGGTTAGTTATCACTTTGGTGCTTAGTTAATTCCTTGGCGCTTGACGATGCTTATCTAATGCTCGGTTCTCCTTGCTTGCTGAGTTGATTATTTTGGATTTCTATTGAGGCCGACTTATGCATTTAATTGTGGTCACAGATTTAATGATGGTATCCATCATTGGAAAGTGTGTAGACCTAGATCTAGTCATTCCTTCCGTTGATTGTGGATCTAAAGGCCGAATTGGCTTGTAGCCTCTTTTATAAATGTAGTTGTTTGGTTAGAATTTAGGGGGAGTTGTTTTGGATAGAGGATAGAAGATAGGAAATTAGAGATTGTTGGAAGATCCTTGACTATTGGAGGACTTCTGTATTTGATTATAATATCTAGCCTAAAATAGGAAGGCCTTACAACCCGACATGTATGAATCAATTTGAAGATAATATATGAAAGATATATGCATTCTCTCTCTCATTGTTGTGTGTTGTGCTTCCATGTGTTATGTGGATCTGGTTAGGGTGTGCCTTTGGCCCCTCTCCCCATCCTCTCTTGCGTCATAAGGAATCCAAGAGGAAATTTAGGACCCTGGAGATCAACTGGTATGGTATGTTTTATTTGTTACAAGTATGGACATATTGCACAAAACTGCAGATATCGATAAGCCAGTAATGTAGATAACAAAGGAAAAGTTGTAATCAATCGAGAGCAAGTGAAAAATAATATGAAGAAAAAGTGGATCAAGAAGGAGAAAGTCAACGAGCAAGAAGGAAGCCCTCTAACCTCTAGGAAGGAGGACTCATCATCAAACTAAGCAAGTAAGTTTTTCTTAGGGACCTATAAGAAATTGCTAAATTTATTTGTCCCTTAATAAGATAAGATAGGATGGATCACATGTTAACATATTATAGATATAGTAGAACTCATATTGGATACACTTAAGAATGGAAGTCAATTAGTATTGGATATCATTTCTTTATCATTTTGAAGATAAATAGTTATCGGTGAACAAGTTTCACTATTGGAGTGAAAGGATAGTTATCAGTAGAAAAGAATCACTATCAGACAAAAGAGATGACTATCGACAGAAAATTTACTGTTGAAGGCAATTATTGCCTAAATAGTCATTTGAACACTTTTTGGTAAATAAATACGTGTCGACACTATTCATTTTTTACCTTATTTTTCTAAACCAATAATTTGAGACACATCTAAGAGTTTAGAGAAATCTATTGGGAAGTATTATTAGCAAAAAAGTATTACATAAGTGATTGAAAGTATTTTGTGCCCTAGTTTAGAAGAGTTAGATGAAGTGTAGAGAAATCACTAGCAGACAAATTGTATTTGTGAAATCATTTGAGCACAATGGTAGCTAATATTCAAAATCCAGTAGTCGTGAGTATAAATGATGAACTAGTACCAAGATTCAAATTGTACCCTTTGAAGGTAGCTAAGAAAGATAATGTTGGAGCTCTATCATCGTTACCTCCAAGAGTCATGCTTACAGAGGATATCAAAAATTTTATTTGCAACAAGGTTGTAGAGCTGGGAGATGAAGAAATAAAAAAATTGTATTACACAAAGTTGAGTGTTGAAGGAAATTTAAAGGATGAACACAAACATATTGAAACAAATGGATTAACACATATGGTATTTATACCAAAATTCAATGAAGAATGGATCAAATATGTACTTAGTCATGTGCATGAAGAATTCATGTGGTTAAACAAGGAGAAGCCAATCAAAATGATAAAAGACCTAATTCATATGGTCACTGGCTTACCAACGAAAGGAAATGAATGCACTCTATGAGTGAGAAACATGGATTAGTTGATACAAATAACTAAAACATCTAAGGATGGGAGAGATATGAGAGTAGACAAGGTCAAGGACTTGGAAACATGATTTGTAACAATGATCATTGGTTACAAAGTCTACCAATTCAATTGCTCAAATAACATGCCTGGTAGTGTTGTGTATGCAGCCTATGAGATAGAAAAACTAGAAAAAGCCTACAATTTGGTAGACATGTTTCAGACACAACTATTTGTAAATATGAATCGACTGTAGACGACTAGAAAGCAAGAAGTTAAGTATGGATAATTTCTTGTTTGTTTATACTTTTATGTGAAGAATTTATTCTCGGGCATAGGAAATGTAAATTGGAAAATAAATAGACTAGTAATTTATGAGATAAATGATTATATATCACAATTAGGTGAAGAATACAATCAAATCATGTGGGGATATTTTAAAGAATTTCAAATCAAAATGAAAAAATGCTATCAGATACCCCCATCAATAGTAGAGAAGTATAGAGATACTATTTTCTTTCTTGTAGACACTAACACTTGCATAATCCAGCCCGTGCAACCAAGAACATCTTGGGTACCAACATTTGGATATGAAGTCACTAAGGACTTTGTGGTCAGGTGTGCGGATCACATACTGAGTTTACTTATAGACATAAAAGCTAAAATTTTTGGAACATATGAAGAAGCATATGAAAGGATAACATTAGAAATCAAGAAGCCAAAAATTCTGAATAAGAAAGAGAAAATGTTGAAGAAATTGACAACAAAGTATGGAGAAAGTGAAGAGGAGAGAAGTAATAAAATGGAAGTTTTAGAGACACAATCCCTACCAGCTATTCAAGAGATTAAGGAAAGTGAAAAGAGGAAACAAAACTAAGAACATTGAGTACTATCGGAAGGAAAGGAAAAGCAACACTGGAAATAGAAGAAACTTTGATAAAGAAAATAACTAGAAGGAAGAAAGCTCAACCTTTAGAGATAGAACAAAGAACTACAAGGAGTCAAGTGAAAACTCCACTGACAAAGAAGCCATAGTCTAAAGAAGAAGAAGACACAAAATCTTAGAAGGAAATAATAACATGGGGAAATAAGGCAAGACAGAAACAATTCAAGATACCGATAGATCCTACCGAGATGGCACAATACATTAAAAAAAATAGGATTATTTGGGAGGATCAACCCTACAGGATTTTCAAAGCTTTTGGAAGCATAGAAACAATTAATTAATGATACAGTTGTAAAGCATTTCCATGCATACAACAAGTACCCCATATATATCAAGGATAATGTACCAAAAAAACTATATGAAACTTTACTTGTTAGACTGAACTCAACATATCACAGTGTGGAAGAGATAAGAATGAAAGTATTGAAAAAAATTATTACACATCTATTTGATAATGATACAAATATTTATACAGAAAAGCATAAGAGAACATTTAAAATGAAGACTCTAACAACTATGGTTTTAGTAAATGAAGAACCAAAATTGGAGCAGGATATTACACAAATATGGAAGGAGATACTAAATAAAGACCAAGAAGAAACCTATTCAAAGGTAGGACCATCACAGATTGATGACTCATTTACAGTCAGTGAACTAATCAGTAATGCACCTAGTGCAACCGATATACAAATCAATAAGGATGAGATAATTGTTGAAGATATTACTAAGGAAATGGAGAAACAAGATGCACCAGTTCAGATGCCTACAACTAGATAAACTGAAAAGGTTGACACATCTATCAATACATCTATTGAGAAAACAACACAAGCAACTGACAAGGATACAAAAAACTGACAAGATACAATATCAGTCACACCACAAGATGAATTACTAGAACACTCACTACAAAGAACTGGAGAGATATTGCAAGAGATGAATAAGCAAGAATAAGTATCAGGAACCAATGAGAAGAACCTGATATCATTTGAACAATAACACTTACCACTTGATCAACCACAAACAGATACTGATAAGGAACAATCCACTGAAAAACAACAGGAAACACAAGATATCAGAAGTAGAGATAAGGATAAGAATACTACTGGTAGGAACACACCAAAAGATTTAGGCAAAGTAGAATCAAGAAAAATAAATGACATAGATGAAAAGAAAGATGGAGATAAAATAATGATGAGGAAAAGGATAAAGATGCCAATAATGAGAAAAAGGAAACCAAAGGAAAAAGGAAGCATGAGGAAGAAGATGAAGATGAAGATGACGAAGAAGATAGTGATGGACCTTAATTCACAATACTCAAACAGGATTCGAGAAAGATGAAGAAGAACAAAGATAAAGAGGAATATGCAAGAGTATTACATTTGAAGGAAAAACTGGACAAGGAAAAAGAAAAGAAATTAAGGAGATGAGTTCTCAACACGATGCTAAATATATTCGAGGACTTGATGCCAGATGTAAGTTGATGAAGAAGAATCACTAAAGCAACACTTAAAGGTATACATTGATTAGATTAGTGGATCTGGAAATTATTTGGAGTAGTAGCTTGCCAGAGAAGCAACATAGAAATTAGAAAATGAACTTATACAAAAGTTATTGACAAAGCTAGCAGTTTTTAAAGTTGAACTATCAAAGGTTATCAAAGTTTTGAAAGGAATTGTAATAAAAGTTACATCAATGTACAATAAGTTATGCAATTTTGCAAAATTTACAAAGGAAGTAGATAGTTAGATTATCGATGCTCATAATGAGCTAGTGCAACATATCGACACCCTATAGCCGACACTAACAAATTTTGTAGAGCATTCAACAAAGTTGAGATAATTAATCTCAAAAGAGCAGGAATTAGTAGCAGAGAAAGACAAACTACATATGAGGATTTTGAAACTACAAGGCATTATCACACCTCATATCGCTATCATTAAAGCCAATGTTGAAGTAGCAGAGAAAATTGTACAAACACCAAAACTTAGTTCTATGGACAGCTTAGAAGAGATAACGTTTGATCTAAATGGCCATATTATTGGTTTGAATGCATTGAAAGATTCATGGAACACCATTTTGTAGAATACATGAGACATGTACAAGTTCATCATAGAGAAACGATAGGAATTGTACACCCCAACAAGCATATATATCATTTGGCATTGATTACCAAAAAAGGGGGAGAAGTAAGTAAAAAACAATTAAGCATGTAAAAAGGAGGAGAAGTAAGTAAAGAAGTAAGAAATAAAGAGAAAATTATCATAGGGGGAGATATCGACAAAATAGTTTTGAAAATTTTGAGAGAGTAGAGAAGAATCTGAGAATCAGAATTTTTGCCATCAATGCCAAAGGGGGAGATTGTTGGAAATATAAGGATACATTTTGTAATTGATGTCAATCATCACTAATTTATTTATTTATACTATCAAAATCTAAAGGAGTATTAGATACTTAAGATAGTTATCGGAATAAGGAAGTTAGTTATCAGAGCTGATAGATATCGGATAAAGGAAAATAATGTACAGCAGTAGAACATAAGGAAAATAGAAAATAGTTTATGGAAAAGATCAAGATGAAGGAGCCCTAAGATCTAAGGTCAAGATCATACAAATCAATAGACAAGAAGTGGATCAATGATAAAAGGATCGAAGGTGCATATTAGAGTAAGAGAGAGTGAAACAAAATATATATAGGTGAAGAACAAGCAAAGAAGGAGAAAAGAGTTTGAAGATAGAGACAGTGAGCATAAGGGATATGATAAGATTTGGAGGAAAGCACAAATAGGTCAACTATCTTGTAAGGAATCCTAACAAGTTTCTACAAGGTATTGTAAATCCCTTAACTGAGTAGTCTCTAACAGGGCTGTTAAAGTTCATTGTATGAACTTTTTGTAAAAACTTTAACATGGTGAATGTCATATAGGAAGGATAAAATATCTTAGTAGAGTAGTCCTAACAAGACTATAGATACACTTAACCATATATCAATCACTCCTAATAGTGTGAGTCACTCAGAAAGTGACATTTTGTAGCCTTAACCAACAAAATCTTTTAGCTGCAGTGAAGAGTTGTGGGTACCATCCCCATCACACTTTTTTCCTCTAACTAAGGAATTTTGCAAGACCAAAAATCTATGCATTATGGGTGTGTGAATCATTTCATGAGTTTACTGTTATTTACTTTATGTTTTTAATTACAAGCATATCGATAATATAGGAAAGACTATCGGTAAACTTGGAATGAATCTATATATTTGAGATTAAAAGTTTGAATTGATATAAAATATGTTACTACGGATTCACCCCCCTCTCAGTACCTAATCTTTCCAATCAACAAATTGCTAAAGTGAGGCCAGAGGAAGGCATGGAGGTTGTAGTGAAGCAGACAAGGAAGGACAATAAGAGTAAAGTTGACACTTGTGGAAGAATTTTCATTCTAAATGAATCAAGGGAGGAGATTCTGAAAAAATGGAAGGGATAATTTGTTTGATGCAATGTCAATTTTGTTCAGTTACTAATTGGTTTTTGTCTAGCACGACCCAATTTTGATAGGGATCTGGGCTTGTTATTGTAAGAAGAAGTTCAATGTCTATAGTAGTGTGTCAAGTTGTGTTTTGTATCTAAATATAGATGGCCCCGTAATGCAAGAATTAGCAAAAAAAATTATTTTATCCCAGGAGGCTCCTTGAAATGCAATATACACGAGAAGTTACAGATAGGTTTATAGGGTGGTCAAAGTATCAATCTGCCAACATAATGTGGCATATTTTGTAAACCATATATTTTGAATTAATAAAATACAACCAAATCATCAATAAAAAACAAATATGACAACATCTATAGTCGTAATTGACCATCATATACATAATGTGATGAATATAATGAATGTACAAACAATACCATATAGGTATGAGGTGTTATATAGTAGTAAAATGAATTGTATGCCAATCCATTTGGACATACAATGTTATACATTGGTAAAATAAATGTATGTAGAAGAAAACCATATAGGCATATGTCATACATAGACAATATTATGTAGCGAGAGATGAACTAGGTAACATCTAAATGATTGGAGCTAAAAGGCTTCCAGTAGAAACAAATAATGAAGTCAAAATTTTGGTGGCACTGCTTGGCATCAAAATGAACAAGAAAATGGAGGTAAGGAAACTACATCTAGAAGGGGATTCAAAGATCATAGTAAATGAAATAATTAAAGGGGAAATGGGAGCATGCCATCTGAATAAACACATTAGAAGAATCAAGATGTTGCTAGAAGAATTTGATGAGTTTAAAGTTTCACATGTATTGAGGGAGGCAAATGTAGTGGCGGACAAACTTTTAAATTTGGGTGTATCATTATTAGAGCAGAAAAAGAAATAATTTTTAGAAGACTTTAGGGGTGTTTGTGTTGAATAATTGGATCTTACTTTGATACATGTTTGATTGGAGTAGAACATTAGACTTAGATTAGAAAGGATAATGCTTTCTTTTAGTATTGATACCAAGTGATATGCGGTGGCAGAATTAACTAAGGTTCAAATTAAAGTGAAAAGTAAAATATCGAGCTTGACAACATAAGAAAGTTGGGGATGGGTGTCAAAGACATCATTATGCAATCATGGAAACATCACATAAATGACGATAGTGGTGGAAGCATAGGATTAATCTGGAACCTTCTGGATTCGATTTTTCCCTATTTCCTTTGAGTTTGGGAAATTACAAAATGACTTTGGTGAAGATTGAATAGGGACAAAACATAGAGTATGAAGGTGAATTTATCACTCAACTCATCAAATCAGTTGTCGGCTTTTAGAGGTGAGATTACTATGAGGAGATTGAGAGGGATTTTTAAATTTGATGATGAACATTTTTGGGAGTGTGTAACGAAGATGTTGGGGGGAAGAATACCTAAAAATAGATTTGCACCTATAGATGAATTTAGATATTTTATCCATTTTTCTCTCCTAGGATTTGCAACTAGGCAGTAGGGAGGAGGCTCTAAGGGAAATGCAACTTTTTGTTAAGTCAGAGTGGGCAAGAGGTATGCTACCCATAGTGGGATGAGCTGAACCTTGTGTTGGTCTTGTGTTAGGGGATGGCTCATGGAAGGTTGTGGATGGTGAGAAAAGGGATTTTCAACCCTTCCTACTATGGAGCTCAACAAAGCCAACAGAGAAGAAAGTGGAAGCAACTCAGAGTGGTTGGGAGGAGTTATTGATGTACATGTAAAATGAGGAGGAGGAAATGGAATAGCCTAAGATAGAGAAGAAAAGGAAAATGAAATCCACCTCGAGGAAGTCGATTGCTAAAGTGAGGCCAGAGGAAGGAATGAAAGTTGTAGTGAAGTCGGAAAGGAAGGCCAATAAGAGTAAAGTTGACACTCGTGGAAGAATTTTCTTTATGAATGAATCAAGGGAGGAGATGCTAAAACAATGGATGGGGTAATTTGTCTGATGTATTGTCAATTTTGTTCTGTCACTAGTTGGGTTTTGTCTAACGCGACCCAATTTTGATAGGGATTTGGGCTTGTCACTGTAAGAAGAAGTTCAATGTATGTAGTAGTGTGTCCAGTTGTGTATTGTATCTAAATATAGATGGTCATGTGATGTAGAAATTAGTAGAAAAAACTATTTTATCCCAGGGGGCTCCTTGTAATGCAATATACATGAGAAGTTACATATAGGTTTATAGGGTGGTCAAAGTATCAATCTGCCAACATAATGTGGCATATTTTGTAAACCATATATTTTGAATTAATAAAATACAACTAAATTATCGATAAAAAAAATTGAGAACATCTATAGTCATAGTTGACCATCATATACATAATGTTATGAATATAATGAATGTACAAACAAAACCATATAGGTATGAGGTGTTATACAATAGTAAAACAAAATTGTATGTACAACCAATCCATTTGGGCATACAATGTTATACATTGGTAAAACAAATGTATGCACAAAAAAACCATATAGGCATATGTCATACATAGATAGTATTTGTAATACCCCAAAAATGGGCTTCGGGACCATTGACCTCCTACATCGACAAAATGATCAAAATCAACATAAAAGTGCTAACCTAAGGCACATCTTCATATCGAATCATCGAAACCCTAATCAATTTTATCTTAATTCTACATCAGGGAATATTCTTAAATATTCCTAATCTATTTTAATTATCTTTAATTAAATATTATTTGGTGATAAATGACATTATTTATCCTAAAGTTAATTAATTCAATATGTCGAATATTTGATTAATTAAATTTAATTCTGCCACTTAATTATTTAATTAGATTTAATTGCATTTATTCCTAATTAATATTGTTTTTATTTGACAATAAATCAAAATTGTTAAAAATAATTAATTGAACATTTATTTAATTAATTAAATCAAATTGTCAAATTTAATGATATAGTTTTGGGATAAAGTTTGATTAAATAATTGATTAACCCATAAATCAGTTATTTTAATTCAAAAATCAGTTAAGTTGAGAACAAAATACTTGGAATATTAAATAAATTCATAATTATCCATGCACATTCAGAAAAGTAGTTAAACTCTAAATCAACAAATCAATTCAATTTGTTAACTTTTGAACTCAACATATGATTGTGAGTTAAAAAGTGATTTGAACTCCTAATTTGAGTTAAAAAGCTGATTTTGCATGATTTTGTGAGTTAAATCTTTCTGATTTTATGATAACTCAACAATCAATCTGAGTTGATCAGGGAGAGATTTTTGGCTTTTCATGAGTTCTCACAAACCCTGAATTTCTATATAAACGAGGCTCAGTCCTTCACAAACGATCACCCTCTTGCGAATTTGGAGAATGTTGCTTGTGCGATCTGGTGATTTTGTGAGATTGTGCTATTTCTTGAGATTTTTGTTATCATTTCATAGAAATTCATATCATTATTAGCTTAATCTGCATTAATCTTCATTCAATTTTTAGATCAATTTTCATACAATTTTTCATCCATATTGCATAGAAAAATTAAAAAACATAGCTTAATCTGCATCCATATTTTATTCTCTTTTCATCAATAAATCCTTCGTTTAGGTGTAGCATTGTCACTAATCTCAGTCTAATTATGAGAATAGCAAACTCACATCTACTAGAAGGCATTAAATCACTTGGTTAGCAATATTTATCTTATTTGTAGATTTTCCGATTTGCTAACCTCTAATGTTTTACTAAAGTGTTGTGTCCACCACTAGGTACAATTTCACACACATTTTTGGCACCCACCATGGGGCCTAACAATAGGTTTCATTTATCAAAATTTCATTTTTCTGACAATTTCATTTCAAGCTTTGATTTTTATTTTTTGTTCCGTACAAACTCATACAACATTCTACAAACTGTCGTATCATAATACTCTGTCTGTCGTATGACAGATGGCAATCTGCATTGTCATGTCAGTTGTATCAATATTGTCATATAGGAGTTGAAGTATCATGTGTGCAGGAACCCATTGTCGTATCATACCTGAATTGTCGTATGGGAACAAGTATATTCTCGTACAAGTTTTGACTCCAGTATTCCATTGTCATATCAGAATTCTTAGTAGTCTTTGAGATTTGGATTTTAGATTTCGAGTGACAGCTAACCCTAACAATTAATGCTTGCTGGTTTTTGGTCATTTTGACAACCTAACACATTTGTGCAGGATGAGAGATGAAGACTGAGCATAAAAACCTATCCTTTAGCCTCTTCTTGTCTTGACTTCTAAGCCCATCTTTTGCAGATAACCTCATTTTCAAAAAAATGTTGGTCAAAGACACTCATTCAACACAATTTTTAACAAGTGGTTTTGCAGGTTGCCTAAATCTTCTATGAGAAAATATTCTGTTTGCTTAGATTTCAATTTTTCATAGGCACTTAGCTAAATAGGTACGTGCGTTTATTGCCATCAAGGAAAATATTGAGGGGATTATGCTCTTCTCTTTCTTAGGAGAATCAGAAACCCAAAAGGTATCTTCCTTGGTGCCAGTTTGCGTACTGTCTCTGGATTAATCTGCTTGACGTGTCTTGGATAGGGAAAAGGATAAGGTTAGGGGATTATGCTCTTCTCTTTTAGAGAATAAAAAACCCAGATCCTGTGGTCCCCAACCTCACATTTTCTTTGAACCTTTAGAGGGCCTGCCGGAGAGGTAAAAAGCTCTCGGGAATGACCCAAGTGGGGACAAGTCTTACGCTGAATCTTCCACCCCACTATAAAATTTGATGCTTCCTTGAGGTTAAAGCCTTGGAAGACATAGTTGTGTTTGTTCCTTGGACTCATTCCATGAACACACTTTGATTTTGTGTAGAGTGGAGCTGCTTAAATCTTGCTTGCGAGACTACACTTGTTAGAGTGCTCATAGGGTTAAGAACCTCAACCCTTCTTACAGGACTATGGGAGATAGTTGTGAATGGATGCCTTGATTAAAAGCCTAAGATATTTTTTCCATCGATCCATCCCCAAAGGATTTGTAGTGCTTGTGCGAGGTGAATAGTAATCACCCCAAGAAACTCATCATATCGAGCCTTCTTTGATGCTTGGACTTGGCTAATATGGGCTTCAACATCCATTGCATGTTTTTGGACCTACATATTCTAAGGAGTCCATGAGTGTGTTCCTAAGTCAACAAGCAAGTAATACATCTCTTCTCCTAGCTAGGGTAAGATAGGTGTGATTAGTTAATTGAGTCAGTTCCCTCTATTTTTTGTGATTGTGAGCCTACTGCTATGCTAAACAACCTAAGACAATTCAATACATAGATTTTCAAAAACTTGAATAGAGAAATTTGCAAACAACTTGATACCAAAAACACCCAATAGCTGAAAAACTTGCAAAATTTAAGAGAAAATCCTTTTCTGGTGTAGACTATCATCTTGGAATTTTAATTGTTGTACGAGTCTTTCTGTGAAATTCAACTGTCGTATCAGAACCCCCATAAAGCCATACGGGAAGCTACACTGTGTCGTACGAGTCTTGTCAAGAAATCCTAAACAAAAAATATCCTAGAGTCATTTGTCATATGAGTCTCTACAATTGTCGTGCCAGCCCTGATTCAGTGTCGTACGAGCTTGGATAAAGTCGTATGAGAGTTGACCCAAAAATTTCTAGAAAATCCCTGTTTTGTAAAAAATTCAACCATTTACAGTCATCATTCAGATTCTGTTAGAAAATCCCTTGTGTTAGGAATAGAGCAGAGTCAACAGAGAATCCAACTCATTTTCCCAAAGTGGTCCTTTTAGCTTGATTTTGCCTTTCGATTCATTGATCTGAATCCCATCTCATCTTGTGTCAAAACATTGTCAAAATAATCTCAAGATTTATCCTAAAAAATGGCTAAGTGTTGTGAGCTCGTGTCCGTCATCTTTTGGGCATCTACCCATACACCTAGGGCATAATATCTTACACTTACATCCAATCAATCTTTTTATCAACCAATCTATTCAATCTTGACAAGGTTATGTCATTTGATTTTTCCTGAATCAGATCATCAGTTAGCTGTCTTATATTGCTCTCTTGATTCACTTAAGGTTAATGATGGAAACTAGAGCTTCTTCACATAGACAATAGAGAGAAGAACCAAAAATATCTCCATCATCTTCTATTTTGGCTCAAACATTTCATGAGCCTTACGATACAAATCTGTACAAAGAAGATGCCCTTGGCAACTTGCGCTTGAAAGGCAGTTACATAACCCCTCCAATATCAACGCCAGATCCAAATCAAAGCGCCACTATCTCTCAAGGAGGAGCAAACCAAGGCTCCCAAGGTCACCAATTTGA
The DNA here is from genome assembly GCA_027943335.1 of Chamaecyparis obtusa. Lineage (NCBI taxonomy): Eukaryota > Viridiplantae > Streptophyta > Pinopsida > Cupressales > Cupressaceae > Chamaecyparis > Chamaecyparis obtusa. The sequence goes on along the minus strand of BSBK01002822.1, from coordinate 1,381,964 downwards.
ACATGGTGGGGATCAAGAACCCACACCCTCTGAACTTGCCCAATATCAGAATGATCATGTCTTCAAGAAAATGATGAAACACTTCTTGCGTGAAGACAAAGAGGCATATTTCCTTGAATTGGCCCAACAAGGGGCCAAACTTCCTCCAAGCTTCAACATTGACAATATTGTCACACACGAGGAAGAAACACCCATCACTGCTATGATGAAACAAATGCATGCAATGCAAGTCAAGCTAAACCAGCTTGAAAAGGAGAAAGAACCTAAGAAATTCTCCATGGATTCTCTATGTCTTTTCCCATTTGATCGTAGCTTGTATATGACACCATTCCCTAGAGGGGCATAACTCCCGAAATATGATAAATATGATGGAAACTCTGATCCTCAAGATCATGTCATAGATTTATGCACCTTATCTATGGAATTTATGCATGAACCTACATTCTTAATGCATCTCTTCCCACAATCTTTGGGAGGAACAACCATCAATTGGTTCTCTAAGATCCCCCCCACAATCAAAACCTTTGATGAGTTAGTCAAACTATTTTATCAACAATACTCCTACAACATCCAACATTTAGACACCATGATCGACATCTTTAATCTGAAATAAAACTCAAGAGAACCCTTCCTGACATTCCTCAAATGGCGGAGGAAGAAATTTTCACTCTATGCTCGACCAATCCCAGAAAATGAAAAGTTGGAAATCTTTATCAATAATCTGATTTTGGAAATCAATTATCATTTGCAAATGCAAAATTATACATACTTTGATAAAATGGTAGAAAATGCCATAAAGATAAAAAAAAATGTGCTTGTTCAAAAGGGAGACATATCGCTTCATAAATAAAACAAGTACAATTCAAGATCTAATGCCAACAAGGATAAGGGCAAAATTTGGAACAAAAACAAAAACATTGTCACAGATGGTGTTGTCGATCATATCAGTGCTCCATCTAAAGCACCAACATTTAATATCACCATTGGCACCCAAGCTATAAAAGCTTCTGAGATGAAAGCCACTGAACCTGCTAAAAAGTCAATTGACTATAAACCTTGGGTTACAAAACCAAAGCGTGAGTTCACTCCTCTGGGTGAGTCGTTGGAATCTTCCATGAAGACTCTCTTGGCAAATAATATCATCACGTTACCTGAAATCAAACCATATGACCCCGAAGTCAAACGTAAGTGGTGGAAAGAGACCGATTTCTATGATTTCCATAAAAAAAAGGGTCATAAAACCAATAACTACATGCGTCTAAAACATCTCATTCAAGACAAAATTTGTGCCAGAGAAATTGTGATTGATAACCATAAATGCAATAAAAATCATACAACATTCACGGAACCTTTTCCAAAACATAATCAAGGAGATTCATCTTCTAAACCAAACATGGGTGCTAAAGTCAATTACACTTACTCTGGTAATAATGATGTCATCAACATGGTAGAACTATGCTTATCTGAACACTGTAATGTCATCACTATTGTTAGAAAGGATGGAGATAACCAAACTACTAATGCAGTTACTCGATCTCAAGCTTAAACAACTCTCCAAGGACAAAACTTGGGTTCATCAAACACCCAAAAGGTACCATTTAATCTTGCATCAACATCTAAACAAAGGACTACTTCCAAATCTTCCAATTCTAAAGAGTCCAAAGAGGTATTGTACAACATCATACAACAACTCCAACATACCAATGCCAAAATCTCTATATTCAAGTTGCTTCGCATCTCTCCTGCTCGTCGTGCAATTCTGGACAAAGCTCTAATTGGCTCTAATATTCCTGAAGATATTGATCTTGACAGATTCCAAACAATGGTGGGTCACTTGACATCCCCTCAGTATATATCCTTTTTGGAAGAAGATGACAACTCACTGATTCATCTGCATAACCAACCCTTGCATATTGAAGCCTTAATCCAAAACTGTCATGTCAAACGTGTGTTGATAGATGGAGGCGTTGGTCTAAATATATGAACCTACAAATTGGTTACACAACTGGGATTGTCAGAAGATGCTATTGATCCTAAAAAGAAGATAACCATAAAAGCATATGACAAACAAGAAAGAAATTCCAAAGGAGTTATTGTGCTACCTATCAGAACAAGACCGATCGTCAAAGATATCACCTGTCAAGTGCTAGATCTTCCACTGGCCTATAACACTCTTCTAGGAAGACCCTGGATACATGAAATGCAAGCTATTCCATCAATGTACCATCAATGTCTCAAATTTCCCTATGATGGAGTAGAAGTCACTATACCTGTAGACACATCAACATCTTGCAATGCATTGAAAGAAAGTGCAGATAAACTTGTTTCACATAATAGAGAGTCTTCTACCAAACAAATAGACATAGCTTCTACATCTAAAATATAAGACCTATCAAAAGGAGTCAAGATCAAAGATACTGGCATGGGAGAATACACAATGGAACCAGTCCTATCTCTCACGTCTCTCCCACTTTCACCTAAATCTTATGGACAACCTTCAGAAAAGGTAAAATTGATAGTTAAGGCATCTCAAGTCATATTTAATGGGAGTTTTGTCACTGAGAAAGTATCTAAACAAGAATCAGATGAGGAAGAGGCTATACTAGCCTAGTTATATAAAGATGAATCTCAGTCACAGACAGTTCAAAAATGTGACTCTAAAACACCTAAGATTCTTGCAAGATCCTATGGATTGGGTCACAAGCTAATGTCTAAAATGGGATATACAGGAAAAAGACCTCTAGGATCAAGAGGAAGAGGCATTATTAAACCCATTGAACACTGTGGGAGAACAACCAAGGATACTATAGGTCTAGGGTACCACAAGAAATCTTTCCATCTCGGTGGGAGCTCTACACATGTCCTAGAATAAATAGAACCAGATCTTCAGCAAAAGGAAGAACCCAAACACTCAGACAATGATGATTCAGATACAATTGATGTTTTTCCTTATGAACGTATACCTCAACACATATTAGAACTTCTTGAAAATGAAAATTAACCTAAAATAATTAACGTAGTAGACACACAAGAACCTACTACCGAACAAGAGACAGTCACCACACAAGAACCGATTGATCCTGAAAACAAGAAAAGGGAAGAAGGTAAATCTATCGCAATAGCTGAAAAATGGGACACGACAGTGATTCTGAGACAGACTCCCATGAAGATGAATTCCGCTCAGACTCCAAAGGTAATCCTGCTTGGGGAATCCATCTTGATTTCACACATGTTCTTAATTTTCCTAGAGATCCAAATGAAGAATCGAATGACTATGAATGGGGAATTGTTCCAGAAGAAGATGAGCTTATAACAGAAAAACATATAGATGTCATTCAGCAATATGCACCTATGTCCGAAATGAGTCTAGAACAAAATGACAGACCTAATGAGTTTGATTCACTTATCACTAACGTAGGATCCAACGATGACGTTGAGACACTTAACGAACTAAACATTCTGAGTAGTAATATCATCCTTGAATTTGAGAGTCAAATCAAAGCCAATGATGATAACACTGTATGCATAAATATGGTTACTCAATCCTTTCCCACACTTACTATCCAACATCCCAAGCTTATTGACCAAACATCTACTGATCCAAGCCAAGACATCTATACCTTCCAATCAGATTATGCTCTCGCATGCTACCTACATGCTGAAGAACCCATGACAACTTCCATCAGTGAACCTAGCATCAGAATGACAGAGTCAGATATCAAATATCTCAATTAAAAGAATAAAAGTAAAAAGAAAAAGACCTTTGAGGGTGAAAACCACTATGTGGCAGTCTCAGAACCTAAAATAGTAAAAACAAAAAATGTATCCGAAGGTGCAAACCTCTCTGAGGTGCCTAAGGATGAGATATTTGATGTCCTTTCGAGTCACATACATGACAGATCTCTAGTATTGATAGAACCAAATCAGTCTATCAATTTGGGCACAACAGAAGAACCACAGTTGATTCATGTAGTAGAATCTTTGTCAGATGAAGAAAAACAAGCATTTACAAAATTTCTAGCAGAGAAGAAGATCAAATTTGCATGGAAATATTTAGATATGCCAGGGTTAGATCCTGATCTCATCATGCACCATCTCTCTATCGCTCCAAGAGTCAAACCAATCAAATAGAAGTTGCTAAAAATGCATCCTCATGTGGCACTCCTAGTCAAAGTTGAACTAGAAAAATTGCTAATAGCCAGATTTATTCGAGTTATAGATTATGCTAAATGGATCTCCAATATAGTTCCAGTTTCAAAACCAGATAAGTCAATCAGAGTATGCACAAACTTCAAAGATGTAAACAAAGCATTCCATAAGGATGATTTTCCATTACCAAACATCTATATGATAGTGGACATGACTGCGGGCTTTGAAATGTATTCCTTAATGGATGGTTTCTCTGGATACAACCAAATCAAGATAGCTCCAAAAGATCAAGAGAAGACAAATCTCACCTGTGCATGGGGTACTTTCTGCTGGAACGTCATGTCATTCGGTCTTAAGAATGTTAGTGCTACATATCAACGAGCTATGACATCTATTTTCCATGATATGATGCATCAAACTATGGAGGACTATGTTGATGACACCTTAGCTAAATCAATGACAAGATCTAAACATCTGGCTGACCTAAGTAAAATACTGGATAGAATGGAAAAGTTTAGTCTTCGACTAAATCCTAAGAAATGCGCTTTTGGTGTAACTTCAGGAAAACTCCTAGGGTACATTGTTTCAAAGAAAGGAATAGAAGTAGATTCGACAAAGGTCAAAGCAATCATGGAAATGCAACCTCCTAAAAAAATTAGTCAAATGAGGACCTTACAAGGAAGGGTGCAATCAATCAGACGCTTCATATCTCAGCTAGCGAACATATCACAACCTTTCACAAAGACATTACATAAAGGTGTGACTTTCTCATGGAACAAGGAATGTGAAAAGAACTTCAATCACATCAAACAATATCTTATAAATCCACCTATTCTCATGCCTCCTATACAAGGGAAGCTATTGATGTTGTATGTCTCCACTAAAGATACTTCACTAGGGGCATTACTAGCACAACATGATGAAAACAAGAAAGAGAGAGCTATCTACTACATCAACAAAAAACTGATAGCTTATGAAAATAACTATTCCATGATAGAGAAGGCGTGTCTAGTTGTCATATTTTCACCACAAAAGCTAAGACACTATATGTTGGCTCATACTACATAATTAATAGAAAAGATTGATCCACTGAAGTACTTATTGAGCAAGGCTTCCCTCATAGGTAGACTGGCAAAATGGGTCATGCTGCTGAGCGAATTTGACATAGAATATGTTGAAAGAAAAGCTATCAAAGGACAAGTCATTGAAGATCAATTGGCTAAAGTACCAATGTTTGATGACCAACCAATGCAAATGGAATTTCTAGATTCTTCTATCATGCATCTATCTTCAAGAACACGGAAATTATTCTTTGATGGATCCTACACACAAAATAGATTTGGAGCGGGCATCTTGTTCATAACACCACAGGGTTACTCTATTCTAAATACATTTAGAATTAAGTTCCCTTGTACCAACAATATAGCTGAGTATGAAGCTTTACTAAATGGTATAAAAATGGCACTTGAATGGAGAGTGATAGAACTACACATTCACAAAGACTCACAATTGGTCATACACCAAGTCAATGATGTGTATCAAACAAAAGATGAGAAGCATGTTCTATACAAACGCATGGTAGATGACCTAAAGAAGTATTTCATATCTATCACATTTGAATAGATTCCTAGAATGGAGAACAAGGTTGTTGATGCCATGGCAATGCTATCATCTTTACTACAGCAGCCCGAACATGAGCTACGCTATGAGTTCCTGGTGGAAGTGTTGTCATTCCCTGCCTATGATTGTCTAGAAACTTGAATGATCTGCAACGTTGTGGGTCATGATTCCTCCCATTACAGAAACATATATTCCTACCTTCAAGACCAAATCATTCTCGATACCTTTAACCGTCATGGAAAATGTTACCTTATCTGAAAAGCATCACGGTATGTCATCATCGGTAATGATTTATACAAATGAAGTCTGGATGGTACACTTCTTAGATGTTTAGAATGTGAAGAGTCACAACGCGCATTAGAGGAAGTCCACGAAGGTATTTGTGGATCACATTCCAATAGTTTGACACTATCTCAAAAACTTATTAGGGTAGGGTTCTATCGGCCAGACATCGAAAAAGAGGCCATAAAATATGCTAAGAATTTTCAGAAATGTCAAATCCATGGAAACTTGATTCATGCGTCTGGAAGAGATTTGATTCCTTTTACAACATAAAGGCCTTTTCAACAATGGGCATTTGATCTTATTGGTGCTATCTATCCTCATTCTTCTAATGGTCATACCCATATAATCATAGCTACAGATTATTTCATGAAATGGGTGGAAGCAGTTCCTTTAACACAGGCCACAGGCAAATAGATATCAATGTTTATTCTGAACTACATCATTTGCAGATATGGTATACCACACTCCATCATCATAGACAATGGAGGCCAATTCAAGAACAAGGACCTAGATTCCTTATTCTCTAAATTCAAGATCACTCAACATTGGTCGTCTATTTACTATCCTCAAGGGAATGGACAAGCTAAAGCGTCCAATAAGAAATTATTAAAAATCTTGCATCGAACAGTCAACAAGATAGGAAGAGATTGGCACCTAATGATCAATCTAGCTCTTTGGGCCTACATAACAAGTATCAGAATGCCCACTAGGGCTAATCCTTTCGCTTTAGTATATGGGGCTGAAGCGGTACTGCCTATTGAGGTTGAAATCCCATCACTAAGAATCAAAATGCATGGTCTAGTAATTGATGATGACTACAAAGTGTCTAGGTTACAAGAACTTGAACTACTAGATGAGCATAGACAAGCCGCGTATGATCATCTCAGAGTATATCAGAAATGAATGTCTAGAGGCTACAACTAGAAAGTCAAACACAATGAATTTCATGTTGGCGATCTAGTCTTGAGAGAAAATACTAAAAATCAATCCCATCAAGAATGCAAGGGAAAGTTTGAACCCAATTGGCTGGGTCCCTTTGTTGCCAGTTAACTCTCAACGATAGAAGGAGAACACCTCTAAGAACCAATCAACGTTCTCCATCTAAAGAAATTCTATGCCTAAGGCATTTAGTCTATGAAAATGTCCTTAAAAAAATCATAAAAAGTCCTTAAAAAGTGATCATCCCGATGAAAACCTAGCAATGGGCGCCTTGATGGTTCACAAAAAAATAAAAATAAATGGAAAAATACAAAAAAAATTGAAAAGATGAAAAATACAAAAAAAAGGAGAAAAAGAAAAAGTGCCTTGGTGAAAACTTGGTAAATAGGTGCCTTGGTAGCAAAAATATAATCTTTACCAAGATGGTGAAAACTTGTTAAATGGGTGCCACTTGTATCAAAATGCTCCATCTATTAGCGTGATCTTGGTATTTCCTAGCTTTCAGTCTGCTTTAGTTTGTATATATCTTGTTTTCAATAAGTCAGTCTTTGTGCACCACACAACAAAAGCGTCTATATTCAATCAAAGTTTCAAACTTGGGGGAAACCAATGTCATATCCTATGGTCCTCAGTATCTTCAGATAATTCATATCCAGTCAAGGTCCTTCAAAGCTGTATCTGAGTTAGTCAGTCAATCTCCTCACCAGGAAAGGATTTTGCACCTAACACAAACAAACAACAAAACAAAACAAATCTTTGCACACATGCTTTAATATTTTTTGTATGCTAACTGATTCACATTGAGATTTCTACATAATATGTCCCCTTGAGCTCATTAATGATGTCCTTTACAAGATTTAGAGAGTGATGACTGGGAGCATAATATTTTATTTATTTTCTGTTTGAAGTGAAAATCTAACAACCTTGGAAATTTTGGATTGAATTGGTGTCCACTATAAGTGCCTCCATCATGAATTGGATGTCCACATGTACCTCAAACATTGATACCCAGATGCTTCAAGGAAGTGTGATCTAACTTTGTCTTTTGAGTGATTTCTTACTCCTACGGTGAAACACGATTCTACCCAAGGATGTGAACGATAAAGGGTCACTGCAGGTAATTCACATTGGAATCAGAATGATCTCCCTACTACTTGGTGTGTTTGTACGTAAGGCATATTCAGGTCATCACAATGTTTATGTTCTGATGCTTATACAAATTGCAAAATCAAAATGGATATGATATTCAGATCATCTTAGCTTTTATGCCTTGATGCTTATATCTAATCCAACATTTTCGACTAAAAGTCAATATTCATATGTCCATGGTTGTCTAGCCAGTGGACATTGTATCGACTATCCGATTTCCTAATAAACTTTGTGATGATAAAGACCGACATATGATCAGTGACTAAGTCCTAGGTCTGCATTTCATTTTGCATTTTGCACTTTGCATAGTTACATTTCTCATGGTTTAAACTACAGATCAAATTCTTAAATTCTCCAAATTTAAACTTAACACATTACAAGGATTGAGTATCGCATGAAGGTTCCCTTAACTGATCAGTAAAGCAGTCCCCATCTTGGGTTACACATCCATTTTGACAATGATTGAGCACTTGTCTTCATCATGTACCTACAAAAATATATCATGTGTATCGCTACATTTACATTACATTTCATATCATAATCATTTCATATATCCATTGCATACATACATGTGCATCCATACAACATAAATAAATAGAAATCATACAAATACATTTATTCATTTACTATCTATCATTGTAATGCATATTCATACATTTGAAAGAAAACATTCATTACATGATCCATACATTCTAACTAAAAGAAGCATTTCATACATTTGCATCACATGATATTACATCATAAACTAAAATAACAAGTGCATATGATGTTACAACCAAAAATTTGATCTCATATATATATGTCGAGATAGTACAATGGGGTGCATGAATGGAATTAAATACAAAGAATGAGCTACAATGAGCTATCAAGAATGAGAAAAATGTCAAAAATGAGGAATCTCAGGAATCAACTGCCTACCTGGTCCTCCGCATCGGGTGCTCCTCCTCCTCCTCCGACAGGTACATCTGGTGGTGGCTCAACACGTGGGGCACTGGCTCCCTTTGAGTCTATCATATACCGAGAGTAAGAAGTAACTCTTTTTCCAGGAGGTATAACGGAATAATAGGATGATATATAGTAAGCTGCACGACCCATCTGGTGGATCACCTCAGCCTGTAGATGTCTAACCTTTGCATTTCGCTCTCGCAACCGCTACTCGCAATCCCGGAGCTGAACCTCTAGAGTCAGGTTGTGTGTCCTCTGATCTCTCAACTAGTGCCTGAGTCTCCTAATGACATCCTATGGTGTCGACCTTAGTCCAAGCTTCGCCTCTCCAGTTGCATCTGCCTCCTCCATCGGCTCATCCCCTGCACCTGCCCCAGAACCTGCCTCTGTCTGTGCCTTACGACAATGAACCTCAGCTCTAGATGCAAATGTCTTTGCCTCATGATAGATGATCTCATGAATCTTTGAAAACATATGTGCCAGGAGGCACTGAAACTATCCTAACTCAGTGGGACTCGCCATCAGTCGTTGGACCATCCAAGCCCAGCCCATCAAGAGATCATTCTGCTGACGGTCAAACATGATGATCCCTCTGATCATCCCAGCTATAATGCACTCCAAACGGTGTGTCTGTCCATATCTCTGCAAGAGTGTCTCCTAAGGGATCTGTTGTGCAATCTACTCATCAGTGCCAAAAAGTGTCCTAAATGTAGTTAATCATGTGTTACCCGTACTATTATAGTCCGGGCGATGTCCATGGAATGGAATGCAAAGGATCCTGTAAACATCCTCCAGAATAACAGTGATCTCCCTAGTCGGCAGGTGGAAAGTCTGCGTCTCAAAATGAAAATGGTCAACAAGTGCAATAATCAATCTATGGTTTACCCAAATATCAAGCAATCAGATAACGTACTTGAAGCCGCACGTTGCAAGGTGCACTCTTAAAAGATTTGGTAAGGCCACACATAGTCTTTGTGTCGCAGGATGGGAAATACAAACATGAATATTTGGGTAGACGACCTACACAACAAAAAAATCTATCAGTAACTTGTTCAAAAATCAGGCTAAGGGAACAGCAAATGAGAAATTGAATACTTTAGAAGATGCATTAAAGACTAGGGAAATCAACTATGAAATAATTTTTTTTGAAAAATTGGCCTAAGGACCTCAAACTTAGTCGATGTTTTCCATACAACAATTCAGATTGGTGTCAAAAGTTGTACGACATTATACATCGTCCCATACAACATTTCATGGTTATACGACTATCTACAGGTTCTCACACAATACTTGAGGGACCTGATGAAATGTCGTACGACAAATGGGTGCCCCTCATACGAGTTATACCTATAACACACACGACATTCTAAATGGGACTGGAAACTCATACAAGTGCCAACAGACTGTCGTACAAGTTTACGTGATGCAAAAATTCAAAATTCCTAACTCATCCTAAAAAATTCTAAAAAACATAAAAAGATGCAAATTTGAATTCACAAAGAGGCACAAAGGTCCACTTATCGGATGATCGTACTACCGAGGTCTCTGATACCACCGGCTGCACTCGAACCGGTGAGATGACACATGCACTTACATTTTTTCTCAGAGGGCTCCACAAGGTTTTCTAAAGTCAAAAGGTCGAAATGAATTGAAAATGACCCTTTTGGGCCTTATATAAGTTTTGACCTAATTTTTCAAAGTGCTCCGTTTTGCATAAAAATTGCACCCCTAGCTAATTTCAACATTCTTAACCCATTTTTAGGATCAAAATCAAAATCTAAGATCGTTTATATTGTCAAAATCGTGATTTAAAATTTTCAGACCCAGGACGGCCGACTACTTGCATAATCAACCTTCATAACATTGCAGAAATCCAGTATTCAACTTAACTGATTATCTCACATCAAACTCTTCAGATTTCAACTTGGTCAACCATGGTCAACTCATGGTCAAACCTAGTCAAACTTGGTCACCAGGACCCCTAAACGATGCAGAACGCGTTCTCGGATGTGTATAACCACTTCTACAATCGATTACTTTGCTTCTTATCATTTCACGCTGGCTTTCTTGCCATATTTTGATTTTCATCCCGAAGGGGGCATGGTATTACACATCATCAATCAAATATGTCAATCAAATTTTCCTTTAGTAATCAAGACAACAACCACGTCTAGTTGCTGATTCATCAAAAGATCTCGTCGCTTGTGGTACATCGCTTGGGGCATATCAGATTCATCGAAATCCATATCAATCTGGTGTTCTCTTAAAACTTGTGAACTATATTAGCTCTTCGTAACCATCGGTTTAGTTGTGTTATTTCCTTGATTCTTCGTAATTGAAGGGTTCAGATTTGACATCATTTTGATTCCTTTTGGACAATCAGGTTTGGAGTTAGGACAGTCACTTCCTCATAATCATAGGTTTAGAATTAGGCATTTTGACACTTCTTCGTAATCATTGGTTCATTGTTGATATCATTAACATCATCTCGATTCTTTGGTCAATCAGGACCTGAATCAACATCTTCAAATCTTTTAATCGATTTCTGTCTCGGAATCGGTTAATCTTTCAGGATCAATTTTTTCACCACATAATTGAGTCCGCATCATCATCAAAAATAGATTAATCTTTGAACCACTGCGCTTCGCTCAGTAATTCAAAGAGGGGCAAAATGTAATACCCCAAAAATGGGCTTCATGACTATTGACCTCCTACATCGACAAAACGATCAAAATTGACATAAAAGTCCTAACTTAAGGGACATCTATATATTGAATCTCGAAACCCTAATCGATTTTATCTTAATTCTGCATCAAGGAATATTCTTAAATATTCCTAATCTATTTTAATTATCTTTAATTAAATATTATTTGGCGATAAATGACATTATTTATCCTAAAGTTAATTAATTCAATATGTCGAATATTTGATTAATTAAATTTAATTCTGCCACTTAATTATTTAATTAGATTTAATTGCATTTATTCGTAATTAATATTGTTTTTATTTGACAATAAATTAAAATTGTTAAAAATAATCAATTGAACATTTATTTAATTGATTAAATCAAATTGTCAAATTTAATGATATAGTTTTGGGACACAGTTTGATTAAATAATTGATTAACCCATAAATCAGTTATTTTAATTCAAAAATCAGTTAAGTTGAGAACAAAATACTTAGAATATTAAATAAATTCATAATTATCCATGCACATTCAGAAAAGCAGGTAAACTCTAAATCAACAAATCAATTCAATTTGTTAACTTTTTGAACTCAACATATGATTGTGAGTTAAAAAGTGATCTGAACTCCTGATTTGAGTTAAACAGATGATTTTGCATGATTTTGTGAGTTAACTCTTTTTGATTTTCTGATAACTCAATAATCAATTTGAGTTGATCAGGGAAAGATTTTTGGCTTTTTATGAGTTCTCACAAACCTTGGATTTCTATATAAACGAGGCTCAGTCCTTCACAAACGATCACCCTCTTGCGAATTTGAAGAATCTTGCTTGTGCGATCTGGCGATTTTGTGAGATAGTGCTATTTCTTGATATTCTTGTTATCATTTCATTCATTTCATAGCAATTCATATCATTGTTAGCTTAATCTGCATTCATCTTCATACAGTTTTTCATCCATATTGCATAAAAAATTAAAAACATAGCTTAATCTGCATCCATACTTCATTCGCTTTTCATTAGTAAATCCTTCGTTTAGGTGTTGCATTGTCACTAATCTCGGTCTAATTATGAGAATATCAAACTCACATATACTAGAAGGCAGTAAATCATCTGGTTAGCAATATTTGTCTTATTTGCAGATTTTCCCGTTAGCTAACCTCTAATGTTTTACTGTAGTGTTGTGTCCACCGCTAGGTACAATTTCACACACAGTATTTTGGAGGGTCATGGAATAGTTTTTGGTTTTTTAAGGCATGTGATGTTGATGAATTAATTAATTTCAATTTTGATCATCTAATCATATTTTAGTTTGCTTATTCAAATTAAGTTGTTAAGTCTAGTCCACTCTTACAAGAATGCAACACTTGACTAGAAGAAAACATGAATACATTTTTATTGCCCTAGAAACGAGTTTTAATGCTTTTGAGTAGTTAATGGAGTTACTAAGAAGACTTATATGAGAAGGTGCTATACTTATATAATTATATTCTAAAATTTTTATGGACAATAATGTATTTTAAGAAATATTTGTTCCACAAAAGTGACCAAATACATGGTTCCAATCTCATCCATTATGGTGTTAGGGGCCTTGCACTCACAAGTCTTCATTGTTGGTGAGTTCATTTAAAAGCATTCAACTCCACCAATAGACTAAAAATCTATTAATATTATTCAAAAAATTAAATTTCAAAATACTATAACTAAATTCAAAAAGTAAAATCTTGAAAAAGTTAATACACATAATTTAATCAATATTAATTTTGAAACATTGTAAGGGGACTAATGGTATACAATACTTGTTTAATATAGATAAGTTGAAGAACAAGTTTCCATGTGATTTTTTAATTTTTAACATCTAATCATAATTCAATTTTCTTTTTGATTGAAAGCAATTTGTTGAGTCCTATTGACTCTTAAAAAATAATGCTTGAGTAAAAGAAAACAAGGATACATGTTTGATGGTTCTAGAAATGAAGTTTAATGCTTTAAAATACTTAATAGAGATATCTAGAAGAATTATAAAAAAAGGTGTTATAATTGACCATCATATACATAATGTTATGAATATAATGAATGTACAAACAAAACTATATAGGTATGAGGTGTTATATAGTAGTAAAACAAAATTGTATGTACAACCAATCTATTTGGGCATACAATGTTATACATTGGTAAAACAAATGTATGTACAACAAAACCATATAGGCATATGTCATACATAGATAGTATTTTGGAGGGTCATGGAATAGTTTTGGTTTTTTAAGGCATGTGATGTTGATGAATTAATTAATTTCAATTTTGATCATCTAATCATATTTTAGTTTGCTTCTTATTCAAATCAAGTTGTTAAGTCTAGTCCACTCTTACAAGAATGCAACACTTGACTAGAAGAAAATAAGGATATGTTTTTTATGGCCCTAGAAATGAGTTTTAATGCTTTTGAATAGTTAATGGAGTTACTAGAAGACTTATATGAGAAGGTGTTATACTTATATAATTATATTCTCCAAATGTCTATGGACAATAAAGTATATTAAGAAATATTTGTTCCACAAAAGTGACCAAATACATGGTTCCAATCTCATCCCTTATAGTGTTAGGGGCCTTACACTCACAAGTTTTAATCATTGGTGAGTTCATTTAAAAGCATTCAACTCCACTAATAAGACTAAACATTTATTAATATTATTCAAAAAAATAAATTTCAAAATATAATAACTAAATTCAAAAAGTAAAATCTTGAAAAAGTTAATACACATAATTTAATCAATATTAATTTTGGATTATTGTAAGGGGACTAATGGTATACAACACTAGTTTAATATAGATAAGTTGAAGAACAAGTTTTCCTATGATTTTTTAATTTTTAACATCTAATCATAATTCAATTTTCTTTTTGATTGAAAGCAATTTGTTGAGTCCTATTCACTCTTAAAAAAAAATGCTTGAATAAAAGAAAACAAAGATACATATTCAATTTTCTTTTTGATTGAAAGCAATTTGTTGAGTCCTATTCACTCTTAAAAAAAAATGCTTGAATAAAAGAAAACAAGGATACATATTCAATTTTCTTTTTGATTGAAAGCAATTTGTTGAGTCCTATTCACTCTTAAAAAATAATGCTTGAATAAAAAAAAACAAGGATACATATTTGATGGTTCTAGAAATGAAATTTAATACTTTAAAATACTTAATAGAAATATCAAGAAAAATTGTTAAAAAAGGTGTTAAATTTATATATTATATTTTACAAAGATTTGTAGATAATTATATATAAAGGAAATGTTGATTCTAATCCCGTTCCTTGTGGAATTAGGAGCACACTAAGTCTCACTCATTGGTGGGCTCATTTAAAGATTCAATTTTATCAATATCCTAAAAATCTATTAATATCATTTAAAATAACTTAATTTCAAAACGGTACAACTAAATTCAAAAAGTAAAATCTTAAAAATAAAATAAAAATGAAACTTGGTAAGGAGAGTAATGGTATCCAGCATTTGTTCCATATAGATCCGCTAAAGAACAAGTTTGCCTAAGTTTTTTAATTTTTTAAACAAAAATTAACGTGGCGTCAACTAGGGCCATTAATGTAGTAGAAGCGGAGCTCTCTGAATTTAAACGATTAAAAAACTCGTATATTAAATACAATCGACGGTGCACCAGGTTTCCCGATGCCGGCTTGCAAACAAAAAGCATGCTAATTATTAATAATTTGACGGCATGGCCAGTCACGCCATGTGCACCGATTCTCGCAAATTCCAATCAGAGAGCGGGAGACCCGATAAAATACTTTGTTCGCCTTCATTTGTCTGCAAGTGGATAAAACTTAAAGCTTCTAGAAGGCTTCCAGATTCCACCGATCTTATACGTACGACGTCTATCAGGCCCTTGTTTCCTCCCCCGCTAAAAATCTGTGTCACCATCTGCCTTTATCTGCCTTTTCGCCGCCCGATTTGGCCCACCATTGTTCAATCCCAAGCTCCCCTCATAATATCAATCGCTTATCTGTATTTCAGTTGGATGTATATAAAACCCCTTTCTCTTTCTTTCCTGCTCATTAACTTCATGTCTATCCTGTGATGCTCAGAGCTCAGAAATTCCCCTGGTAGTTTAGCTCAGACCCATCTCTTAACATTCAAACACTTCTTGATGTTCAGAGCGCAGAAATTCCCCTGTTAAGTTAGTTCAGACCCATCTCTTAACATTCAATCTCTTATGTGATGTACAGAGCTCAGATATTCCCCTGTTATTTCAGTTCAGACCCATCTCTTTACATTCAATCTCTTATGTGATGTTCATAGATCAGAAATTCCCCTGTTAAGTTAGTTCAGACCCATCTCTTAACATTCAATCTCTTATGTGATGTTCAGAGCTCAGATATTCCCCTGTTATTTCAGTTCAGATCCATCTCTTTACATTCAATCTCTTATGTGATGTTCATAGCTCAGAAATTCCCCTGTTAATTTAGCTCAGGCCCATCTCTTTACATTCAATCTCTTCTGATGATGGATTTGATGTTCATAGCTCAGAAACTCCCCTGTTAATTTAGCTCAAACCCATCTCTTTACATTCAATCTCTTCTGATGATGGATTTGATGTTCAGAGCTCAGAAACTCCCCTGTTAATTTAGCTCAAACCCATCTCTTTACATTCAATCTCTTCTGATGATGGATTTGATGTTCATAGCTCAGAAATTCCCCTGTTAATTTAGCTCAGACCCATCTCTTTACATCCAATATCTTCTGATGATGGATTTGATTCCCAATCTTCCAGACGACATAAGCCGAGAGTGCCTGTACAGAGTCTCCTACAAAGCCCACAGCAAGATCAAAGCCGTGTGCAGGAACTGGGAATCCATGGTGAACAGCCCCCGGTTCTATGAGGCCAGAAAGGCGGGTGGCACAAGTGAGCAGTGCATATGCCTAATTCAGGCAGTTCCGCAGGAGAAATCCATGGAGGACAAGCGGCAAAGAGCCCCAGCATATGGCCTCAGCGTATTCAATCCTCTCCAAGGCGCTTGGGGCTGGCTCCCTTCGATTCCCCAACTTGTCGGCGGAGTTCCCCTGTTCTGCCAGACTGTGTCCCTGAATCAAAAACTGATTTTGATCGGGGGATGGCATCCGGCACACTGGGAAGCCATGAACTGTGTTTTTATCTTCGATTTCTCGTCGGGAAAGTGGCGGCGCGGAGCCGACATGCCCACGATTCGAACCTTCTTCGCCTGCACAGTTTCTCCTTCCGACGGCCGCATCTATGTCGCCGGCGGCCATGACGACAACAAAAATGCCCTGAGAACTGCAGAAGTCTATAACGTGGAGAAAAACAGCTGGGAAATTCTGCCGCCGATGAGTCAAGATCGAGACGAATGCCATGGAGTTTTCTTGGACGGAAAGTTCTATGTCATAAGTGGGTATTCCACAGAGTCGCAGGGTCGATTCGAGCGGAGTGCAGAGGTTTTTGATCCCGACACAGGGCTCTGGAACAGACTCGAGAACATGTGGAGCAATGGCGTTTCGGGCAGCCCCTGCCCGCGATCCTGTGTGGTTGTCAATGGAAGATTCTTATATGCTTTTCACAAGCAGGGCATGATGCAGTATAATCCCCAGGAGAACATTTGGTGCCTTGTGGACTCCATTCCTCAGTCAATTTCTGTAGCAACTTGTGCTACTGTTTGGCGTGATAAGATCTTTGTGTGCGGCTCTGCTGGCAGTGGCGGCGATCAGGCCTGTTACATGCTTGATTTATCCACAGTTAAATCTAAGGAAGCACCGATTTCCCCCAAATGGATTCCTGTTCAGAAACCCCCAAATTTTCCAGGCTTTGTGCAATCTTCTGCTACTGTGGAGATTTGAGATTTCGTTTTCAAGATCTTTTTCTATGTGACATTAAAAAGAAAATCATCGCATATCTGTATGTTGTCAGCGACGCTGCTTTCTTTGTACAGAAGTGGGCGCCACAGGCCACATGCCGCCACTCGCCATGGCTTCTAGAAGAAGCCGCCCTGTAAATAGACGAGGCAATGGATAATGTAGATGAGCATGTTTGTCTGATAAATTTCTGTTAAAAAAATTTCTTTTTTAGAATAAATGTATATATTGCTTAATACGACTTCGATTTTTTCTAGTATTTAATTTCGAAGCAAACAGTTTTTCCGTTAAATCGCCGGTGTAGTTTCGAAACGATCAGCTTTTCCGATAAACAGTTGACTCCGGTCGCGGTTTTTTTGAAATCATACGACACGCAACCGGGGGTCGAATTTCAAATTTACCATTCCCTTTTATTCAGATATACGAATATTATTAGTCAAAACTTTTTACATTAGCTAACTTAGAACCTGAAACCGAGCTAAATAAACATTCAGCACCTCCAAAAACGTTATTGATTCCTCAGAGTTTAAATAAATAGCATACTGTCATCGGCATAATGATAACATCCTACATTCAAACCCTAGAGAAAGGTTAAAAGAGAACTCGACAAGTATCCACATCATAATGAATGAGACAACATGTGATAATAAAGCTTAATCTAATAAAAGATAAAATCATTCATAAGTTTAGCGTAAGTGAATAAAATAATCAAATGACCTAATTTGAAATAAATTAGATGATGTCCTAAATACTCCAAAAAAACTATATAGCCTAATTCAAATCTTAGACCTTTAATTGAGGTAACGAATGAATGCAAATGGTGAAATGAAAATAATATTCTTACCGAGACAAACCTTGATGCCTATGAGATATTTTGAAGGTGTTTGATGTTGTTGAGAATTTATTTAGTTGATCATCTAGTAGCATGACCTTGCTTTGCATACAATTCTAACTCTTAGAATAGCTTGAGGAATGCAAGATTTATATATCTAAGATCACGGGGATGATGGATAGATGATATTTTATCTCCTGCAATGGAGTGAGATGATTGATTCATTTTTCAAATAAAATGATAAGCATATGAAGTGTAATCTTTTGATTAATGTAAATAAATAGGTAAAATTTTGAGAAGAGAAGATGGAGGGTGGCACTATTCTTAATTTCTTTTAATAAGATTTTAAAAATGTACTTTTTGGATCCTTATGCAAGCTTTACTTTGTTTATTTTTAAGCAAAGTGGTGGATAAATGTATGCAAATGATTAGTCAATTTATTCAACTATTGATGAGGAGGATATTGGATGAATTAAAAATTTACTATGTTTCAATCATAGTGTTGTATCAAAATTTGTATGCCTTTTAGTTATAGGTGTGCATAAATTAAAAAATACCACCCTCAAAAATTTAATTATAGCTAAATCTTAGTATAATATTTAAATTACAAATTTTCATTGTATGATTCTATTATCCTTTTTATGCCTTATCTAATACATGTAATCAATAACGTATTTCAATTATTTGAATTGAACTCTTTTCTAATTAAAACATATAATAACTATTTTAAAAAACCTTGCTACATTATTGAAAAGTAAGCAAAAACACAAGAGTTGACCAAATTAAATTAATTTCTCATTTATTGAAACCTTTAACATCATAACATCCAAAGGCAAGGAATATTGGTTAACTAAAACTTCGTAATTTAACTAGTTGTAATCATCATGAATCATTAAATTACTTGCTTATGAAAATATATTATATTAATGGTTACTATATTGTATTATATTAATTTAAACAATTTTTTTCTTAACAAGATTGTTAGGATATCTATTTGATCTTTATGTTGCTTCATACAATTTTAGAATAGAGAAATATTTAAAGAATAATACAAAACTTAGAATTGGAATTATTGTATACCATTTATAGCATTGAAAAAATATTACAAACATAAGATAGAATTCTTAAAAAATAGATTTGTGAGTTGATATATCAACATTTTTTTTTTAAAATGGTGGGAAAATACATATAGCTTCTAGTATATATGGCTTCTTATTTAGGATCTTGAATTAAAAAATTATGATAAATACAATAAAACCCCCCCAAATGTAGAGATATTTAAAAATAATTAAGAAGAATGATTAAAATTGATTATATGACATGTGTTGATAGAGATAGGGAGATCATTTAAAATTATATAAACATGCTCTTGCATTCATATGAACATTCAAAAGAAAAACTTGTATACAAAATCTTTACAATATTATATATTTTTTTAGAAAAGTTATATATGCAAATTTAATTGTTCTTAAATTGAGATAAAAAATTTAAGTTCATTCGAAAAAATGAATGTTAATATTTTAATTTCATATTAATTCAATAATTTATTAAATTGATTAGGTGGTGAACCTTCATTTTCTTTCTATCTTTTCTATACTTCAATATTTTGGTGGTTAAGCTTTTCAATACAAAAACTAAATGTATATTATTTAGAAGAGGTGGAATTATATTTTTACATCCTTGAATTACAAATTGTACAATTACGTGTTTTAAATTATTATGTACCTATTTTATTTAATAATCATATATTTTATGTTTGGACAAAGAAGTCACAAGATTACAATAATTCAAATAGTCAAATGTGACTACAAATAAATAATTTATTATTTATAACAAATTAAATTGACTTTGAATAATATGTTCTCTTACTATATCAAAATATGTCAACAACCCTCATAATTCTGGGATTGCACTCAAATATTAGGTCCCTTTGATTAATATTGGCATTGCACTTCTAGGTTTGGTAGGAGATGCTACTTTTGTCATATATACTAACATCAACATTGCCTATAATTAGCTCTTATGAGAAGAAATATATGTAGGTTGGAGCTTAGCTCCACACTCCTAAATCACCTATATAAAAAAAGATAACCTTCAACGAGTGAGTAAGCAAGAAATGATCTTTCTCGATATTAATATCTATGAAATATATTACAATTTGTACAATATTCTTGCTTATATAAGCAACATGAGTAATAAGTTCAAACACGATATTGACATGTGTCTTAGTCCTTTAACATGAGACAACAATTTAAAACAAATATTAAATGATCTAGGGCACAAGAAATGAATGAGATACATGACCCCATTAACAATTAACTTGTGAATGGGTTCATATTGCAAAATTAATTAGAGCATAACTTTATTCACCATAATAATATCCAAAACATGTTATCATGCCTAAGAATTCTTCTTCCTCTTCATCCTTGAATTTACTCTAAGGTTCACATTTATTCACATAATTATCAATATCATTCTCATTCACACTTTTAGTCACTATTAATTGAAACTCCAACATAATTACTACTTTTTGTGCTCCTTTTCTCCTTAGTTTTCATTTCAATTTTCACTCTTTCACATTTTAAATTTGGTACACAGGTTGTTGATTTTGCACAAAATTTCTGTCAATTTAAAACTTTGAGAATTGTTGATTTTAGTCAACAAGTGGATGCCTATATCAGAGTGCCCCCCTTTTCCTCGATTTTTCAACCAAATTTCACTATTTCCCATTTTGAATTTGGTACATAGATTGTAGATTTTGCACAAAATTTCTATAAATTAAAGACTTCAAGAAACATTGATTTTATCTCAACAAGTGGATGCCTATATTAGTGTATTTTTTCCCTTTAGTTTTCTAATCAAATTTCAATCTTTCTTATTTTGAATTTGGTACGTAGATTGTAGATTTTGCACAAAATTTCTGTAAATTAAAACTCTATTCAATCTTTTCTCATTTTGAATTTAGTAAATAAATTGTAGATTTTACACAATTTTTTTATAAATTAAAAACTCTAAAAAAATATTGATTTTATCTCAACAAGATAGATACCTACATTATTACATACATATGACCACTTTTATATATTATCTCAAATAAAAATGAGACATACTCTGAAATCAATGAGTCACATAAATTTACAAATAATCAACTAGACCAACGTGTGAGATCTTAATGCTTTTCTTTTAGCATTTCTTCTCTTGAAACACTATTAAAAACTTTATACTTTTTTTAATGTCATTCTAGTTGGACATCTAATTATCAATTATCACATGCGATATGTTTTTGTCTAACCGATTCTAGGCAAGTATAAATCATAAGCTTTATATTGGTGTTATACCAAGTTTAGCACATCACATCACATCACAACTTAAGATCTTTATTTAAGTCATATATATCTATGATTTTTCTAGATGATCTCCCACAAAATTATTACACCTCGGTTACATAATATATTTTAGGATAAAATAAATTCTTTCTTTGTTGATAAGATTCTAAATTATATAGTTTGGAATGGGATGAGTTTTATAATTTTCTTTACTCTCTCTAAATTATAATTAAAAGGGTTAAATTTTCATTTCGGTTCGAGACAAGTGTGTACAAACAATTTATAAGTATATATGAAAAAGTACTAAACAATTTTTTTTAATATAAAAACTATTAGTTGAACTTATGTTGCTATATTATTTCCCATGTTTAGTTAGAGTGAATGTATTCGAGAACACTAGTGTTAGTACAAATTTCTATAGACATTTTGTATATATATTTTTATTTGATCTAAATATTGATTATAAAGATATATTATCTTTGAGGGATAGGAAAATATCATTTACTAAAATATAATGTGGCATCAACATACTCTTGGTCTGTTGATGAAGTTGTTTGGTTCTGAATGAGCCCACCAGAGATCAAGTCTTGTTGTGTGCAAAGGCTCCGACACCATAAGGGATGAGGCTGAGATCCTGCCTCGAGTAGATTTTGGCGAAATGTATACCCCTTAGTCCTTGGCTCTTAGCCGAAGAGATTCTTTGAACCTTCAAGAAAAAAATATAATGTGGCAAGTGCCTCTTTAATGATGTCTCATGTTCTATACTAGATGAAAAGTGGTTAGTAGAGCATCATCTTAATATTAGATTTGCTTTGTTATTATTGGATTATTTCAATAGGGGTTTGTAGGCGCGGTGTTCAATAAAATAAGATGTTTCATTGTTTAAACATTTTTCTTATTACTATAACATTTTTTCAAATATTTTTGGAAGTATATTCTCATGTTATTTTGGAGTTTAAAAATTAAGATTTCAATCTTCAACATTCCATGTGCATAGATTTGTCTTTGGCCCACATTATTTTTTGAATGTAAAAGCTAATCAAATGCAAAGGTTTTTGCTAGATGGAATTTCTATATGTTAGGTAAGAGTTAGTAATATGCGGGGAGTAGTTTTCTAATAAATAATAGTTATTTAAAAGCTAATCCAATGCAATTGTTTTTGTTAAAAAGAATTTCCATATGGTGGATAAGAGTTAGTTATATGTGAGGATTTGTTTATAATTAGTTATAGTTATTTGTAAATACCAAAGTAATAATGTACTGTAATGATAAAGATTGAAAACAAATGATTTACGCTAAAATGTAACAATTCATAAGAAGTTAAAAATGGTATAGTTTACTTGATCCACAATAACGACATTAATATTTTACTAACATATAGTCAAGTATATGACTATATGTTACTAACATTTTACTAACATATTTTAATATTTTGAACTGGTCGGTTGTTGGTCCCTGTTGTTGTTTTCCAACAGGTGTTTCATGTTGATTACTTTAATGCTCTATCTTTATGATGTTTTGTACTCTGGTTTCGGGTCCATGTAAAACCTACTTTTACCTTAATCAAAAACATATAGTCAAGTATATGAATATGACATAAAAGATCCATAAACACATATACTATTAAATTAAATAATCCATAAACATATACTATTAAATTAAATCATCCACAAACACATATACCATTAAATTAAAAAATCCATAAACACATATAGTAAGTATTATTTTAAAATTAAATAATCCATAAACACATATAAATTATTTGGTTTATTTGAATGTAAAAGCTAATCAAATGCAAAGGTTTTTGTTAGATGGAATTTCCATATGTTAGATAAGAGTTAGTAATATGTGGAGAGTAGTTTTCTAATAAATAATAGCTATTTAAAAGCTAATCTAATGCAAAGATTTTTGTTAAAAGGAATTTCCATATGGTTGATAAGAGTTAGTTATATGTGGGGATTTGTTTATAATTTGTTCTAATTATTTGTACATACCAAAGCAATAATGTAGTGTACTGACAAAGATTGAAAACAAACAATTTACGCTAAAATATAACAATTCATTAGAAATTAAAAATGATACAGTTTACTTGACCCACAATAACGACATCAATATTTTCCTAACATGTATTTATGTTATAGTCAAGTATATGAATATGACATAAAGAGGAATGTAACTATCATTTTAAAATAACTATAATGCTAATATAATGATAATCGAAAGTCATTTTAGGTAAACGTACTCAAGCAAAATAGTATAAATTTATTATTAAATAATCTAAAAACACATATATAGATAATCACATTGATCCAATATTAAACCAAATAATTTTAGAAAAAAAACCATAAATATACTATATTTAACCCCAAGAAACAAACCATTTTAGATTAAAATATTTCTAGTACATTTTGTGTCAAATCGGCGAGGTATGCAAAATATGCTTGTGTCAGACTGAAAGCATCCTTTCATTGGAAAAGTATTTGGGCGCGTGATATTCAAGCAAACGTAATTGCCAGCACGGCTTTTATAATAGGAAAGAATTGCCCATCCCGTCACTTTTGTCTGTACCCCATGAAAGCTCAAATTTTGATTATAATCTTATCTTTATCGTCAATAAACTATTCTTAAATAATGAATGGTCGGGATAAAAATGCGGGTCAAATTTGACCGACACGTGGCAAGAAGTGGCCGTGAAGGGAAAGGCACAAGTGCCGTGACGGTTGACGTATTTGAATGGGTAAGACAAAAGTCACTAATTTCTGATTAGTCGGAAGGTTATATTTTGTAGCAGTTGCTGTCTGCTTCATGTTGGAAAATTGTCTTAGGATTTCTTTTAACAATATAAGCTGACTAGATTGATTGTGGAAATCTGATTACACTATGGATTTCTTTTTCAAGACTTTTTTTAATATATTATAAAGGATTTAAATGTAAATATTATATTTGTCAAAGGACATTTGATTTAATGACAAAGTTCATGTTGGAGACAATTAAACGGTATCGAGTTCAGATCTACAATACAAAAAAAAATGTAAATAAGATCTTATTTGTTTAGGAAAATGCCAAGGTCATAGATATTGTAGAGGATGGTTATCTGTTTAGTAAGCATTTTTTAAAAATTCATATCTTTTTTAACATGCGCTAAAAGGGAGTAGGAAAATATCTAGTATATCAACTCCTAGAGGTATGTATGGAAGTTAGGGTTTGACAAGTGCTAAAAGGAGTAGGAAAATATCTATTATATCAGCTCCTAGAGGTATGTATGGAGGTTAGGGTTTGACAAGTGCTAAAAGGGAGTAGGAAAATACCTATTATATCAGCTCCTAGAGGTATGTATGGAGGTTAGGGTTTGACAAGTGCTAAAAGAGAGTAGGAAAATGTCTATTATATCAACTCCTAGAGGTATGTATGGAGATTAGGGTTTGACAAGTGCTAAAAGAGAGTAGGAAAATATCTATAGCAAGCTCCTACAAATGTTTAACACAAAATACAAATGTGGAAAATGACAAATAATCATTCTAACATAGAAGTAAATAACCTTCACAAAAAGTGCAAGGCATGCGAAGATATGAAAATAACAACTAATGAAATGTAGGCATGCGTATATTTGAAATTGATTTGGGGGATCAAGGATGCATGATAGGATATCTCTAGGAGTCTATCATATCCTAGGATTGATGATTTCCAATTTGACTGCAAAAAGATATACATCACCCACAAAATATGTGATTGGGGATGAAGCTTGATAAAAGGGGCACTTGCAAGAAATAATTGAGTGTTTGCACCACTTTCGCTCCTAAAATCTATGCGAAATGAATTTAAGACCCTCTTGTAGTTTGAACATGGATCAAGATTTGGTGTTTGTAGGATTTTTTTAGCATTAACAGAATTTTTAGGTAAAAAACACATCCTCTGGAGTCTATAATGAAAGTTTAAGCTTGGGACCACCATATAGGTATATGTACATCTTCTCTATTTTTGTATATGTACATCTTATTTACTTTTGAATATCTAGATAATAATAAGATGGATAAAATAGAGGGAAGGATATGTTTGTTAGTATTTGGATTAGAAACTATGAAGACTAACAAACATATCCTTCCCCCTATTTTATATCATTTTTTTGCTAAATTGAGGTCATTTATTTCATATATTTGACTCATTAACATTATATGCACTACCTTGGACACTTGCTAAGATCTAACCAACATTTTGAAATCTCTTTTATTTTTATATATTAAAAAAATCATTAAATTATTATTATTAATATTATCTTCTAATAAAGTTTTCACTTTGATTTGTATAAAACCTCTCCTCTTCCCTTCTCCCTTTCCCACATCTTTTTAGTCATTCTAGGTCCGCAACAATACATTTTTCTATTCCTTCAACCTTCTAATTTTATGATCACAAATCAAAAGTTGATGCAAAAAACACATACAATCTTATCTAGCAAACAACATCAATTAAAATTATAGACTATAGAAAACTACATCTTTATTTTATAAATGTTTAAATTAATACATCTTTTATTTCTTTTATTTTTATTTTTATTTTTTATAACTATAAACAAATATTTCAAAAGTTGTATGTTTTATCAAGAAAATAACATGTAAAGTTTGACACTATTAAAGTAAAGTTTTTTTTATAAAAAAATTGTAAATATGAAATATTTTAAATTCATTTATCTTAAAAATATCTAATGTCAACATATATCTTTGAACATCCATAGATATTTATATTAATTTTATTTTATCTTAAAAATATTTTTATTTTCTTTGCTAATATCTTTTTGGATAGATATTTTTTTATTCTAAAAAGACATACAAAATATAAATTCTTATCTATTTATCTATCTATCTTTTCTAAAGTTAAATGCATATCTATAATATATATTATATTCAAATTAAATATTAAATATTTGGTAGCTAAATGAATGTCATAATTAATATAGAGATTACAACATATTATATTTTAATTAATTTTTAATATCATAAACTTTAATAAAAAATGACTTTTATTTTAAATAACTCAATTGAAAATAAAAATATATTTTAACGCAAATAAAAAATTATTCTTAACAGTTTGATAAAATAATATATCGAATTATGATCAATATTACGGTTCCTATACTAAATCCTCTTATAAAATAGTATCCCTTTTTATTAGTTTTATCAGCGCATTCTGTAAACGAAGAAGCGAGAATTATACGCAATGTATAATGAGGAAAAAATAACAAGAGAATTGTCGTAGGATAGCTTGTGACGTCCGTCCACAAAAGGGAGACCGTCAAAATCACGTTGACGCTTATTTTAGCCACATCGAAATAGTTGTGTGAAAATGAAATTAGGATAAGATACGAAGCGGCAAGAGCCGCCCATTACAACCGACGTCATTTCATTGAGATTCGATTAAGGTGAAATATGGTAACTTTAAAAAATCTTACAGAATATATTCTTTAAATTTTATAGTAATTTTATTAATTATTCAATTATTTCAACTTAAGATATTAGGTTCATAGGGTCAATATGTAAATAACTAGTAATTGTAACTTGGTATGCAATTTGTATGTCGAATAAATGTTAAGTTGGTTTTTTCTTCAATTTATATGTTTAGCTTTCTTGATTTTAATTTTCTATTTTGTATTTGTATTATTTAACAATTTATTGTATATTTATTATTTAATATATTAATTGAATTATATATTTCAAATTTCAAATGTAGATAATGTATTATAATTTATTTCATATTATTATTAAAATTTATAATATATATAATCTTTAGTGTAGATTATTAATTCAAATTAACTAATTAATCAAATATAAAATTATAGATATTTTTAATCATTTAGATTAAATTTTACTAATATATTATAATTGTTTATGATTAATTATTAAATAAAAGTTAATTATATGTTGATATTAATTTAAGTTTATTTATTTAATTTAAAAGTGTAAATTATTATTTATATTATAATCAATATAAATATTTATATTTATATATAAATTATTATTTGAAATGATAATTTAACAAAAATGTTATCTAATAAATTTAAATTTTTTAATGATATAATAATTTTTTTTATTCTTGATTCATTCAAAATTCTAATTAATATTAAAAATGATGCTTCAAACACATTAAAAAAAATACTCCCTCTTTAATGTTGACTATAATTTCTAGTTTGAAATTATCATAATATATAAATTTTGAATGTAATTAATATATTATATTAAAAAATCGAAAGACTTAAGGAAAGACCAACTTAAAAATAAGTCTCTCCTTTCGGAAATGAGTGAGAGAGGGTGTTACATTTCGTAAATGAAACGAAGGAGGTGCATCTTTGAAACCCGACACAGACTTAAGATTTCACAAAGAACAAAAGGAAAGATAAAAAGATGAAGTGATCTTCCTTCATCGTAAATGAAGCGATAGAGAAACAAGTGTCAAAAATGATACCAGGTGGTATGATTTCTGATACTCTGGCTCGAACAAAGAAAAACTAAAAGAAAACAAAGGTAGTGTATCGTCTTAAAATTGAAGCACTTTCATGTTAAGAGCGTTTAGTCCTCCGAGTAAGTGGTTTGGGGTCATGTCAAGCGCTTTGATTAGGTCTTTGCATGAATTTGATTGTTCCTTCCCTGTTCTGCTTATCTCTCCCTGTTTCCAACTTTTTTCAGGCAACTTTCTCTGAGAATCTGAAGATCTTGACTTTCTGGGTCAAGGATGACCTGAAGGGTCAAGGATAACCTAGACCCTGACCTAGGTCAGGGACGACCTCGTCTCTGACCTAGGTCAGAGACTACCTCGTCCTTGACCCTAGGTCCAAATTTTAGTTTCCAGAAGTTTCAGGATGTCGAGTTTCAGAAAGTTTTATTTTCCCACTTCTGGGTTGGCTGTTTTGGTCTCTGAAATGGTAAACTCTTAATTGCATTTAATCTAGGTCCATTTCTAGGGGTATGGGCCCAATTGGAATTTAATTCCCCTATGTGCCCCCTCTAGAGGATTGTGTCCTAGATCACTATAAAAGGAGGCCTTCCCCTCATTGTCACATCCACAATCAAGCAATTCCATCCGCTTTCATGATCAAGGCATCAAGTTTTGAAATCAAGTGCTCAAGGTTTTCTCAAGGTGATCAAGCAAGCATTCCATTCAAGCAATCTTCCATTCAAGCCATCATCTTCATCCAAGTTCTCCATTGAAGATCAAGGATTCAAGCATTCAACCCTTTGAAAGGATTTGGTTCAAGCATTCAAGATTCATCATTCAAAACCCTAGATCTAGCCATCATGGTGGTGTGATCTTCCTTCAAGATCCTTTGTTCATCTTCAAGATCCATTCATTCTTCCCTCAAGGTGGATTCCAAACATACAATCATGGAGGTTTTGATTTACATTTGTTAATGTTATATCCAAGCTTTCATATCAACATACTTGTTTACATATGAAATACAATTGCATATCTATTGAATTTCATAGCTTCATTGTTAGATCTACTTCTACTACTTGCTAGCATTCTCTATTTCAATTCCATTATTAAGGTTGATTCCAAACTGGGGTTTGACCAAGGCAAACCCCTCATCCAAATAACAAAACCATTTTTCTTGCAGGTATAGGTACATGACAACAAATTGAAGTACAGATCTGGATACCCTTTTTGACGAACTTCTAAGATCCACAAATAGTATTTCTGTCAGAGCTGTGGGGGGTAGGATCTTGCCTCGGGCTAATACCTTGCCCCGTTGTCTGGGTCAAAGACAATCTGCTTCCAGAAAGGCAAAAGATTTATGGGTTTTGTAGATCTCGCAGTTTCAATTAAAGATAACAAAAATCAACAGTTTCTGAGATTGTTTGATAGGGTTTTCAGCTGATTCTTTTTCGAGGTAAGTACCTTTATTTCTTCATTTCAACATTAGTCTTCTACATTTACTTTCCATATCTCTTACAATTCCATGTATGTGTAAAATATTGGCCTTGGGGTCTCTTTTGTGTGCAAACCATTGTTCTAGGACCCCATCCATATTTTATCCTATACATTTTGGTGAACCCGACATACTTACCCTCTTTTCTTTTGTGGAATTAGATGCCCTATTGTGTTTTGTGGTGTTAGATTTCCCTTTATATTGTTGGTGTTAGATTTGTCTTTTATGTTAAATCTTGCATGCTAATTAGATTACTTGCATTTATATTTCAAAAATCCAAAAAAATTGCAAAATTTCTTTCAAAATACAAAAATATTTACATCTTTCATGCTTGTAGTTCAACATGTATGATTTTTGTTTTGAATACTTTGATGAGGTATTTCTTACAAAAGAGGATAGATCCCTTAATGAGGTACATTGAAGTGAGGATGAAAATTGTTTGAATGAGATATTCATTGATCCTATTCCTATTTCACTCTCCTCCACAACCTCTTCAATTGACCTTTACAAAGATGAGTTAGGGATTGATGTTAATTCTTCTCCTAATATATATATTTTCTATGAGCCTACTTTAGAATACAATTTACCTTCTTTCCCCTCTAGGGATCAAGCTTTAGTGAGTTTTGATGATCCTATAATGTACTTTATTGGTAGGGATGATAATCCTCCTATTTGGGATGAACCCTTGGATTTGGATGTTGATTACTATCTTCCTCATGAAATCATTGTGGATGAATCTACTTTTTGGGATGAACCCTTGGATAAAGACATTGATTTATTCCCTCCTCGTGAAGAAGCTTTGATACAAGAGGGTGATTTATTAATGGATGACATACATGATGGTGACTCTTTTTCTAAAACACTCCCCTTATGTAGACATTTTAGTGAAAGAAGATGATATTATAGATGCTTTACCTCCATTTGGGATTCCTTCTAGTGATGAGGCATTAGCGGAGAATGATATGAATTCTCTTAATACTCTCCCTCTTAGTAATGATCTTATGGAGAATCAAGATCCTACCTCATCTCCTCCTAGGATGTCTTCTTTGATTCCTTCTTAATTATGAATCTACTTGTAGTGTTGAGACAACTAACATGGTTTTTCTGAAACCCTTGTTGACTGTCAAAGGTTGTCCTTGCATTACTATCAAAGGTAAACCTATGGAGTCTTTAGAGTCTTTCAATGACCAAGATTCGATAGCTCACACATATCGTACAAGGAATAACCTTCAACCTAATCCGGTGATTTATACTTCTTGTCCACCTTCTCAACCCATTCTTCCTCCTTCACTCCGTCTTCCTAGCAAGGAGTATGATTTGATAAACCAATTGCAAAATACCCCTGCTGGGATTTCTTTATGGGAGCTTCTTCAAACTTCACCTACCTACTATGAAGCTTTGCAAAAAGCTCTAGGAAATCTTCCCACTCCACCTCCTAATCAAGAAAACATCAATAACTTCTTACAATGCATGCATGCTACCCCAGGTCCTCCTGACATTGTATTTACTCAAAATGATTTACCTTCTAAAGAAGTTCAGAATCAATATGATGCTCTTATGGTTGTTTCTATCAATAAAAGTATCATTCATAGGACCTTGATTGATAATGGATCTAGGCTTAATGTTTGTAGCATGGACATGCTCAAAGTGATTAACGCTGATCTTTCAACTATTTAACCTGACAATGTTCCTATACATGGCTTTGATAACATTGCTAAGAACACTTTAGGCATCATTACCTTACCTATCAAAGTAGGATCGGTCATCCTGAATACTCCTATTCATGTTATGCTTGGACCTCTCAATTATAATCTTCTTTTGGGTAGACCTTGGTTGCATGAGATGCGTGCTATTCCTTCCACCCTTCACCGTAAAGTCAACTTTATACATAGCAACATGATGTATACACTTCATGCGGATGATGCGCCCAATCCTTGTTTGAATATTCAAAACCACAACACTCCTATTCCTAATGATAATCCTTCTTCCTCTAATACTCTTCCTGGTGATGATTAGGGAACCTTGGATTTTAATCCTACCTTTATTGGAGAGTATAAGGTTAATGATCTTGATTTTATGAAGCAACAAAGAGAATTTGAACAACAAGTTTTTACTTCTACTTCTAAAGCCCTTCATAATAAATTTGTCGCTGCTTCTACCCATAATGAATTTGTCAAACCTACTAATGATGATATAGTGACTATTGAAGTTCCATTAACTCCTTTTGATATGGTTTCTTGTTATGGTCTTGGTTATCATTTCCCAGTTAAACAAGGATTTAATTGTCAAGGATGTGGTAAGCATAAACAGGGAATTCAAATGCCCTTACATACTGGGGGGCATGAGCATTCTTATAAATTGGGATTTAATCCTCAACAACAAATCAATGTTAACATCTCAAACAACACTTCAAAATATGATGAATCTATAAAGGAATTTTACCAAGAAGTTATTTTGCCTAAACTCCTTCGTGCTAAGATGATTACTAGATCTAAACGCAAAAAGAAATGTAGTCCACACTTGAAGACTCTTCCTTTTTGTTTATATCATAGATTTCATGATCACTCTACTAATGAATGTCAAGCTTTACATTATAAGATTAGGCAGCTCATTGATAGTAAGGTTATTTATATATCATGTGGCAATGAGTTGTATTTCAATCCTATTTTCTCTAAATAACATTTATGTTCCTATTATGGAGCTCCACATTATGTAAAAAATGTTAGCCTAATACTTGGGGGCTCATTATCTTGTATAGTGTTGTGAGTGATATAATATGTCCCCTTCCATCCTTGTTCCTATGCTTGGGGGGAAAATATGGCATCTCCTTCTTTTTTGTCTTTCTGGGATTCACCTCTTTCCTTGGTTAAGCAGTATCCATCTATTATGTGATATCCAATCATACATGAAAATTTTGGTTTGCATTGAGGATCTATGTCCTTAATCACAACCTCTTTCATTGTTTGACATTGGGTTTCCATGGTTGATATATCTCTCACCTTGAAAACTGAATAGTGTGCTATCCCTCACATGGGATACTTTTTCCATTCTTGCATGATATATCTTTGCATTCATCCCTTCCATGGCCTCATAGGAGCTGTGACCTTCTTAGTTTGGACTGGGTGTTGTCTATGGATATTGTCTTGATGTTGAAGAAGGCTTTATCCTTGTTCTTTTCTTTCCTTAACATGTCAAAATAGTATGTTTTTGCCATCTTAAGGAGGGGGGCATATATAAGGCCTCCCTCATTCTATATTATGTATCTTTTCTCTAACCTTTTGTTTTGCAGCATGCTAAATCTCAGAAGGTAACACACATAAGTTGCTAAATCTTGAAGAGACACGCATTTTTCCAATTTTCAATATGCTAAATCCTCTGAAGGTAACACACATAAGTTGCTAAATCTTCTGAAGGTAACGCACATAAGTTGCTAAATCTCGAGGAGACACACATTTCATATTCATAGTGATACAAGGAGGTGGATCTATGGGTATTCTAGAAGCTGTCAGAAGATGCATTACAATTTTAAAACATAGTTTATGGGTGACCTATTAGGTTTGGCCACCTATTTGGCTCTCCCTCCTTGGTGATTCACGGTAAGGTGGGCATCTTACTGGGCGAGGTAATCACTCTTTTCCCTTTCTCTCTTTTCTCTTTCATGCTAGTAGGACTGGATCATGAAGCTATGTTATTTATAGTGTTTCTCTTGTCTTTCTTATGTAATCATTTATGCTTTTTGTATATGAAGAAAATACACCTGTTAAGAACAAGTTCAAACATGCAAACGTTAACAAGAAAAGGCATAATCAATCTATTCTAACATGTTCATAAACTTAAAAAAACATTAATTTCCACCATAACCTCGGATGAGCATGAAGCAAGTGCACCCAATACTTGCTTGATTTAAGCTCTTAGAGAGGTTGTGGGTGTGCTCTCCCAACACAAGTATTGATCCCACTTATGAATGCAAGTATGATGAAGATTGAAATGCTCAAAAAAAAGCTATAGAAGCAAATCTCAAGCACTCAATGCAAGAGGCCAAAAGAAGCTCAAAGAAGAGCTATAAAATCAACCCTCAAGCTCTATGGCATGCAAGTATGCAAAGAAAATGGATGAAACTATGAAACTAAGTTTACAAACTTGAAAGAAATTTAACAACTACCAAATTGTTAGAAAACTCTATGAAAGCAATTCTAAGTCTAAACTAACATAATAAATCTAATGCAAGAATGAATATGAATTTGCTTGAGACAAGGGTCCTATTTATAGGATTTTGGAGGGCTGGGGTGAGGTGGCATCTATGTGGAATCCACATAGGTGCCACCAAGGAGACACATAAGTCATAAAAAGTCTAAGACTTGCTCACACATGTGTGAGCAACTTGGGATGTGAAAGGTCAATGTGTACTTCATGTACATGTGTAAGTGTGTGTAAGAGACGTGTAAGTGAAAAAGTCTATTTTCACCATTTTAGAATGTGTAAGACATGTCATAAAATGTAAGAAGCCTTGTTTGTGCAAAGTTTAGCAATTTTTGAAAAGGGTTATTTTTGGAAATTTGCTCACATATGTGAGCAAAATTAGGACTAATGGATGTAGGAATCCAAAAATTAGCCTAATTAACCTTAGTTAACTACTGAGTAGGCTTATTAGACAGATAGTGATGTGTGTAGGATAGCATCTAGGTTGGATTTAGGATTAAATTAAGTAAAATTTAATTTAATTATGGTTTAGTAGAAATAAAGAATGTGAGGGGATTAAATAAATTAAAAATTTATTTAACAAGGGACTATGGAGGAACATGCATTAAATTAAATTAAATAAATTATGAAAGGTAGTATTTAAATTTAATTCAAATACTGTTGATTAATGAATTTATTTAATTAAATAAATAGATGAATTTAACAAATATAATTAATTAGAAAAATTAACTATAATGTTATTTGAGATCATTAATTAAATTAAATTAAATTAATGTTAAAAGGATGAATTTAAATGTCTACATTTTGCCCATCTTTGATGCGGTGTCAAAAAATGACATTGTGTCAAAGAAAAGAAAATATATATGCCCCAGAAGAAAAGTCAGTATGAGGATGTGGCCCCACGGGAAAATAGGTCAGAATTAAAAATTGTGGTCAATTTTCATGAAAAAGGGCAAATAAGGACTTTGCATGACTTAAAAAAGGAAGGGAAAACAAAAAGAAAAAGAAAGGTCAAAAAGACTTTTTTCTTCTTTTTGAAAAAAGGGACCCTTTATAAAAGGGGGAGAAGGGGAAAAGTGATTCATTTTTACCCCTAAGGAGAAGGAAAAAAGGAAGAGAGGAGAGGAGAAGGAAGAATGGCTGGATGACGAGACAGAATGCAGCTGGGTGAGTGAGTGCGGGTTTATCAGCGAGCAGCGGACAAGGGTGATCCGGTAAGTGCTTGAGCCCATCTTTGTCATTTTTAGTTGATTAAAAATTGATTGGCATATGGGTAGTGTTGGGGATTTTTATTTTTAAAAAAAAAGTTTTGGTGGGTGAAAAAAAAATTGCGGGGCGGTGGTGCCGATTGGCGGCTTCGCTTGGGTTAAACCAAGTGCAATTGACCGTCACCGAACGGGTGGCTCCGCCCGGAGACACCGAGCACACTCACCCATCTCCAGATGGGCAGCTCCGCTTAGAGACCGACGGGCGGCTCCACTTGGGGTTACCTGGGTGTAGCTGCCTGTCACTGGATAGGCGGCTTCGCCCGGTGGCCCAGGTTGGCGGGGCCGCCCGTCGCAGGACGGGTAACTTTGCCCGCGGCCCTGGGGGGCGGAGCCGCCTGTCCATAGATAAGCAACTCCACCCGATAATGGTGGGTGTTGCCGCCAGTCTACAAACGGGCAAAGACGGGCGGCTCCACCTGGCCAAGGCCGGGCAGTGCCGCTTGTAAGGGGATGAGCAGTGGCGGGGGGGGGGGGGGGTTTGTCCTGTTGTCAAAGGACAAAATGCGGGGTTAGGGAGAAAGGGGGGGTATTCAGCGAAAAAAGGAGATGGCGGAGACTAATGAATGTTTGCTAGGTAATTTGGATGTAGGAGCCGGACTATTGGTTTCACTCGAAAGAGCGATGGCTAGAGACGATGACGTTGCGAGAGGAGTTGTCAGAGGTGAAGTGGGGCCAGGTGACTTTATGTGGCCTACAACATGTGAATGAGTGGCCATGTCTGAGAGTGCATAATACGCTGATGACAATATTGATCGAGAGATGGCACTCAGATATGTCAAGTTTCCATTTGCCGATTGGTGAGGCAACAGTGACATTGATGGACGTATGGAGGATTCTACGGATACCGATTCAGGGGGAGATGGTTGGGTACCAGGTGGAGAGGGTAGAGTAGTTTATGGAGGAGAGCTTTAGACGGAGGGTAGACCAGCTGCCGATTGATCGACAGTGGATGTTGTGGTGAGGGGGGATGGAGGCAGGACTGCCCCAGCTAGCATTGTACTTAGCCAGATTGGTAGGAGAGAGACTGATGCCAGACCACTCATGACATGGATTTTTGATTGGATGGGTGAGGGTATTGAGCCAGATGCTAAAGGATGATGGTATGGAGTTTTTCTGGGGATACACACTGTTAGCATAGGTGTATTATGACCTTCATATGTGTGCATACCGTACTCAATGTACGATGGGACCAGGAGGTACACTGCTGCTAGTCTGGGCATGGGAGCATATTGCAATGGTACGAACACTGCAAGGAGAGGGTCGACGATAGCGCTATGAGCCATATGTGTGTCGGTATCGATCACCCTTGACATATGGGGATGTGAGATCAGTAGAGACCTGGTGGAAGATATTAGATGAGATGATATGGTTTGAGTGGACACCGTATAGAGGGTGTGAGGCATGGGGGTACTGGGATGAGCAGGTAGGGAGAGAGGATGGTGCTCTAGATGCAGAGTACTTAGGATATGTGTAGATAGATTGTTAGCTGATTAGGAGAATGATTTTTTAGATAGTGAGATATATGCCTTCGCGAGTATGCAGACAGTTTGGGTTGAGGCAGGGTATAGTGCCAGATAGTTATCCGCATCCGATTGTCTCGAGGGAGATTGGGTCGGTATGGGGCATCAGAGTAGATCTCTAGAATACTAGGATTAGCTGGAGAGGTATGCAGCTAGTACCATGGACACCAGCCTAGGGATAGGCAAGAGATGCAGGGGTGATAGCTGAGTATGCTGCCTGGTGGGAGAGGTAGAGGCCAGTGAGGCTGACAGAGCCAGGAGCAGGAGAGGCTAGAGAGCAGATAGAGTCAGAGATAGAGTCTGAGGAGGAGGCCGGGGAGGAGGATGATGATGAGGAGGATGAGGAGAGACCAGTAGAAGTGTCATCAGTCAGGGTTGGAGCACAAAGGCAAGTGACACAACGTTGGAGAGGGATAGTACAAAGACTAGTGACAGGTGGCCTTGCACAGGCAATACGGAGGGAGTGAGAGGAGGTGGCCCAGCAGCCATTTCCAAAGGATGAGGAGATGGGGCTAGGAGGACTAGGAGGAGATGAGAGGCAGGGTGATCAAGAGAAAGGAGACACCTTACAGGCAGAGGTGAGACGGTTAGAGGCTTTGGTGGCAGCGGAGAGGGATAGAGCAGCCAGGGCAGAGGCTTAGATGGAGGCTATGCAATGAGAGTTGAGCATACTGTAGAGTCAAGTGGGTACAGGGTAGGTTACCAGGATAAGAGATGACACTGAGACAAAGGGGATGACGGGGGAGGTAGCCCAATTTTTGGGCCAGATGGAGGAGATGCAGAGATAGACAGACATTCATGCCCAACGACTGACAGAGGACAGGGACACATGGCAGAGATGGGTAGAGAGTTACCGAGGGGAGCAGGAGTTATTGAGACATGGAGCGACAATGTCAGGCATAGGGCAGTTAGTGACAGACATGATGGATGCACAACAAGAGGTAGCGAGGATGGGGAGAGAGGCAACCTTTTACATGGCCCTTTATCAACAGGCAATACCTCTAGAGCAGAGACTGCTGCCTTATTCAGAGCGTGGGATATCAGAGAGGACTCGAGGGGTGTCATCAGGATCAGTAGCCAGGCCACTGAGAGAGAGTACGACAGGTGGTGATAGTGGGAGATGAGTAGAGAGATCTACTCCATGGGGTGGATAGGAGGATTCAGGATGACAGGGACATCTTCCAGTGGTTGTAAGATCCAGTTGATTATATAGGATATTTTTTTGTAGATTTTTAGATGAGATGTATATGCATAGCAGCACTAAGGTGCATGATGTATCATTTTGATGTACCATGATGTTATGACATATATTTTTGTGGTGTTATTTCAGGATTTTATTTGATGGATTATGAAATGATGTATAGTACTATATTATGATACTGACATGTATGATGCAAGATGTGTGTGGAATGTGTACTATATGATGTGCAAAGTTTATATGAATGGATGTGTTATTATGCATATGTGATGTTTATGGATGTGCAATGCATAGATAATGATTAATGGATAAATAGATATATATTTGACATGCAATGTGTATGAGATGATTAATGATTAATGAGATATATTTGACATGCAATGTGCATTTAATGATTAATGATTAATTATATATATTTGACATGCAATGTGCATTTAATGATCTTAACTATATGGTATGGAATGCAATGAAATGAGCTAGTGTCACTTTATTATGAGGATTTTTTGTGTTTGTGTATTCTATATAACCAATAGGATCAACTGAACCACCAGAAGGGGATGATGAATAAATAAGACCCTTGTCTCAAACAAAAATGGAGAAAACAAACTAAAAATGCAACCTGACTACATGATTTAGTGGGATCATTTGTGTTTATGTTGGAGAGCACACCCTAGTTTGATATTGCAATAGGAGGTATGCATCATGTATTATAGAAGCACAAATGACATTGTTCCATTGCGTGGACTAGACTTTCAGATAGCTGTAGAAACAAAGATGTAGATTTTCTGACTATGATGGAACCTATGACATATACTTATTGGAGAGGTCTGGGCACACTTAGGTCTTGTAAAGGACATAAGTATTCTAACCCGTTGCCCCCATAAAGATACGTATAATCATAACAGGGAAATCCACAAAAATGTGCCTAAAGTATCCATAAACAGATCATACCGCAATCGACACTTGTATCATATTTCACCAGTCACAATGCACCAAGATATGAAAGATCGAGGTAATCATGAGTAGGATCTACTGATACAAAAAGATAAAATCAACAAAGAAGGCCTCCTGACCAAGTGGTCATTCAGTCCACAGTTCTTGCCATGAACAGGATAGGATTGATGAGATTGATTTCAGCCGACTGAGGAAGGACACATCCTGCAGGGAAAAGATTGATTGATTGAAATGGATATTCACTGGCAATAGATGTGAAAGGAACAATAACTCAAATATGTGATTTCAATATTAATTTTGATAAGCACTTGTGCGATCACTATGTTTGGGAAAAGCTTACTGTGCTGGGGTTAAGCTCAGCTTGCTGGGAATTGCGGGTGGATCCTTATGACACTGCGGGAAGCAATGACTCAAGAATGGGACTAGGATGAGGATGGATATGGATAGTAGATGGGAAGACAATGGATCTAAATTTGCTATCATGGTGCCCGAGATAGGTTTTCACCATAATACTTGCCCAGAGTGCTTGTTTGCCAAGTTTTCACTGTTGGACGACTTTTTTTTGTTTTTTTTTGTAAGGTGCCTGTTTACCAGGTGTATACCCAACAATAATTTTTTTAGGAACATTTTCTGCTTTTTAGGATTTTTTGCTTTTTTGATGTTTAGGATTTTTTCAGGACTTTTTCTGATTTTTAGGGATTTTTCAGGATCATTTCTGATTTTTAGAATTTTTGCTGAATAACATTGTACAAGAACTGAAATGCTAAGCTATGCATAAAAGCGCTTCAAATGCACAATATTTACAGGATCAGGGAGCGGATCTCCCTCAAGTGTTGCAATTTGATATGCCCTAGAACCAAATTTAGCAGTAATAATGAATGGGCCCAACCAATTGGGTTCAAACTTCCCTTTCTTTTCTCGATTTTGGAGATTCTTCATGTTGTGTTGTAGGACCAAATCACCTACATCAAACTCACAAGGTTTGATCTTCTTGTTGAAATGTAATCGTAAATGATTTTGATACACACGGAGGTGGTTGAGGGAATTGAGGCATCTCTCATCGAGGAGTTGCAACTCTTGCAAGTGGGCAACCCTATGTTCTTCTTTGGACATCAAGTTCTTGAAAGAAATCTTGAGGGAAGGGAGCTCAATTTCAATGGGTAAGACAACCTCAGAACCATAGATAAGGGAAAATGGAGTGGTGCTAGTAGGAGTATGGATGGAGGTGCGGTAGGCCTAGAGGGCGGGATTGAGTTGCAGGTGCCAATCACGACCAACGTCATCGACATTCTTTTTGAGGATTTTTAAGATGGTTTTATTTGTAACCTCAGCTTGATCGTTTCCCTGCAGGAAATACTTGGAGGAACAATGCTGGGTAATGCCAAATTTCTTACAAAGGTCAGAGACATCCCAATTCTTGAAGGGTGTTCCATTATCAGTATGGAGATCTTTGGGGATGCCATAGCGGCAAATGATATAATTTAGGATAAACTTGGAAATTTTCTTACTGGTTGTATAGGTGAGGGGGATTACTTCGACCCATTTAGTAAAGTATTCAGTGGCGGCTAGGATATACTTGTGACCACCTACAGAGTTTGGAAATATCTGGCCCACAAGGTCAAAACCCTAGCGGGAGAAAGGCCAAGGTGTGATGGTGGGTTGGAGGGATTGAGTGGGAGCGTGTATCAAATCGCCATGCTGCTGACAAGGAATACACTTTTTCACATAATGATAGGCATCATGTTCCATTGTCGGCCAATAGTATCCAGTGCGGAGCAACTTCTTTGCTAAAGTGAGACCACTAGAATGGGCTCCATAGATTCCTTGATGCACCTCTTCCAAGGTCATGTGTGCTTCCTTCAAATTTAGATATCAAAGAAGAGTTCCATCAAAGTGTTTACGAAAAAGAGTGTCTCCAAGGATTGTGTAATGAGAAGTGCGATGAATGAAGGTTTATTATTGGTTAGGCGTAAGCATGAGGGGAATGGTTTTATCATGAAGGTAGGTGAGGATTTCCTGATACCAAGGTGATTCGGGACCAACAATTTCACACACCATCTTAGAATCTGATTGGTAATAGGCAGGGACTGTGTGTGTGAAAATTGTACCTAATCTGTAGACACAACACTTCAGTAAAACATTAGAGGTTAGCAAAATGAAATCGTGCAATGAATTGAAAGGTAAACTAACCAGGTGATTTACTGCCTTCTAACAGGTGCGAGTATGATGTTCTTAGATTGTTATCGAGATCAATGACCTTGACGATGTATACACCAAAAAATGGTCATCTAGACTATTAGTCCCTTTTGCTAAAATCATCAATTGCTTGTTCTTGATCAAATCCTAGTCCTATCATTTATTTGATTATTTTCTATGGGCTAACCATCTTATCCTAAGTCTTTATTTATTAAAAGGAATATTTCCTCCCCTTTTATTAAATAAAAAACCCCACTTTTCTTCTTATCCTAAGTTGCACAAATAAAAAATTTAATTCTTATTTATAAAGAAAAATAAAATAAAAAATAAAAGAAAAGCACTTTTTGTCTCACATGGACATAAAGTAAATGCTCAACATAA
Organism: Chamaecyparis obtusa; assembly: GCA_027943335.1. Taxonomy (NCBI): domain Eukaryota; kingdom Viridiplantae; phylum Streptophyta; class Pinopsida; order Cupressales; family Cupressaceae; genus Chamaecyparis; species Chamaecyparis obtusa. The sequence continues at coordinate 1,340,531 of BSBK01002822.1, read as the reverse complement.
AGTAAATGCTTCTAATTTTCCTATTGGAGGATATTTGTGCACAAGGATCAAGCTTCTTTTTTTCTCCACCGTTGATTAAATCTTTTGCCTCTTAATCTCCATGGTCCATTAATTTTTCACCTCCTATAAAAGAAGAGCTCTCTTCCTCATTTGGACACAAATTTTTATGCTATTGTTATGCTACAGGTTTTCTAGGTCATCTTGGAGCTTTTGGAGATATTCTTGCATCTAGGGTTTGAAGATTTGGAGCATTGTTGGCATTCATCTTGGATCTTCATCAACACTCTATCTTCTTGTCTTCATTCTTGCATCATCATGGCTTTCTTGCTTCATAGTTAGATTTCATTTTCATGCATAGTATTTGCATTTTCATAGCTTCATTCTTAGCTTAGATTTCCTTTTATGCAATAGATTAACTTGCATTGTCATATAGATTTGCTTTGCATTGCATACATTTGGATTCATTAGAGATATTGGCATTCTTGCCCTTGTCTTCCTTGAATCTCCCATTGCATGGTTTACTAGCAAGGTTATAGGCTTAATAGCTCTAGCTGAGAGCATTCTTAAAAACCCTTGCACTCCATGCCTAGGGAGCTATGGATCGATTTGTGAGGGCTCATTCTTGAATTTTCTTGCATGTAAGGATTCATAGAAGTGTGACAACAGACGACACCTAAATGAAGGATTTGAATGCAAAAGATGGATATGGAATATGAATGAAATTAATCTATTTTTTAAAATTTTCTATGCAATGATATGATCAAAATTGATATGAATCTAGAATCTAAGATGAAATTGATATGCAATGAATTGATCTAACAATGATATGAAAATGAATCTAAATGAATGTAAAAATCAAATTGATCTCACAATAGCCTTGATTCGCAATAAGCTTTGATTCTCCAAATTCCAATTCTTCAAAATAGTTGTGCAATTCGTAGACGATTTGACAAAGTAAGCTCGCAAAATTATGAGATGATTTGAGAAGAGCTGAGCCTTGATTTTATAGAAATCCAGGGCTTTGAGGATGCATGGATAAAAGCCATAAATCACTCGAATAACTCTGCTTGATTTTTGAGTTATTTTTAAATAAAGATAATTTAATTCACAAAAATATGCAAATCATGCAAAAACAACTTTTTAACTCAAATTAGAAGTTTAGATCAACTTTAAAACTAAAAATGATGTTGAGTTCCAAAAAGTCAATAACTTGCATTGATTTTCTAATTTGGAGTTTAACTGCTCTTTGATTGTGCACATGGATAATTATGAATTAATAAATAAATAAAGTGATTTATTCTCAACTTAACTGATTTTTGAAATAAAACAATTGATTTATGGGTTAATCAATCATTTAATCAAACTTTTATTCAAAATTACAATATTAAAAATTGACAAAATGATTTAATTAATTAAATAAAATATTTAATCAATTATTTGTAAGATTTTGGATTTATTGTCAAAATTAAATATCATAATTAGGAATAATGGAATTAAATTCAATTAAATAATTAAGTGGCCAAATTAAATCTAATTAATTAAATATTGAGAATATTCAATTAATCAAACTTTAGGATAAATATGATTTATCGCCAAATAATTATAAAATTAAAGATAATTAAGATAATTAGGAATATTCCCCGATGCAGAATTTAGGATAATCAATTAGGATTTGATGATGTGCCGATATGCCTTAGGTTAGGACTTTGATGTTGATTTCATTTGTATTGTCAATGTATGAGGTTAATGAACCTATAGCCCATTGTTGGGGTATTATAGGGACCATAAGATTCTCGACAAGAAATTCACACCGTGTGCTTGTTTTTGGCATAGATATTAGTGAAGCAATGGTAGCCATGGCATCTGCTGCTTTATTGTTTACTCTTGGGATTTGCTGGAAAATGAGGCTTGTAAAATGTTGTTTGAGATCTTCAACCATGCATCGGTAAGGGAGCAACTTGTCATCCTTGGTGTGAAATTCATCATTGACTTGTTTGATAACTAATTGGGAGTCACCAAAAACAAGCAAACTTGTGATCTTCCATCTGACAGCTTGGCGAAGCCATGTGACCAAGGCCTCATATTCTGCTATGTTGTTCGTGCAAGCAAATGTAAGTTTATAAGATTTAGGGATAAGATCCCCTTGTGGTGTTACAAATAGAATTCCTGCCCCCAATCCTTTCTGGGTAAAAGATCCATCAAAATAAAGCTTCCATTGATGCTAGGAGTGACAGTTATGATAGTTTCATCAGGAAAATCTGTGACAATAGGATGATCTCCAGGAATGGGAGCCTCTGCAAGTTGATCTGCTATTGCTTTCCCTTTGATGGCTTTGCATTTTGTGTACACAATATCATATTCACTAAGGATCATAACCCATTTTGCCGTGCGACCTATCAGGGCAGCTTTAGATAACAAGTACTTAAGTGGGTCAATCTTTGCTATCAACTATACTTTGTGATTAAGCATATAATGGCGTAGCTTCTGCCTACAAAAGACCACAGCTAGGAAAGCTCTTTCAATAGTGGTATAGTTGAGCTCATAACCCACTAAAGTCCTGCTAAGATAGTAGATGGCACATTCTTTTCCATTGTCATCTAACTGTGCTAAGAGAGCACCTAGTGCTACTGTAGTTGCGGAGATGTAGAGAATCAAAGGTCTTCCTGGAATAGGTGGGACCAACACTGGTAGATTAGCTAGATATACCTTGAGTTGTTCAAAAGCCTTTTGACACAAGCAATCCCAAATGAATTTAATACCCTTTCTGAGTAGGTGAGAGAAAGGATGCACCTTGTCTGCTAGTTGTGACACAAATCTTCGGATGGATTGAAGTCTTCCTTGCAAGCTCCTTAATTGTTTGAAAGTTTTAGGAGGTACAATCTCCAAAATGGCTTTCACCTTCTTAGGATCCACTTCTATTCCTCTATGAGACACAATGTAGCCTAAGAGCTTACCTGATTATACACCAAAGACACATTTTTTGGGATTCAATCGAACCTTATACTTTTCTAGTCTATCAAAGATTGTAGTGAGGACATCAATGTGTGATTCTCATGTCTTGGATTTCCCTAAGATATCATCCACATAATCTTCCATGATCATATGAAGGAGGTCATGAAATATGGTCGTCATGGCTCTCTGGTATGTGGCACCTGCATTCTTGAGACCAAAGGGCATGACCTGATAACAAAATGTACCCCACGGGGGAGTGAATGCATTTTTATGCTAGTCTTCTATTGCTATGCGAATCTGATTATATCCAGAAAAAACATCCATGAGGGACAACATCTCGTGCCTGACAGTTAAATCCACTATGATATCAATGTTTGGAAGTGGAAAATCATCCTTAGGGCAGGTGAGATTAAGATCTCTGAAATTAGTACAAATTCAGATGCCCCCAGAGGGTTTACCTACTGGTACAATGTTTGATACCCATTCCAGATAGTCTATTGGTCTGATGAATTCTGCATCTAGCATCTTTTGCAATTCAGCTTTAACCAAGAGTGCTACTTGTGGATGCATCTTGTGTAATTTTTGCTTGACAGGTTTGATTTTAGGATCCACAACAAGATGATGTACAACCAAGTCAGTGTCAAGTCCAGGCATATCCTTATATGTCCATGCAAAGTTAATGTAGGCTTTCTTAAGGAATGCAGTCATGAACTCTTGTTTTGTCTCATCTAGAGAGGCTGCAATGTAGGTGATCTTAGGATCTGCTTCTGTGCCCAGGTTAACTACAATTATTTCTTCTATGAGGATAGAAGATTTTTCTGATGGTAATGACATGAAGGGAAAGTCAATTTCCCCCTCCTCTAGTGCCTTAGAGAGGTTTTCACTAGAGGATGAGTCTTTTATTTTGTCTTTTTCTCCATCCAAAGGTGCCTTAGAAAGGTTTTCACCCAAGGATGTTTTATCATTTTTTTGATTTTCTTTTTCCTCATTTTTGCAACTAAGGGAATTGACTTGGCTATCGAAGTAGGCTTGCTCACTGTAGTGAATCTGGTGTTCATTGTCTTGGAGATTTCCTAGTCTGAAAAGTGCTAAAACTGCCTCATCCAAATCGCATATGTCTAAGGCAGGTGGTGAATCTTGTTGGTCCCAATCGATCAGTTCAGGATTGGTAAGGGGAAGTTCGGGTGAGGAAAGGTTAGATTGGGTGATATGGAGGACATGGGTATCAAGGTCATTTTCAATATATTGGAAAGGGACTTCAAAGAACTCTTCCTCGGTGTCTGAATCAGATTCAATCAAACAATAGTCATTGGCAAAGGTTTTCTTAGTTTCTATGGAACCCAGTCCTCGTCCTTGGGGGTATCCAGTTGCTTTTATGAGATTTTTTCTTCCTGTTTCATTTTCTCCAAGGCCAATGCCGTGATATCCCATACTTTCAACAATGGGTGTGGCCTTTATATACTTCCCTTTAGGAATGTCTGCAGGTTTGTCTTCTTCTTCATCAAAGAGCCAGGAAAGAACATTATGTTCCATATGCTCGTCTGAGAGAGAGCTCGAAAGTTCAAATGTAGTTTGTTTACATTTCATAGTTTCTTTATTTTCCTTGGGAAAAAGTTGGGAAGGTTTTCCATAAGACCTGGGAGAGAGAGGGAGCTGACCAATGCATAGGGCATTTTCAAACTTGTATTCCCCAGGGCTTTGATTAGTGAACCTAACTTTCTTTTCAGATTCAGTATTCTTTTCTTGGGTAACCTTTTCTTTTCCCTTGGCTTGCTTAGACAATTGTTCTTTGAAGGAAGTGTGCTAAACGAGAATCTCTTGTGAAAGTGGATGGACACATTCATTCAATGGGAAATAGTTTGATTGTTTTCCTTCCAACCTCTTGCAATATTGAAAGGGTTCATGATCACCAGGAATGGTTATTTCAGCTCTGTGATGTGGGAATTTCAAACATTGGTGAAATGTGGATGGGACACCTGAGATAGCATGTATCCATGACCTACCCAAAAGGATATTATAGGGTAGATCCAAGTCAAGCACTTGACAAGTAGTTTCAATAAGGGTTGGGCCCACTTTTAAGGGGAGTGCAATAAGACCTTTACTCACCCTTTCTCTATCATCATATGCTTTTATTGTCATTCTCTTATTTACATCAATGAGGTCCTTAGAAAGACCGATATTGCGGATCATGCTTAAGGTACAAAGATTCAGATTGAATCCATTGTCTATAAGGACTCTTTTGATTCAGGTGTTATGGATGGTGACTTGGATATGTAGGGGTTTATTATGATGAGGGTCAGGACCTCAAAAATCTTTGTCAGTGAAAACTAGGTGTTGTTGGGCAGCCAAATTGCTGATCATTGCTTGGAATTAAGAGGCATTGATATTTTCTAGGACACGAGACTCAGTTAGGGCATTCTCAAGGACCTCTTTGTGAATGGGGGACATATGCAAAAGCTCTAGTATGGATATCTACATAGGGGTCTTCTTTAGTTGGGAAAGTAAGTCATAACGTAACGCAAGTCATGTTGAGGTAGATGGTGCAGCAGGTGGATCCACAATAGGTGGATTAACAACAACTTGTATAGTTACGCGAGGGTGGCGAGTAGTAACATTGCAATCTACACTCTTTAAAGTCAATGTGTTTACATGTGTGTTGGATTGTTCAATATGGACACACAATGAGTCAAAACCACAGACATTATTTTTAGCTAATTTTCCACAAGTGCATTCATCTCCTGAGATTTTGTTTGTCAAATAATCATAAGAAAAACCCTTGGATGTGGATGCATTGTTTAGATTATATTATGGAAAAGGTTTAGAATACATTTTTAATTTGGTGTTAGAAGTAGAGGCATTTTATCCTTCTACTTCAATTTTACCATCATCGATCAAATTTTGCACAAAATTATGAAACTTCATGCATTTTTAATCTCACACCCTTTTATGCGATGATAATCATAGTATTCATTATCCTTATACTAGTGGGGTTTAGATTGATTTTCATCAAAAGGCCTAGTGTTAGGATAAACCATCATCCCTTGGTCAACTAGGTGTCAGAAGATCACATCAAGGGAATCTGCCAGCTGTGTAAATTGTCATCGTGGTTGTTGTTGATTGTTGTTGTTATTGGCATCATATTGTGAGAATAGAGAACCACAATAACCAGATCCTTGATTTTGATTCTGGTTATTTGAACTGTTCTGATTGTTTTAGTTATTCGAATTGGTTTGATTATTGTTGCGATTGTTCTGATCATTGTTATTTCGATTGCCTTGGTTATTATTGTTGGATGCTTGAACATTTTGGACATGTTTAGCATCAGTCACTCCATCATTAACAACACCTTTGTTCTTAGACCAGAATTTGGGTTTATCACTAGTATTTTTAGATGAATTAGGGGTGTAGTGTTTAATTGCTCCTTTGATCAAAAGTCCATCTTCAATAGACTTCCCCTTTTTAATGAGTGCCTCGAAGGAATCCGGGGTAGCCATCTTTATCTGAAATGACATTTCTGTAACCATATTCTTAGTAAAGATGTGAACAAGATGTGAATCTGGGATTTTCCAAGGCATGTAGTTTGCAAGATGTTGCCATCTTTGGAGAAAATTGGCAAAGGTTTCTCCATTTCTTTGTTTCATATTACACAAATCATTGAGGGATGCTTGATGTTCCATGTTATAATAATATTGTGTAACAATTTTTCTGTGAGATCATGGAATGTGGAGATGGAACCCAGAGGAAGGTTCAGTAGCCACTCTAAGGCTGGTCCTCCAAGACTTCTAGTAAAAAGTCTTAGGAGAAGATGATCATTGTGGGAAAATTCTTGTGCCGCTACATAAAATTTCTTGATATGTTGTGCAGGGCATGAGTCTCCCTTGTATTTGTCAAACTTTGGCATTTCAAAATTGGTGGGGAATGGTTGGAGAGTGATTGATTTGTCAAAAGGATAAGGACATATTTTTGCAAAAGAAAATTCCTTCTTCCCACCTTTCTACATAGCCAACATCATGCCCTTGAGCTCATCAATTTGTTGGACTAATTTAGGAGGATTAGTAGTGATCGCATGGTCTTGAAGTGTTCCTCTGCCTAATGATGCATTATGTCCCCATGGAGGGGGAAGATTGGTGTTATGTCTCTGATTGGTGTTGTTTTCTTGTGCAGAATTTTGATTTTTTAGGACTCCACTAGGCTTTGAGAAAATAGAAGCAGAGCGTCGTCCTGAGGACCCTGGTTGTGTTTTGGGTACACGGCCCGCATTCAAATCATCGTTACTCACCCCATTGTTTGAGTTAGGCTTGTTTAGGAGTTTTCAGATTAACTCAAGCATATCAAGGGGAGGTTGGGTTGTGTTATCAGATGTTGATGGTGCTACTTTGCTTTTATTGGTTTGATTCAAGTTGTTCTCAAGAAAAGTTTCATCAAAATTATCAGGGAGGGTAACACCTCTTTGAACAAGATTCATGAAGATATTGACACTATTGGCTTGGATTAGGTCTTCCACTAAGCTTAAGTTGTTAGGATCCTCAAAAAATTCTTTAGCTCATGGATTAGCACTGACACTTTCAAGTATTATTGTCTCAGATTCCAAATGTGGTTCTTCTTTGTCGTTAAAATCTTCTTGATAAACAATTTCCCGATCGTTATCCACAATGAGAGATTCTTGTCTTAGCTTTGCTTGTGATCGGGTAAGTACCATGCACGAGTGACCTTAGAATGGTTGAATTTGAAGAAAGGTGAATAGTTGATGAGATGTGGAAACAAAGGATTTGATGAACTAGGAGCAACTTGGACTAATGATTAAGTCTGGATGAATGATTGGATTGATTGATTTGAATTAGATTAGATTGATTGAAGATTGGATTAAAGAGGGGCTAAGCCTCAAGGATTGATTGGATTTAAAGGTTTGGAACAAACCTAGGTGAAACAAGACCTTGTGATTATGCAAACATAGGATTGGTTTTGATTTAAAGTCTTCTTTTATTTGGGTGATGGACTAATGATCCCCAAACAAAATAAGACTTGATTAGGACTACTAGAGAAAGACTTAGTTCTCAAAGTAGTAAAGGATTAATGTTTGCTTTGGAATTAAGGTCTATGAGACACTATTGGAATGATTCTTTCACCCTATGGCTTGATGAAGGTGTGAAAGATGGATTGATTTGGTTCTGATACAAAGTCCAAGATTTTGATTAATGCTCCTAATGCTTTGGAATGTGGATGAAGAAAGGGGTTTTTAAAAAATGAGAAAGGGATGAATGTCTTGAAGAGGATGAAGAATGAAGGTCAAAGGTACTTAGTCATAGGATTCCCAAGTGACAAAGGCCATGTTCACTTTGTTCTTGGCAACAAAATTGGCAACTCGATTGTTGTAAACAATTTAATCTGATTTGTCAACAGCTTCTAGAAATTCTCGAATGGGTTTCCAATAAGATTGGTTGGCTTTAATCCTTTGATCGATGATTTTCTTCTCTCTATGGGCTTGTGTAACTGGGAGTTTTTCTTTCTTATGTTTAACACTATCTATCATGACTTGAGGACAATATCTTCATAGATCAAAGGATGTTCTTGGAAAGAACCAGTTTCATACATACATCAAACGTTTGGGTTACAAGCACATTTGTCAAAAATAGTCCTGCAAGGGACAAAGCAACCTTGCAGGATTCAAGTGTACATATATTTTTTTTTTGCAATGAAAGTAACAAGCACACTCTTTATCCCTAAAAGGATGTTGGCTGAGATTGAAAACCTTTGCTCACTGACTTAGGAACACACCCAACAACTCCTTAGAATATGGCCATCACCAAGCACGCAATGGCTCCATGATGTCGTATTATCAGAATGTTAACATGGAAGGGGGCTCGATATGGTGAGTGTCTTGGGGAGATTACTATTCTCCTCACACATAGATTATCAACCTTTCAGAGGTGAACCAAGTGGCTTCTAACTAATGGCTTTTAATAAGGATCTCCATTCGAACACACTCTTTGTGTCCGCACAAGCGCGACTAGGAAATATAGCCCCACAAAGTACCTTGACACAAGTAGTCACGTAAATGTGATTGGGACCGTGAGGCCCTACTAAATGTTAGGCAAGAGCCGTGTATAAGCTCAAATGTTGTTTGGCTTCTGAGGCTTTAACCCCAAAAAGAAAATTTCATTAATGTGAGTTGGAGTGGTGGGCTTACACCTTTTTCTCACGTGGGTTGTTCCCAAGAGCTTTTTACCTCTCCGGTAGGCCCATCTAAAGGATTGAAAGTAAATACATGGATTGGCCCCAAGAAGGAGTCTAGATTTCTAGTTTTCCCTCATGGGGAAAAGAGCATAATCTCCTATCCAATGAGGTTTTCTCCTAAACACACCAAACAAATAATTAATTCCAAGTCTTTTCTTCAAGACCACAATTCAAAAGGTTCTGGGTTTCTGGTTTTCTCTCTTGGAGAAAAGAGCATAATCCCCTAGCTAATGAATCATTATCTATAGAAAAAGACTTCCTATTTAATGTTAGGTGCCTAAGAAATTATTAAGAAAACACAATGTTTGATTGAATCTCCTTGGCAACCTACAAAACAACCTTAGTGAGTAGTTTAATGTGTTTGGTCTTCTAACAATGTCCTGCAAAAAAAATGTAATAGTAGTCTTAGAATGTTTAAATCTTGGTCAACATTCTACAAAATCACTGTTAGAAGTCACAAAATGTCAGTATCTTCCAAAAAAATCAGATCAAAAAACACAAAGTGCAGGATATTATGAAAATATGCAAAAATTAGACAGAGACGACTGTTGACAGGTAGAGACGCCTGTCTGTTAGAGATGCCTGTTTCTAGGTAGAGACGCCTGTGTACAAGCAGAGACACCTATCTATAAGAGACACCAGTTGACCGGTAGAGACGCCTGTGTGCAAGCAGAGACACCTATCTGCACAAAAATAGAAGTTAAAGACCAATGTTTGGAGGTTTTATCTTCTCATTAAGCTTTAAATGCATAAAAAGGTTCGTTATAGCAAAAAATACAGTGATTTTAAACCTTAATATGTCAATTTTTTTTTTTACTTAATGAGTTTTTAAAAAAAAAAATACAAAGTAAAACTCCCTCTTCTAGCAGAGACACCTGTGTGTATGCAGAGACACCTATCTGCACAAAAACAAAGATTTCATTAGATTCATTTAGTTTTCTTCATTTGCAAATACAGTTAGGTGTTTTACTATTGATCATTAGCTTTAATGTGATTATGAAATACAAGGTTATGCTGATTAAAATAGACTAAAATGAGAGAAAAAATCTTTCTGGTGGAGACGCCTGTCTAGAGGCGGAGATGCCTGTGTACAGACGGAGACACTTGTTGACAGGAAGAGATGCATGTTGACAACAGAGATGCCTGTTGACAACCAGAGATGCTTGTGTGTAGAGATGCATATTTCTAGGTGGAGACGCCTATCCAAAAAATTTACGAGAAACCTGCACAAAAGCAATAGAAAATGGTTAGTAAATGGGATTTTGAGTCCCACCGGGCATGCCAAAATGTATATGATGAAAATGCATCTGTTAAGAACAAGTTCAAACATGCAAATGTTAACAAGAAAAGGCATAATCAATCTATTCTAACATGTTCATAAACTTGTAAAAAATATTAATTTCCACCATAACCTCGGATGAGCATGAAGCAAGTGCACCCAATACTTGCTTGATTTAAGCCCTTAGAGAGGTTGTGGGTGTGCTCTCCCAACACAAGTATTGATCCCACTTATGAATGCAAGTATGATGAAGATTGAAATGCTCAAGAAGAAGCTATAGAAGAAACTCTCAAGCACTCAATGCAAGAGGCCAAAAGAAGCTCAAAGAAGAGCTATAAAAGCAACCCTCAAGCTCTATGGCATGCAAGTATGCAAAGAAAATGGATGAAGCTATGAAACTAAGTTTACAAACTTGAAAGAAATTTAACAACTACCAAATTGTTAGAAAACTCTATGAAAGCAATTCTAAGTCTAAACTAGCATAATAACTCTAATGCAAGAATGAATATGAATTTGCTTGAGACAAGGGTCCTATTTATAGGATTTTGGAGGGCTGGGGTGAGGTGGCATCTATGTGGAATCCACATAGGTGCCACCAAGGAGAAGTCATGAAAAGTCCAAGACTTTCTCACACATGTGTGAGCAACTTGGGATGTGAAAGGTCAATGTGTACTTCAAGTACATGTGTAAGTGTGTGTAAGAGATGTGTAAGTGAAAAAGTCCATTTTCACCATTTTGAATGTGTAAGACATGTCATAAAATGTAAGAAGCCTTGTTTGTGCAAAGTTTAGCAATTTTTGAAAAGGGTTATTTTTGGAAATTTGCTCACACGTGTGAGAAAATAATTAGGACTAATGGATGTAGGAATTAAAAAATTAGCCTAATTAACCTTAGTTAATTAGTTAGTAGGCTTATTAGATAGATAGTGATGTGTGTAGGATAGCATCTAGGTTGGATTTAGGATTAAATTAAGTAAAATTTAATTTAATAATGGTTTAGTAGAAATAAAGAATGTGAGGGGATTAAATAAATTAAAAATTTATTTAACAGGGGACTATGGAGGAACATCCATTAAATTAAATTTAATACATTATGAAAGGTAGTATTTAAATTTAATTCAAATAATGTCGATTAATGAATTTATTTAATTAAATAAATTCAATTAAATAAATAGATGAATTTAACAAATATAATTAATTAGAAAAATTAACTATAATGTTATTTGGGATCATTAATTAAATTAAATTAAATTAATGTTAAAAAGATGAATTTAGGTGTCTAGGCATCTTACTGGGCAAGGTAATCACTCTTTTCCCTTTCTCTCTTTTCTCTTTCATGCTAGTAGGACTAGATCATGAAGCTATGTTATTTATAGTGTTTCTCTTGTCTTTCTTATGTAATCATTTATGCTTTTATGATAGCTTTCCAAATATGATATTAGTATGGGAAACATTTCTTAGCAAGGTTTCCTCTACTAGTTGATTTGGGTTTGTACTAACCCCTGTTCTTTTGGTTTTCTCTTTTCGCACCCTCATGCGTGTGTGTTGATAGAATCCTTATCCTGGGGGCTTGTGTTCTTAGCTAAGTGTTATTTTATCTCATTGTGAATCCACTTGGATATCTTCTTTCTTCTCCTTTACCAAGAGTTTACATTGAATCCATACTCTTGCTAAAGTGGAGGCTTAATGTATCATCTTAAAATGGAAGCACTTTCATGTTAAGAGCGTTTAGACCTCCGAGTAAGTGGTTTGGGGTCATGTCAAGCACCTTGATTAGGTCTTTGCATGAATCTGATTATTCTTCCCCTGTTCTACTTCCCTCTCCCTATTTCCATCCTCTTTTTGGCAACTTTCTCTAAGAATCTAAAGATCTTGACTTTCTAGGTCAAGGATGACCTGAAAGGTCAAGAATGACCTAGTCCCTGACCTAGGTCAAGGATGACCTTGTCCCTGAACTAGTGAAGAGACTACCTTTATCCCTGACCCTAGGTCCAAATTTTAGTTTTTGAAAGTTTTAGGATGTTAGGTTTCGGAAAGTTTTATTTTCCCACTTCCGGGTCGGCTGTTTTGGTCTCCGAAATAGTAAACTCTTAATTGCATTTAATCTAGGTCCATTTCTAGGGGTATGAGACCAATCAAAATTTAATTCCCCTATGTGGCTCCTCTAAAAGATTGTGTCCTAGATCACTATAAAAGGAGGCCTTCCTCTCTCATTTTCACATCCATAGCAATTCCATCCGCTTTCATGATCAAGGCATCAAGTTTTGAAATCAAGTGCTCAAGATTTTTGCAAGGTGATCAAACAAGAATTTCATTCAAGAAATCTTCCATTCAAGCCATCATCTTCATCCAAGTTCTCCATTGAATATCAAGGATTCAAGCATTCAACCCTTTGAAGGGATTTGGTTCAAGCATTCAAGATTCATCATTCAAAACCCTAGATCTAGCCATCATGGTGGTGTGATCTTCCTTCAAGATCCTTTGTTCATCTTCAAGATCCATTCATTCTTCCCTCAAGGTGGATTCCAAACATACAATCATGGAGGTTTTGATTTACATTTGTTAATGTTATATCTAAGCTTTCATATCAACATACTTGTTTACATATGAAATACAATTGCATATCTATTGAATTTCATAGCTTCATTGTTAGATCTACTTCTACTACTTGCTAGCATTCTCTATTTCAATTCCATTATTAAGGTTGATTCTAAATTGGGGTTTGACCAAGGCAAACCCCTCATCCAAACAACAAAACCATTTTTCTTGTAGGTACAGGTACAAGATAGCGAATTGAAGTACAAATCTGGATACCCTTTTCGGTGAACTTCTGAGATCCGCGAACAAAATTTCTATCAGAGTTGTGGGGGGTAGGATCCTGACCTGGGGTAATACCTTGCCCCATTATCTGGTCAAAGATGACCTACTTTTAGAAAGAAAAAAGATTTCTGGATTTTGTAAATCTCGCAGTTTCGATTCAAGAATGTAGAAATCAACAGTTTCTGAGACTATCTGACAGGGTTTTAAGTTGATTATTTTTCTAAGTACCTTTACTCCTTCATTTCAACATTAGTCTTCTACATTTACTTTCCATATCTCTTACAATTCCATGTATGTGTAAAATATTGGCCTTGGGGTCTCTTTTGTGTGCAAACCATTATTCTAGGACCCCATCCATATTTTATCTTATACAGGTAGGAAGGGTAAACCTTTCAAAGGAGGATTTCATTCCGATACTCATTGGAAAGATGAAAATAGTGGCATGGAAGGTCAAAAAAAAATATTTGCAGGCCCAGGTAAAGAAAATAGGATACCTTTCAGAGAAGGAAGGTAGAGTGAAGAGCCTTCGGGAAAGTAGCTAGTGAGGTACTTTTCTGAATCTCCGGCCTTTGGGAAAGTAGTCAGTGAGGTACTTTTCCGAATCGCCAGCCTTTAGGAAAGTAGCTAGTGAGGTACTTTTTCAAATCTCTGGCCTTCAGGAAAGTAGCCAGTGAGGTACTTTTTTGAATCTCTGGCCTTTAGGAAAGTAGCCAGTGAGGTACTTTTATGAGGGAAACATTCTCTTGTTTCCCCTAGGTCGGCAATTCAATCCCCGCGTTTGCAATGCAAAGGAGTCCAAGGTTGGTTCAGATGGAAAATGTGTCACCGATGGAGCTAGTTTCTAACTATGGCCCGTCGCAGTCGCCATGATCACTGTCTCTATTTTGAAGTGGGATTCGAATCTCCAAAGTATGTTGTGGTGAAGAATGGCCGTAATCTTTTATTTGTTCGCGAGACTTTGAGTTGTAGAAGATAGATTGTGTGAATGAGATATTATTTTGAATAACTAGAAGGAAATTTGATAGTTTTTATATTTTAGGTTTTGTGCGTCATTCTTTGCGTCTGAATTTTCAATTTTGTGTCAAAAGATTTTGTAATCTTTGCCTGGATGAGAAATGAGGAGATTTTGCTTTTAGGAAGTTTTATATTTTTTGGTTGTAATCTTATTTTTCTTCACGAGACTTTGATTTGTAGAAGAGAAATTGTGTGAATGCAGTATTGTTTTGAATAATGAGCAATGAAATCTGATAGTTTTTATAGTTTAGGTTTGGAGTGTCACTCTTTGTGTCTGAATTTTCTATTTTGTATTAGAAAATTGTCTAATCTTTGCCTGGATGAGAGACTGAGGAGATTTTGCTTTCAGGTTGTTTTATATTTTTTGTTTGTTTTGCAAAGCTCATGTGCAATATGCTTGGAGATGATGAATCCTGAGCAGGGTCATGCAATCTTTACAATGAAATGCTCTCATTCTTTCCATTTTCAATGCATTGCCTTAAATGTCTGTCACGATGACTTGATTTGCCTCGTCTGTAGGGAAAATGGAAGGAAGTGCCATGGCAGGCTCCCACCAAGGAAGACAAAAAAGTTGTTCCAAGGATGAGAAATGAGAATCTCATTCCTAGGCATCAAGAAGCCTTGAGAAATGTAGAAGATGAGCATAACTTAGCTAGAATGAATCTAGCTATACCATATGTTTGACCAAAATTAATTTTTAGTTAGAAATGCTAAAATTTAGCTGTGCTGATAAGTTAGCCTAAGAGGTGACACTTGATTGTGCTTTTACCCTACTAGGAGAATGACTAGATTAATCAATTAAATAATAAAATTTATTTAATTAATATTAGAAAAAATGAGAAAATTAATAAAATAAAATAATTTATTTTAATTAATTTAGAAGTGATGGTGTGCAACATATTATTAACAACATAAGTACCAAGAGATGGTTTTGGGTGTCTACAAATTGCATATACATGTTTGTTTCTTCATTATTCCATTACTATTTTATGGTTGAGCATATATTTAATTAGATCAAATCACTTAATTGTTAATATCATAGAGTCATTCACATTGTATTCAATAAATGTAGTAATCACATAGAATCATGTCCATAATGAATAATATTTTTTTTACCAATTTGCTAAAACAGAGAATTGAAATGCATTTGACAATAAGTGAAAAAAATGATTAATTGTAGCATAAGGGAAACTATTAGTTTTAGGAAGCATCTAATAATTAATGCACCATATAGGTAACATGGATAATTAGCCTAAAAAAAATAGACCAACACTATATATATGTTTTTTCATGATTCACTAGTTCAACATACATTTCAAGTGCAAATGATAAGTTGAAGAAGATTTTTAACCAAATCCTTATATTAACATAGAATAACATCAATGAAAAGAGGAACAATTGTGAGGTACTGGGTTGGACATGTTGGATTAATTATGTGTTGTCTTTGATGTCACACTAATGTCATATTATTTATCAAGCTCAGTCGGTCAGCAAAGCAGTTCCCAGTATTTACCGAGCTCAGTCGGTCATCAGGTGGTTTTCAGTGTCTACCGAGATATCTCGGGTGTCAAAGAAAAGTATGGCAGAAAATAGTGTTAACCGAGCTTCCTCGGTTAATGAAGGAAAGTTAGTGTTTACCGAGTTCACTCGGTCTCCAAAGGATGTTGCAGAATTCGCAGTGCTTACCGAGTTCTCTCGATCACCAAAGGAAATCTTTTCAGATTAATGTTTACCAAGCAAGGTTGGCCCAGTAAAGGATTTTGTTAATTTGAGAAATAAAGTTTGATTATTCTAGCCGACTGTTGTGATGACTAGTAATGTTATTAGTGCCGACTTGACAATCTAAATGGTCAATCCGAATGGTATATATAGAAGGTCAAGTTGTGAATTAAAAGTGTGGAAGTAAAAAAAGGAAGGAAAGGGTGAGTGAATTTTGAAGGATGATTAGATATCCTTGAGGAGCAGCAGAGATATATTTTGATTAGGAAGGATCTAGTGAAGCAGAACAAAGATCTGTAATCAGCAATTAGGTTGCATCATTATTCAGGTCATTTCATTGTTACTTTCTTACCATTGTAGCAGTGATTTCAAAATCTCCTAACCGAGTTGGTTTAACAGCCATTTTATAAATCCTCTAACAAGGTGACAGTTCTATTGAATTGTTTCAAGACCTCTTACAAGCCCACTCCTAACAGGGTGATTAAATCCTCTAACAAGGTCACACCTAACAGTGTGTTTTGTAACCTTTTACCGGGTTTGCTCTTAACAGGGCATCACTTTAGAAGAGTGAAAAATAGTAACTAGTTACATTGGTGGTTTTTCCCATATTGGGTTTCCACGTTAAATCTGGTGTCTCTTGTGTTCATGTTATTTTATTTATTCATGTATGTTAATCACTGATGAATGCTTAAGAATAGTTATAATTAATACTCATTGCATTAACCGAGTTTCAACATTTCTCTATATGTTTGCCAAACAACAACAACAAATGATTTAATAAAACATTTAAGGGATCTGTGGAAAGAAAATTTATGGTTAACTGATTCACCCCCCCTCTCAGTTACTTCATCTATATTTCCAACAATTGGTATCAGAGCTTTTGGTGCTTGCAGGAAGGGTTTCAAGGACCTAAGCTAAAGATCAAGATGTCTTACACGAGAGAAATTCCAAGGCTTAACAGAGATAACTTTTCAGCATGGCAAGGTCTCATGAGACTTCATCTGGCTTCCATTGGTGACTCAAGATGCAAATATATTGATCAAGAATATACAGTTCCTTCTGGCACATTAATTGTTGAAGACATTGCAGAGAAAAAGAACCATAACACCATGATGATAGATATTGCATCAGCTCTTAGCTATGAAGAATTTGATGAGATCAAAGACTACACCACTGCTTATGAAATGTGGAACAAGCTGAAGAAAATTTATGGTGGTGATGACAATGTGAAGAGAGCCAAAGTAGAAAGCCTAAGAGGATAGTTTGATCAGATGAAGATGAAAGAAGATGAAAACATTGCAAAATATGTTGAAAGAATCAAGGTGAGTGTTAGTGCAATCAGAGCTTCTGGAGGAAAAATTGATGATGAAATTGTTATAAGTAAGGTTCTTAGAACATTGCTTCCTATCTAATCAATAAGAGTATCTACTATTCAAGAAAGAAGATGTGAACAAAATCACAATATAACTTTGGATGCCTTAGTTGGAAGATTGGCAGCTTTTGAATTGGATAACTATGACAACTATGTTCCAACTTCTAAAAATATTTAATCAGAATTTGAGGCCAAACTTTCACTTAAGAAGGGCAAGAAAATCCAGTCAGAAAGTGAAGAAGAATCAGAGGAAAGTTCCGATAGTGATCTTGAAGTTATTGAAGCATTACTTGCAAAGAAATATACTAGAGGCAGAGGTAAATACTAAGGTAAAACTCCTTTAATCTGTTTCTCATGTGAAGAAATTGGTCATATTGTAGCTAGGTGCCCAAACAAGCAAAGCAAGGATGAGAAGAAAGGTCACAAGTACTATGGCAAGAAGAATTTCAAGTCATTCAAGGATAAAGGTAAGAAAACATGTTTTTTGGCTAAGGATTCTGATGATAGTGAAGAAGAAATTGTCTTTATTGCTGTAAAAGATGAATCTGATGATGATGAAGATGAGATGTCACTTATCTCCCATATAAGAAAAAATGATACATGGATTATAGATAGTGGATGCTCACATCATATGACTGGTGATAGAACAAAGTTTGAACACCTTGAAGACTATGATGGTGGTAATGTAAGGTTTGGAAACAATGAACCTTGTTGTATAAAAGGAAGAGGCCGAATTTCATTAACCAAAGAAATTATATGTGATAATGCATATTGGGTTGAAGGACTAAAGCATAATCTTCTAAGTGTAGCATAGCTAATCAACATTGGATTCAAGGTTGAATTCATGAATGGCAAAGCAAGACTGCTGGATGACAAAGGAAAACTGATTGGTTCAGGCAAACAAACCAAAGGTAACCTGTTTTATCTTGATCTTGGTGAATGCTCATGTTTTATTGCTCAAATTGAAGAAAGTTGGTTATGGCACAAAAGGTTATGTCATGTAAATTTTGATAATATGGTAAAAATAAGAAAATTCAAGAAGGTAAGAGGTATTCCTACTTTGAAGAAACCTGATGTTGGTCTATGCAAGAATTGTCAGATTGGTAAAATGGGAAAGACTAGTTTTAAAAGTAAAAACTATCAGTCTGAAGATATTTTGGATATTTTGCATACTGATTTATGTGGACCTATTGGAGTTGAAAGCTATATTGGAGAAAAATTCTTTATTCTCTTTGTTGATGATTACTCTAGAATGATGACTGTTATGTATTTAAGAGAAAAATCAGAGGCATTTGAGAAATTCAAATGGTATCTGGCAAGAGTAGAAAAGGAAACAGGAAAAAGAATGAAGTGCTTGAGATCAGACAGAGGTGGTGAATTCATCTCCCATGAATTCAATAATTTCTATATTGAAAGAGGAATCAAAAGACAGGTATCAGCCCCAAGAACTCCTGAGCAGAATGGAATAGCTGAAAGAAGGAATAGATCTATCATGGATTGTGCAAGGACTCTAATGATTGAAAAGAACATTGCTATGAAATACTGGAAGGAAGCTATTAGCACTGCAGTTCATACCTTGAACCAAGTACAGTTGAGGAAAGACACAATCAAAACTCCTTATGAGTTATGGTATGGCTATAAACCCAATGTAAGTTACCTGAAAGTATTTGGTAGTAAATGTTACATCTTAAAAGAATCTAGAAAAGGAAAATTTGATGTAAAAAGTGATGAAGGAATATTTTTGGGATATTCTTGCAAAAGTAAAGCATATAGATGTCTGAATTTGTCTACTCACAAAATCATAGAAAGTGCACATGTGAAAGTTGATGAGTTTGCAAAAAAGACTGAAGAAGAAAGCAAAAAAGAACCAGAGGATTACAAAAGATTTGTTTACATTGAACCTGATACATTACCAGACACATCTATCAATAAGGAAACTACATCTACTAAGCCCAGTACAGTAACTGAGTCGCAAGAAGAAATTCAAACTGAGTCACAAGAAACCGAGTCTCAGTCTGAAGCTACCGAGCCCAAGCAAACTGAACTTGAAGATGAAATTCAAGAAGATGACAATGTAACTCATTCAAGAAGCAAGGAACCTGTATTGGCCAAGTATGTCAGGAAGCATCATACACCAGATCAGATTATTGGAAACAAATCAGATGGTACTATGACAAGAAGTAAACTGAAAGGTACATGTTTACTTGTTGACTTTGAACCTAAAAATGTTAAAAATGCATTGGAAAGTGAAAGTTGGATTGAGGCTATGAATGAAGAAATAGAACAAATAGAGAAAAACAAGACATGGACTCTTGTACCTAGGCCTAAAGACAAAAATGTAATTGGAACAAAATGGGTATTCAGGAACAAGCTGAATGAAGATGGTCAAGTATCTAGAAACAAAGCTAGATTAGTGTGTAAAGGGTATTCTCAAGAAGAAGGTATAGATTACGGAGAGACTTTTGCTCCTATTGCAAGATTAGAAGGTGTAAGAACTCTACTTGCATATGCAGCACATAAAGGATTTAAGGTATATCAAATGGATGTAAAATCTGCATTTCTCAATGGTATTCTTGATGAAGAAGTCTACATTGAGCAACCTGAAGGTTTTGTTGATCCAGACAAAAAGGATATGGTCTGCAAGTTACAAAAAGCATTGTATGGTCTGAAATAAGCCCCTAGAGCATGGTATGAAAGATTACATAACTATTTTATTCATATTGGTTTCAAAAGAGCTAATGATAACAATAGTTTGTACATCAAGGAAGGACCAGATAACATAATTGTTTTGGCAGAAATATTTGTGGATGATACTGTGTTTACAAGTAATGATGATCAGTGCAAAGAATTTTCAGAGCAAATGAACAAAGAATTTGAAATGTCTATGTTTGGTCAGATAAAGTTTTTTGTTGGTCTTCAAATTCAGCAGAGCAAGAACGGTATCTACATTACTCAGTCTAAATACATCAAGGAAATACTTAAGAAGTTTGGTATGGAAGATGCAAAACCAGTTGGTACCCCCATGTGTACTGGACTGAAGCTTACCAAAAATGATGATTCAAAAGAAGTAGATCATACCTTATACAGATCAATGATTGGAAAATTATAGTATGTAGTTCATACAAGGCCTGATATTGCCTTAGCAATTGGTATAGTAGCAAGATTCTCAGCAAAACCAAGAGAAAATCATATGATGGCAATCAAAAGAATCTTGAGATACTTGAAAGGAACTGAAGATTATGGCTTGTGGTATAAATTTGGAGGCAATTTGGACTTAAAAGTGTTTATTGATGCTGATTGGGCAGGAAACATTGATGACAGAAAAAGTACAAGTGGTGGAGCATTCTTTCTTGGTAAGAGGTTGGTATCTTGGACCAGTAAAAAGAAAAATTGCACATCCCAATCCACAACAGAAGCAGAATATGTTGTTGCAGTAGTAAACTGCTCTAATATTGTTTGGTTCAAACAGTTATTGGAAGGCATGAAGGTTGAGATCAAAGAACCAGTTGTTATATTTTGTGATAATACAAGTGCAATACATATTTCAAAGAATCCAGTAATGCATTCCAAAACCAAACACATTGCTATAAAATATTACTTTGTCAGAGAATTGGTGCAGGACAAGGAAATCAGATTGGAATATATTCATACAAAAGAACAAATTGCAGATATATTCACCAAGCCACTACCTAAGGATGCATTCTTGTATCTAAGAGGTAAGTTAGGGGTCATTCCCCTATCTGAGGCTCACTAAATGAAGTTTTAGTGATGCATCAACCAGAGCATATTAAAGATCAGTCAGTTGATGCAGCTTAGTCAAGGAATCATTGCATATGAATTAGTACTCAAGGTACATTGCTATTCACCTGGTATGTGTTGTCTTTGGCATGTGTTGTCAAAGAGGGAGAGTTTGCTGTCATATTTCAAGAAATTTCTTTAGATTTCTAAGAGGGAGAGTTTTCTTGGAGAGTTTTCAGTCAGAAAGAGAAGTTTGCTGACAAAGGGAGTTCTCATAGATGAGAATCAGAATGAAGCTAAGGATATGTTCCTTACTCTATGTTTTCTATGAAATTTCATTGTGCTATGACATATTGTGTTGCCATCAATGCCAAAGAGGGAGATTGTTGGATTAATTGTGTGTTGTCTTTGATGTCACACTAATGTCATATTATTTATCAAGCTCAGTCGGTCAGCAAAGCAGTTCCCAGTATTTACCGAGCTCAGTTGGTCAGCAGGCGATTTTCAGTGTCTACTGAGATATCTTGGGTGTCAAAGAAAAGTATGGCAGAAAATAGTGTTAACCGAGCTTCCTCGATTAACGAAGGAAAGTTAGTGTTTACCGAGTTCACTCAGTCTCCAAAGGATGTTGCAGAATTCACAGTGCTTACCGAGTTCTCTCGGTCACCAAAGGAAATCTTTTCAGATTAATGTTTACCGAGCAAGGTCGGCCCAGTAAAGGATTTTGTTAATTTGAGAAATAAAGTTTGATTATTCCAGCCGACTATTGTGATGACTAGTAATGTTATTAGTGCCGACTTGACAATCTAAATGGTCAATCCGAATGGTATATATAGAAGGTCAAGTTGTGAATTAAAAGTGTGGAAGTAAAAAAAGGAAGGAAAGGGTGAGCGAATTTTGAAGGATGATTAGATATCCTTGAGGAGTAGCAGAGATATATTTTGATCAGGAAGGATCTAGTGAAGCAGAACAGAGATCTGTAATCAGCAATTAGGTTGCATCATTATTCAGGTCATTTCATTGTTACTTTCTTACCATTGTAGCAGTGATTTCAAAATCTCCTAACCGAGTTGGTTTAACAGCCATTTTATAAATCCTCTAACAAGGTGACAGTTCTATTGAATTGTTTCAAGACCTCTTACAAGCCACTCCTAACAGGGTGATTAAATCCTCTAACAAGGTCACACCTAACAGTGTGTTTTGTAACCTTTTACCGGGTTTGCTCCTAACAGGGCATCACTTCATAAGAGTGAAAAACAGTAACTAGTTACATTGGTGGTTTTGCCCATATTGGGTTTCCACATTAAATCTGGTGTCTCTTGTGTTCATGTTATTTTCTTTATTCATGTATGTTAATCACTGATGAATGCTTAAGAACAGTTATAATTAATACTCACTGCATTAACCGAGTTTCAGCATTTCTTTGTATGTTTGCCGAACAACAACAGCAAATGATTTAATAAAACATCTAAGGGATCTGTGGAAAGAAAATTTATGGTTAACTGATTCACCCCCCCTCTCAGTTACTTCATCTATATTTCCAACAGGACACTCCAAAACATATTCCTATCAGAGAACATCATAGATGATGTTGTGAAAAAAATTTACAAGTACATTACCAAATTCATTATACATTACCAAATTCATTATAGAAGCAATACAATAATAACACTAAAATTAATCAATTAAATGGTATATCATATATAAAGGTCCTCTGATTGTTTGTTAACTTTGACACACATAAATAATTGGTTGAATTTTTTAAAGAATAATTACAAGATTTTATTTTTCAAGAAACTGGTTAGTTGGAGGAAGTTATAACTAGCTTACATTTATTGAAGATTTATGTAACATATAACCTTGTGTACTATCATGTTTTTTCTCAAAATACATCATTATAACTTTGACACAGGTGAGTAATTGGTTGACTTTTGTAAAGAACAATTACAAGATTTTATTTTTTCTAGAAGCTAACTAGTTAGAGGAAAGTATTACTAGTTCTAGTGATTATTTTAGTGGCTAATATTTGTCAATTAGCTAATTTTTTAAATTTGAGAATTCAAATTTGGCTAATAATTTAAGATTTGAGAAAATCCGAATCGCCACATTTTTACAAAATTCAAATAAGTTTAGGACCGAATCATTATTCCTCCAAAACGATTGTCACCTCAGCAGAATAAAAGTATTTCTTATCAATTAAATGATCTTTTTCTGCTAGAAATATCTCTTTGGTTCAACATTATTTATGTGAACTAGTAATAAATTTAGTATGTATAGGCATTTTATATGCAACGATTTGAAAAGTTTCTTTAGCTATAGTCTCTAATTTGTACTTCACTTATTTCATAGAGTATTTGACTTGGTTTGACGACAAATATTTTGTTTTAGAAATATTTAAATCGCTAAATAATTTATTTTATTAAAAATTTAAACTCAAAGAATTGTCACAATATTCGATACATGATTAGATTTGACTCCTAAAATTTATAAGTTATTGTAGAAGTCTAAATAAATTTGCCAATAATATATGATAATTATTAGTTACTTTAGGGCTATAAATTACCAATATTTAGTTGCCACCATTGATTTAAGATATAACCTAATGATCCTCATAATATTCTGCGAGGTAAAAATGTCCCTATTTGATTCGTAATGCTTATGGGGGCTAAAATTTCTTTTGGACTGTTGATCTAAATAGAAATCAATGGCCTTGAAGAATTTTTGGATCCCATTAGAATAAAAAATATCACTACATTTATCTCACTCAATACAATGAGGGTTACTATGTTATATTTTAAATAAATGGTAGCAACTAATATTATAGTTTATCCCTTAAACCCATTAAAGGTTTCCACATTTAGCCCAATAATTTTCTATAAGAATTCTATTTTTTTCAAAATGGAAGTATTTTCCATGGTGATGATTGAATTTCCTGTAATTGTTAAAATTCGCCAATATTTTTTACAAAAACATTGTGATTAAAAAATAGTCGCCTATAAAAATAATACCCTTTTTCAAAATATTGAGAAATTCACTGATAGAATTTTATTTTATTTTTTCAAAAAAATGAAAGATTCACCAAGGTTTTTTGCCAAGGTTTTATAACATATAACCTTGTGCGCTATCATGGTTTTTCTCGAAATACATTATTACTAGTTACTTGTTAGCTTGTTCATGATGATTGACTTTTTATTTATTATAGTATATGCTTTTGGAACTCGATGGAAATTTGATAGATCTTTTTGTATTTATTAGTAGAAGTTGGTAATTTATTTGTGTATCTTGTTTGGGACGTTTTTATTTATTCTAATTTAGTATCTTGGTGTTCTAAAGATAGAACAAATATTTGTGTTAGGAGGATACTAGTGCCTAAATGCACATCAATTTGCACCATAAATAACCCCCATATAGAGAGCTTTTCTATGCTTTTGCGTACCTGCATAACGGTAGTCAACAATAATACATGTTGAGATTGTATATTAAGGAAAAAGTATATTTTGAGACACTTGCAACTCATGGTTGGAGTGAAAATCACCAATTCTACATGTATCTATATCATGTAAGCAATGTTAGGGGACATCTACACATATATGCTCTTAATATTTTATTGTTTATATACATGGATATGCTAAGATGCCTCAAGGTGTTAGACTAATTTTCATTGTTAATGTCATATTAAACTGTATCTTATAGTATGTATGTATGTCATCTTCTTGTTTGTATGAATAGGATTAACAAGTAGTATACAGAGTGATGCAAAGTAAAGACTCAACATGCAAGTGAGACGTGTAGATATGTTAGTGTATTAGTACTATTTAGTTATTGTTCTTTTACACCCAAATATATTACAAAACTAACTCAAATTTCTAATTATTGTTGTATAAACATTTATAAGAAGCTCAAAATGAAGATCAATAAACATATGTAGTTAAAAGGATATCAAAACTTATTTGAGATTCACTAACCAAGATAAAAGACAAAAATAAAATTAATAATCGATTTTCTAAATTTAACTTTTTCTACAATATATTCTTATAGATCTGTAAAAGAAACTTAAGACCTAAATAAAATCTTAAAATAAAATAAAATTCATCTTTAAAATTATTTATAACCATGGAAAAAATTGCTTGCAACATAAGTCTTTATCCCATTAAATACACAATTCGAAAAAAACACACCTTACATAAAATTTCTTTTGGCTTACATGACAAAACCAAGATCCACACGCGTCGGTCAGCCAAGATTTTTTAATTTCTAATGATGTCACCTCGACTGATGTTACGTTACACCAAAGTTTTCACCGTTAAATTACGTCGACTACAACATTATTCTCTTTGTCGATAATGTAACGAAATCGGATGGGCATAAAGTCATTTCAATGACTTTTTGATTCCCATTATCTTTGATTTCGTCTTGTTCACTAATTTTAGTCAAAGTAAAATTGCAAAATAATTTCAATGACTTTGTGATTCCCATTATTTTTTATTTCGTCTTGTTCAATAATTTTTGTGGAAGTAAAATTGTAAAATAGATTATATTATTGTGAGAAAATAAATTGCAACATTTATTTAAAGGCTTTACTATTATATTAAGCACATTATCTTTCTAGAAAAAAAAAGGGATGGGAATGGAATCCAATTAGGCAAGGTAAAAGTTTTAAAAAATATATTTTAAAGAAGATTTCGAACATAAAATAAGTAGAAATAGAATAATAATAAATTTAAGTAATAAGAGTATAAGTTTAGTTCGTGGTGGATTATTATTTTCATGATAATTTCATTTAGTTGATAACTCCTAGTTATTAATGGGTTCTAAGTTTGTAATCAAACTATAAATTAAGGTAAGATAAAAGTTTAAAAAATAACATTTTAAAGAAAATTTCAAACATAGAATAAGTAAAAATAGAATAACAATAAAATTAAGTAACAAGAGTATAAGTTTAGTTGGTGGTGGATTATTATTTTCATGATAGTTTCATTTAGTTGATAAGTCTTGGTTATTATAGGGAGTTTTAAGTTTGTAATCAAACTATAAATTAAGGTAAGGTAAAAGTTTAAAAATAATATTTTAAAGAAGATTTTGAATTTAGAATAAGTAGAAACAGAATAATAATAAATTTAAGTAACAAGAGTATAAGTTTAGTTGGTGGTAGATTATTATTTTTATGATAGTTTCATTTAGTTGATAAGTCTTGGTTATTATACGGAGTTCTAGGTTTGTAATGGATTCATTGGTATTCTTATTTTAGTTACATCTGTGTTAGTTGCTTTGCTTATTTCTACATTAGTAATTTTGTTTGTTGATATGTATATATCATTTGATTTTCTTTATTCAATATAAAAAGGGGTTTCTAGCTCTTGTTGGTAGTATCTTTATTAGTTTTCCTCTAGTGTGCATCGTCTAGAGTAGGATTGTCATTTTTTATTGGAGAAGTACCTAATGCCAATATGGGAAAATATCATTTACCTACCAACATGACTCCAACCACGATCTTATGAAGTAGTGAAGGGTTGTCAAGGTTGCTACGACCATCCTCGAGTTCTTTATTATGGTGAAGGAGAACCTTGAGGGCCATGAAAATGCCAAAACAATGGCTACATCTATGTAAAAACCCTCAAGGAGGGGTCTTGATGTGGAGGAATCCTGTAACACTCCCAAAACACACAATCTCTTATGCCATATGAGGGTCACTCCACCCAACATTAATACACAACAACATAGAGAATAAATAAAAAATAAATTATAAGAAAGAACTTGTCTTCTATTTATCAATGAAATGAAAATTCACACATGCTCTTCTATTTCAATAAAATGAAATACACATTCTTCAATAAAAAATATTAGCCACTTAAGATTTACATTTTTCCAAGATAAACCTACAGGCTATTCTTCTATGTACCTCTTATTCTTCCTTATTTATGAGAGAACTCAACTCTAAATGAATAACCTCTAGCCCAAGCCTTTCTTTTATAACATCCTTCCGCCTCTTAGAAATCCTTCCCCCCCTCTTAATGAATAACACATGGCTAACAATAAAAGAAACACATAGCTAATAGATCACCTTTTAACTTCCCTAGGAGGGCTCCTAAAAGGCATCTTTTCAACTTTCTAAAGTGGGTGCCTAAAAATGCATCTTTCTCATTTTTTTTTATGTAACATTCAATAAATATGAGAGCATGATTCTTCCCCTTCCTTGTTCCCATGTCAAGGAGGGTATTTCTATGATTTATCATTATAAATGATAGAAAAAGGTGTCCCTTATTAAAAATACAAATGTCTTTAAACATATGCCACAAATATTAAATATTTTGAACCTCCTATTGAAAGGAAGCCACAGTGAAGAATAAGACTTCCAAATATAAATCCCCAAGGAGAGTGAATGAAAATTTATTTTGCAAACCTCAAAACAACATTATAGATAAAAGAAACACATACAATAAATTTTAAATTTAAACAAATAAACCCTATTACCAGATTTATGTGGTAAAACTCTTTCGGGAAAAAACCCAACACTCCAAAGTACAAATCAATTGTATTACAATAAAATGCTATTATAAAAAATATGCAGAGTCTATTCTCTTACAAGTGTGTATTTAATTTTAGAATAATTTTGGCAGCATAACGATGTTAGAATAACTAACCGGGGGGGGGGGTGAATCAGTTAGATCAGTTATCCTATAGTCCCAAACTCCCAGAGGTACCTTACAAAACAATTTCAATAATTTATGTAGCTCGGTAACATAAAATATCAATCTGTCTATTCACTTTACCAAATACCAGTAATTATCCAAACTGTGATTATCGACTAAATCAACTATGCAGTATGTAAAGTATGATAGCAAAACAAGCATAACAAATAACACATAAAATAATGATTTAACGTGGAAACCCTGCTAAGGGAAACACCACTTGGGACTAGTAAGCCAAAATAATTCACTCTTTTGAAGTGAGCTCGATAAAGAGCCAACCCTATTATAGGTTACAATACACACTGTTAGGTGTGACCTAGTTAGAGGATTTGTCACTAACAGTTAACTTTTGACCAGCATTCACTATGGGGTCAACAAGATAACACTTTACATTCAACAAATGTCATAGGATAATACAATAAGATTGTTAAGTCTACTCAGTTAAGAGATTTTTTGAATCAATGTTAAACTGATACAATACTGATCTAATTCAAATACAACTTAATTGTAAATATTCAGATCTATGTTATGCTCATGCAATCCTCTGATCATTAATCAATTCACTTCCTTAATATTCCTCAACTTACTTTCACTTGGTAAATAGTTCTTTGACGCTGGGTAATGTCTGCAGCTCAGTTCTTTCAATAACCAGTTTGATCAGGAATGTATGAATAAAATCTTCACGCGAAATCTTTGCAGTCTCATTTTGTCCGGCATGTTTCAACAATGAAACTCATATCTCTTAAATAGACAAGTAAACCATTTTCATATCAGCCATCAGATTTTGCCTCATATCTCATCCTTTAGATCTTCTTTGAATTATATCAGGCATGGATCTCATAACTAACTTCATCCTTAACCTTGAAATCATAACAATATCCAACTCATCAATTTTAGTCAGTTGTTCTTAGCATTTAATGTTTTCATACATACTCAGTTAATATTGAAATGCGTCAGTGATAACTAACTCAGTTATTAATGTCACTTGGTAGACACTATACTAGCTCAGTGTATACATAAGTCTTCAATTACCGACCATATTGACTTGTTCAATTCAAATCTCTTCTTCATAATAGATTAATGTAACATGCTCAAGTCAACAATATAAAGCCATAGACTCATCAATAAGTTACCCAATGTTTACCTTATCCTTATCTGTCATATCCATCTTTTCCTTATGTAGATATCTCATTTCTTCATCTTTTCTTCCTTCTACAGATGTTCGGATATTTGTAACTATCATGGTAAGTACTGTCAAAACTAGTTGACATCAATGACAACATATTGACTAATTTAATCATCTTACATGTATCAATTCAATAGCTTGGTGATCTCTAATCACTGTTCCTTCAATTCATCCAGATATTCAATCAGTTGTAGCTCATCAATCTCTCCCTTTGGCATTGATGACAACACAAGCAATATAAAAATATTCCATACACATACCAAACATGTATTCTACAACTATGTACGTAAATGTTGTAGCTTGGTAAGCTCTCCCTAGCTTGATATTTAATATGTTTAATCACTGCAAAATAAAATAGAATTTAATGCAGACTCTCCCTACGGATTTGATCTTTTCAGTTCTTAGATTCTTCCATATATGTTCTTATCAACAGATATTCCAATATGAAGTCTCTCTTCCTGTTTGTGTTCTCACTAACTGATTTTTCATATTCAGTCTCTCTTCCTTTGACAACAATGCCAAAGAAAATAAAAAACTCTTTAGTAGCCAAGTAATTCTCTGTTGTTCGGTCCAGATCAAGTACCTTCATGTACTGATAAACAATTCCTGTTCCAACTTCTACAATCTTTCACAACCTTAGACAAAACTAAAGTGTGAGCTATGTGCATCAACATGAATGATCTTCTAATAAAGTATAGGTTGATGCAACCTCCTGATCACCTTAGTGACCGATAGACAGGGGACAGACCCCTAGTCTAGTCCTCAAATATTCAAATGTGTCCTTTGGTAAGGTTTTGGTAAAAATATTAGCAAGTTATTCTTTAGATGTTACAAATTTGAGTTTCAGCTGCTTCTCTTGAACTTGTTCCCTTAAGTAGTGATACTTAAGAGATATATGCTTTGTTTTGAATGCATCACAGGATTTTTGGAAATATTTATAGCACTAGTGTTGTCACAATATATAATCACCAGGTCAGTGATTACCTCATTCATTCCTTCCAAAACTTATTTAATCCAAGCAATATTTAAACAATTTGCAGCAGCATCAACATACTCTGCTTCAACAGTAAACTAAGAAATGCATGCTTGTTTCTTGCTTATCCAAGTCACAAGCCTTTCTCCTAAAGAGAATGCTCCACCGGTTGTACTCTTCTGATCATCAATGTTTCCAGCCCAATTTGCATTTGTATAAACTCGGAGTTCAAATTTGCCTTCCATTGTGTACCATAAACCATAGTCTTTTGTCTTCTTTAAGTATCTCAAAATTCTTTTAATTGCAATCATATGTGAATCTTTAGGATTGGTAGAAAATCTTGCCACAATCCCAACTACATGTGCTATATTAGGCCTACTGTGTACCACATACATCAGTTTTCCAATCATAGATCTATACAATGTCTGATTTACTTCTGTAGATTCATCATCCTTTGTCAACTTACATCCTATTACCATCGGTGTTCCTACCGGTTTTGAATCTTCCATTCCAAAAGTCTTTAATACTTCTTTAATGTATTTTGATTGAGTGATGAAAATATCATCATTCTATTGTATTATATGCAAACCTAGAAATAATTTAATCTCTCCAAACATTGACATCTCAAATTCCTTTCTCATTTTATCAGCAAAAGATTTTCAAATCAGATCATGTCCACCAAATATTATATAATCAATAAATATTTCAACAATCAAAATATTATCATCAGATTCTCCTTTCATGTACAAATTAATATTTTCACTAGTCCTTACAAAGCCAATACTGATAAGACAAGCATGTAGTCTTTCATACCATGCCCTCGGTGCTTACTTTAGTCCATACAAAGCTTTGTGCAGTCTACATACCATGTTCTTCTGATTTGGATCAACAAAATCTTCTAGTTGTTCTATGTAGACTTCCTCCTCAATAATTCCATTCAGAAAAGTTGATTTCACATCCATTTGATATACTTTGAATCCCTTATGTGCAGCATATGTAAGTAGTATACAGACTCCTTCAAGTCTAGCAACGGGTGCAAAGGTTTCACCATAATCTATACCTTCTTCTTGTGCATATCCCTTGCATACAAGTCTTGCCTTATTCCTAGTGACCTCACCATTTTCATTTAACTTGTTCCTAAAGTTCCACTTAGTACCAATTACATTTTTATCTTTCGGTCTGGATACTAATGTCCATGTTGTATTCTTCTCAATCTGTTCAATTTCCTCATTCATAGCCTTAATCCATTCCTCATTTTCAAGTGCATCCCTAACATTCTTAGGTTCAAACTCACAAACTAAGCATGTGTTATGTCTTAACTTACTTCGGGTCATCATGCCAGCTTGCTTATCTCCAATGATTTGATTATGTGGATGGTGTCTTCTAACAAATCTTGCTAGCACTTGTTCTCTTCTTTTCTCATCATTCGGTTCAGGTTCATTTTCCTGCTCGGTAGCTTCTTCCTGATTCTCGGTTTGCATTTGATGATTCTCAGTCACATTTTCCTGATGCTCGGTAGACTCATCCCGTGGCTTTGGTAGATATCCTAGATCTTCAACATATGTAAAACTACCATAGTCTTCCGGTTCCTTCATTCTTTCTTCATCATTCTTTTCAACAAACTCATCAACTTTTACATTAGCACTTTCTATCATTTTATTAGTAGCCTTGTTCAAACATTTATAAGCTTTACTCTTAGTAGAACATCCTAAAAATATTCTTTCATCACCTTTAGAGTCAAATTTACCATTCCAATCATCTTTTAGAATATAACACCTACCACTAAAGATTCTAAAATAACTTACATTCGGTGTATATCCAAACCATAACTCATAAGGTGTCTTGTTTGTGTCTTTCTTTAGTTGAACTTGGTTTAGGGTGTATAATGTAGTGCTAACTGCATCTCTCTAGTACATTTGTCAACATTTTTCTCAATCATCAATGTTCTAGCACAATCAACAGTAGATCGGTTCCTCCTTTCAGCAATTCCTTTTTGCTGTGGTGTTCTAGGTGCATAAACCTGTCTTTTGATTCCATGTTCATTACAAAAATTAGTGAATTCATCAGAAATAAACTCACCTCCTCTATCAGATCTTAGGCATTTCAATTCTTTCCCGATTTCTTTTTCAACTTAAGCCTTATAACATTTAAACAATTTGAATGCCTCAGATTTTTCTTTTAAGAATATGATTGTCATCATCCTAGAGTAGTCATCAACAAATAAAATAAAATATTTGTCACCATAGTAGCTTTGAGTTCTCATAGGACCACATTATTAGAATAATTGAGAGGGGGGTGAATCAGTTATCCAGTGTCCCAAAACAAAATGTATAATCCAAAACAAATTCTTCAACTTCTGCTACTCGGTGAACATAAAATACTTTCACTATTTGTGTTTTTACCGATTGTCAGTTTAAAACTTATAGTAGTTACTGATCAAATCTAACATGTAATATGCAAAGTATGATAACAAAAAAATATCACAATCAACACATAACACAAGAGATTGAACATGAAAACCTTGTGAAGGGAAAAACCACCTGGGACCGACAACCCAAAAATGTTCACTCTTCTGAAGTGAGGTCAGTGAAGACCCAACCTTGTTAAAGGTTTACAAACACACTGTTAGGTGTGACCTTGTTAGAGGATTTTAGACCAGAAGTTATCGTCCAACCAATAGTCACTCTGGGGTTGACAGGATAACAATGTTCACTCTATGATTGAAACATAAAAAGACTTTCTTAGTCCACTCGGTTAAGAGATTTGAGTGTGTACAATGGTTAAATATGTAACAATAGATGATCTACCTTGAAACAGCTTCAATTTTAGTTTACAGATCAATGTTAAGCTCATTCAAATCTTTCTGATCAATATGTCACTTCAGTTTCAATACTATATCAACTTATTGTCCGTTAGTAATTACTCTTTGTAGCTCGGTAATTGTTCTGTAGTTCGGTTCTCACTAACCAGTATGATCAGGATGCATGAAAACTCCTTCACGTGATAATTCTGCAGTATCTTCTTCTCCCGGCATCTCTTCAACAATGAAACCAATGTCTCTTATATAGATGAGTAAATCATTTTCTTTTTGTCCATCAGATTTTTCCGCTTAATCTTATTCATTGATTTTGCCACTCTAACCTTCTTCGGCTGATGTGTCAGTAACACATTTCAATCTACTCCATTAGATCTTTCTTGAATTATGTTAGCCATCAATCTTCATAACAAACCTTATCTATTACCTTGATTTCATACACTTTACAACTCATCACTTTATTGGCTAAACTGATCATTTAATTCCTTTCTATTTTGCTCGGTTAACAAAGAAATGTGTCAGTGAACACAAGCTCGGTTAACACTACGCTTGGTATACACTACACTTCATCGGTGTATACTGGAATGCTTTATTTACCGACAACACTGCTTTGTGTCTTTTAGTTCTATTCTTCATCATAGATGAATGCAGCATAATAAAGTCGATATCATCAAGTCATAGACTCATCAACAAGTTACTCAGTGTATTCCTTATCCTCATCTGATATATACATCTTCCTCATGTAGATATTAATGTTCTTCATCTCTTTCACCTTTCTTCAGATGTGTCGGTATAGTAACTTACAAGATAAGTACTATCAAGTTAGTTGACATCAATGAAAACATAATATTGATTTAATCATCTTGCATATCTAATTAGCAACTCCTTAGTGATCTTAAATCACAAATTCTTCATTTAGTGTTCTAAATCAGTTGTAGTTCATCAATCTCTCCCTTTGGCATTGATGACAACTCAAGTAATATGAAGTGTACCATACACATACCAAACATGTATTCTACAACTCTATAAACAAATGCTTTGCTAAGCTCATACAACATTAATATGTTTAATCACTACGTTACTAAACAACATTATCAATGCAGCTTTGACATTCTGCAAATATGATCTTTGCAGCTCTCAGATTCCTTCTTCTGTTCTTAGTAACTGATCTTCAGTGTTTTGTTTCTTTCAGATTATCTCTCCCTTAGATAGTTCTCATCGGTGCATATTGTTTCATATTATTTATCTCTCCCTTTGACAACAATGCCAAAGAAACAAATAAATAATTAGCTCTGTAGTAGCTAAGTAACTCTTTGTTGTCCAATACATTCTCTGTATCTCTGTATACTGATATCCCAATTTGTTTCAGTTCTTCAAATTTAATCACAACCTTCAACATTATCCAAAGTGTGAACTATGCTACATCAATATGTGTGATCTTCTGATAAGTGTAAGCTAATGCAACATCTAGATCACATTAGTGACCGATAGACAAGGGACAAACCCCAAGTCTAGTCCTCAAATATTCAAATGTGTCCTTCGGTAGAGGCTTTGTAAAGATATCTGCAAGTTATTCTTTAGATGTAACAAATTCTAACTTCACTTTCTTTTCTTGCACTTGTTCTCTTAAGTAGTTGATGCAGGAGCATCCTGGGTGTAAGAGCAATCTTGCATCACCCAAAAATATTTATGTTTTTGTATTCAATAAGGGCGATCTTATGCAGAGTTGCTATTTATGGAAACTTGCTATTTTTAGTAAGTTGGTCTTACGATCTTGGAATGTCTGATTTTACATATGGAGGTTCATCTCAGTCATATCAGCCTGTTAGCAAAGTTTCATGGCTAGATCAGGTGTAGTTTTGAAGATATTGAGGATTTTCGGTATTGGCAGCAGGGTACAAAAACTTTGAACTCAGTTTTGAAGGCTTTAGAGGCCCCAGATGAGGTTGAAAATTTGGGTGACGAGTGCTTTGCACGGGTCAAGGTTGTAGAGCACTTCGTGGTGTTTCCAGAATGGGGTTATAATAGCCAATCGGGTCAACGAGCGATGACTTATGGTCTTCGGAAGTTGGGTCACCTGAAATGGCAGAAAATAATTTTTCTTCAAAATTTCTGTTTGGGTTTCAAAACTCATTTTGAGCCGACTTTGATGTAATAAATTGTAAAATAAAATAATTCTAAGTTTGGTCGGCCCTAAGGGCTAAATTTCTAGAACCTTCTCGGGCGGTGGAAATTGCCTATATAAAGAAGGCCCGTAGTGTTGTCTAGGGAAGTTCTGGGTAGTAGATCTGGGTATTGATTCGAGGCTTTGTCCTACAGAATATTGTAAGGGAATGCCCATGTGGCTTTGCATATTGTAATTCTGAAAGTTTGAAATTCCACATTTGTGGAGATAATAAGAAGCCAATTTTCTATTCTTGCATATTATTGTTGTTGTTTCTCTATTTCTGTTATGTGTTTGTGGTATTAAGGGGAGCACCCTTCATTAGTAGTGATACTTAATTGATATATTCTTTGTCTTAGAGTGCATCACTGGATTCTTTGAAATATTGATAGCACTTGTGTTGTCACAGTATATAATCACTGGGTCAGTGATTACCTCATTCATTCCTTTCAACACTTGCTTGATATATGCAATGTTTGAGCAATTAGTAGCAGCAACAACATACTCTGCTTCAACTGTAGACTGAGAAATACAAGCCTTCTTTTTACTTGTCCAGGTTACAAGTCTTTCACCAAAGAAGAATGCTCCTCCGGTGGTGCTTTTTCTGTCATCCACATTTCCAGCCCAATTTGCATCGGTATAGACCATCAGTTCAAACTTACCTTCCTTAGGATACCATAAACCATAATCCTCTATCTTTTTTAGGTATCTTAAGATCATTTTAGTAGCAATCATGTGTGATTCTATAGGATTAGCAGAAAATCTAGCAACAATTCCCACATCATGTGCTATATTTGGTCTACTGTGAACTACATACATTAGCTTACCAATCATGGATCGGTAAAATGTCTGGTTTACCTCTGTAGTTTCATCTTCCTTTGTCAGTTTACATCCAGTAGCCATCGGTGTTCCCATAGGTTTAGCATCTTCCATGCCAAATGTCTTCAAGACTTCCTTTATGTACTTGGACTGTGTGATGAATATCCCATCACTCTGCTGAATCACTTGTAATCCTAGAAAGAATTTAATCTCTCTGAACATAGACATTTCAAACTCATTCCTCATGTCATAAAAAAAAGATATACATACATGATCTTGACCTCCAAAAATATCATCAACAAAAATTTTAGCAATAAGAATAGTGTGATCAGTATCACCTTTCATGTACAAATTGCTATTTTCATTAGTTCTTACAAATCCAATACTTAACAGGTAAGTATGTAGTCTTTCATACCAGGCTCTCGATGCTTGCTTCAAACCATATAAAGCTTTTTGTAATCTACATACCATGTCTCTATTGTTTGGATCAACGAATCCTTCAGGTTGTTCTATGTAGACCTCTTCTTTAAGTATACCATTCAGAAATGCTGACTTCACATCCATTTGATAAACCTTAAATTTCTTGTGTGTAGCATATGCAAGTAGCATTCTAACTCCTTCCAATCTAGCAACAGGTGAAAATGTCTCACCATAGTCAATTCCTTCTTCCTGTGCATATCCCTTGCATACCAATCTCGCTTTATTTCTTGTCAATTCACCATTTTCATTTAGTTTGTTCATGAATATCCACTTAGTACCGATAACATTTTTATCTTTAGGTTGGGGTACTAAGGACCAAGTTTTGTTCTTCTCTATTTTTTCTATTTCCTCTTTCATTGCATTAACCCATTCTTCATTCTCTAATGCAACTTTCACATTTTTTGGTTCAAATTCACAAACTAGACATGTACCTTGTCTTGCTTTGCTCCTTGTCTGCATGCCAGCTTGTCTGTCTCCAATAATTTATGTCTCAGGATGATGTCTTCTGACAAAACTAGCCAATACTTGATTTCTCCTTTCTTGTTCATCCTGTTCAGGTTCATGTGCTTTCTCAGTAGCTCCATCTTGTTCATTGGTTTCCCTTTCCTTTTCCTCGGGGTTATTTTCTTGTTGACCGGTTATCACAGGTTGCGACTTCGGTAAATAGCTGGGAATTTTAATTTAAGTGAATCTACCATAGTCTTCTGGTTCCTTTCTTTCCTCTATGTTTTTTTCATTAAACTCATCAATACGGACATTAGTACTTTCAATTATCTTATTTGTAACCTTATTCAGACATTTGTATGCTTTACTCTTAGTAGAATATCCTAAGAATATTCCTTCATCACCTTTAGAATGAAATTTCCCATTTCTCTCATCTTTCAGAATAAAACATTTGCTTCCAAAAATCCTAAAATAACTTATAGTAGGTTTGTGTCCAAACCATAGCTCATAAGGTGTTCGGTTGGTGTCCTTCAGTTGTACTCAGTTAAGCACATATACAGCTGTACTGACAACTTCCCTCCAGTATGTTTGAGAAATATTCTTTTGCAGCATTAGTGTTCTTGCACAGTCAATTATTGACCTATTCCTTCTTTCAGCAATCCCATTCTGCTGAGGTGTTCTCGGTGTAGAGACCTATCTTTTGATACCATGCTCATTATAGAAATTTGTAAATTCATCAGAGATAAATTCACCTCCTCTATCAGATCTTAAGCATTTTAATTCTTTTCTAGTCTCTTTTTCTACCTTTTCCTTATACCACTTAAACATCTTAAATGCTTCATATTTTTCTTTTAAGAACATAACTATCATCAGTCTAGTATAGTCATCAACAAAAAGAATAAAGTATCTATCACCATCATAACTCTAAGTTTTCATAGGCCCACATAGGTCGGTATGAACCAACTCAAGTATCTTCTTTGTTGAGTAGTCTTTGCTTTTAAAACTAGAATTAGTCATCTTACCTTTCTGACATTCATGACACATTGCATGATCTGGTTTTGATAAGTTAGGCAACCCTCTAACTCTTTTCCTCTTACTGATCTTGATCATGTTATCAAAATTCACACGGCATAACCTTTTATGCCACGACCACGCATCTTCATCCTTCATTAATAAACAAGAAGACTGATTAATATCAAGATAAAATAGA
The DNA here is from genome assembly GCA_027943335.1 of Chamaecyparis obtusa. NCBI lineage: Eukaryota > Viridiplantae > Streptophyta > Pinopsida > Cupressales > Cupressaceae > Chamaecyparis > Chamaecyparis obtusa. The sequence continues at coordinate 1,302,624 of BSBK01002822.1, read as the reverse complement.
TTACCTCTGGATAGTGTACCGGTTCTGACAAGTCTTCCTCCATCATCATAGATTCTTACCTTTCTTCTCTCAAAAGCAAGTCGATGGCCTGAGTTATTTAGCTATGCCACACTTAACAAATTATAGTTCAGTCCATCTACCTAGTATGCATTTTCACATTTTATTCTATCATTAATCGTCAGTGAACCTTTAACTCTTACCATACTGGGTGCATCATTTCCCATCCTTATAGATCCTCCATCATATTCATCAAGTAGATCAAATTTATCTATATCACCAGTCATATAATGTGTACAACCATTGTTTATGATCCATGTATCATTTCTACTTACTTTAGAGATCAATGCTATTTCTTCATGTTTCTCTTCTTCCTCTGAATCATCTTTCATAGCAACAAATACTACTTCTACATCATCATCAGTGTCAGATTCAGATTCAAATTCTTCAGCTATGTAACATACCTTTTTCCCTTTGTCATAGCTATCTCGGTTATCTCTGTTGTTGTGTTGGTAGCCTCTGTTGACTCTTCTCCCATATCTTTCTTCGGATCGATCTTTGGATCTATCATCATCTTTCTTATTCAAACATCTAGCATTGATGTGGCCAACTTCTTTACAATTAAAGTTGTTGAAGTTAGGAGAGATAGGTATTGAGAGGGGAGGGGTGAATCAGTGCCTTCAAAACTTTAGTTGCAAAACCTTTCTGATCTATGACTGAATATTGTGATAACTGATCAAAATAACTTGAATCTAATTGCATAAATCAATCATCTGGTTAACTTAAGAAAGTAAACAATATGAAATCAATATGACAATCACATAACACAAGTATTTTGGTAATGCAGAAACCCTTGTTAGAAGGTAAAAACTGCGGTGGGGATGACACCCACAAATTCTTCACTACTGCAGATAGAAAAGGTTTGCCTGTTAAGGCTACAAGTTTTGATCACTTCTGGTGATCTTACCCTATTAGGAGTAACATATTAGATCAGCTAGATCTACCTAGTTATAAGATTTAACAACACTATATGAAGTGTGTACTTGATTAAGAGATTTATACAAAGACTGTTAAGTCTACTCTGTTTAAGAGATTTATCAAAACTCTATCACAATTGTCAGAAAGTAATAGGTAAATTATCTGCTAGTTGACAATTTAATTGTCTGAAATAGATCTATAATTTCTTATCAAAATATCACCTTATCTGTGATGGTTCTCTGCTCTGATCTACTCGGTTGCCTTGTCGAATTCTGCTCAATCTAAAAACCTCTGTACTTTGTTCTACTCGGTAAACTGATTGTCTTGAAGATAGGAAATTTCTTCAAGTGCTCCGTGATTCATATATCAGTTCAAAAACTCCATAAAATGGTGTGAACATATACAATATATAGTGTTCTATTTTTGCCGCTTAAAGAAAAATTAGGTTACAAAAGAAAATCATAACCCTAAGATCTACGATGCAAAATAACCTAGATCAACTAATACAAATAAGATAATCATTGCATTTAATGAATATATTTTACAATAAATGCTCCTCGATATTGGTAAACCATTTTATGATCTGTTATAACCATTTGCATAGAATAATGTGCCATTTCTGATTACTATGCTATTTACTGTGATCATCGGTAAACACTGTATAATCTGCTTGGTGTACACTGCGATGCTCGGTGTTTGTTGACCATCGCTGTTGGTGTCGCTGGTGCTTGGTTAACGTGTGATGCTCCATATAAGGCTTTAACGACTGCTTTGTCTTACTTCTAGTTACCAACTGTCTCAATGTAAATAGCCGACCGACCTGTTTACTGTCCTTTGATACTAATGACAACCTAAAATGCTCAATAGAGATTAACAATCTCCCCCTTTGGCATTAGTATCAAAACTTCATAATGTATATAGACAAACTATTTCTATATAATCCTTATATCTCCGCTATATACATATCCACTACAAAAACTTCTAAGTACAAAAGTGCTCCCCCTTGGTGCATGCTCCCAGTATTATGGAATATACATATCAAAAATATATTATTTGGCATATACATGGTTTCCCCCTTTTTGATAATAATGCCAAATACTAAAAAAATATGTAATGTATACTTACATCTTATAAAAAATGTGCTGATGGGTTTTCTTCACAAACTTCAAGAGGTTTTCCCATTCCTCTTTCAAGTTGGTAAGAGCAATTTGCTCAAGACCAACTTGTGCATGCATGTCAAAGATATTTTCCAACACCGAAATCTCTGGTGTTGCCACAAGTTGCTCGGCTTTGACAGTATGTGTTTCAAAAATCTTCAGGTAAGGAGTGAGTTCTTTCTATAACTCTGTGACCTGATCAGTGATGTGCTCTTCCTGTTTCCTTAAGTCTGCTATCAGCTGCCGGAGTTCCTAAACTTGGTTAATGTGCTTTAAGAAAGTAGTTGGCTTGGTGATAGCTGCTTGTGTACTCAACTTGATTTCATGTTCTAAACCTTTTGTAGACACCGAAAAATCCTTCAGAAAATAAATTATTTTTGTTTTCTGAAAATCCTTGATGACATCATCATTTATTAATTAATTAATTATTTAATTAATTAATTTATTTTTATGGCATTAAATCCCTTTCTCTTAATTAAAAATCTTTAATTAAGGAATCTAGCCTAAAAATGTCATTTGGACATTATCTCTAATTTATTAATTATTTAATTAATAAATTGCCCAAAAACCTTCAAAAATAAATTAATTTATTTTTAATTTATTTTTTATACCAAACTTGGCCAATTTTCTTAAGACCACTAACCTCTTCCAAAATCTTCTAATCCCTTCTTAATTTCGATTAAAAGGCTAATCCCATCTTTTCTAACCCTAATCCCAAGGTTAAATATTTAATTAAGGTTAAATATTTAATTTCCATATTTATTGAAAATATTTTAATAAATATTCCTAAACTTAAGCTTTTGGAATGAATAACCTTTTATTCCATGAAACTAAGGAGAAATCTAGACTCTTCTAGAATCTTCTCAAATCCACCCTCTTCACCCATCCTAATCCTTTTCTTTGTCCTAATCTAATCCTAATCCTAACCTTAAACCTTTGTGCAATCCTAACCAAGCTTAAGACTTTCCTAAACCAAAGCAAAGTCTTTCCTTCCAAATATCTCAACCACAAAGCATTTATTGCTTCCCCAAAGTCTTCAAAGCCTCTTAAAGCCCATTCATTGCTCTTACAAGCATTTATTTGGAGAGTTATGAGCTTGGAGCCCCCTTTGTTGACTCCTTTTTGCCCTTCCCTTCATCCACTCACCTTGTGACATGTGTCACCTCCTGATTGGCTGAGAACTAGCACAATCCATGTGCTTCCCTTTGAGTGAATCTTGGCCTCTCTTAAGGATTTCAATCCTGGCCATTCATTCCTCCTACCCCAAGCCTTAGAAATCCTATAAATACCCTCACTTCCTAAGGCAAATCATCTCTCAACTTTCAAACTCAATAGCAAAGTTATAATGCCATTTTCATTCTAGCATAAGCATTAGCTCATCTTTTTTAGATCATTTTCAAGCTTAAATCACATCTAAATTAGCTTAAATGGATTAACATAGATTCATTTCTTGTTTTAATCTTAGTTCTTTCATTTAGCTTTGCATATTTGTGTGTTCTTGAGGCCTTTGAGGCAAAATAGGTTCCTCATACCTATTTTGTGTCATTTTGGGTTTTCTTGATCCTCAAATCATTTATCTTTGCATGCTCCAAGTGCTTGAGTTTGCACACCCACATCCCTCTATATCTAAGCATATCAAACGGTGCATGGGCGCATCCGTTTTAAGCTTAAACTGAAGTGGCTTTGATTTTAGTTTGCTAACCATTGAATTTGATTTGATTATATGCTATGACATTTGTTTGTCTTTGGCCTTCAAAATAGGTTTAGGTGCACTCACAAATCCTAGTCTACACCTTTTATCTTTTCACAGATTTCTACAGTGGTGTCTGTAGTACAAAGCTTTATTAGTAGTTGATATATTACCTAGGTAATAGATTTTACCTCGGTAATGACCTTAGATAATTTCACCTTATTTAGTGCCACTTTAGTGCTAATCCTTTCTACCAATTTGTGTTGAATCTTTGACTCTTCCCGTTCTTCTATTCTTTTGTCTGTTTCTGTATCAGGGGCATTGATTCTGTCAGTGAGGTTGGCAAGTTGATCTAAAATGGGAGTATTCTCATCAATGTTTATTTCCGGTACTATCTGTTGTAGAATATCCCTTACATCATTTAACACTTCTTTACATTTTTGTTCTTGCCTCAATTTTTCTTGTGCCGCTTTCCTCGAACATAACTCCCCATACCAACTTAGTTCCTCAGGGCTTAGAGTTCTTGGGTCACATTCAGGTATAATGATAACTTCATCAATGGTGACCAGCCCTTTGGCTTTCTTCTTTTTCTTCTTCGGGGCTAGAGGTGACTTCTTTTCACTTACAACAATAGCTTTTTCTTCACTCCTTGGAGTATCCTTGCCAGTTGACACTACATCATCCTTCTTTTGCTCCTCGGTAGATTGAGTGGGAGTCCCAGTGGTAGTTTCAAGTTGGTTCACCTCAGTTGACTTGGTTTCTTCAGGTTCCTTTTGTTCTATAGACTGTGCCTCTAGGTTGACAGGCTCATTTGTATCGGCAGGTTGCTCAGGTGCTTGAATCTTGGTTGTATCTTTGGTTGGCTCAGGATGAGAGACATCGGGTTGTACTTGTGAAATTATTTCAGCGGCCTCTACAAGTACATGTAGTTCAATCGGTAGAGATGTACACTCATTGTCAGTGTTTAATGCTTCATCTTTGTATTGTGTAATTATTACATCTTCATCATCCTTATCATCAGGATCACCATTAGTGATGTCCTCAATGAGTGCATCATCATTTGTTTTCTTTTGCAAGTGGATCTTAGCTTGATCCGGTGCATCCTGTGAAACTTTAATTGCTTCCTTTTTCTCAGTGATATCAATTACCTTGGTAATTGATATACCGATGTCTTTTATTTTCTTGCCTTTATTATCATCAATGAAAATACTTTTACCTTTTGAACTGTGTCTCTTTTTAGACAGTTTCAAGAATGCTTCCTGTTCAGCTTTCTCTTCTGCTTTCAAAATTGATGTCCATAGGGAGTCACATACGACATCCATATCATCTACATTCTCATCCATAATCTGCATAGCTCTATTCTTGACTGAAAATCTAGGCTGATACCTTTTCATGTATTCACTTACCTCAGCATAGCTAAAGTGAGTGGCTGCACGGCCTAGAGAGTGTTCTCTTTTTCTTTTCTCTGTGTCTAAAGCAATAGCCCATCTTTCACTTATTTTATCATCAAGTTCCTTCAACAGTTGACATGAAAATTCCATTGGTACTCTTTTTCACTTGATCATCATTTGAACAATAGCATATTCTATCCTTGTCTTGTCCTCAATTGACATATTGTTGAATTTGCCTATGCCTAGATCATTAAGATTTCCATTCTCAATAATATCTTCAATTATTTCTTCTATGGTACTGTCCCTGTTACGAACTAGCTGAAATTGATCAGGGTCATTTTCAGTGTCAGTCTCCTTTATTTCTTCCTTACTCCTTATGTATTTCCTCTTTTTCTTTAGTGGTTTAGCTACCTTCTTGTTCTTTCCCTTGATGTATTTCTTTGTCGGTGTGGCTGCTCTCCTTTTTGCAACTTTTTCTGCTTCTTCTTTCTGCTCAGTTGATTTGGTTGCAGTTGCTGAATGTGTCCTCATTCTTTTAGGTTTTGGTAGCTGAGTATCTTGTTCATCAGTTGTGGGAAGTTGAGTTTCTTCTTCATCATTGGTGGGAGGAACTGGTGTGTTATCCTTTTCTTTGTCTGACTTGGTCTCCTCATTGTCATAGGGTTTATCAGCCAGCTGTAACTAATCTTTGGTTGCTTCATCAACCAGTGACTCCTTATGTGAGTCAAATGTAGTTCCATATCTTGCTGAGAGATCCTTTTTCATTTTCTTTGCCCTTCTTGACATTTTACCGATCTCAATGTCTGTTGTGATTCTAGACTTAGCTTACTCATACACTCCAAACCTACTGGTAGTGATGTCAATCGGTAATTCTAGCAATGCATTGATAGATTTCAAAGTGAAATCATGATTCATTTCATAACCCATTGGTGCTAGCCATTTTGTTCTCAGTTCTACTGCCTTTATCATTGAGTGGTCTGTGTTTACCACAAAGCATATGTCATCTTCAAATTTGCTTACTAATTCTTTTGGAATTCTACTTCTTTGTTGCATTCTTGTTTGAAATTCCTTGAAATATGCATGGAACTCCTTGTTCACATTGTCTCCTAGACTTCTCACCATATCACCAATTTGGGCAGTTATCAGTCTGTCCAATTGCCAGTTAACTTTTCCAATACCCGATACATATTTTTGCAAATAGAGGAATGTACAGACAAGCAGTGATCTGTACTTACATGTATTGGACTTATTTGCTTTTATTGTCTTCATGTTATCATGCAGTTGGTGTAGTAGTAGCTCGGCAAGATCAACCTGGTGATCTTTCTTGACAATTTTGTAAGCCATGTCCACGGCGCTGCAGGGTACACTATTCGGTCTGCTTGATTGAAATATCTTGTCCCCGATGACATGAGCTGGAAATCTTACCACTGGATCTTTGATAGTTGAAATCTTTAGTGCCCTATCATCCCATTGAGCCCCAGTGTTCTTTTCTACGTCAGGATGAGATGAACTTCAAAATACTTTGGCTTTGTCGGTTGTAGGGTATCCAGTAACCCTACTGATAATCTTCTTGGTGACCTCAACCGGTTTGTCTAACTAGAATTTGCCGTCATGGAATCTGCTAAGCATGATTCGTATCCAGTCATTATGAAATGATTGCAGGAAGTATGCGAAACACCGTAACCCTAATTCCTCAATCTTCTTATGCTCAGGTTTGATCTTACCATCCGGTCCATAGACTTGCTGATAAGCTACTATTGTCTCAAAGTCACATACTTCACCGATCTTGTAGTGAATGTAAGCCCTAACATCTTCTGTTAACAAAACCTTATTAGGAATACTAGCTCATCCGTTTGTGCTGTGACCTTAGGATGCGATTTGAATTTCTCCTCGACAAAGTGTGCCCTGACAATTAGTTCCACTTCCTCCTCAATGTTTTGTGATTTGCTTGCGGTTGAAGACGATGCCATAAATTATTTCTAGGGTTTTGGCAAGCAAATAGATAATCAATGTTTGGTAGGTGGATGAACTTACTAGTTTTTGTCAAAGAATTATCATCGGTTCGATCTAGTTGCTTTGAATCTATTCTAAAAATTGTTAGCTTGAACTCTTCTTTGTAAAATCTCCTTTCTTCGAAATCGTGATGTAACAATGAACTCTGTTTTGGTGTATATATAGGGTTTTCTGAAATTCTCGCTCAAACTTTGATGCATTAAATGCATGACCTAACTTTCTGATGCAGGAGCATCCTGGGTGTAAGAGCAATCTTGCATCACCCAAAAATATTTCTATTTTTTTATTTTCAATAAGGGCTATTTTGTGCAGAGCTGCTATTTATGGAAAGTTACTATTTTTGGTAATTTTCATATGTGCTCAGAATGATCTAATTTCTTTCTTGGAGGTTCATTTTGGTCATATAAGTCTGCCAGTAAAGTTTCATTGCCAGATCAAGTGTATATTGGAAGATATTGAAGATTTTCGGTATTGGCAGCAGGGTACAGAAACTTTGAACTCAGTTGTGAAGGCTTTAGAGGCCCTAGATGAGGTCAAAAATTTGGGTGATAGGTGCTTGCATGGGTCAAGCCTGTAGAGCACTTCATGGCATTTTTGAAATGGGGTTATAATAGCTGATCGGGTCAACTGGTGATGACTTATGGTCTTCGGAAGTTGGGCCACTTGAAATGGCGGAAAATAATTTTCTTCAAAATTTCTGTTCGGGTTTCAAAGGTTATCTTGAGCCGACTATGATGTAATGAAATGTAAAATAAAATAATTCTAAGTTTGGTCGGCCTTATTGGCTAAAATTCTGGAACCTTCCCAGGCGATGGGGAATTGCCTATATAAGGAAGGCTGTTTTATTGTCTTAAGAGTTCAGAATAGTTCTGGGTAGTAGATCTGGGTAATAGTTCAAGGCTTTGTCCTACAGAATATTGTAAGGGAATGCCCATGTGGCTTTGCATATTGTAATTCTGAAAGTTTGTAATTCCACATTTTGTGGAGATAATAAGAAGCCAATTTTCTGTTCTTGCATATTATTGTTGTTTCTCTATATCTGTTATGTGTTTGTGGTATTAAGGGGAGCACCCTTCATCAGGTGGTATCAGAGCCAAGTTTTCTTGAGTGTGTAAACAGATCACGAACTGTGAGGCAGTTTGCACCAGGACCGTGGTTAGGGTTTCAGTGCGCATCACGAAAATGCCTCCACGAAGAGAACGTGGCAAAAGAGCTGGTGCTGTGACACCTAAGGTTAGAGAGCTGCAGAGAAAAGTGCGAGCATTGCAAGAAGAGATTCGCAGAGGAATGAATCTTAATGTCAGAGACGAAAGCGAGGATGAAGCTGAAGAAGAATATCAAGAAGGAGAAGTTGAAATTGTGAACCAGGAGGAAGAAAGACTTTTCCGGGCGATTTCCAAGATTGGGAAAAGACCTAAGATTGAGGTTCCTACATTTTCTGGAAATCTTAACCCAGAGGAATTGATCGACTGGATCAATGAATGTGAGGAATATTTTGAGTATGAAGATGTTGAGAATCCTGATAGGGTCAAATTTGCGAAGGCCAGACTGAAAGGTCATGCGAAGATATGGTGGCAAGAGATTCAGTTGGAGCGAAATAGATGGGGAAAGGAGAAAATCATGAGATGGGATCAGATGGTGGATAAATTGAAGTGACAGTTCATTCCTGTTGATTATGAGCTTGACCTACTGAAGAAAATGCAAAGTTTGAAGCAAGCAGGAAGATCTGTTCAGGAGTATATAGAGGAGTTCTATCGACTTCTCATCTAAACAGGCCATGCAGAAGCTGATAAAGAGAAAATTTCCTGATACCTTAATGGGTTAAGGCCAAGCATTCAGGAGGAGCTGAACCTGGTTTGAATGAACAGTATTAAAGAGGCATACCAGTTTGCCCTAAAAGTAGAGGAAAAGCTGAACAAGAAGTTTGAGAGCAGACAAAATGGAAGAGGTCGCAGTGGACGATCTGGTGGACGGTCATATGGTGGCCAAAATGAAGATCTGAAAAAGAAGGATGAGGCCAGTAGCAGTCAGAATCAGCGAGAAAATAATTCCAATCGCTTCCAGGATCAGAATAATAGAGATCAGAGAGGAAGAGGAAGAGGACAAGGATCTGGAAGAGGTGGCTTCCGTGGAACATATTTTCACTATGGAGAAGAAGGTCATAGGGCATTTGAATGTCCTCAGTGCCAAGGGAGAACAGACAGGAGAAATGAAAGCCAGGCCAGAGTTGCACATGTAGATGAAGATGCCAGATCATCAAATTTTGAAGATGCTGAAAGAGGAGAAACGTTGATTAACAGAAGAGTCCTGTTGAGTGGTGAGAATGAACCTGAGCAAAGGAGGAGCCTGTTTTGCACCAGGTGCAAGTGTGAAGGTAAATGTTGTGATGTGATTATTGATAGTGGAAGCACTGACAATTTGGTGTCAGAAGAGATGGTGACAAAGTTGAAGCTCAAGAGACAGAAACACCCACATCCATATCGGATTGCCTGGGTACAGGATGACCACAAGGTCATGGTCAATGAACAATGCCTGGTGAAGTTCAAGATTGGCGGATACCAAGATGAGGTACTGTGTGATATCATATCTATGGATGCATGTCATATGTTGTTGGGTAGACCATGGCAGTTTGACAGATGTGCTGTACATGATGGTCGTGCGAATACCTATTCCCTGACAAAGGATGGAGTGCGACATAAACTAAAACCGTTGAAGGAGACTGAAGAAAAGGTATGTGGTAATTCAAGGATAACTTTTGTTGATGGAAGAAATTTCCTAGATGGTATGAGGCATGAGCATGTATGTTTTGCTTTAATTCCAAAAGCTGGTAAAGAGGAAGTAGAAGATGTTCCTGTAGAAGTTGCAGATTTGTTGAATGAGTTTCAGGATATTGTATCCGATAACATGCCTGATGGATTACCACCAGTCAGGAAGATCAGTCATCAGATGGACTTGATCCCAGGAGCGAGTTTTCCGAATAAGGCAGCACACAGAATGACACCTGTAGAAAGTGCGGAGTTGAACAGACAAGTACATGAACTGTTACAGAAGGGGTTGATTCGAGAGAGTCTAAGTCCCTGTGCTGTACCAATGATATTAGCACCAAAGAAGAATGGAGAGTGGAGGATGTGTACAGATTCTAGGGCAATAAACAAGATCACAATCAAGTACAGGTTTCCATTGCCACGAATGGATGATATTATGGACTGTTTGAGTGGAGCTGTGTATTTTTCAAAGATAGATCTGAAAAGTGGATATCATCAGATTCGGATCAGAGAAGGAGATGAATGGAAGACTACCTTCAAGATAAAGGAAGGACTGTATGAGTGGTTAGTCATGCCTTTTGGGCTAACCAATGCACCGAGCACTTTCATGCGGCTCATGAACGAGGTTCTGAAAGAATTTCTGGGTAAGTTTGTCATTGTTTACCTAGATGATATTTTGATCTTTAGTAAGACATTGGAGGAGCATATGATGCATATTCTTATGGTATTTGAGAAGCTGAGAGAAGAGAAATTGTTGATTAATTTGAAGAAGTGCAGTTTTGTGAAGAAAGAGTTAGTGTATTTGGGATTTGTAGTTTTAGCAGAAGGTCTAAAAATGGACCCAGAGAAGGTACAGGCTATTCTTGAATGGCCTACTCCAAGGAGTGCTACTGAAGTAAGATCTTTTCATGGTTTGGCTAGCTTTTACAGAAAGTTTATCAAAAATTTTAGCAGTATTTGTGGTCCCTTGACTGAAACAATGAGAGGGGATAGAAAAGAGTTTAAGTGGACTAATGGGGCAGAAAAGAGTTTTCAATTGTTGAAACAAAAAATTATAGAACAAGCTGTTTTAGCACTTCTAGATTTTAATAAGGTGTTTCAAGTAGATTGTGATGCTAGTGGTACTGCAATAGGAGCTGTTATGAGCCAAGAAGGTAAACTTGTTGCTTATTTCAGTGAGAAGTTAAATGATGCCAAGAGGAAATATTCTGTTTATGATCAGGAATTTTATGCTATAGTTCAGGCATTAAAGAAGTGGAGGCATTATCTGCTTCCTAAGGAGTTTGTTTTGTATACTGATCATCAAGCTTTGCAATATTTGAATAGTTAAGGAAAGTTGAATCAGAGGCATTTGAAATGGGTTGAGTTTTTACAGAGTTATACATTTATTTTGAAACACAGGAGTGGAAAGTCTAATAGGGTTGCAGATGCTCTTAGTAGAAGGCAACTATTGCTGACAAAAATGCAGATTGAAGTGGGTGGGTTCAAGGAACTCAAGAATTTGTATCCAGAGGATCCTGATTTTGGTGAAGCTTGGAAAGCTTGTACAGAACCTGTTACTCTAGACAGGATGAAATGGTTGGATTTCATCATCCAGGATGATATGCTATTCAGAGGGAGTTAGTTGTGCATTCCACAAAGTTCTATGAGGGAGAATCTCATCAAGGAGAAGCATAGCGGAGGATCGGCCGGACATTTTGGTCGTGATAAAACCTTTGGTTTGGTTAGTGAGAATTATTATTGGCCACAGTTGTAGCAAGATGTGAAGAAGTTTGTACAGAGTTGCAGAGTATGTCAGATGGCGAAAGGAGTGAAGCAGAATACAAGGTTGTATCAGCCATTACCCATACCAGAGAAGCCTTGGGAGGATATCAGCATTGACTTTGTTCTTGGTTTACCGAGGACTTAGCGGGGACATGATTCAATTTTTGTAGTGGTTGACAGATTTTCAAAGATGGCACATTTCATTCCCTGCAAGAAGACTAATGATGCTGTTCATGTAGCAAAATTTTTTTCAGAGAAGTAGTGAGACTTCATGGTTTGCCAAAGACCATAGTTTCAGATCGGGACACTAAGTTTGTTGGATATTTCTGGCGTACATTGTGGAAGAAGTTGAAGACAAATTTGAAGTTCAGTTCATCACATCATCCGCAGATTGATGGACAGACAGAGGTGGTGAATAGGAGTTTGGAAAATTTGCTGAGATGTTTGGTTGGAGATAAGCCAACAGGATGGGATTTGATTTTACCACAGGTGAAATTTGCATACAATAATTCTGTCAATAGGAGCACTGGTAAATCACCATTCCAGATTGTATATGGAAGTAGTCCAAGAAATGCATCTGAATTGAGGAAGATAGATAAAGGAGAAATAAGTAGTGCTGAAGCTGAGGATTTTGCAGAACACTTGAAGAACATCCATGGGGAGGTGAGGAAGCATATTACCAAGATGAACGCACAGTATAAGGCTAAGGCAGATGAGAAAAGGAGGTATAAGAAATTTCAGGTTGGTGATGAAGTCATGGTTTATTTGCGGAAGGAGCAGTTTTCAGTTGGTACATATAACAAGCTGAAAATGAAGAAGTTTGGACCGTGTAGGATACTAAAGAAACATGATTTAGGAAATGCATATGAGGTAGAATTGCCTACTGAGCTAAATATTTCGCCAGTGTTTAACATTTCAGACCTGACAGAGTATCATGAAGGAGGTGTTGAAGATGAGATCACAGCAGCACAGTGGAGTATTCCAGCAACTAGTTCAGACACTAAGGAGATCGAAGATATACTGGACAGCCGTGTTGGCAGAAGCACAAGGAACAGGACATATGAAGAATATCTAGTCAAGTGGAAAGGATGACCTGTTGAAGATTCATCATGGCTGACAAAGGAGGAGGTTAGCCATCTTGGTTTTCCTCTGCACACCTGAGTCGTGACAGGGTCACTTCTCAAATTACCCCGGGTGTCTGATGCAGGAGCATCCTGGGTGTAAGAGCAATCTTGCATCACCCAAAAATATTTCTATTTTTTTATTTTCAATAAGGGCTATTTTGTGCAGAGCTGCTATTTATGGAAAGTTACTATTTTTGGTAATTTTCATATGTGCTCAGAATGATCTAATTTCTTTCTTGGAGGTTCATTTTGGTCATATAAGTCTGCCAGTAAAGTTTCATTGCCAGATCAAGTGTATATTGGAAGATATTGAAGATTTTCGGTATTGGCAGCAGGGTACAGAAACTTTGAACTCAGTTTTGAAGGCTTTAGAGGCCCCAAATGAGGTCAAAAATTTGGGTGATGGGCACTTGCACGAGTCAAGCCTGTAGAGCGCTTCGTGGTGTTTCTGAAATGGGGTTATAATAGCCGATCGGGTCAACTGGTGATGACTTATGGTCTTCGGAAGTTGGGCCACCTGAAATGGCAGAAAATAATTTTCTTCAAAATTTCTGTTCGGGTTTCAAAGGTTATCTTGAGCTGACTATGATGTAATGAAATGTAAAATAAAATAATTCTAAGTTTGGTCAGCCTTATTGGCTAAAATTCTGGAACCTTCCCAGGCGGTGGGGAATTGCCTATATAAGGAAGGCTGTTTTATTGTCTTAAGAGTTCAGAATAGTTCTGGGTAGTAGATTTGGGTAATAGTTCGAGGCTTTGTCCTATAGAATATTGTAAGGGAATGCCCATGTGGCTTTGCATATTGTAATTCTGAAAGTTTGTAATTCCACATTTTGTGGAGATAATAAGAAGCCAATTTTCTGTTCTTGCATATTGTTGTTGTTTCTCTATATCTGTTATGTGTTTGTGGTATTAAGGGGAGCACCCTTCATCACTTTCAGTACGAGATGACTGTCAGCTTGGTAAAGTCTTTTGCTCGGTTAACATAGAGTTTCTTCATCGGTTTGAACTGTTGTCTTTTAACCTTGTATACTAATTACCGACGGGTAACCAACTCATGTTTCCCTTTTACCGTCTAGATGTCATTTGCAAACTTATAATATATAAACCATATTGCATCTTTATTCATGCAGATTTGGTATATGTACATCATATATAAGGAGCTGTATGTAAAATGTGATCATTTGAAATGTCAGTTCCATATATACCTTTGTCATCTTAAGTGGAGGTACTGATGTCACCCAATCCAGTGGATGAGGTTTCACCGACAGTGTTACTTGACTCAACATTCTCATTAGATGCCTTCTTCCACATTGTGTTCTTAAATTTGTAATTTCTACAATGTTATATCCACTCTCAAATATATGGTTTTCATCAGGTGCTCGGTCTTTGCAGTTCTTGCTTACATGACCGACCTTGTGATAGTGCATACATGCCATTCCTGCATTTGTCCAGTTACTTGATTGTCCAATCTGACTCTTTCTTGCTGCAATATGTCCATACCGACCACATGCAGTACAATTAGTCCATGTATTATAATCCCAAACATATGAGTTACCTTGTCTCTTCGGCTGATATGGTTTTCATTGTAGTTTCTCTTTAGGTGTCCAGACTTGCTTCATTTTCACCTTATAGTCCCTTGTAGTGTGTCCATACTTATTACAAGTATAGCATATTTTCTCCTCAGTAGTGTTATTAGCAATGTCATTCTTCTTTTCTCTGCATTCATAAGCTGGATGTCCAAACTTACCACAGTAATAGCAATATCCATTGAACTTAGGAATGACAGGAGGTTTACCTTGTGTTTTGCTTCTGCACACATTAGATGTATGTCCTGGTTTTCCACAGTGGTAACATGTCAATACTTTAGGTTTTTGACTTTGATTGTTGTTGACTTCTTCATCTTGTTGTGATGATTCTCCTTCATCGGTGTAGCCTATACTGGCTTTGCTTCCGAATCTCCTCTGATTAGTCAAAAAATCATCAATCTTTTTAGAGCTATCCTCGGCTATCTTCATTATCTCATTGTGTTTCTTTTGTGTTTTTATTTCATTTCTTAGTTTTTCATTATCTTCTCTAAGTGTTGCTACATCTTTAAGTCTTCTTGATAATTCTCCATTTACTCGGTTCATTTCTTGATTAACTGTCATCATCTGATTTGATACTTGGAAGTGACGATCAGTGAGTCTCTAGATTTCACTTTCTTTTGCTTGAAGTTGTTCAGTCATTAGTCTTCGGTCTTCAATAGCCAGATTCAGATCTTGTTCAGCTTGTCTACCATTGTTCATGATTTCCACCATTCTCACCATTTGAGATTCATGACCGATTTGAAGTGCTTTCACTTGCTCGGATAAATACTGATCTTTTCAGATAGCTCAGAGATTATGCTTTCGGATCTATCAGAGATGCTTCCAGAGCTTGATCCAATATGATCAAATATGCCATCAATAGGTTCTTCATGATAACTTATTTCATTCTGCTGAATTGCAAGGTTCTTTCTTTCAACCAGTAATTTCTTCAGTTCTTCCTTGGCTTGTTTGTATTGTTCCACAAACATTTGCATTTGTATCTTCTGATTCTCAATAGTCTTGTCAAGCTTGTATCTCTCCATGACTTAGATCTTTTCCCTTCAGTGGTTAAATTGTTCAACAAGAGAATTGAGCTCTAATACCAATTGTTGGAGTTAGGAGAGATAGGTATTGAGAGGGGAGGGGTGAATCAGTGCCTTCAAAACTTTAGTTGCAAAACCTTTCTGATCTATGGCTGAATACTGTGATAACTGATCAAAATAACTTGAATCTAATTGCATAAATCAATCATCTAGTTAACTTAAGAAAGTAAACAATATGAAATCAATATGACAATCACATAACACAAGTATTTTGGTAATGCAGAAACCCTTGTTAGAAGGTAAAAACTATGGTGGGGATGACACCCACAAATTCTTCACTACTGCAGATAGAAAAGGTTTGCTTGTTAAGGCTACAAGTTTTGATCACTTCTGGTGATCTTACCCTGTTAGGAGTAACATATTAGATCAGCTATATCTACCTAGTAATAAGATTTAACAACACTATATGAAGTGTGTACTCGGTTAAGAGATTTATACAAAGACTGTTAAGTCTACTCTGTTTAAGAGATTTATCAAAACTCTATCACAATTGTCAGAAAGTAATAGGTAAATTATCTGCTAATTGACAACTTAATTGTTTGAAACAGATCTATAAGTTCTTATCAAAATATCACCTTATTTATGATGGTTCTCTGCTCTGATCTTCTCGGTTGCCTTGTCTGATTCTGCTCAATCTGAAAACCTCTGTACTCTGTTATGCTCGGTAAACTGATTGTCTTGAAGATAGGAAATTTCTTCAAGTGCTTCATGATTCATATATCAGTTCAACAACTCCATAAAATGGTGTGAACATATACAATATATAGTGTTCTATTTTTGCCGCTTAAAGAAAAATTAGGTTACAAAAGAAAATCATAACCCTAAGATCTACGATGCAAAATAACCTAGATCAACTAATACAAATAAGATAATCATTGCATTTAATGAACATCTTTTACAATAAATGCTCCTCGATCTTGGTAAACCATTTTATGATCTGTTATAACCATTTGCATAGAATAATGTGCCATTTCTGATTACTATGTCATTTACTGTGATCATCGGTAAACAATGTATAATCTGCTCGGTGTACACTGCGATGCTCGGTGTTTGCTGACCATCGGTGTTGATGTCACTAGTGCTTGGTTAACTGTGTGATGCTTGGTATAAGGCTTTACCGACTGTCTCAGTGTAAATAGCTGATCGACCTGTTTACTATCCTTTGATACTAATGACAACCTAAAATGCTCAATAGAGATTAACATAAAGCATGCCAAAGGTAGCTTACCTCTATACCTTCCTTTACCCTTAGGTAATCTTCTAGCCATAAGAGCTTCAAGCTCATCAAGCTCATCATCGGTACCACTATCACTATCATTATTCTTACTATTCCTGCTACTAGACTTACCAATCTTCAAATAGGACATGAAAGAGGATTCAATAGAAGGTACAACACTATTGTCAAAGTTATTCAATTCAAAATTTGTAAGCTTACCAATCAGTGTGTCAAGAGTAAGGTTGGATGTAGCCCTTGTTTCATGAATTGCAGAGATCTTGATCACATAAATTAGCAGCAAAGTTATGAGAATCTTTCTTATCACTGTTTCATCCTCAATAACTCCATCGAATGCTCTAATAGAATGTACTACCTCTTTTAGTCTATTTGTGTATTGCACAATGTTCTCACCTTCTTTCATCTTCATATCATCAAATCGACCTCTTAGGCTTTCTGCTCTAGCTCTCTTAACATTCACATCTTCACTATATATTAGAGTCAGTTTATCCCACATGGCTTTGGCAGTTGTGCATCCCTTAATGTCTTCAAATTTGGCATCAGTACAAGCAACAACAAGTTCCATCATAGTAATATTGTGTTCATGCCTGTCCTTCAGTTGATCAAGTGTCAGGGGACCTGGTGTTGGTTCAATGTAGCCATTCTCCATCAATTCTAGTGCAGAATTCCCAATTCTAGATATGTGCAACTTCATCTGGCTTTGCCATATTGCGAAGTTCTCTTTGTTTAGCTGTGGCACTTCCCTCTTATACATCTTGAGACCCTTTTTGCTGGAGTCCTTAACACTCTATTCTAAGCAACCACAGCTCTGATACCAATTGTTAGAATAACTGAGAGGGGGGTAAATCAGTTATCTAGTGTCCCAAAACAAAATGTATAATCCAAAACAAATTCTTCAACTTCTGCTACTTGGTGAACATAAAATACTTTCACTATCTGTGTTTTTACCGATTGTCAGTTTAAAACTTATAGTAGTTACCGATCAAATCTAACATGTAATATAAAAATTATGATAACAAACAAATATCACAATCAACACATAATACAAGAGATTTAACGTGGAAACCCTGTGAAGGGAAAAACCACCTGGGACAGGCAACCCAAA
Organism: Chamaecyparis obtusa; assembly: GCA_027943335.1. Lineage (NCBI taxonomy): Eukaryota > Viridiplantae > Streptophyta > Pinopsida > Cupressales > Cupressaceae > Chamaecyparis > Chamaecyparis obtusa. The sequence continues at coordinate 1,284,735 of BSBK01002822.1, read as the reverse complement.
AATGTTCACTCTTCTGAAGTGAGGTCGGTGAAGACCCAACCCTGTTAAAGGTTTACAAACACATTGTTAGGTGTGACCTTGTTAGAGGATTTTAGACCATAAGTTATCATCCAACTAGCAGTTACTCTGGGGTTGACATGATAACAATGTTCACTATATGAATGAAACATAAAAAGACTTTCTTAGTCTACTCGGTTAAGAGATTTGAATATGTACAATGGTTAAATATGTAATAGTAGATGATCTGCCTTGAATCAACTTCAATTGCAGTTTACAGATCAATGTTCAACTCATTCAAATCTTTTTGATCAATATATCACTTCAGTTTCAATACTATATCAACTTACTGTCTGTCGGTAATTACTCTCTATAGCTCGGTAATTGTTCTGCAGTTTGGTTCTCACTAACTAGTATGATCTAAATGCATGAAAAATCCTTCACATGATAATTCTGCAGTATCTTCTTCTCCCGGCATCTCTTCAACAATGAAACCAATGTCTCTTATATAGATGAGAAAATCATTTTCTTTTTGTCCATTAGATTTTGCTGCTTAATATTATTCATTGATTTTGCCACTCTAACCTTCTTCGGCTAATGTGTTAGTAACACATTTCAATCTACTCCATTAGATCTTTCTTGAATTATGTTAGCCGTCGATCTTCATAACAAACCTTATCTGTTACCTCGATTTCATACACTTTACAACTCATCACTTTATCGGCTAAACCGATCATTTAATTCCTTTCTATTTTGCTCAGTTAACAAAGAAATGCATCGGTGAACATAAGCTTAGTTAACACTACGCTCAGTATACACTACACTCTGTCAGTGTATACTGGAATGCTTTATTTACCGACAACACTGCTTTGTGTCTTTCAGCTCTATTCTTCATCATAGATGAATGCAACATAATAAAGTCAATATCATCAAGTCATAGACTCATCAACAAGTTACTCAGTGTATTCCTTATCCTCATCTGATATATACATCTTCCTCATGTAGATATTTTTGTTCTTCATCTCTTTCACCTTTCTTCAGATGTGTCGGTATAGTAACTTACAAGATAAGTACTGTCAAGTTAGTTGGCATCAATGACAACATAATACTGATTTAATCATCTTGGATATCTAATCATCAACTCCTCAGTGATCTTAAATCATAGATTCTTCATTCAATGTTCTAAATCAGTTTTAGTTCATCACACATAAGTTAGTGTGTACCAACTCCAAAATACCTTTAGATGAATAGTCTTTACTTTTAAAACTAGATTTGGTCATCTTTCCTTTTTGACATTGATGACACATAACATGATCAGGTTTGGTTAGACTCAGTAATCCTCTAACGTTTCTCTTTCTACTGATCTTAATCATGTTATCAGAGTTTACATGACATAACCTCTTATGCCATAACCATATATCTTCATCTTCACTAGTAAACAAGAAGTTTTAGCATTGTTAAGATAGAATAAATTAGCTTTTGATTGTCCTCCGGTACTGACAAGATTTCCATTCATCATAGATTTTCACCTTCTTGCTTTCAAATGCAACTCAGTGACCTAAGTTATTTAGTTGTGCTACACTCAACAAATTGTAGTTAAGTCCTTTTATCCAGTATGCATTATCACACCTAATTCTATCATTCAATAAGACATACCCTTTTCCTTTCACCTGACAAGTTGTATCATTTCCCATTTTCACTGATCCTCCATTATAATGCTCAAGATGATCAAACTTATCTTCATCACTAGTCATGTGATGTGTACAACCACTATCAATGATCCAAGTATCATTCTTACTAACTTTAGAAATAAGGGCTATTTCTACATACCTTTCCTCCTCTTCTGAATCATCTTTCATTGCAACAAATACCACTTCAATTTCATCATTAGTGTAGGTGTTGGTGTCATCTTCATTTTCTCCAACAAGGTAACATGCCTTCTCGCCTTTGTCTTTGTAATCTCAAGTGTCTCTATTGTAGTGTCAGTTTCCTCTATTATTCCTTCTGCCAAACTTTCCATCACCAGATTGGTCATTGTCTTTATCTTCCTCTTTCCTGTTAAGACATCTAGTGTGTGTGTGAAAATTGTACCTAGCTGCGGATACAACACTTCAGTAAAAAATTAGAGGTTAGAAAAATCAAAATCTGCAAATAAATGAAACTAAGCTAACCAGATGTTTTACTACCTTCTAATAGGTGCGAGTATGGTATTCTTAGATTAGACCAAGATCAGTGAAAATGCAACACCTAAACGAAGGATTTAAAATGATGAAAGCAATGAAATATGAATGCAAATTAAACTAATTTTTTTATATTTTTGATGCAATTAGATGAAAAACTTGATATTAAACTAATCTAGAATGAATTGAAATGATATGCAATTAATCTAACAATGCTATGAAGATGAATGCAAAAGTATGCAAAAGCTATGAAAAATTATGAAATGATCTCACAAAATTGCCTGTTGCAAAAGCTTTGTTCTTGAGTTGTAAATTTGCCAGAGTAATTGTGCAAATTTGAGAGATAATTTGTGAAGAGCTAAGCCTTGATTTTATAGAAATCCAGGGCTTGAGGATGCATTGAGAGAAGCCATAAATCACTCTTGATAAACTCAGGTTGATTTTTGAGTCAACAAGAAATTAGAAACAAATTAACTCACAAAATCATGCAAAATATGCAAAAATAACTTTTAACTCAAAATAGAGTTTTAGATCAATTTCCAACTCACAATCACATGTTGAGTTTAAATTTAAAATTGGTTGTTAATTTCTAGTTGCCTGCTTTTCTGATTGTGCATGATTTATTTTGAATTAATTTAAAAATAAAGTGATTTATTCTCAACTTAACTGATTTTAAATTTAAAATAACTGATTTATGGGTTAATCAATTATTTTAATCAAACTTTTATTCAAAACTATATTATTAAATATTGACAACTTGGATTTAATCAATTAAATAAATATTTAATCAATTATTCGTAGGAGATTTGATTTATTGTCAAAATTAAATAATATAATTAGGAATAAATAGAATTAAATCTAATTAAATAATTAAGTGGCAGAATCAAATTTAATTAATTAAATATTTATCATATTCAATTAATCAAATTTAGGATAAATATGATTTATCACCAAATAATATTTAAAATGTGTTTAAAATAACTGATTTATGGGTTAATCAATTATTTTAATCAAACTTTATTCCAAAACTATATTATTAAATTTGACAATTTAATTTAATCAATTAAATAAGAATTCAATTGATTATTTTTAGCAAATTTAATTTATTGTCAAATAAAAAAATATTAATTAGGAATAAATAGAATTAAATCTAATTAAATAATTAAGTGGCAGAATTAAATTAATTAATTAAATATTCATCATATTTAATTAATCAACTTTAGGATAAATAATGACATTTATCATGAAATAATATTCAATTAAAAATAATTATGATAAATTAGGAATATTCAAGGAATATTCCCCAATGCAGAATTAAGATAAAATCAATTAGGATTTCGATGTGCAGATGTGCCTTAGGTTAGGACTTTGATGTCGATTTCGATCGAATTGTTGATGTGAGAGGTTAATGAACCTGTAGCCCATTTTTGGGGTATTACATCTAGCAACAATATGACCAATCTCTTTACAATTAAAACAAGCTAAAGGTAACTTTCCCTTATATCTTCCTTTACCTTTTTGAAGTCTCCGGGCCATAAGTTCTTCAAGCTCATCAAGCTCATCTTCACTATCACTGTCACTTTCATTTTTATATTATGCTTACTGCTAGATTTACCAATCTTAAGAGATGACATAAAAGTAGACTCAACACTCGGTACAACACTATTGTCATAATTATTCAACTCAAAAGTAGTTAACTTTCCAATCAAACTATAAAGAGTAAGAGTGCTATTAGGTGCAGACCTCATTTCATGAATAACATATATTGTGATTGCATAGATAGGCAACAAGGTTCCTAGTATCTTACTTACCATAGTATCTTTAGAAATAGTACCTCTTGCTCCTCATATAGCATTGAATACCTCTTTGATTTGTTTTGAGTATTGTGTGATGTTCTCACCTTCATCTTCATGTCATCAAATCTGCCTCTCAATCTTTCAGCTCTAGCTCTCATTACATTCACATCACCACGATAAACTAGAGAAAGTTTATCCCAGATTTGCTTCGCTCTAGTGCAATCCTTGACATCCTTAAATTTAGCATCAAATAGAGTAGCAACAATCTCTATCATAGTAATATTATGTTCATGTTTGTCTCTCAACTGATCAAGAGTCAAAGGTCCAACATTCGGTTGTAAGTAGCCATTGGCAAGAAAATGTATAGCAGATTCTCCAATTCCAGATATGTGAAGCCTCATCTGACTTTCTCATGTGGAGAAGTTATATTTGTTCAGCTTAGGCACTTCCCTCTTATACATCTTGTGATCTTTTTTCTCAAGTCCTTAAAACTTTCTTCCAAGCAATCAATATGCTCTGATACCAATTGTTAGAATAACTGAGGGGGGGGAGGGTGAATCAGTTTGATCAATTATCCTATAGTCCCAAACTCCTAGATGTACCCTACAAAACAATTTATGCAGCTCAGTAACATAAAATATCAATCTTTTTGTTCACTTTACTGAATACCAGTAATTATCCAAACTGTGATTACCGACTAAATCATCTATGCAATATGTAAAGTATGATAGAAAAACAATCATTACATATATCACATAACATAATTATTTAACATGGAAACCCTGCAAAGGGAAAAACCACCTGGGACTGGTAACCAAAAATAATTCACTCTTCTGAAGTGAGCTCGGTAAAGAGCCAACCCTGTTAAAGGTTACAATGTACACTCTTAGGTGTGACTTGGTTAGAGGATTTATCACTAACAGTTAAATTTTGACTAGCATTCACTATGGGGTAAACAAGATAACACTTTACATTCAACAAATGTCATAGGATAGTACAATAAGACTATTAAGTCCACTCGGTTAAGAGATTTTTTGAATCAATGGTTAAACTGATACAATACTGATATGATTCAAATACAACTCAATTGCAAATATTCAGATCTATGCTATGCTCATAAAATCCTCTGATCATTAATCAATTCACTTCATCAATATTTCTCAACTTACTTTCACTCGGTAAATAGTTCTCTAATGCTCGGTAATGTTTGCAACTTGGTTCTTTCAATAACCAGTTTGATCAGGAATGTATGAATAAAATCTTCACGCGAAATCTCTGCAGTCTCCTTTTGTCTGACATGTTTCAAAAATGAAACTCATATCTCTTAAATAGACAAGTAAACCATTTTCATATCAGCCATCAAATTTTGCCTCATAATCTCCTCCGTCCATTTTTCTGCTTAAACCTTCCTAGGAAGATGTGTCTTTAACACATTTCAATCTCATCCTTTAGATCTTCTTTGAATTATTTTAGTCATGGATCTCATAACTAACTTATTCCTTAACCTCAAAATCATAACAATATCCAGCTCATCAATTTTAGTCGGTTGTTCTTAGCATTTAATGTTTTCATCCATACTCAGTTAATACTGAAATGCGTCAGTGATAACTAACTTGGTTATTACTATCACTCAGTATACATTGCACTGGCTTAGTGTATACGTAAGTCTTCAATTACCGACCACGTTGACTTGTTCAATTTAAATCTCTTCTTCATAATAGATTAATGTAACATGCTCAAGTCAATAATATAAAGCCATAGACTCATCAATAAGTTACCCAATGTTTACCTTATCCTTATCTGTCATATCCATCTTTTCCTTATGTAGATATCTCATTTCTTCATCTTTTCTTCCTTCTACAGATGTTCAGATGTTTGTAACTATCATGATAAGTATTGCCAAAACTAGTTGACATCAATGACAACATATTGACTGATTTAATCATCTTACATATCACTTCAGTAGCTCGATGATCTCTAATCATCATTCCTTTAGTTCATCCAAATATTCAATTAGTTGTAGTTCATCAAATGACTCTCTCAACAATACTTCTTTTTCTTTCCTCCTACAACACTTTGTGTTTATAGAGTTTTACAATGCATAGGAAAAGCGATTGGTTCTACACATTTTTTGAAACTTCTTTTAGGCATAATCCTTTATATAAATAATATTTTAATACGAATATTATCTATCAACACATACAAAATGTCTAATTCTTTTGTATAACTTTCTAACAATTTTCTCCAAGTCTTCCTGCATGAAATCATTGGTCCCACCTAATTGGCTTTCCCAAAATCATGCACAAGAAAGGAAACAAACTATTCTACCACTTGTCACAAGGGTGGAACTTTTTGGACGTTCCTTTAAAATTTTTTATCAAAACTTCCCTCCTTGTGATAAGTGTCACAACCTCCCTTTCTCCTCAATATTAATTGCATTCAATTTCCACCAGGCTCCACCATTAAGCTGTGCACTTGGGAAATATTTAATAGAGCATTGATTTTATTAAAAAACTCAACAAAAAAAAGGACCATTAAAATTATTTATTTAAATCATTCTGAGACTCCAAAGGTTGAAACATCTTAATCCCAACATTCTTCCATTTGACAAAGACCTTACAAGAGTCAAAAATTTGTCATCTTATCAAGGCCCCAAGGTCCATATAAACAACACACCATATGAACTTATCAGTACTCAATGGCTTTTCCAATGCATCTGTAACATTCACCAAAGTATCAAAATTTTCAAGCTTAACCTTTCCATCTTCTACCATATCAAGAACAAAATGAAATTTTACATCAATATGCTTTCTTTTAGCATGGAAAGTATGATTTTTTTCTAAACAAATGGCACTTTGGCTGTCACAACAAAGAGTAATTTGTCCTACATCAAAACCAATATTAGAACACAATATTTTAAGGCAAATGGTTTCTTTACAAGGATGAGTTGGTTCCATGTATCCACTTTTATAGTGGACAAATCAACTATAGCTTGTTGCTTATTCATCTAACTAAATGCACCACCAAACATAGTGAAAACATATCCATTGGTGGATCTTTTGTTGTCAATATCATCTTCCTGATTTGAATCCACACATCCATGAATTCAAACTGAATGTCAAAGTCCAATAGGATAACCATGAAAACACAATGAATAATAAGAAGTACCCCTCAAATACTTGAACACTCTCTTAACCACATCCTACTAGGATTAGCCATATACTGACTAAGAGTTCCCATTGCTTGGGCAATGTTTAGCCATTTACACTACATAGGATACATCAGGCTACTGATAATAGACACATGATATACATTATGTTAGAAATATATGTTTGGTTTTATGTTGTCATTTATGTCAAACACTGTGGTCTGTAGGTGTTTCTCTTACACTTGTGTCTCAAAGTATTTTCTAATGACATGTTCAAGTATATTTGGTGGTCTGGAAGTTAGATGTTGGACTAAAAGGAGTAAGGTTGTGTGCTAGACATGTTAGTACTTTGAATAGTGGAATAAAAATATGTGTTTATTGGTACAAAACAATATAAGGCATATATGTATTCAGTGGTACAAAATAGTGGAAGACAAGTACATATTCAATACTACAAAATAGTGGAAGACATGTATGTATTCAATGTTGTAGAATAGTGGAAAATAGAGATTATAAGAATGATGTTTATCAATGCTTTAGAGTTATTGTCTTAGGTCCAGAAGTCAATGGTTCAATAACAAAGTTATGCAATTGAAGATGACAGTTATTCAGTAGTGTTTTGCGAAAGGTTTTTTTCTCTAAAATCAAGGTTGAAGTTATGTAGATGTTTTTTTTGTTGTATTTAGGTTTTGGTCTTGGTTTTTGTGTTTCCTAGTGTTTTAGAATTATTCTCAAGGTATATAAAATATAGTGGTATCAAGTGATGCATTCATGATTAGTTTGTGGTCTGGTCTATAAATGTGTTGTGTTGGCTTATGACATCGACTATTAGAAAGTGATACTATTTCTAACATGGTGTGTGGATCTCACCATGACATGTGGAGGTTCAAATTCAATTGGAAATTTAGCTGGTTCTATGGTCAGTGTGTTACACATAGCCCAATGCCTCTAGTTGCAATTATGAAGCAATGAGATCTTGTTAGATATAAGAGACACTAAGAGGGGGGGGTGAGGAGGTGAATTAGTGAAAATAGAAAATGAACTAATTCAAACAATATTCTGAATATAATTTTAAAAAACTTCTATATACCTAAACATGCAAGTGTAACTATGCAATAAAAGTAAAACAATTTAAGCATCCACAAAGCATAAAAAATAACACCACAAATTTTTATCATGGAAACCCTTGTTAGAGGGTGAAAAGCATGGTGGGAATTATGCCCAAAAATATCTTCAACTGCAGTAAAGAGATTTTTCCCTATTAGGAGATTGCAATACCTAGTTAAGGGTTCACTCGGTTAGAATCGACTAGTACCTTGTTAGAAGTACCAAAGACCTATTAGGATCTACATTGCTGGAGAATTTCAAACTCCAATTAAGAAGTCACCCTATTAAAGGATTTATAAAATAAGATTTGTTAAATTCCATCTTGTTAATGGATTTAACTTGATGCAATTGTTAGGAAACACCAATATCTTTATTTGGAAATGTAGCAACTTATTTTCTTAATCAAATCCTTTGTAATCTTTCCATGTTGGCACATTGCACTAACTCTACCTTTCATTGCAACACCCAAATTCATGATTGAAACCCTAAATCAAATGATTTAGACCACATTTATACTCATGTTCTTAAGATGGCTAAGACTTAGAAAATGTTTTACAAGTTGGCCCACCAAATTGACCAAACTCATAGAGATCTATGCAAATAATACCTAACATGTCGACCCAAAATATATTAATAAAAATATATTGACATATCACCCAATAAATCAACCGCCTTGATCATATGATCATCAAGAACCAATCAGTATCACAACCGGTTCACACTAAACACATCACTAAAATGCTTACTCACCCAAAACTTCAAGTTATCGGTTGTGGTTGTAGAATAATAGTAAAATGACATTGATAATCCACTAGAGACAATCACATCTCCAAAAGTGTCCTCTAACTCAATCGTCACTCAAAGCAATCTTTGTTGCTATCTTCCTATTCACCAGTCAAAACACTTAGCATATCTGCAACCTATTCATGAATTGTAGAGTTTCCATCAATGAAAAAATCATACACCTCAATACTCTACACCTCAACACAAAAGTCCATCATAATGCCAATAATCTCCCCCTTTGGAATTAATGGAAAAACATAGTGAAAATTGCCCTACACTACTCCTCCATAGCTAATATTTTCACTATACCCATATTTTCACTATACCGATCACTCTGATTTCTCCATAATTTTTCCAAATTTTCCAATTTCTCCCAATTTCTCCCCCTTTGACAACAATGGCAAAGGTCCAAAACTAAACTTTAAAAGAAAACTGATTATAACATGTCAAAAATATCTCTAAAAGCAACTTTGGTAGAATCCAAAAAACTCTCCCATGATTGCATCAATTGGTCCATAGCACCAATCTGCTCAATTAAAATAGAAGCTAACTCCTCCATAGCTTTAAGAGTACACATATCAGGTAAACCAAGTGTTGCCTCATATATTCTCAGCTTTTGTTGCATAAAATTGACTGTAGGTATCAAATAAGTTTGCAACTCCAACAATGTAGATATCCTTTTATCTTGTATTATTTGAATAGTCTTCAATTTATGAATAATCATTTTCACTTGTGAGCCATAGGTAATTACTAATTTTGAAAAAGGATCAAAATTATCTGACAATGACTTAAGCTCTTATTGAGCTTCAGTTAGTGAATAGATTTTTCCTTAAAAAATAGATAAACAAACTAATTCCAAATGCCCAGAAAGAAGAACAAAGAGCACTAACAGTTGGATAAGTTATCATTAAATTGATAACTCTCCTTTGAATTGAGAGGTACAACTCCCTTTTAAAAGATATGCAATGAATAAATTGCTGGTTATGTCTTTAACTAGAAGACACAAAGGAAAACTAACACTCATCCATCAATATGGTATGAATGTGATTATAGACTTAAAGGATTGAGATAAAAATAAACAAATAGCCTACATACCACCTATTTAATATCCCTAATACAAAGAAACAAATAAATTTTTTTAAATTTTATTCTGCATGCATAAATGAATAAAACCTACAGATGTATAATGCACACATACACTTGTTGTGACGGGACTGGACAATATCCAAAAAAATATGAATGAAGTAACCAACATATTACTTTCAATCAGAAAAATATATATTCTAACCAAAAGATCTGAAAACGTATTTCTCTTCATTTTTTTAAATGCATAACAAAAATGACCAACTAATCATTTCTATCCCTGCACCAAATCAAGATTTACAAAAACAAAAATGTATTTCCCCTCTCTTTTCCTCTATCACATACAAAAATCAGAAAATAATCTTCCCCTCTTGTAGCGAACATACTCCAAAAATAGAAGAACCCTTTTCATATATTTTCGTTGCATATTTAAAGATGCTTCTGTGTGTGTGAAAATTGTACCTAGCTGTGGACACAACACTTCAGTAAAACATTAGAGGTTAGCAAAATCGAAATCTGCAAGTAATTGAAACTAAGCTAACCAAGCGATTTAATGCCTTCTAGTAGGTGCGAGTATGTATTCTCAGATTAGACCAAGATCAGTGACAATGCAACACCTAAACGAAGGATTTAATGCTAAAAGATGAATGTAAAATGAATGTAGATTAATCTATATTTTTGTATTTTCTATGCAATTAGGATGAAAAACTATATGAATCTAAGCTAGAATTGATTGAAAGTGATATACAGATTTAATCTAAGAATGATATGAATTGATATGAAAATCTATGCAAAGCTATAAAAAACTATGAATTGATCTCACAAAGTCGCTTGTCGCAAAAGCTTGATTCTTTGTATGCAATTTTGCCAGAGTAATTGTGCAAATTTGAGAGATATATTATGAAGAGCTGAGCCTTGTTTTTATAGAAATCCAGGGCTTGAGGATGCATTGAGAAAAGCCACAAATCACTCTTGATAAACTCAGGTTGATTTTTGAGTTAACAAGAAATTAAGAATAAATAAACTCATAAAATCGTGCAAAAGCAGTTTTTATCTCAAAATAGAGTTTAGTTCTCTTTTTCAACTCATCATCAGATGTTGAGTTTAGAAAGTTAACAAATTGAAATTGAAAATTGATTTAAAGTTAACTAATTTTCTGATTGTGCATGATTTAATATGAATTAATTTAATAAATAAAGTGATTTATTTTCCACTTAACTGATTTTGAATTAAAACCATTACTTTATAGGTTAATCAATTATTAAATCAAACTTTATTCCAATTAAATCATTAAATTTGACAACTTTGATTTTAAATCAATTAAATAAATATTCAATTGATTGTTTGTAGGAATTTTGATTTATTGTCAAAATAAAAATAATATTAATTAGGAATAAATGCAATTAAATGTAATTAAGTAATTAAGTGGTAGAATTAAATTAATTAATTAAATATTCATCATATTCAATTAATCAACTTTAGGATAAATAATGACATTTACCGCCAAATAATATTCAATTAAAGATAATTATGATAAATTAGGAATATTCAAGGAATATTTCCCGATGCAGAATTAAGATAATCAATTAGGTTTTTGATAAACTGATGTGCAGATGTGCCTTAGGTTAGGACTTGATGTTGATTTCGATCGAATTGTTGATGTAAGAGGTTAATGAACCTATAGCCCATTTTTTGGGGTATTACATTTTGGCCCTCTTTGAATCACTGTGCGAAGCGTAGTGGCTCAAAGATTAGTCTATTTCTGATGTTGAAACTATTTTGAGAGATAAACCGATTCTAAGACAGAAACTGATTGAAAGATTGGAAAAGCTGATTTAGGTCATGGTTGACCAAGAATCATGATGATGTCAACTATAGCAACAATGAACCGGTGATTACGAAAAAGTATCAAAATGCTTGATTCTGAACTTTATGATTACGAAGAAGTGAGTGACCTGATTCTAGACCTGATTGTCCAAAGGAATCGAAATGGTATCACATCTGAACCCTTGAGTTACGAAGAACCAAAGAAATAACACTAATGAACCGATGGTTACGAAAAGCTGATATAGTTTACAAGATTGATTAGGATACCAGATTGATATGGATCTCGATGAATCTGATATGCCCCAAGCGATGAGGTCTTTTAATGAATCAACAACTAGACATGGTTGTTGTCTTGATTAATGAGGAAAGATATGATTTACAGACTGATTGGTGTGCAATACCATGCCCCCTTCGGGATGAAAATTGAAATCTAACAAGAAAAGTCAGTGTTGTATAGTTTAGAAGCATGTTAATTGATTTGAGAAGTGGTTATACATGTTCGAGAACGTGTTCTGCATCGTTTGGAGGTCCTGGAGACCAAGTTTGACTAGGTTTGACCATGAGTTGACCATAGTTGACCAAGTTGAAATTTTGGTAGTTTGATGTAAGATAATCATTTAAGTTGAATAATGGATTTCTTTGATGTTTAGAAGGTCGAATATACAAGCAGTTGACAATATAAACGATCTCAGATTTTGATTTTGATCTCGAAAATGGATTCTACTTGCTGTTTCATTGGAGGGACCTTCATACAATGCTTAGTCCTTGTGTCATGTTTAGCGTAGTTTTGGAGAATCATTAAGCATCAAGTTGGTTTGGAAATCATGAGATAAATGCAATCATGCAAAGTGCAAAGTGAAATGCAAAATGAAATGCAGACCTAGGACCTAGGACTTAGTCACTGATCATGTGTCGGTCATTTTCATCATTGAATTTTATTAGGTAACATCCACTAGTTAGGAAACTATGAATATATGAATATTGAGTTTTTCACCAAAGTCAATGCAATGCCCATTGGCTAGACAACCATGGACATATGAATATTGATTTTGTTTTCGGAATGTCAGATTAGATATAAGCACCAAGGCACAAATGCTAGGATGACCTGAATATCAATGTCCATTTTGATATAGAAAATTGTATAAGCATCAAAACATAAACGTCGTGATGACCTGAATATGCCTTGTAGAAAAAACAAGCCAAACAGTTTGTAGAATTCATTCTTGTCTCCAATGTGAATTACCTGCAGTGACCCTTTATCGTTCACCTCCTTGGATAATAGTCGTTCACAGTAGGATTGAGAAATCATTCAAAAAGATGTAAGCTAGATCAAACTTCCTTAAATTTTCCAGGTATCAATGGTCGAGGTACTCATGGCCATCCAACATGTGATGGAGGCTCTTACACATGGACACCATTTCAATCCATAATTTCCAAAGTTCTTAGATTTTCACATACAAATAGAAGACAAAGAAAAGATTATACCCCCAATCATCACTCTATAAATCCTGTAAAGGACATCATTGAAGAGATCAAAAGGACACAATATGCAAAAATCTCAATGCAAATCAGTAGGCATACAAGGAGATAAAATTATGTGAAGCATAGATTGTTTTCAATTTGTTGTTATTTGATTGCGTTGTTGTAGATGCAAAATCCTTTCTGGAGAGGAGACAGACAGACTGACTCGGATGTAGCTTCAAAGGACCCTGATTGGATATGACACATTTGAGATACTGAGGACTGTAGGATATGACTTTGATTTCCCCCAAGTTTGAACATTGATAGGGTATAGACGTTTGAGCCGATTGGTGCACAGACTGACTTTATTGAAAATAGGAATGCAGAAACAAACCGGGAGGTATGTACAAACTAAAGCAAGACTAAAAGATGGGAGAGACCAAGATTGCACTGATAGATGGAGCATTTTGAAACAAGTGGCGCTCATTTTTCAAGTTTTCACCATCTTGGTAGAGATTCTATTTTTGCTACCAAGGCGCCTGTTTCCAGGTTTTCACCAAGGCAATTTTCTTTTTCTCATTTTTTTGTATTTTTCATTTTTTCATATTTTTTTTGTTCTTTTGATATTTTTTTATTTTTTTGTGAATCATCAAGGTGCCTATTGCTAGGTTTTCACCAAGATGTTCATTTTTTCAGGACTTTTTCATTTTTTATGATTTTTTCAAGACATTTTTGAATACTGAATGCCTTAGGCATATAATTTCTTCAGATGGAGAATGTTGATTGGTTCTTGGAGCTGTTCTCCTTCAGTTGTTGAGAGTTGATAGGCTCTAGAGCCAAAAGTAGCAGTGATAACAAAGGGACCCAACCAGTTGGGTTCAAACTTCCCCTTGCGTTCTTTATGTGATTAATTTTTAAGATTCTCTCTCAAGACTAGATCGCCAACTTGAAATTCTTTGTGTTTGACTTTCTTGTTGTAGCCTCTAGACATTCTTTTCCGATAGACTCTGAGATGATCATACATTGCATGTCTATGCTCATCTAGTAGTTCAAGTTGTTGCAACCTAGACACTCTATAGTCATCATCAGTTACTAGACCATGCATTTTGATTCTTAGTGATGGGATTTCAATCTCAATAGGTAGTACTGCTTCAAACCCATAAACTAAAGTGAATGGTGTAGCCCCAGTGGGTGTTTTGATACTAATTCTGTAGGCCCAGAGAGTTGGATTGATCATGAGATGCCAGTCTCTTCCTATTTTATTAACTGTATGGTGCAGAATTTTCAAAAGATTCTTGTTGGATGCCTCTGCTTGTCCATTCCCTTGAGGATAGTAGATAGATGACCAATGTTGTGTAATCTTGAATTTTGAACACAAGTAATCTAAGTCCTTATTCTTGAATTGGCCACCATTATCTGTGACTATTGAATGTGGAATTCCATACTGATATATGATGTAGTTGAGGATAAACGTAGAGATTTTCTTGTCAGTTGCTTGAGTCAAAGGGACTGCTTCTACCCATTTTGTAAAATAGTCTGTAGCTGTAATGATATGGGTATGTCCATTAGAAGAATGAGGATGTATGGCTCCTATAAGATCAAATGCCCATTGTTGAAAAGTCCATTGTGTAGTAAAGGGAATTAGATCTCTCCCTAGTGCATGAATTAAGTTACCATGTACTTGACACTTTTGACAATTCTTTGCAAACTTGATAGCCTCTTTTTCCATTTCAGGCCAATAGTACCCAACCCTAATAAGTTTTTGAGCTAGTGTTAAATGGTTGGAATGTGATCCAAAAATACCTTTGTGGACTTCCTCTAATGCACGTTGAGACTCTTCCCATTCTAAACATCTAAGGAGTGTACCATCTAGACCTCGGTTGTACAAATCATTACCAATGATGACATACGGGGATGCATTTTGGATAAGGTATCATTTCTCATGGTGGTTGAAGGTATCAAGAATGATTTAGTCTTGGAGATATAAGAAAAGGTTTTTGTATCTACATGAATCATGACCAACAATAGTGTAGATCATGCGGGTTTCATGGGAATCATATGCATGATAAGATAGTGCTTCCACCAGGAACTCATAGCGTAGCTCATGTTTGGGTTGTAATAAAGTAGATAGCATTGTCATAGCATCAGTAGCTTTGTTCTTTGTTCTAGGAATTTTGTCAAAGGTGATAGATATGAAATATTTCTTTAGATCATCTACCATTCTCTTGTATGGGATTATCTTTCCATCTTTTGTTTGATACACATCATTGACTTGGTGTATTACAAGTTGTGAGTCTCCATGAATTTGTAGTTCTGTTACCCTCCATTCAATTGCTATCTTCATGCCATTAAGAAGAGCTTCATATTCAACAATATTTTTTGTGCAAGGAAACTTTATTCTGAATGCTTTAGGGATTGAGTATCCTTGAGGAGTGATGTCAATATGCCTACTCCAGATCCATTCTGTGTATAGGACCCATCAAAGAATAACTTCCATGTTCTAGAAGAAAGATTCATGATAGAGGAATATGAGAATTCCATTTGCATCAGTGTATCATCAAACAAAGGTGTGTCATCCAATTGATCAGCAATGACTTGGCCCTTGGTAGTTTTTCTTTCAACATATTCAATGTTAAATTCACTTAATAGCATCACCCATTTAGCTAATCTACCTGTGAGGGCAGCTTTGCTTAGTAGGTACTTTAGTGGATCAATCTTAGCTACCAAATGTGTGGTATGAGCCAACATGTAATGTCTCAATTTTTGTGATGCAAAGATCATAGCTAGATAAGCTTTCTCAATCATGGAATAGTTCTTCTCATATGCTACCAATGTTCTATTGATATAGTATATAGCTCTTTCCTTCTTGTTATCATCATGTTGTGCTAGTAATTCCCCCAGTGATGTATCTGTAGCGGAGAAATACATAATCAATGGTTTTCCTTGAGTAGGAGGCATCATAATAGGAGGATTTGATAGATATTGCTTGATGTGGTTGAAATTCTTCTCACATTCCTCATTCCATGCAAAAGTCACACCTTTATGTAATGTTTTTGTGAAAGGTTGTGAGATGTCTGCTAACTGAGATATGAAACGCCTGATTGATTACACTCTCCCTTGTAGGGTTCTCATTTGACTGATATTCTCAGGAGGTTGAATCTCCATGATAGCTTTGACCTTAGCTAGATCTACTTCAATTCCTTTCTTTGAAACAATGTAGCCTAAGAGCTTTCCAGAAGAGACACCAAAAGCACACTTCTTAGGGTTCAGTCTAAGACTAAACTTCTCCATTCGATCTAGTATTTTGATCAAATCATTTAGATGTTTAGATCTTATCATAGATTTAGCCAAGGTATCATCAAAATAATCCTCCATAGTTCGATGCATCATGTCATAAAAAATAGACGTCATAGCTCTCTGATATGTAGCACTTGCATTATTCAAACCAAATGGCATGACATTCCAACAGAAGGTTCCCCATGCACATGTGAAAGCAATTTCTCTTGATCCTTTGGAGCAATTTTGATTTGATTATATCCAGAAAAACCATCCATTAAAGAAGACATCTTGAAGCCCGCAATCATGTCCACTATCATATCAATGTTAGGTAGTGGAAAATCATCCTTAGAGCATGCTTTGTTTACATATCTAAAATTTGTGCATACTCTTATAGACTTGTCTAGTTTTGATATAGGTACAATATTTGAGATCCATTCAGCATAATCAATAACATAGATGAATTTGGCTTTTAGTAGTTTCTCTAATTCAGCTTTGACCAAGAGTGCAACATGTGGATGCATCTTTCTCAATTTTTTCTTAACAGGTTTGACCCCTGGAGCTATAGATAAATGGTGCATTATAAGATTAGGATCCAACCATGGCATATCTGAATATTTCCATGCAAAGTTGATCTTCTTTTCTGTTAGGAATGTGGTAAATTTTTTCTTTTCTTCTTCTGATAAGGATTGTGCTACATGGATCAACTATGGTTCTTCTACTGTTCCCAAGTTGATGGATTGAGTGGGCTCAATCAATACTAGAGATCTATCCTATAAATGACTCAGAAGGACATAAAATATCTCATCCTTAGGCACCTTAGAGAGGTTTTCACCTCTGGATACGTCATTTATTTTTACTTTTGTAGGTTCTAAGATTGCCACAAAGTGGTTTTCACCCTTAGAACTCCTTTTCTTTTTATTTTTACTTTTATTCTTTTGACTAAGATAATTGATGTCTGACTCCATCATGCTAACACTCGGTTCACTGATGTAAGTCATCATAGGCTCAACTGCATTAAGGTAGTGTTGTCACTAAGGATTGCACCCAATTTTGCTAAGTGTTAAAACCCAACAATCCTATGAAACATGGGACTATTCTTAGGTTGTGGGTAACCTGTTTGAGAATAGACCTCCGGATTAAGGGCCGGCTTCCCTTTGGATCACTTGAAAAACTTACTAACTTTTAGGAGAAAAGGTAGAGAGTGCATGAAAACAACTGCAACTGAATGAAAAACAAAGGTGATCCATCGAATTCAAAAGAGATCTACAACTGAAAATAAGTTTACTCCAACAACAAAAGAAACTTGAATCACAACTTGATTACACCTCCTTAAGCTCTTAACGAAACCAGGTGCTTGAAATATAGAAAAGGAAGAGAACTCCACGACTCTGATATTCTCAATTGCACACAAGTTACACTACTGAATTAAAACAAATTCCTGAGAACTAACTTGAATCAACATACGGATTAAGGACACAAGGAAATCATAGTAATCATGTATATGATTCAAAAGTAAACCCAAAATTGTAGGGGAACAAGAAGGATCAATTTTATTACTGAAAAGAAACTAAGTACAATTGTGTCTCTCAGAGCTACAACACTCATATCAGAGAGAAAGAATGAAGAGCTAACCTTCATCACCAAAAGTGAGAGGTATATAACTAAGGCCTAGGAATTTGCATTCAAATTCCACTACCTACTAAGAATAGAAAAGTCAATAATGGACCCATGAGGCTGCATCATAATTCAAATGCTAGATTCCCAAATTTCTAGGGGGTGAGGAAAGTGGGATCCTAAGAATAGAAGGTCAAAGGAGACCACTCTATCCACCAAGTCATGCACCAAAAGATTTTGACAATGGTTTATAAAAATACCATTTGTCAGAATTCACAATAATATGTGTGATGACTGTTACATTTTAATACTGACCTCTAAATTGATAATATGTGGATTTAAATGCATTTCAAAATAATCCTCAACCCAAAAATGGGGAAGACATACCTTGAAACATTTACATTTGAATAAAATCCGCATATAACAAAAGCACCTAATACACAATAAAATCTCAACCCAAAAGGGGGAGAAAATATTAATTAACCCATCATACAAACATGCTTTTAGAAGAACTTAGCACAAGGAATAAAAATGAATCCTCAACCCTAAGAAAGGGGAGAAAACCAAATAATATCAAAATCCTTTTCGCAGAGAAACCCCCTGACATCGGACCTCCCATCCTGGCACTTGGCAAGTTTCCCTCCTCACTAGCAGTTCACTGGGCATGGATTTTGAAATAGTAGCTCATGATCTTCAACATCATCATGGAGGTAGGCTTTATTTTTCATTCATAGCATTTCATTTATGTTACTTCCTCCTCTGAAAAATGAGGGCATACGCTGGAATTTCACCTTTGTATTTTGATTGTGTTCGGCTCCTTCGAGGGCTTCATGTATTCAGTCTATTAGCATTTGATTCATGTATTTTTGTGCATCGCTATTTAAGCTTTCCTTGAAGGCATTGCATGTTCAGCCCTTGATTTTGTGCCTAATACATGCTAGCCATGGACCTAGGGCATCAATGATTGCTTATTAGATCTGCTGTTGGATTTGGTGGCAGAGAGCCCTAGCTTTACATCTCTGTATTTGATTTTGCATTTCATTCCTAACATGATGTTGATTCTTTATTATTGATTAGGGCATTGTATTATTGGTTTTGAAGGTATATGATCATCCCTTGTTTGATCTAGGGCATTGGCTTTACATTTAATTATTGCTTTGTCTAACTTCTGTTATGAGGTCGAGGACCGCTATGCCAATGCCTTCCCTTTTAGTGCCTTGCCAGGGCATGAGCTATACATGACCGTGAGAAAGGACACTATACCCTAATGGAATGTCAGTATGCCTGGTTGGGATTTTATTTCATGTTTCATACTTCCTCTCTATTTTCACTATGCGTCCACTGGCATTCATGAACTCATTGTTGATATTTCGGGGCTGAGCTTGTTGCCTATAGCTGAGTGATGACACCATATTATAGTATTTTGTGGTCTCTGTTCATGGCCTATGAATGCTTCCATGGCACACTGTCACCTTCATGCATAGACTCGTGAACATATACTATTGTATTGGTGACTCACCATGGCTATGGTGTCGATACCTGTTATTCATTGTTATTGAATGTCTATAGGTGATAAGGTCACTGGATGTTTTGATGGCCTGTTGCTACCATTTGACTATTCCCACCCCATGAATTTGATGGAATTGCTATCTCCTCATGATCCTTTTGAGTGGCATCATCCCTTGTGACTGGTCATCGTTATATTACAGAGGTATCTTTTTCATACACGGCCTGTGAGCTAATTCTTTTATTTGAACCTGTGAGTCATGACATTGTGACATCCTTGTTATGTACATTCTATCTATTGATGACTTGTTGACATGTTTATTTGGATCAATCATATTACTATGAAATTCCCCGAATCAGACAGTCACATGCCCATAAAAGCTTAAGGCTCATGAAACTAATTGAAGGTTCTCAACTTGACTGTGATGTTGACTGGATGTGGTTTGATCCCCGTTGTGCTTCGTTTATTTTTCTATAACAATAGAACACATGCCATCATACATTGTGCCATTTGTACTTGGAATATCAGTGTCCATTATCATGCCCATTCTAATCCTCTACCTATAGTGTCCACTGGTGAAGGCTTGTGGGTTTATGAAGTTCATATATTTTTTCTTTTTCCACCTTTATGCAATTTGCCTAAAAAGAATGAGGCCGAGAGCAGTAAAAATGTGGTGTGACCCTATCATTACATGCCTGGCATTGCTACTTAAGATGCTCACTATTTGTGCTATTCTTACTATGGCTCATGCCTTCATTTGGTATTATGGCATTGGGTTTGGTCATGTATTTTTTGTAAAAGAATTGTTGCCGACATGCTGTTAAATTTCTTCATTCATTATCTCTTTCATGCACACTCATGTTGATTTGCACTTGTTGTATTAATATCATGGTGTTGTTGCTACCTTGCACCAGTTGTTATTGATCATGAGGCATCTATTGTTTTCTTTGACTGTGCATGTTTTACATGTGATAGATCTTTATTGCTGTACAAGTACTATTGTCTACATTGTCATTGTTTTATATATCATTGGTGCCGATCTTTGTGGACCCTATGAGATCATTGCATCATGAAGGGATGTGTGTTATTTCTTGGACATCCAGTGAGCTAGCTTGATTAAGATGCCACCATTGGTGTCATTGCTATTGTGTCTTACATGCTATTTATTTATCATTATTTGATTGTGGCTCTGCATAAAAATGTGCAATATATCAGAGAAACCATTAATTCATTAGTCACTTGCTCATCTCTACTGTATGAACACCTGTGGTAATGCCATTTTTGTTGTATGCTCCTTTTGGATGTATTTCATGTCATAGCAATGACGATACTATGCAGATTGTCTATCCTCTGTATGAAAAGGGGCCCTTTGTATTTGACATGATATACAGTTGTTGAGTTGAAGCATCTCTTTTATTTGGTTCATAATGCAGATTGGAACATGTTCATGCCATCCATTTTTAGTATTTGAATGCCTCCTTGGAGCATTTTATACTGTGATGTGTCCCTCTTGACATGTAGGATTTTACTCTTATTTCTCTGCTATTTGCACCTCATGCCTTTCTTTGCTTCCATGATTCTACTTTCATGATCCTCATCAATGCTGCATCATCCGGATGTCTTTTGCTTCTTCACGATGGGTGCTCTTGGCCCTTGATGTGATCACTTGACAAAAAACTTGAGGTTTTTCTATCATGATCTGCATCAAGGGCCCAGGTCATTCATTGGATTTATTTTTGGATCCACTCCTCCTGTATCTGCACATGAAACAAACACGTCAGTGAAAACATGGTGCCTCTTTTGTTCTTTGGAGTCTTATGCACATGCCCTGAGCACAACCTTTGTCAGAGGTGCATGGCTGAGTGTATATATGCATTCTATAAATATTGTGATGCCAACCATTGCTTAGATCCATTGGATCTAACCATATTCCCCTTTCCCTTCTTGTAGGTTTTGGATCATAGGAGCTCTCTGGACAGGATCAGATCTGGACACCAATGCCAGACAATGTCTGGTACCCCAGTATTTAATTTATTTCTTTATGTATATCTATACTCAATCATTCAATTCTAGTAACGGCTATGCTCATAACTTGTGTGAGCTCAAATAGGTTCTTTTCTTTTTCAGTTCTTTCCCTTCTATACAGCATACATATCACTGATACATGCGTGTGATCTCTAGATGTAGAAGTTAATTTCCTTTCTCTTTCATGCAATCTCCAGAATGAAATGAACACAAATTAAAAAAGATCACCTAATAACACAAACTAGGGTACTGTAGCATCATCTAGTAATTAGGTCTCCAATCTAAGAATGAGTAAAAATATAATAACAGGCAGCAAGCAAGGGCATAGTCATTTGGAAAGGTATAGATACCTTGGCTCAGATTTGTGGAGATTTGGTCAAGAAGTTTGGGATGTTGGATAGTCAAAGTGGGGAAAGATTGTAAAATTGTGTTTATGAATATGGATCTTTCATCATTGGTCCTAACCCGAATCTCGAGTTCAAAGGTGATATTACAAATCAAAATGTTCAATTCATGAAAAGGCTCAACATCATCATGGGAATCCATTTCAGCCATAGGTGGATCAGACTCTTTAAGTTCATCATTTTTCTCTAGACTCATGTGGGGTTTAGGTGCATATTGGTGAATAACACCAATATGTTTTTATATGATAAGCTCATCTTCTTCCGGAATGACTCCCCATTTATAGTCATTTGATTCCTCATCTATACCTCTAGGAAAGCTGAGAATATGTGTAAAGTCAGGATGGATACGCCAAGAAGGGTTTCCCTTAGATTATGATTTAAATTCATACTCATGAGAATCTATCTCATAATAGCTGCCACCTTCCTCCTTGTCTATTTGGTTTTCTTCAAGATTAGCTGGTTCTTGTGGTGTAACTATCTTTTGTTCCATAGTAGGTTCTTGTGTACCTACTACATTGATGTTCTCCTTAGTTTTCTCTTCATCTTTGAGGAGGTCTAGTATTTCTTTGGGTAAACACTCATAAGGAATGAGCTCATTAGTAGTGTCTGAATCATCACTATCAGATTTTATGGTGTTTCTTCCTTTGGTTGAATTGTTGCTAACGGTTCAATGTGTTCAAAGACATGTGGAGAGTTTTTGCTAAGATAGAAAGGCTTCCTTTGATATCCTAGACCTATTGTATTCTTGTTTGCTCAACCATGATGATCAAGAGGTGATAGAAGACCCTTACCTTGTAGTCCTAGAGGTCCTTTTACAGTATATCCCATTTTTGTGATCAATTTGTCTCCTAGTCCATATGACTTCTGAGGAATTTCTTGAAGTGGAGTCACATTTTTGGACTGATTGGGATTGAGACTCATCCTTGTATAACCATGCAAGAACAACTTCTTCTTCCTCAAACTCTTTTTTAGATACTTGCTTTGTGACGAAGCTTCCATTGAATATGACCTAGGATTCTTTAGTGTTGGGTTTTACTTCATCTAAGGGTTGTCCATAAGATTTTGGGGACAATGAGAGAGATCTGAGAGATAAAATGGGTTCCATTTTGTATTCTCCCTTGCCATTGTCTTTGATTTTTACTTCTTTAGCAAGTTCTTCTATCTTGGAAGTTGATGCAATGTCTAGCTACTTAGTGGAAGATTCTCTATTAGTAGGAACAAGTTTATCAACACTTTCTTTCAATGCATTGCAAGTTGTAGATAAGTTAGCTGGAATCATCACCTCTACTCCTTCATAAGGAAATTTCACACATTGATGGTATGTGGAAGGAATAGCTCTCATTTCATGTATCCAGGGTCTCCCTAGAAGGATGTTGTAAGCCAAAGGTAGATCAAGAACTTGACATGTGATATCTCTGATAACTAGACCTATTCTGATAGGTAAGACAATTGTTCCCTTGGAAGATATTTCTTGTTCATCATATGCCTTGATAGTTATCTTCTTCTTAGGATCAATGGCAGCTTTAGATAATCCCAACTGTGTGATCAAGCTATAAGAATAAATGTTGAGACCAGTGCCTCCATCTATCAACACGCATTTGACACGATGGTTTTGGATCAATACTTCAATGTGCAAGGGCTAGTTATGCGGATGACTCAAGGAGTTATCATCTTCCTCTGAAAAGGAAATATACTATGGAGATGTCAGATGACCAACCATAGTCTGGAATTTGTCTAAATCAAGGTTGTCAAGAACATTGGATCCGAGCAAAGCTTTGTCTAGAATGGCTCTATGAGCTGGAGATATCTGAAGCAACTCAAACATGGAGATTTTTGCATTTGTATGCTAGAGTTGTTGTACAATACTATATGATGTTGGCCTCATGTCTTTAGGATTTGATTTAGAGGCATCCTTCTGTTTAGAAGCAAATGAAAGATTAAAAGACACCTTAGGGACATTTGATGAATCTAAATTTTGTCCTTGTAGATGCACCTGAGCTTGTGTTCGAGTAACTTCATTCGCTGATTGTGTTAGGAATGAATGCTAAAGCATTTGGTACCGATTCTGTAGCAGTTGATGTTGCATTCATGGCTATGATTGTCATTGATGTCAACATAGTAATTTACCGAAGACTTGCAGAGAAGCAGATAGAGTTTGGATTAGCACACATCGGTTATTGTAGTTGGAGCTATGTGAAGCTAAGGATATACTCTTTTATATATCCTATATCTATGGTAAGAGCGCATACAATAATTCATTGATTTGTGGAAGCAGTGTTCAGGCAGTGTTCCTGAGTAGCGGTTTGTGGAAATCAAATGATATCTCCTAATCGGGATGGAATCTAGTTTTGCATAGTTAAAGGGAAGTTGAAGACAGATTGATAATGATGTGGATGAAAGTAAAAAATTTTAGGTCACATAAGTGAAGATTTATTGTATTGGAAGCTGACAATTTTGTGTAATTTTGGTGTAGTGTGTGAAAACTTTTATTTTGTAATTGTATGCCAACTCATTTGTAATTATTTGAGTTTGGTATAAAGGAAGGAATGTATTTCCTTATTGTAAGGTAATTTTAATGTAGTAGCATGAAGTTGTAATGTGAAAGTGTGTAATGGTAGCAGCAGTTGTGATGTTGTATGCATGAAGTGAAGAAAAGAGCTAAGTATGAAAGTGAATTTGTGAAGGAAGACATGCGAAGTAACAACATCTAAAATTGAGATCTGATGTAATAGTGAGTGCATTTTGACATAGTTAGAGAAGAGGTAACATATTATTCTATTGAGTAATGCAAAGATTATTTGGACAGTGTGTTCAGTGATCTTACCTTGAAGCTGTTTGGGCAGTGGGTCCTTCTGTCTTCCATAACTCTTAACCGGGTTAGAATCTTTTAACAGGGATTCAAAATCTCCTAACATGGATTCATATGTATTGAATGTATTTCATAAGACTCCTAACAGAGTCTATCCTCTCATAAAGAATATTCATATTAGTTCATCTTTTGTGGGCATCATTCCCACCGGGGTTTATTCTTTGATCAAGAGGTTCCCTAGTCAACATATCTTGTGTCATTATGTTATTGTGTATGAATATCTTTCTATGGTTGGTAATTATATTGCTTATATGGTTTAATGTTGTTGAAGATGATAAAAGTTATAATTATCTGATAACTGATTCACCCCCCCCTCTTAGTTATCTTGGTGGACTTTACTTTCTAACAATTGGTATCAGAGCATCAGGTCCTTGAAAAAAAGGTTTAATAGCTTAAGGAGATCCATGGTGAATTTCAGGAAAGAAAGCCCTAAGTTTGATGGAGTAAATTTTGACAGCTGGAAAGAAAAGATGAAGACACACCTATTATGTTTAGGACCAGGTTATTGGTTGATTACAAAGATTAATAAGACTATTATGAGTGAAGAGGACAATCTTGAAACATGTACTGCGGAAGAGAGAGATCTATTCATGTGTAACATACTTGCAAGAGAAGAACTTTTGACAACACTACTAGATAATGAGTATAGTCAGGTAAAATATTTGAAAAAATCTCATGAAATTTGGAATGCTTTACACTCTACTTTTGAAGGTGATGAACATGCAAAAAGAGTTAGATTACATAATTGGATATGTGCATTTGAAGATATAAGAATGTTGGAAGATGAATCTGTTAGAAGTTATACTGGTAGAATGTCAGAGATCATTTCAGGTATAAAATCTTGTGGAGGAACAAAGACAGAGAATGAAGTGATATGGAAAATTCTAAAGACATTGAATCCTGTATTTAAGCAAACAACATAGATGATTGAACAAGTGATACTTTGTACAACAAAAATTACAAGAGAGACTCTTCTTTGAAGATTGGAAGCAACAGAAATGAACTTGAGATTATTAGGAGACTTACCTAGAATGGAGACAACATTCAGTGCTCTTAGTGTTCACCCTACTTTTTCAAGAAGCATCAGTGTGAGTGGAGATTATGCTGGTAGCAACAAATCTAGAAATGAAGAAGACAAGAAGATTGAAGAAGGTATTGCCTTTCTTGTGAAAAGAGAACCAGATGATAAGAAATTTTTTAAATGTTGGACTTGTCAAGAATATGGTCATTTTGCATCTAAATGTCCTAAGAGAATTAAAAAGTTCAAAAGTAATTTCAAACCTAGAAGATCTAAGGAATGTTATTATGCTAATGATGGAGATCTTGAAGCTAGTATAAAAAGAACCTTAAGTGAAAGTGATACTGAAAATAATGATGACATAGGATTTGTAGCAATTAAAGAAGAAAATCCTGAATCTAATGTTAAGGAAGGAAAAGCCTTAGTTTCTCAAGTTGAAAAGAAAGATGATTGGATTATAGAAAGTGGTTTTTCACATCATATGACTGGAGACATGAAAAAGTTCATAAAGTTGAATGAATATGATGGTGGAGTAGTTAGAGTTGGAAACAATGCACCTTGTTTGATTAAAGGTATAGGATCTATTACTCTTGATGGAAAGACTAATACTGATGATGTTTATTTTTTGGATGTATTGAAACATAATATTTTGAGTGTTGGACAGTTAGTTGATAAGGGATATCAAGTTTGGTTTATTGAGAAAACTTGTGTGATAAAGGACAAAGATGGAAATCTAATTGGAATTGGATCTAGAACCAGAGGTAATGTATTTCAGTTGAATCCTACTGAGATGACATGTTTGATTACAAAGATTGATGATAGTTGGTTATGGCATAGAAGGTTTTTTCATATAAACTTTGATAACATTGTGAAAGTAAGTACTACACTTGCAGTAAGAGATTTAACTAGAATTATGAAGCCTACTAACATGATTTGCAAAGAATGTGTAATGGCTAAACAAAAGAGAAGTTCTTTTCCTAGTAAGAAGTTTACATCTACAGAGAAGCTGGAGATTGTTCATACAGATTTGAGCGGTCCTACTAGGACTAGAGGATTCTATGGAGAAAGGTATTTTATGATTCTTGTTGATGATTTTACAAGAATGATGTGGATTGCATTTCTTAAAGAAAAATTTGAAGCATTTGATAAGTTTAAGATTGTTAATAATAAAGTTGAGAATGAATCTGGAATGAAGATTAAATGTTTAATATCTGATAGAGGTGGAGAATTTACTTCTAGAGAGTTTAACAAATTTTGTGAAGAAAATGGCATTAAAAGATAGTATTCAGCCCCTAGAACACTTGAACAAAATGGTATTGCAGAAAGAAGGAATAGATCAGTGGCTGAAGCAACAAGAGCTATGTTGTTTGAAAATAATTTGGCAAAGATATTCTAGAGAGAAGCTGTGAACACAACATTATATACAATGAATAGAGTACAAATCAGAGCAGACACAGACAAGATACCTTATGAATTATGGTTTGGACATGCACCCTCAGTTAAGTATTTTAGAATTTTTGGAAGCAAATGTTATATAAAGAGAGATGATGATATAGGAAAGTTTGATCCTAGAAGTGATGAAGGTATATTTTTTGGATATTCTTTGAAAAGCAAAGCATATAGATGTTTCAATAAAAGAACTAAGACTATTGTTGAAAGCGCAAATGTTAAAGTTGATGAAAAGTTCAAAGTTTAGGAAAGAATGCTTGAGTATGAATCTGATGAAGAAACTCATCCTAAGCTTAATACTGGAACTACTGAATTGTTTTATGAGACTGACAGTGATTTGTTGAATGAAAGCCATAGTGAAGTTAGTGAAGAACCTACATCTGAAGAGAGATCTGAGACAGTGACACCTAGCAAGAGTTTTTTAAAGAATCATCCTTTTGAATAGATTATTGGGAGCATCAAAATAGGAGTTTTGACTCTAAATAAGGCACAAGAATAGTTATGTTTGATTTCTCAAATTGAACCTAAGACTACTAATGAAACTTGTGAAGATGAAAGTTGGACTAATGCTATGAAAGAAGAACTAGATCAGATTGAAAAGAACAAGACATGGGAATTGGTCCCTAGATCTAAAGACAAGAATGTTATTGGAACTAAATGGGTATTCAAAAACAAGATGAATGAACAAGGAGAAGTAGTAAGAAATAAAGCAAGATTGGTACGTAAGGGTTACTCACAACAAGAAGGAATTGACTATAAAGAAACCTTTGCATTTGTTGCAAGAATTGAAGCAGTAAGAATTTTTTTGGCATATGTAGCTTACAAGAAATTAAAAGTGTATCAGATGGATGTGAAGTCATCATTTTTGAATGGAGAATTGGAAGAAGAAGTCTACATTGAGCAGCCTGAAGGTTTTCCTTTAACTCAAGAAGGAGACATGGTATGTAAATTGAAGAAAGCTTTATATGGACTTAAACAAGCACCTAGAACTTGGTATGCAAGATTGGATAAGTATTTGTTAAAGTTGAGATTTATAAATGGTACAGCTGATAACAATCTATACACAAAAGAAATTGAAAATGGTTTGTTAGTTATAGTTATTTTTGTTGATGACATTATCTTTGGAGGAGAAGATGAAGCTAGTGACAAATTTGCTGATGACATGAAGACTGAATTCGAAATGAGTATGATTGGTGAAATAAAATAATTTTTGGGATTACAGATAATACAAAACAATGATGGTATCTTTATAAGTCAGATAAAGTACTTGAATGACTTGTTGAAAAGATTTGGAATGGAGGATTGTAAACCAGTTGGAACACCTATGGTGACTGGACATAAGTTATCTAGCATAGATGAGACTCCTACAGTAGAACATAAGAAATATAGATCTATGAATGGAGGATTGCAGTATTTGACTCATACAAGACCTGATATAGCACATTCAGTTGGAATTGTAGCAAGATTTCAAGCTGAACCTAGAGAATCACATTATGCAACAGTAAAGAGGATACTGAGATATTTAAGAAGCACAATGGACTATGGATTATGGTATGAAAAATCTAATGATTTTACCCTATGTGCATATACAGATGCTAATTGGGGAGGTAGTATTGATAATAAGAAAAGCACCAGTGGAGGAGCATTTTTCTTTGGAGGAAGATTAGTTTCTTGGCTAAGCAAGAAGCATAATTGTATCTAACAAAGCATAGCAGAAGTAGAATATGTAGCTGCAGCAAACAATTGTAACCAGATAATTTGGATGAAGCAGATGTTGAAGGATATTGGTTTAAAATTTGTTCAACCTATTGTTTTACATTGTGATAACACTAGTATAGTTAGTATGTCTAAGAATCCTATATTACATTCTAAGACAAAGCATATAGAGATTAAGTATCATGTTGTAAGAGAGAAAGTTTCTGAAAAAGAAGTTAGACTTGAGTACATAAGTACAAAGGAGCAGATAGCAGATATATTCACAAAGCCTTTACCTAAGGATACATTTGAGTATCTGAGAGGTATGCTTGGGGTTATGCCCCAGCCTACTTTTGAGAAGTGATGCAGTTGGTTGCATCCATCTAGTGGTATATGAGCCTTATCTTTCTTTAGGACTGGATGTTGGTACTTCCTCTATGGGGGAGTATGTGTATCTGAGCTGAGTCATGAGGAGTCTAGTAAATGTATTTTCTGAAAAGTGTCTTTTGACATTGAGTTTTTGTTGACTTAGTGATGGAATTTATATCATTGATGTCAATGGGGGAGAAGTATGCATGAAAAACAATATGAGACATTTGTTGGAGAGAACTGAACAAGATAATGAAGCAAGATTTGATTGATGAAGAGGATTTGAAGAAGCAGTGTTGCAGTATTGGATTTTTGGAACATTGGATGTTTTTCATCTATGTTGCCATCAATGCCAATGGGGGAGATTGTTAGGAATGAATGCTAAAGTGTTTGGAAGCCATTCTGTAGTAGTAGTTGTTGCAATCATGACTATGATTGTCATTGATGTCAACACAGTGATTTACTGAAGACTTGCAAAGAAGTAGATAGAGTTTGGATTAGCGCACATGGGTTATTGTAGTTGGAGCCATGTCAAGTTGAGGATATACTCTTTGATATGTCCTATGTCTATGGTTAAGAGCACAGATAGTAATTCATTGATTCATGGAAGTTATGATCATTTTGGTGGAAGCAGTGTTCAGGTAGTGTTCCTAAGTAGTGGTTTGTGGAAATCGGATGATATCTCCTAATCGGGATGGAATTTGGTTTTGCACAGTTAAAGGGAAGTTGAAGACACATTGATAGTGATGTGGATGATAGTGTAGACTTTGAGGTCACATGAGTGAAGATTTATTATATTTGGAAGCTGACAGTTTTGTGTAATTTTGGTGTAGTGTGTGGAAACTTTTACTTTGTAATTGTATGTTGACTCATTTATAATTATTTGAGTGTGGTATAAAGGAAGGAATGTATTTCCTTATTGTAAGGTAATTGTAATGTAGTAGCATGAAGTTGTAATGTGAAAGTGTGTAATCGTAGCAGTAGTTGTGATGCTGTATGCATGAAGTGAAGAAAAGAGCTAAGTATGAAAGCAAATTTGTGAAGGAAGACATGCGAAGTACAAAGATCTGAAATTGGGATCTGATGTAACAATGAGTGTAGTTTGGCATAGTCAGAGAAGGGGTAACATATTATTCTATTAGGTAATGAAAATATTATTTGGACAGTGTATTCAGTGATCTTACCTTGAAGCTATTTGGGCAGTGGGTCCTTTTGTCTTCCATTACTCTTAACTAGGTTAGAATCTTTTAATAGGGATTCAAAATCTCCTTATAGGGATTCATATGTACTAAATGTATTTCATAAGACTCCTAACAGAGTCCATCCTCTCACAAGGAATATTCATATTAGTGCATCTTTTGTGGGCATCGTTCCCACCGAGGTTTACTCTTTGATCAAGAGGTTCCCTAGTCAACATATCTTATGTCATTGTGTTATTGTGTATGAATATCTTTCTATGGTTGGTAATTATATTGCTTATATGGTTTAATGCTATTGAAGATGATAAAAGTTATAATTATTTGATAATTGATTCACCCCCCCTCTCATTTATCTTTGTGGACTTTACTTTCTAACAAATTGATTATCCCTATCATTTCTTACAATTGTGATGACATTGCAATGCTCAACTAGGCATGGTTCAACCATATTTATGATAACATTGTTCTAGAGTAGGCATAATTGAATTTAGCACCCACATTAGGCTGAGAAGATGAATCTCCTTGACCATGCTTCAGAAATAGTTCCGTGAATGTTGTATGATCATTATTTCTTTTATGATTGTCAATTATGATTTCTCCATTATCAATTTTATCTTGGATGATGTGTTTAAAGCGTATGTAGTTATTGGTTTTATGACCCTTATTGCGATGGAAGTCACATAAATCATTCTCTCTCCACCATTTTGGTTTAGGTTTAGGATCAAATACCTTTATCTTAGGAAAGGTGAGGATGTTGTTGGACAATAGAGTTTTCATAGCAGATTCCAAGGACTCTCCTAGAGGAGTAAACTTGCATTTAGGATCTGTAGCCCAAGGTTTGTAGTCAGATGGCTTCTTGTTTGACTTTTTTGCTTTTTCCTCTGAGGCTTTGATAGCTTGGTTGCCAACAATGAGATTGAAAGTGAGTGCCTTAGATGGGGCATGGATATTATGAACAATGCCATCTATGATGCTGCCTTTATTCTTGTTCCAGTTTTTGCCTTTGTCTTTGGAACTTGATCCCAATTCATACTTGTCCTTTTGAATTGATATGTCTCCTTTTTGCACAATTACTTTTTCAATTTTGATTGCATTTTCTACCATTTTATCAAGGGATGTATGATATTGCATTTGCAAATGGTAGTTGATTTCTAGAACAAGGTTGTTGATTAAAATTTCTAGCTTCTTAGTTTCTGGAATGGGTCTAGCATATAGAGAAAATTTTTTTCTCCATCATTTGAGGAAAGTCAGGAATGGTTCTCCTAAGTTTTGTTTCATATTGAAAATGTCGATCATAGTGACTAGAAGCTGGATGTTGTAGGAGTATTGTTTATAGAATAGCTTGATCAACTCCTCAAACATTTTTATGGTTGGAGGCATTTTTGAGAACCAATGATTGGCTGCTCCTCCCAAAGATCATGGGAAATGATGCATTAAGTAGGTTAGTTCATGCATGAAGTCCATAGATTGAGTACATAATTCACTGACATGATCTTGGGGATTAGAGTTTCCATCGTATTTGTCATATTTAGGCATTTCCACTCTTTTTGGGAATGGTGGCATGTACAAGTATTTATCAAATGGAAAAGGACATAGAGTCTCCATGGAGAACTCCTTAGGCTTCTTTATCTTTTTTGAGTTTGTTGAGCTTGACTTGCATGGCATGCATTTGTTTCATCATGGTCGTGATAGGAATTAATTCCTCATGTGTGATGATATCTTCAACATTAAAGTTTGGAGGAAGTTTAGCCCCTTGGCAAGCCAACTCTAGGAAGTATGTCTCCTTTTCTTCTTTTAAGAAATGCCTCATCATTTTCTTGAAGTTATCATCATTTTGATATTGAGCAATCTCAGAAGGTGTGGGTTCTTGATCTACACCATGTTGGGATTGATGTCCTTGGGACCCTTGGCTTGCGCCTCCTCCTTGAGACATAGTGTTGTTAAGAGAACTACCGGGGATTGATTGATGAGGAGTTGCTTGATGACCTGCGTGGATTGATGCAGGAGGAGTGACGTAGCCACCTAACAAGTAAATATTTCCAAGAGTGTCTTCTACAAATTTAGTTATGTCAAAAGGTTGATGAAATGTCTCAGCAATCACAGAAGATGCGGCTGAAGAGAATCTGGGTTTTTCTCCTTGTTTTCGCTATCATGAAGCTCTAGTTTCCACCATTAACCTTGGGTGAAGCAAAAGAGAAAGATGAAGACAAATGAGGAATGATTTGATTCAAGAAGATCGAATGACGCAACCTTGTCAAGATTGGATTGATTGAAGATAGATTGGACGTAAATGAAGGATACTGTGCCCTAGTAGTATGGGTAGACACCCAAAAGATGGTGGACATGAGCTCGCAACACTTAGCCATTTTTGTTTGAAGATTGAGTTGAAGATAATTTTGACAAGGTTTTAACTAAGATGGAAAAGACTCAAATCGATAGATCAGAATGCTAGATCAGACTCAAGAGACCACTTTTAGGAAAATAGATTGAATTCTTTCTAGTTTCTGCTATGTTCCTGACATAGTGAATATTTTGACAGAATCTAGAAGTAGGCTGTAAAAATAGGATTCCTGACAATTTTGGAAGAATTTTGAAAACTTTAACTTTAGCTTTGATACGAGTTTTGAAATTTCAAGATGACTTTTGAGACCAGAAAGGATTTTTGCTTCAGATTTGCAATTTTTTAGTTTTTTAGTTTCAGATTGTTTGCAAATTTTTCTGTCTAGGTTTGAAAATTTGTGTAATAGTTCATCTCGGGTTTGTTCATTTTCAAAAACCAAGTAGATAACAAGCACGCAGAACAACAATCAAGGGAGTTCAAGAAATCAATTGTCCTAAAATAATGAACAAGGGCAAAAACAACCTTGAACAAGCAATAGTGACTTATTGTGCTAATCCTTAGGAATGCTACTTGTGTATGTTCTCAAAAGTTTTTCAATAACGCACATAGTCCTAGAAAATGAAAAATTTGGCCTCACTAGGGTTTGTAGTAATGGTTTGACTCTGTAACTTTTGTGATCTCAAGAGGGTGAACTCCAATCCAGGCGCACCGAGGTTTTGATATAGTCTGAGAATTTAATCAATCAGGAGCTGCTAGGGAGATCTGACAGCCCAACAAGAGAACACACTTGTGAAGATTTCTTCCACAAAGATATTTATATAGCGGTTGTTTCTACCATGATAAAATGGCTATTATCACTTGAGGTTCTATCCACGTGGTTGACCCAATAAAGGGAATGTCCACTATGGTTAACCATCTCTAAACATGACTCACAAAAGATACCACATGGGGACTTGGTCCAATCCAAGGATTTGAGTTTCTGATACTACCCAAAAAGGGAGTAGAGCATAATCCTCTATCCTTATGAATTTTACCCAGACACAACAAATAGATTAATTCGACATGCTAAGACTGAAATTATCTCACCAAGATTTGTGATGTCAACAACTATGTCTATCAATCTCTCTGGAGAGAGAACGTATCGATCAAAAGTTGAGGACCAAACCAAGTAGAACGTGAGACAATCACAGTATCCTCCCTACCTACAAGGCAATCTATCATCAAGAAGAGCTTCACATGCATGAACAAGTGAATGAAGCCCACTCTTTCTAGATCATCTGCAAATATTGTTCATAGGGCCTATTTACTATGTGTAACAGATATGCAAAAAACAAATCTATGTTCGTTTTATAGCCCAAAACTGAAGTGTGAATTATGAAAGCTGGAAAGGCACACAAGCTTGACACTTGAGAATTCATTTTATATCCAAAATTGAATTTTTATCAGATTGAGCAGAATACCTGAGTTCCTCGCAATGCGCTTAGTAGATTTTACCCGTTTTAGCAATTTTTGAGCATTTGTCTTCTATCTTTTGTACCCACGGGATGTACCTGTACATGGACCTGCAAACCACTGTTATGAAAAACTTACCTATTCTTGTACATGAAACCCACTGTTATAAGAATCCAAAAAAAAAAAAAACACAACTTGTTAGTGGTAGAAAATCAGGTTAGTCAAAGATAATATGTCATTTGATAATCGAAAAACCTGTTGTCATAAAAATTATATTATAATTAGTCTGCACTAAATCGATCATAAATTTTGAAAATCAAGAAAAAATTAATTTAAACCAATGGTAAATGAAAGCTAACTCAAATAACTTTCTAGAAATATAAATTTTGGATTTGTATCATGTCATATTTGCATATACCAATAAAAACATCAGTCGGATTTCATAAAATCAGGTTAAGACCAGTCTTCACTAAAATGATCATAACTTTTTCAAATCAAGATGAAATTAATTAAAACTAATGGAAAATGAAAGATAACTCAAATAACTTTCCAAAAATATAAATTTCAGATCTTTATCATGTCATATGTGCATGTACCAATAAAAACATCAGTCAGATTTCATAAAATCAGGTTCTGACCAGTCTGTACTAAAATGATCATAACTTTTGCAAATAAAAATGAAATTAATTCAAACCAATGGAAAATGAAAGATAACTCAAATAAATTTCCAAAAATATAAATTTCAGATCTGTATCATGTCATATGTGCATGTACCAATAAAAACATCAATCAGATTTCATAAAATCAAGTTCTGACCAGTTTGTACTAAAATGATCATAACTTTTTCAAATCAAGAGGTAATTAATTCAAATAAATGGATTATGAAAGATAAATCAAATAAATTTTTAGAAATATGAATTTTGGATCTGTATCATGTCATATGTGCATGTACCAATAAAAACATCAGTCGGATTTCATAAAATTAGGTTTTGACCAGTCTGTACTAAAATGATCATAACTTTTTCAAATCAAGACAAAATTAATTCAAACCAATGGAAAATGAAAGATAACTCAAATACCATTCCATAAATATAAATTTCAGATCTGTATCATGTCATATGTGCATGTACCAATAAAAACACCAGTCTTATTTATGGAAAAACAGCCTAGAAATTTATCACAAAACTCATAAAAATTAACCTTGTGGTCGTGGGTTCAAGAATAATGATAGAATAGAATGGAAACCCATTTGAAGGCCCCACAGTGGGTGCCAAAAATGTGTGTGTGAAAATTGTACCTAGCTGTGGACACAACACTTCAGTAAGACATTAGAGGTTAGAAAAATTGAAATCTGCAAGTAATTGAAACTAAGCTAACTAGGTGATTTACTACCTTCTAGTAGGTGCGAGTATGTATTCTCAGATTAGACCGAGATTAGTGAAAATGCAACACCTAAACAAAGGATTTAATGCTAAAAGATGAATGTAGAATGAATGCAGATTAATCTATATTTTTGTATTTTCTATGCAATTAGGATGAAAAACTATATGAATCTAAGCTAGAATTGATTGAAAATGATATGTAGATTTAATCTAAGAATGATATGAATTGATATGAAAATCTATGCAAAGCTATGAAAAACTATGAATTGATCTCACAATGTTGCCTGTCGCAAAAGCTTGATTCTTCATATGCAATTTTGCCAGAGTAATTGTGGAAATTTGAGAGATATATTATGAAGAGTTGAGCCTTGATTTTATAGAAATCCAGGGCTTGAGGATGCATTGAGAAAAGCCATAAATCACTCTTGATAAACTTAGGTTGATTTTTGAGTTAACAAAAAATTAAGAATAAATAAACTCATAAAATCATGCAAAAGCAGTTTTTATCTCAAAATAGAGTTTAGTTCTCTTTTTCAACTCATCATCAGATGTTGAGTTTAGAAAGTTAACACATTGAAATTGAAAATTGATTTAAAGTTAACTAATTTTCTGATTGTGCATGATTTAATATGAATTAATTTAATAAATAAAGTGATTTATTTTCTACTTAACTGATTTTGAATTAAAACAATTGATTTATGGGTTCATCAATTATTAAATCAAACTTTATTCCAATTAAATCATTAAATTTGACAACTTTGATTTTAAATCAATTAAATAAATATTCAATTGATTGTTTGTAGGAATTTTGATTTATTGTCAAAATAAAAATAATATTAATTAGGAATAAATGCAATTAAATCTAATTAAATAATTAAGTGGCAAAATTAAATTAATTAATTAAATATTCATCATATTCAATTAATCAACTTTAGGATAAATAATGACATTTATCACCAAATAATATTCAATTAAAGATAATTATGATAAATTAGGAATATTCAAGGAATATTCCCCAATGTAGAATTAAGATAATCAATTAGGTTTTTGATAAACTGATGTGCATATGTGCCTTAGGTTAGGACTTTGATGTTGATTTCGATTGAATTGTTGATGTAAGAGGTTAATGAACCTATAGCCCATTTTTGGGGTATTACAACTTCTTCTGATAAGCTTCCTTTGGGTTTTCATAACTAATTCTTAGGCTCTTTCTTTTATTTCCCTTTGTACCTTCTTACTTCCTGTAACCTACCCTACCTTCTTACTTCCTGTAACCTACCCTTTATTATAATGTTGTTTATCAACATTTTCTCATTAAAGTGTTACACTTTATAATAAAGGTGAAGCATGAAATTAAGACTGATGTGTGAGCGATATAAATATAAAATATACTCTATTTTTCTTCTAATTTCTCATATTTTATTGTCATAAAAATAATTCCCTATTCATGAATCTATGAGTTCTCATTATCAATGAATTTGTAGTTCTGATGTCTTCAAGAACAATATCGGGACTCTGCATCTTCTTTCCTTTCATGAAGTTCATATAATCATTAACTTCTATACCATGCCCATTCATCTCTGTAGACTATCAAATTTTAAACATCCCTTTTGTATGATCATAGTTGTATTTGAAGGCATCATCAATTTCAAAGATACTTTGGGGATATCATATGTTTTAAAAGAAACTCTGCTACTTTATCGTGGGACTGGTTTGAGTCACATAGGCACTTGGTCATCAAAATGGGATGCCCAACTGGTGATATCACGTGCCATTACATAGAAGACCACACTCTATATTTGACATGGTGAATTCAACAACTGATTTGAAATGGTTTTGTAAATCTCATACCATGGATTTGTTGCACGTGCTGTCATTGGAATTGTAGGAGAGATTTCTACATTTTGGACAAAAGAAGTGAAGGCATGAATTATGGTTCATGGTATCGGCTTCATGCTCACTCAAGTAGGTAACATAGAGTCATGAGAATCATCTTATAGGGTTTATTATATTTCAACTGATAGATAACTGAGAGGGGGGGGGAGGTGAATAAGTTAAGTCTAGTTATCCTACAGTCCCAAATACTCCCAAATGTATATAACAAAATTTTCAAATCAATTAATCAACTCAGTAAAATTTCAACTATGCCTTTCTCTTCATATACCGATTACTAGTAAATTAAATACCGTGTTTATCGATCTATCCAACTATATTAATGTGTGCTAGGGATTTTTCTTGTATCCCTCAATTCTAAAAGAGATAATGCAAACCGGACTAGGGGATCTTCATCTAATTTACATAAATTTGCTTCTTCCTACAAACTGAGGGGCAAGAAAAGGATAACTTGACAAGGCATACAAACCTTCTTCACTTTGAGCTCCACACACTCAAGTGGGTGTACCTAATGAAGGATAAATCAACATATATAATAACTTCCTTTGACAAAACCCCACTATGTAGACATGACTGTGGATAGTTTTCAGAATTGTAAGAAATAAGAGTTCAAAACTCAACCAGTCTTATTGAAGATCCCACTTGCATAATTGTTCTAAGAACTAGAAACATGGCATATGTGACAAGGATTAAATCCTTCTTCTCTTTGAGCTTTAAGCTCAGGCAGGCTAACCTAGGATGCATTTCTTCAAAGAATCACCAAACAACACTTGTATTCTACAAATACAAGTTATGAACATGTATGCTCTTCAACAGGAAATAAAGACTAATTGATTTTATGAATTGATGATGAGAAGTGCATAACCAATAAAGACCAATGCCTTATCTATTGGGCAACAGAGTCAAATAAACATACATCCCTAGAAACCCTCTAATTCCAAACACACAGAAACTGAATGAAATGCCTTACAAGTCACTCCTTTCACTCCAATACC
Source organism: Chamaecyparis obtusa (assembly GCA_027943335.1). Classification (NCBI taxonomy): domain Eukaryota; kingdom Viridiplantae; phylum Streptophyta; class Pinopsida; order Cupressales; family Cupressaceae; genus Chamaecyparis; species Chamaecyparis obtusa. The sequence continues at coordinate 1,245,862 of BSBK01002822.1, read as the reverse complement.
TAGACATCAGATTCATGTGCAAATTTTAAACCCTTAGAATTTGTCTTAAAGATTTACTCTCTCCTTGAAAGAAACTAAGAAAAAAAATTCACAGCTACCTTATAGCTAGTATATTAAAATGCCTTACAAATTAACATACAAGGATTCGACACAAGATACACAAAGACATCACCAATATGGACAGGGATTACATTGTTCTTCATTATAAAGCTTCTGCTTTAATACATTTACAAGACATGAAACCCAAAAAATAAGACTCAAGAGTCAGAATAGTGCATAGCAGTGTTAATTTCACCATCCTTTACAAAAAACAACAACTACCTATTTATAGCATCCACTAGCCATATTGGAATCCCGGAAGAATCAGGATGCAACAAGCTTTAGATGGCTTAGGGAAAACTTAAGGTTTCCAACCACTACATCAACTAGATACAACAAGAAATAAAAGCAAATAAGAAAGCTTGAAAATCCAAGAAGGATCAAATCAAATTTGATTTACAATATTTGGGTTTCATCATCACAGGCCAACTGCAGTTACAAATTCAATAGATTTCTTGTTGTAGACAACATCTTTAATGCCATAACCATCATAACAATCTTACGTGTACCAGGTCATGTAAATTACTGTCAACTATCATGGATTCGATTCAAATCCTAACTACAACTTTTTCATTTATGTCCTTGGAACAATCAAATCTGATTTGAATCATCACTTCTAGCTCACAAACTCAATCTTGCAGAAAAAACCCTAGCAAAATTTTAAAATATAACGATTATCACCTAGGTTTAAAACCCTGCCATTTCTCCTTGTCTTTCCCGACACATCAGGTGGTTCACATAAATCAACAAAATAGTCAACAAAGCCTTTAAAGATAACCGACCATATCACCTCCTCAGAAAATAATAAGAAAATAACACATCTGCAACACCTGGCATAGAGGACCCACCTTTTCATTGGACTTTCATTAGACAAGATCAGATGGTTGTCGCAATCCCATGACCACTAACAACCTAGCACTTTCTCATTGAGGTAACATACCCACCATCCAATCAACCTTGACCTACAATGTCTTTACCTTTAACCACAACAAGCCCCTTTAACCTTACATCATTTAGAGATCATGCGACCAAAGGCCCTCTCAAGATCTCTGAACTTTTGTCTTAACCAAGGTTAGTTCTTGAGATCCAATGACTAAGGTAGTCTCGTAATCACCAGATGTTTTACTTTAACTCAACAAAGATCATGAGATTCATGGACAACCCTTGATCTTTTTCGCTATCAATGGTTGTTTGCATTTCTTTTGAATCTTTCACTTAGCCCAACTTTGAAATTCAACGAAAGTCATCAATTAAGACCTGTATCGATGGTGGCCTCTTAATCACTGAATACCTCATAACTTTTTTTATGAAATTGTGAGATCAAGAGATAACTGCACACTACTAAGCCTTTAACCTTATCACCAAATCTCCATATCCTTTAAGTCTTAACTACCACCTTAAGAGATTAAGAGATAACCATTGCGCCAGATCGCTGAATGAAAGGAACTATCTGCCTGACATTTGGAGAATAAGAGATAACCATCAGACCGTTAAGCCACTAATCTTGTCACCCAATCTCTGAATAACTTAGGACTTAGCAACTTCATTATGAGATTAAGAGACTCAAAGGGAAAAGATAAAAGCCATGTGCATAAAGAGGACTTAAGTGACCAAAAAAAGTAACAAAGAAATCGACTTGAGGTAGGGTCTTTCATTTAGGCAAGGCAAATTTTATGAAACCCTACACAAATTAAAGGATCAACTTTCTAAGGCTAGGGCATTTTTCAAAAGATCTCAAAGGCATAACAACTTGGCTAACAGTGGCTCTATCTGGGGATGATGGGTAACTTGTTCCCATGCAAGAACTTAGAATCTTTGGAAGAAGTAGACCACCCTCTGGACAAAACTTGTAGGGAAACTTTTCAAAAACTGGCAGACGAACCAGGAAAATAGGAAGGGAAACACACAACTGAAGGAAATATTTACAAATTGTTAGAGTAAAGTATTAATTATGTTAATTAATCTTTACTCCATTCTTAAGATGTCAACTCTTTTTCTTTAGTTGTTTATATTTAAACACACATGCACTAGTTGTTTTACAATCATGCACTAGTTGTTTTAAATATAAACTTGCATGAATTAGTCTTGTAATAATTAAACTAATTATTACATGCATTAGGGTTTGCCTTTCAAGGCTTTTGATCTCCTTTATAAGGATGATCCATTTTATAATTTATTCATTCATTATTTGAGGATATTTTCTTCTTCATATTTGAGTCAAACCCTTGCCCTCGTCTTGTCTCTACTTTCTTGTAACATGTTTTTGTATGCAGGTGATCTTCGGGTTTTGTGGATTTGTATTTCTCAAATCCTACATGGTATCAAAGCCTAATCTGCTATAGCTTGTTCACGTTTGAAGGATTCAAAGATTATAAATTCATTTGTTTTAGATTAGGGATTTTTTTTTTGGTTTTTTATTGAAATTACAATTCGTGGGCCTATAAGGTTGATATAAACTATGATTAATCATCTTCACTTATTAATCATGAATGAATTTAAGATACTTATGGATAGAAGAAGCAACAACATGCATGAAATTCAACCAAGGAAAACCTAACTTAACTTGAAACTGATCAAAAGTAGGAACAACAACGAAGGTAGTATCCACAACTTTACCACAAAGTTCAACAGGAAAGTTAATAGAACCAAAGTATGGATAAAGAAAACCATTACAAGTTTCAATACACGCATCCGTTGTATCATAAGAATCACATTGTAAGTTCTTCATAAAAAGATTTTCTTCAGTAATAACATTGACTATGGATGTAGGATCAACAAGACAACTGTGCATAGGTATCTTAGAAATCCTAGCATAGATGTAAAGGGGACCATCAGTAGCTTTAATAGTCTTAGAATCATCAAAGGTAATCAAGAGTTCCTGAGGTCTTTTATTCTTAGGTTGTTTTTGAGGTTTAGGTTGAAGTTTTTCTTTAGGCTTAGGTTGAGGTGGAACTTGAAGTTGAGATTGAGATTGAGGCTAGGGTGGAGATAGAGATTGAGACAAAACAACATGCTCCACATGGTTAACAATGTGATTAAGATCATCCATCTTTGAATTATAAACAATATCCATAGAAGATGGATGAACAATGGTATTAGTATCATGTGTAGGCAAAGGATTCATATAAATTTGGAGATTTTGATTAGGAGGAGAGACAAATTTGTTCCCACTACCATCAAAATTATCATCAGATAAGCATTAGAATCAATTAAATATTGAACCTTATGTTTTAAATAATAACACTTCTCAGTATCATGGCCATTCTGACGATGGTATTGAAAAAAGGCTTTGGAATCAAAGGATTTGGATGCCACCGTAGCAGGTAAAAGAGGTTGAATTGGAGGTAAAGTAATCATATTAGTAGTAAAAAAATTACTCATAATAGAATGAAAAGATTCAGAAAGAGGAGTAAATGTACAATTCAGTTGAAAAATAGTGGATGCAAAAGTGGCATTGTTGGATGTAACAACAACTTCATCAACAACTGCATTTTCTTGTTTATTTATCTTGACATAGTTGTTAGGTTTTTGAAACTTGTTTGGATTAGGAGCAGCATCACTCTTATCAACTCAGACAGGAGCCATTGGAGGGTTGCTCTCAAATTGACTCACTTGTAATTGATAATGATGAAGCACTGCACAAAGTTGTTGAAAAGAGATAAATTCAATAAGCAGAATCTAATCTCTAATACCCTTTTGTAAATTTAAAATAAACATACATTGAATATCAATATCAGGAACATGATAAGAAATCTACGCATACAAATGCTTAAATCTACCAATAAATTCAGTCAAATTTTCTTTAGTATTTTGTTTACAATGCATCAAATCAGTTAAGGACACTTGCAGACCAATGTTATTTTGAAATTGTTGAATAAAGGTATTAGCAAGTTTTGGAAAAGAATCAATAGAAGGAGGCAAGGAACAATACCATTGCAAGGCCTTGTCACAAAAAGTTCTAGAAAATAACTTGGCTAAAATCCTATGGTCATGAGCATAGTCACTACAAATGATCTAGAATGTTTTAACATGAGTAATAGGGTCTCCCTTACCATTTTAATTCTCAAGACGAGGCATATCAGCTTGTTGAGGAACAGGAGCATGAATAATGTCTAGGGATAAAGGACTTCCCATGTCACATGTAGGAATGCTAAGCTTGGATTGAGTTAAAGACACAAGTTGTTATTGTAAAGAGCACACAGTTTGAGACAAACTGATGATTGTTGAATCATTAGATGAAATAGGAGGCATAGACACACTAGAAACACTAGGTAAAGTGTATGAAGCAAAAGGAATGGAAGACACAACTGGGGGAACACTACTTGGAACCATAGTTGGAAGAGGATTGGAATAAGTAAAAGGAACATTATGATAAGAAGGTTTTGAAGTAGGTAGAGACACATGAGGAACACTCATGGGAAGAGAGGGAACTGACATAGTCACTAAAGGAGGAGTATATGTAGGAATGTTAGGTAAAGGGATGGAAGAAGGTTCCGCACTAGTGATAGGAGGAGTGAATCCTAAATCGTGAGCTTCTTCAGCTAAAAGTTTAACATTTAAATCCACAAGATGAGTAATACCATGCAAGAGATTAACACTTTGATCACTATCATGAAGGAATTTTTTAAGAGCCTCTATAGCTTGAATAAAATCTTGATTATGGTTTTCTTGAGTAAGCTAATTTCCCATTTTATGAAGTTCAGTTGAAAGTTTTGGGACTTGTTTAGGAGGAAATCTTAAAGCATCATCCTCACCATGAGATGAGTTAGAAGAGTTATGCTCCATAGTAGGATTAGAATCATGAATAATCAAATTGTCATCCGGGATCATAAGGAAAGGAGAGGAAGACTCAGGATCGAAGGCACCCATAAGTCTACGACTTCATCTAACCAGAGTATTATAAGTAGGACTAGAGGTAGTAAAGCTCATATACTAATTCAATGCAAATGAACTAAAGAAAAAGTATGAACAAATAAATGTTTTTGTATTTTTTCTTCAAATGAAATGTAAATGCAAACACATAAACAAAGACTAATATGTATGCAAGATCTAACACCATAAAAGAAAGAGTTGTCTATCGCGGATTCACCAAAATGTAATATATAAAAAGGGGGAATGAAATGAATGATGAGAATGAGAGAATGTGATGTGTCGTAGAGTGATATATAGTATTGGGGAAGGTACAATCCTCTTCTTAAACCCAAATGCCCAAAGGAAAGATCCAAATTGATTAACCACAAGAAGATGGTCAATACATAAATGAATCAATCAACGAAGAATATGAAGAAAGGAGAAAACCTTATATTCCATTATGAAAAGATGTATTGAAATCTTAATTGAATATGAAGATAAATACTAACCTCAAAATATGACAGATATGGAAAATGCCATTTTTTGGTGTCTGTACACAATTTCAGGAAATTCTGCAACCGGATCTGGCCTGGAAACACAGAAATAGAGAAAACATAGAAACCTTCTTATTTTATGAGAAAGGTCAAACTTGACCCAACACATGAGTAAGATCTTACCCCGGGGCACAATCTTACCCCTTTATGTCGACCTTGATGTGCACTATTTTGACAGAAAATCTGTTCGCGAATCTTAAAAGTTTGCTAAAAAGGGTACTCAGATCTAATCTACGATACACTATCCCTCACCTGTACCTGCAAGAAAAAGGGTTTTGTTTGTTGGATGAGGGGTTTTCATTGGTCAAACCCCAGTTTTGGAATTAACCTTGAAATGTAATTGAAATTGAAGCAATAAACAAAGTAAATCAAATAATTCACTTTGCTTATGTTGAAACCCTTATCAAGGATTCAAATTCTTGAATCCACAAGTATGGATGCTCCAAATGAATGTAGAATTATATGTAGGATGTCTCAAATCAATTAAATTATATCTTCAACACCAATCTTGAATGGATCTTGGAATAGGAGGAAGCTTGAATGAAAATGGATGGAGAAATCTTCAACAAAGGGGCTCCATAGAGATTGAATCCTTCAATGGCTACCAATGGATCTCCTTGATGAATTGGATCTTGAATGCTTGAATGCTTGAAGATGAATGAATGCTTGAATACTTTCCTTCTCCTTATTGCTTGTTTGATTTCTTGAATGCTTGATTGATATGGAAGATGGATGTCTTTGTGATTGCCAAAAGATATATATGAAATGAGAGAGGAAGGCTTGCTTTTATACAAGTTAGGGCACAAACTTATAGAGAGGCCTACATAGGAGAATTAAATTCCAATTTAAGCCTCTAATCTTGGAAATGGACTTAATTTAAATATCATTTAAGAGTTTACCATTTCAAAGCCCGAAACATTCGACCCAGAAGCGGGAAAATAAACTTTCTGAAACCCAACATCTGGAAACTTCTAGATTTTGAAATCTGGACCTAGGGTCAAGGTCGAGGTCGACTCCAACCTAGGTCAGGGTCAAGGTAGAACTTGACCTAGGTCAAGGTGGAGGTCGAACTTGACCCAGAAGGTCGACCTTGATCTTGAGGTCAAGAACCTCAAATTCTCAAGATGAGGTGCCAGAAATAGGCTGGAAAAAGGTGGAAAGAGAAGAAAAACAAGGGTAAAAAGCCAAATTCAAGTCAAAGACCCATTCAAGATGTTTGACATGACCCCAGACCACTTACTCGGAGGGCTAAACCAGTCCTAAATGGAAGTGCTTCCATTTTTTGACAATACACCTAGTATAAATACATTTTAGCTCATCTCACTAGATTATTCTACCTCTCCTATCTTCGTACCATTCTTAGTCCATGAATTGTATGCTCTTTATTTTTTATTTTTATTGTAGATATATTTCTTCTCCTTTCCTTCTTTTCATCATAGTATAGGGATTATTATCTTGTATCCTTATGGTCAATGACCAAACTAACATATTTTTTAACTACTTCATGATTGATGTTTTTGTTAGACTGCATAAGCTTGGTGATTTGTATTTAGTTTCTTTACTTCATCCTTCGATCAAAGCCAATATTTTTTTATGCATAGTCAACATCCTTCTTTACACAAGACCCTCTTTCTACATACTCCTCATGTACCTTTCTTGCTACATTATGCTTAATTATTTCAGATTATTCTATATCGGGTATTTTTTGAGCCTTTGAATGCACCTTCTTAAACTTATCCTTACTTTACATCACATTCTTCTAACACTTTATTGTGTAAATGACCTTACAACTACAAAATCGACCCTCAAGATTTTATTGTTCAAAATCAGATTTGATGCCCATCTTACCTTTTTGACTTTATTGTTGTGAACTAATTAGATGCAAAAATATTTTATTTATGACCCTTTGGAGTTAACAATAAACGGGCACTAGTTCCCTAGTTCATTTTAGATTCACCTAACAGCTAGAAAGAATTTGATTAGATAATTTAAGAGAGAAATTCATTAGATTAAAATATAGGGCATTTATTATTACATTTGTAATTAAATCGTCATCTTGTGATCCACTACATGTTTTCCTATTTTCATCAATTTTACTCTAGAATATGTTAACTAGGTATCTTTACAACATCACACAAGAGAGAAACTATAAATGTCACATGTCAACTCTTAATCACAATAACCTTCTTGTGGAGATGGATAAAAAAATTCACAATACATAAAAAAATGATGAATTAGAGGCTTATAGAGATTGATTTCATACATCTACATCTTAACTACATTTGTACAAGTCAAATTTATAGATGGACAATTAATCACGGATTTACAATTATAGATTGGAAATTTATGAAACTATAGCATTCTTACAATCACCACTAAATTCTCCACATCATACTAAAGCATTGAAAAATAATTATTACACCACATATGCATGAAATATTCAACTAAACACCATTATTTAATTATTTAATTTTGATAAACATAATTTTATTCTAAATTTTTCAACTTCAACCACATTCTTAAAGTAAAATATATTATAGTGTTTGATATTATTTACCGTCATTTCTTATAACGGATTTAAAACCATCATCCAATAGTACAATAAAATATGTTCATAGGAGTTATTAGTATTTGACATAGGTAATACTATTGTATTTGTGAAGGTTAATTAATCAATTATTTTATACAAATAAAAAATAATTATTTATTGTATTTACAACATAAAAATAAACTTGATTTTTATGAAAGTGATATTTATTTAGTTTTGCAATGCAACACTTAATCGTAAAGAATGCATAGATGTTTAAATGGGTAACCAATTATTTAGTGAGAGAACTGTTGGATTTTTGTCACCTGTGTTGTTGTCTCAATCAATTCACTGATGTTAATTATTTGAAAAGTCGGTTTACTTATAAATAAGTCCTCACAATTTGAATAATTTTTATAAATTGGATTTTATTTCAGTCAATCTAATAAAAAGACATTATGCCTCAAAACATGCAAGTCAAATAGAAAATTAGTCTGGAAGTAGGAGAAAGTGAAGAGTAAGCAACAAGTTTTTGTGCTCACTTAAAATACAAAAACATGGAGAAATTCTTCCAAATATCATCCAACTCCACTTCTAAATGCTTAGTTCTCTACAAATTTCTAGAGGGAGCAACACGTCCCTTAGGCAACTTATTGAATTGAGGCCTGGAGAAACTCTCTATATACCATTGAATTTCATTTCTAATTCTACAGTTCTATGCAATTTCTGACTTTTCTCATGTTTACTAGAAAAAAAATTAGGGTTGTGAATAGGGGAAGGTCCAGACGAAACATCTCCCTTTGGCAACTGACTGAATGGTAGCTTGGAGAAAGTTTCCATATCATCCAACTTCACTTCCGGCTCAGAACTTCTCTCCAATCTTTGACTTTTCTCTTGTTTACCTAAAAATCTATTAGGGTTGTGAATAGGGGAAGGTCCAGAGGGAACATCTCCCTTTGGCAACTGACTAAATGGAAGCTTGGAGAAACTCTCCACATCATCCAACATCACTTTTGACTTTGCAGTTCTATGCAATTTCTGACTTTTCTCATGTTTACCTGAAAATCTATTAGGGTTGTGAATAGGGGAAGGTCCAGAGGGAACATCTCCCTTCGGCAACTGACTGAATGATAGCTTGGAGAAGGTTTCCATATCATCCAACTTCACTTCTGACTCAGAACTTCTCTGCAATCTCTGACTTTGCTCATGTTTACTTGAAAATCTATTAGTGTTGTGAATAGGGGAAGGTCCAGAGGGAACATCTCCCTTCGGCAATTGACTGAATGGAAGCTTGGAGAAACTGTCCACATCATCCAACATCACTTTTGATTCTGCAGTTCTATGCAATTTCTGACTTTGCTCATGTTTACCTGAAAATCTATTAGGGTTGTGAATAGGGGAAGGTCCAGAGGGAACATATCCCTTCGGCAACTGACTGAATGGTAGCTTGGAGAAAGTTTCCATATCATCCAACTTCATTTCTGACTCGGAACTTCTCTGCAATCTCTGACTTTGCTCATGTTTACCTGCAAATTTATCAGGGTTGTGAATAGGGGAAGGCCCAGAGGGAACATCTCCCTTCGGCAACTGACTGAATGGAAGCTTGGAAAAACTCTCCACATCATTCAACTTCACTTCTGATTGGGCACTTCCCTGCAATCTTTTATTTTTCTTATGCTTATTTGAAAAACTATCAAGGTTGTGAATTGGAGAAGGTGCAAATGGAGCATCTCCCCTTGACAACTTACTGAATGATAGCTTGCGGAAATTCGTGACACCACCCAACTTGACTTTTGACTCCGCATTTCTCTGCAAACTCTGAATTTGCTTATCGGGTTTGTGAATAAGGGAAGGACCAGAGGGAACCTCTTCTCTTGACAACTTGCTGAATGGTATCTTGGAGAAACTCTTCAAATCATCAAATTTCACTTCTGGTTCTGCACTCGTCTGGAACATCATTGGTTAAAGTTAGAAGAATCATTAAATAGAAGTTCAAAGCCAATACAAATTATGAACTGATGGATGCAAAGGAAAGATTCCAACCCTATCGTCAGAACAATGATAGAAGCCCATGTGGACCCTACTAATGCGTCTAGGAGGACAGATTTCAATCAAACTACTCAATTAATACATGAGAATGTAGAACTTGGATCCAATGGTAATAAAAGACACCTAAAAATAGGGGCATTTATTTATCCTATGATATGGTGCAAACTATCAAACGTTTTAATAAGCTTGTTATCGCTGTAATACTACTGTTTCTATTTTCGACAGTAGAACAATTGTAGCAGCTAGAAAGGGTTGAACCTAGGCCCCTTTGGTTGAAAGATCATTATTAATGGATTTAGTACTGACAAAAAACTCTTATATACAAGGGCAGTTACTGATGTTTTGATTAGTGTTAACCATCAAATTCTGTATTTAAGTTGTTCACACTGTAAGTAATATTATCAAGTTTCTATCACTTATGGTACAATTGCAGTAGTTGTTAGAAAGATGAGCTGTTGCCTCTTTGCCCAAAACAGCATTGCAATTGTATCCACTAAAAGCACAACACTCAATGAAATAAAATTGTTATGAAACTTTTGTAATAAAATTGTTATCACTGTCATCAATGCTAGCATATTTATACTTATAAACAAAATTCATGTAGAAGACATTTGTGTATAATGATAATGAAAACATTTGTGTATAATGAAAGAAAAGTTGCCATTTTGTATTGGATAATGGAGAAAATGAATAAGTACCTTATGAAGACCCTTAGTCTGTATAACATCATTTGGCTGCAGTGCAGAACAACTTAAAATGCATGTAATGACAAGAAGAATTGCTAAAGCTTTCTTGTAGCCCGCCATTGAACAAGTGCAGAAGAACTTTGTCTTTTCTCGTGCTCTGTCTTTACTCAAATTTAATTCTATAACTAAACCTTTGTCTTTGGTTTTTCACTGTACTGAATCCTGGCTTATATAGGATCACAGACTTTAACAATAAGTGTTGGTACAGCTCTAAATTATGCACCTGCACCATTCATTCTGTTTAAGTTCTAAATTATGCACCTGCACCATTCATTCACTTCTGTTTAACTTCTAAATTTTCATTTCTGTTGGAGAGTATCTCTCAAATATCTCGAGTCACCGAATATCAAATTTGATTCATTTGTTGTGTCTGTTATATAGGTTTGTTAAATTGGTTTTATCAATTTACTGAGAATATCAGCTGAATTTTATTTCTAGAAACTGTCACAGCCCGTTTTTCTTATTCCGAATAGATCGATCATTTTGTTGACATCTGGATTTTAGTTGAAAAATTGATGAGTAAAAATAAAATAACAAATAAATGTTTTTAAATTCAAAATTCCTAAAATAAGTGACCATTTTGAAATTTTGAATTTTGATTATTAAGAATTTGATTTGCTGCTATAGTTTTTTTTGTCTATTATGAAATTTATTTTAAACTTTTAAAGTTTGTTATTACAAACTTTAAAAATTATAGAGAAAAAAGTAGCTAAGTTCATGATCCTCAAATCAAGAAAAAAGTAGATATAAAGAATGTATCCTCCTCTTTTTGGTCCTACAAAATCTGGAGAGAACCCAAATTCTTTTCCATCACATCCTTACTGAAATTAAAAATCTCTTATAGCTTTCTATTAAGCTCATCTTGGTTATTTTTAACATTATCAATGGAAAATAATATTTCTTTCTTTTCTTCTTCAGAGGGAATCAACTTCTAGAGTTCCCTAACTTGCTCCTCAATACAAGCCCAATTATCTAGCTTAATTGAATTCTCATCCACTCACTTCCCGCATTCCGGTAACTTTGACATCATATGACTAGTCTCCTACCCTAGCATTGGCTTCAACTAGGGTCTCAAATCTTTAATCTCCCTTTTGGCAGTGTGGAGCTGCACTAGCAACCACTTGATGATCAAATTTTGTATATTATAGAGAACACAAAAACTATCAAACTTTTCCATAATTGTGGGTAGCTAAGTAACTCATCCTCTAGAGACTGAATATGGGAATTGGGGCGAGAAATATTGTGAGAGGATGAAAGCCCAGGGGCTTGGTTTTTCTTCTTTTGTCGGGTATTAACTAGGGTCCTCCAATTCAATAAACATTTTCTCTTTCCCCATGTTCTTTAATTTTTCCTTTATGTGATGGTTGTCTCTAATCAAATAACTAAGGGGAAAAGTGTTAAGAGTAGATGACAAGGTACCTTTCACATCTTTTTGGTTGGATAACTCAACAAAAAAATTAGGGTTCACAATGTGGGAGATTAGGATGTGGACCAGGGGAGAGGACTAAATGGATGTTATATAATCTAAGTATGAGACCTTGATGTAAAGGAATCCCCCATTGATTTTTTCTATTGTCAAAGGACATAGATAGTGAAGAGAGAATCTAGAAAGGGAAATTAAGTTTAATTTCATGATGAAAGTGAATTAACATTAGGAATAGATGAGAGTGAAAGCATTTAAATCTATCTTCCATTGTGATAAATTAATGAGAATCAATGCCAAATTCTTCTACTAGCTTGTAATTTCTTCCATGTTGAAGTCATTCTGAAGCTGAGAGATCTTTCCCTATGACACAAGAACTTCTTAAAATCATTCTTGTAATTCCCTTTGGAATATTTTGGGAGGGTTGTATCTTCAATAGCTAGGCTAGTAAAAATTGCAATAGAGTGCATGGAGACCATAAATGAGACCTGATGCAGGAGCATCTTGGGTCCTTGGCAATCCTGTGTCACCAAAAGCAATTTGGGAGTTTTGTTCGTGTTGCTCGGTTTCTGCTTTGACCGAGTTGGTCGGTAGTTGGTCAGTTTCCTTTGGTTACTGAGTGTGGTCTGTTCTCTCCTGGGCAGTCGGCTATTTCTCTGGTGCTCGTCATTGCTTGTCTGCTGCTCAGTTATCTTGCTTACCGATGGGTTTAGTTTTATTTCCTGTTGTGGCCGACTTGTGCATTTATATTGGATCACAGAATTAATGTTGGAATCCATCATTGGGAAGCGTGTGGTCCCAGATTTGACCGTTACTTCTGTTGATTATGGATCTGAAGGTCAACTCAGCTTGATAGCTTCTTGTATAAATGTAGATGTTTGGTTGTAGTTTAGGAGGTCATTTTTTGGATAGAAGATAGAAGGCATTAGATTGGAGACTTGTAATAGACCCTCGCATGTTTGAGGACTTCTGTAATTCATTGTAATATCATGCCCTAATCGGGAAGGCCTTACAGCCCAGCATGTATGATTCAAATTGATGATGATATATGAAGGATTTGACATTCTCTCTCTGACTGTTGTTGTTTGTTGCTTCCGCATGTGTGTTGCAAGCTTGGATCATTAGGGTGCACCATCCTTTGGCCCCTCTTGCTCCCTGCCTTACGTCAGGTGGTATCCGAGTGAGGTGAGATCTTGATCTAGTTCTGCGGATCTAGGTTTGCAGGTTCCTCTTGAAGCCCTAATGAATTGTTGTGGGGAAGCAGATTGCGATCTGACCTACAATTGTAGAGGGTTGTCAAGATGGTTTGTGGGAGGTGAGATGCAGATCTAGGATTGGCAGATATGCTAAGACAAATTTCTGCTAGGCTAGAAGCAGTAGAAACAACCCAAATAAGAGGCAGACATCTTGAAGATGTTAGTGATAATGAAATTGAAGAACAAGCGAATGTAAAATCTACTCCTGTTATGCATCAAGGCGAAGAGAGATTTTTGAAGGCTTTGACAAGTCTGAAGTCAACACCACATTTTAATCCTCTTGAGTATAGTGGAAAGCTGGATTTTGATGAATTGGTGGACTGGATCACCAAGATGGAAAAGTATTTTTAATATGAAAACATTCCCGAGGATAAGAAGGTGAAGATTGAAAGCACAAAGTTGAAAATTCATGCATCCTTATGGTGGGAACATCTACAGCTAGATAGAAAAAGGAAAGGCAAAGAAAAAATCAAGGTATGGAGTAAAATGGTGAACAAATTGAAAGGAAAGTTCTTACCCTGTGATTATCAGATTAACCTAGTTCAGCGAATGCAAAGTTTGAGATAGAAAGATAGCTCGGTAAAAGAGTATAATGAGGAATTCTATAGATTCAATATCAGATCTAGACATGATGAAGATGATGTGGAAAGAATTGGCAGATACCTGAATAGTTTGAGGGTTTCCATCCAAGAGGAAATTAGTATGGTCAAGTTGGAAAACATTGAAGAGGCTTATCAATTTTCTTTGAAGGCCGAGGAGAAATTGAACAAGAGACATGAGCAAAGACAGAGAGGTTGAGGTGGTAGATTCCCGAGAGGAAGAGGTAGATTTGAATCATAAAAGACAAATCTGGATAAAAGCAAGACCGAGTGGAAAGGTGAAAGTTCTAGAGGCAGAGGCAATAACTACCAAGGTGGTTATGGAAAAGGAAGTTTTCAAGGAGCTTTTTATAATTGTGGAGAGGAAGGACATATATATTTTGAATGTACATAGGCTAGTAAGAAGGTTGGTAATAGTAGAAATGCTTTGGTACAAGAAGAGTCACCGAATGAACTTGAGAAAGAAAATAACTTGATGGTAAGGAGAGCATTGTGGAATGAAAGTAAGAAGGAAGATCCGGTAAGGAAAAGTTTGTTCAAGACCAGATGTAAAGTTTCTGACAGAGCTTGGAAGGTAATAATTGACTGTGGTAGCTCGAAGAACTTTTCATTTGAAGAGATGGTCACAAAATTGTAGTTGGAAAGGTTGGTACATCTGAAGCCCTATCAGATTTCATGGATCAAAGATGAGCATACACTCCTGGTGGGTGAATAATGTTATGTGAATTTGAATATTGGAAAGTACTATGATAAGGTGTTATGCGATATCATGCCTATGGATTGTTGTCATATTTTGTTGGGTAGACCTTGGCAATATGATAGACATGCTATATATGATGGGAGATTGCATAAGTATACTATTGTGGCTGATGGAAAGAAACAAATCTTGTTACCATTGATGGAAGAACCTGTTAGTAATGTTTCCACATCTATGAAAGTTTTTTTGATGGAAGGAAGGAAGTTTGCTAATTCTTTGAAGAGGAACGATGTATGTTTTGCTGTGATTCTTAATAAGCCGAGTAAGAAAATAGAGGATAATGTCCCTGAGGAGATTGATAAGTTACTCACTGAGTACAGTGATATCATTTCTAATAATGTACCTGATGGTTTGCCACTGAAAAGAAGCATTGATCATTATATGGATCTAATCCTTGGAGCTAGTTTACTGAATAAGGCACCTCATCGGTTGACACCTACTGAGAATCAAGAATTGAACCGACATATTCAAGAGTTGCTGGAGAAAGGTTTGATCAGAGAAAGTTTGAGTCCTTGTGCAGTACCTGATGTATTAACACCGAAGAAGAATGGAGAATGGAGAATGTGTTCTGATTCCAGAGCAATCAATAAGATAACAGTGAAATATAGGTTTCCTATACTAAGAATGGATGACATAATGGACAATTTGACTGGAGAAAAATATTTCACAAAGATTGATTTGAAAAGTGGGTATCATTAGATCAGAATCAGAGAAGGTGATGAATGGAAGACTGCTTTCAAGACAAAAGAAGGTTTGTATGAGTGGTTGGTTATGCCTTTTGGTTTAACTAATGCATCGAGTACCTTTATGAGGTTGATGAATGAAGTTTTGAAGAAATTCTTGGATAAGTTCGTGATTGTATATCTTGATGATATTATGATATTTAGTAAGACCAGAGAAGAACATTTGTTGCATGTTAGACAAGTTTTGCAGAGATTGAAAGAGGAAAAGTTGTTGATAAATTTGAAAAAGTGTTCATTCATGAAAGAAGAGATTGTGTATTTGGGATTTGTTATTTTAGCTGATAGTTTGAAGATGGATCTTGAAAAGGTTGAAGCTATTTTGAATTGGCCTACACCTATGAATGCTATTGAGGTAAGATCATTTCATGGTTTGGCAAATTTTTATCGAAAGTTCATAAGGAATTTCAGTTCAATTTGTAATGCTATGACTGAGACTATGAGAGGAGACAAAAGAGAATTCAAGTGGACACATGGAGCTAACAGAAGTTTTGAGACCCTGAAGCAGAAGGTTGCTGAATTACCTATTTTGGCATTACCTGATTTCAATAAAGTATTTCAAGTATAATGTAATGCAAGTGGAAGTGCAATTGGAGCTGTGTTGAATCAAGAAGGTAAACCTGTTGCTTTCTTTAGTGAAAAGTTGAATGATGTTAGAAGGAAATATTTTGTGTATGATCAAGAATTCTATGCTATTGTTCAAGCACTGAAGAAATGGAGAAATTATTTGATACCGAGTGAATTTGTGTTGTATACTGATCACAAGGCTTTACAATATTTGGGTAGTCAGAATAAGTTGAATTAGAGACATATGAAATGGGTTGAGTATTTGCAGAGTTATACATTTGTGATAAAGCTTAAGAGTGGAGTCACTAACCAAGTTGTTGATGCATTAAGTAGAAGAAGATCTTTGATGTCCGAGATGAAAATTGAAGTTCTTGGTTTTGATGAGATGAAAGGTCTGTATGAAAATGACCCTAATTTTTTTGAGCCATGGAGAAAGTGCAGAGCACCTATTCAAGATCAACAAGACACTAAATGGGATGAATATTTCATTCAGGAAGGTATGTTGTTCAAAGGTATTCAGTTGTGTATACCAAGGGGAGTAATGAGATCTAATTTGATAAAGGAGAAACATAGTAGTGGTTTGGCTAGACATTTTGGTATTGATAAAAAATGAAATTTGCTTAAGGAGAAGTACTATTGGCCACAGTTGTATAAGGATGTTCAGAAATTTATGAAAGTTGTGGAATTTGTCAAGTTACAAAAGGAGTAAGTCAGAATACTAGATTGTATACATGAATTGCTATTCCTGAGAAACCTTGGATTGATATCAGTATGGACTTTTTTCTTGGCTTACCGAAGGCAGTAAGAGGTAATGATTCAATATTTGTTGTTGTGGATAGATTTTCTAAGATGGCACATCTTATACCTTGTAGAAAGACATCAGATGAAGTACATGTAGCAGATCTTTTCTTTAAGGAAATTTTTAGATTGCATGGATTACCAAGGAATATTATCTCTGACTGAGACAGTAAGTTTGTTGGATATTTTTGGAAAACACTTTGGAAGAAATTTGGCACTGAATTGAAATATAGTTCTACATTTCACCCACAAACCGATGGACAGACTGAAGTTGTGAACAAAAGTTTGGGAAATCTTATGAGATGTTTAGTTGGAGACACACCAAGTAATTGGGATTTTGTGTTAGCACAAGCAGAGTTTGCATATAACAATTCAATGAATAGGAGTACTAGAAAGACACCATTTGAGATTGTGAATGACACACAACCAAGAGGAATATCTGATTTGAGAGACATTGTTGATGAGAATAAGAAAAGTGTTGAAGGAGTAAAGTTTGCTGAGTACATGAAGATGTGAAGCTGAAGCTCGAAGATAGTAATCAGAAATACAAAGACAGAGCTGATAGATCAAGAAGACATACAACTTTTGATGTTGGTGATGAAGTGATGGTTCATTTGAAGAAAGGCTGGTTTCCTGTTGGAACATATGGAAAGATGAAGATGAAGAAGTTTGGACCTTGTAGGATTCTGAGGAAATTTGATAGTGGAAATGCATATGAGATTGAGTTACCTGATGACATGGACATATCACCAATTTTCAACATTGCTGATTTGTATGATTATCATGAACCTGATGAAGAAGTAATAGTACCAATAGAATATCCTAAGAAGAAGAATGATGAAGTTGAACAGGTTTTGAAGGAAAGAGTTGGCAAAAGTACAAGAGGAAAACAATACATGGAATATCTGGTTAAGTGGAAGAATAGACCAATGGAAGACAGTTCTTGGATTTTACAGTTTGAGTTGGATGCAGCTCGAACTAGACCTACAAAATTATTCAGAGAATCATTTCTAAATAACCCCAGGTGTTTGATGTAGGAGCGTCTTGGGTCCTTGGCAATCCTGTGTCACCAAAAACAATTTAGGAGTTTTTTTTATGTTGCTCAATTTTTGCTTTGACCGAGTTGGTTGGTAGTTGGTCAGTTTCCTTTGGTTACTAAGTGTGGTCAGTTCTCTCCTGGGCAGTTGGTTATTTCTCTAGCGCTCGGCATTGCCTGTCTGTTGCTCGGTTATCTTGCTCACCGACGGGTTCAGTTTTATTTCCTATTGTGGCTGACTTGTGCATTTATATTTGATAGTGGAATTAATGTTGGAATCCATCATTGGAAAGCATGTGGTCCTAGATTTGAACATTACTTCCATTGATTGTGGATCTGAAGGCCGACTCAGCTCGGTAGCTTCTTGTATAAATGTAGATGTTTGGTTGTAGTTTAGGAGGTCAATTTTTGGATAGAAGATAGAAGGCATTAGATTGGAGATTTTTAACAGACCCTCGCATGTTTGAGGACTTTTGTAATTTATTGTAATATCAGGCCCTAACCAGGAAGGCCTTACAGCCCGACATGTATGATTCAAATTGATGATGATATATGAAGGATTCAACATTCTCTCTCTCACTATTGTTATTCGTTACTTCTGCATGTGTGTTGCAGGCTTGGATCATTAGGGTGCACCATCCTTTGGCCCCTCTTGCTCCCTGCCTTGTGTCAAGACCCCACCAATGATGACAAACCCCTTTGTTGGTATGTATGAACACTAAGAGAGGGGCTGAATTAGTGTTATAGCACTTTTAACATTACCAATATGATTCTTTAACCATAAACTGAAAGAAAAGAAAAGTAAATAGAATAAATAAGAAAACAACATCCACAACATTATGACACCATGAGTTTTGCATGGAAACCCTATTAGGGGAAAACCCACGGTGGGGATGGAACCCATGTAATTATCTCTATAGAAATAATGATAAGCCAATTAAGGGCAATAGTACAAAATGGAATGCATGTGTATTAACACTCATTACCTAAAGCTTACTATTCAGATTATAATGCATATAGAAGTCGACTATCATACAAAATGGTTGGACTACAATCCAAAAATTTTAGCTAAGAATTAGCATGTACTATGCCTATACAATTCCATTCAAGTATGGTACAAAATCAGTCACCTAACCTCTACACTCAAGTTCTTTACATAAACATGTTATCATATCATCCCTGTACTTCACATCATATCCTTTAGCGATCTCCTCCTAAAATCATCACAAAAACTTGAGCTTATATACCCAATTACAAAGATAATATCTTAAGGAGTTAGCCATAAGAACTTAAGATGAAATGTGTAATATCTCGATTAAATCCATACTCAAAACTCCATCCTACCCTTGATCATTACCATGAATACCTTATATAACGTTTCATCTTGACCAATTAGAACTAGTAAATTGATCAGATCATCGATCTATTAGGATCATTGATCGATCCAACATCTGACTCTCATTGATCTTCACTCTTTAGCATCAACCTAATACACAAATATTTATTTAACTCAAGCAAATAGTAACAGAAACAGGTGCAATCCTAGAATAACATCATATATACCTTGTAGAATATTCATATAGCTTTGCAACTCAAGATTCATCTAAGCTTGTCCATACCGATCCTTGTACATTATCGCCTATTCTTCCATACTTAGAAAAATATTTAATCTGACCTTCGGTAAACAAAAAATATATCAAGTGACCATAGTAAATGTGTTTAGTTTCTATGAATGAAAAGATACAAACTATTCATAGCAGTGTCTCTTGCCAACAATCTCCACCTTAGGCATTGATGGAAAAACTTAGTAAAAAATGGGAAAATGACTCATTGTCCAAAAAAAGCCAATCTTCCAAAAGGTCTCTCCTAACAAAAAATATTTTCTCCCTCTGAGCTAAATACTTAGGATAATATTTACAAGATTTATAGATTTTACCTCCTTCGATCAATGCATCCTTTATTTGTTGAATAGAAACTCCCAATGAATTCTTATCCTTGGCAATTATGATGTTTAATTGGTTTCAAATCTTCTTCCATTTAATTCATTCTGAAGTTTTATAATTTCATACTTTTCTAAGAATTCAAAATGAGTGTCAACCACATCTAATAATCCTTCAATTCGACTTGACTCTTTTTCTTGTAGAATCAAAAACCACCTTTAGTTTGAATGATTTAGGCTTAGTAGCCTTTGATGTAGGTGTCTTAACCTCTAATTTAACTACTGTCTCTTCCTATAATGGAATTACTAAAGTTTTCATTAATCTCCTAGTAGATATGTTGCCAAATCCTAGGAATGTAGGGTGGAGGAGCATCACATCCACATTAATAGGTCTTTCTACTTCAGACTTCTTCCTTCCTTCCTCTTCATGATTCTTTCTAGCTTCTTCCATTTTTTCCTGGTGAATCCCATTCTTTATCTAACCATTTCTATTTATTTTCTTATTTTCCTTTCTCTTCCAGGGGTTTTTTTAACTCTAGATGCACTTTTAAGCTCTTCTCCTTGTCAGTACCAAACCTCTTGATGCAGTCAAGGAAAGAGGGAACTCAAAGATTTCAGTCTAATCCTTGTAGCAAGAGTCACACAAAAGAAGCAATACATAAGATAATTGGTGAGAGAATACAAGATCAACCTTCTTATTATCAAATAACTAAATACAAAGGATCTACAACATGTAGTCATACGTGCTCCGGGTGTACAAGCCTATTTTCTAAACCTTTTGTAGGTTATCTTTTTATACTATCTATTCTAAAATCTAACTACAAAGCTCTACATATGTTTCCTTATTTTGTATCTTTTGTGTTGTCCTAAGAGATAAATTACAAGAGTTTATAAAATCTTCACAAGACACAATTCATCCTAAGAAAGATTGCATTCCCCAATGAAGAGAAAATGTATTACAAATATAGGTCAAGACCCAAATCGTAAGGATCTTCTTATAATTAACCTAATATGAAATGCAATCCATCAGGTAGTTTAGCCAAAAACATGAAATCATTGATTAAGGCTCCATTAAGTTTTTTCAAATAGAAAAATCCTTTACGAGATCAAGAAATGCAAACTGGTTGTGAAATATGAAGAACAGTTAAGTCCCACCAAGAATCTGCAAGATCTCATACATGAAGAAACCAAGTTGGATGTGATTCTAGAAGAAGGTTCAAGAATATTCCATGAACATGCCAATAGGTTCATAGCTACAAAGGAGATGAATTGATAAAAAACTAAAAGAAACACAAAAACTAACTTGCAAGAAAATAGAAAATCAATATTTTTTGGTTGATGCAAGATCGTCAAGAACCCAAGATGCTCCTACATCAGACACACTGTGTTATTTGAAAAGTAATCCTGTCACTTTTGAGGGGTTAAAAGAAAACCAAGAAGGTCAACCTCAACTTGAAAAATCCACGATGAATCATCCATTGGTCTATCCTTCCACTTGACAAGGTACTCCTTATACTATTTACCTCTTGTACTTTGACCAACTCCGCTATAAAAAATCTTTGCTATCTCATCCATTTTCTTCTTAGGATATTGTTTCTCAACATTTGATGCATCACAATCATGAAATTTTGGTCCATGGTACTCATAAAAATTTTCAACATTGAATATAGGTGAAATATCCATATCATTCGGTAACTCCACTTCATATGCATTCCTTGAATCAAATTTCTTCAAGATCTTACAAGGTCCAAACTTCCTCATCTTTAGCTTGTTATACATTCTAACATGAAACCTCCCTTTCTTTAGATACCAACACTTCATCCCCTACCTGGAATTCCTTATGTCTCCTCTTCATATCTACTTCAATTATTTCCTCTTCTGAATTACTCACATCTTCAATATGTTGACCTCTTCTTTGGGTTGTCTCCATAGCTTCAAGTCTAGCTGCAATCTCTCAAAACATGTCCAACACAACTAGATCTACTTCTCTCCTTCCACCTCTAGCATTTCATATTCTATCCATCTTCTACAATCCTCTACAATTGTGGGTGAGATACCCTTTCTGTCATCTGACAAAAAATCAACCTAGGACTTTGCAAGCTCAGGAACCATAATCTACCTCAATAGAATCAAAAATTTCTTTGATACCACTTGATGTATTCAAGGACAGAGGAAAAAGGGAAATAAAAGAGTTTGATCCAATCATTGTAGCAAGAGTCACACAACAAAATTAATACGGAAAACAATAGGTGAGAGAATGAAAGATCAACCTTTTTTATTCTTAGAGAATCAAATACAAAGAATTTACAACATGCAGTCATACACTCCAGGTGGACAAGCATGACTTCTATACCTTTTGTAGGTTATCTTTTTATACTATCTATTCTAAACTTAAACTATAGAGATTTACAGACGTTTCATTCATTTGTATCTTTTTTGTTGTCCTAAGAGATTAATTACAAGCTTTTATTAATCCTATGCAAGCCACAAGTCTGCCTAAGAAATATTACATTCCTCAATGAAGAGAAAACATATTAGAAATATAGGTTAGGACCCAAATCATAAGGATCTTCTTGTAATTAATTTGTAATATGAAATGTGATCCCTGAAGTAGGTTGGCCACAAATATGAAATCATCGATAAATACACCATTAAGCTTCACCAAATAGAAAATTCCTTCAGGAGATTGGGAAATGCAAACTGGTTGTAAAATGTAAAGAATAGTTAAGTCCTGCCAAGAATCTACAAGGTCTCATATGCAAAGAAACCAAATTGGATGTGGAACTAGGAGAAATTTTAGGTGGATTCCATGAAAATTCCAATATATTCATAGCTACAAAGTATCCAAATTGATTGAACGCTGAAAGAAACACAAAGAGTTACTTGCAGGAAAATATAATTTTTTTTTTTTGTTGATGCAAGATTGCCAAGAACCCAAGATGGTCTTGTATCACCTCTCCTCATTAGTATCAATAGGTTTTTCAAGTATATCTTTTACATATGGTTCAAGTAGAGTAGAATCTACTTCATGACCCATCAACATGACCCACGAAGTCCTTGGGTCAACTACCTCAACAAGAAAATCATCAATTTCAACCATGAAACAAATGTTGTTTTCATATACCTCTCCACAATCTCTCTTGGAATTCTATATATGTTCTACATTTCATTATGAAATTCTTTAAAGATTCTACTTCATGACCCATCAATTTGACCCAAGAAGTCCTTGGGTCAACTACCTCAACAAGACAATCATCAATTTTTTTTATCTCCATATAGTTTTTGTTACCGATTGTCTATCTTGCATCAAGTAGAACTCTCTTATCTGTATTTCTATTGGTACATCCTTTTTCCATGTGATATCACCAATCCCTAGAAAGTAATTCATGAAATAGAAGAAGATGTCTATGATCAATGATCCATATTATTGTGGTCCCACAACCAATCTCCCCTTTTGGCCACTTGGCCAGGGGCCCCCCCTTTCTTTTTTCTTGTTTGTGCCCTTTGGGCACCCTGCTTGCCCTTTTCTTTGTCTGCATGTTGTTTGTCCCCTGTGAGAAGTTTTCATATAATGGAATTACTAAATTTTTCATTAATCTCCTAGTAGATATGTTTCCAGATATTGAAATGATAGTAATGTAGGGCGGAGGAGCATCACATCCACATTAATAGGTCTTTCTACTTTAGACTTCTTCCTTCCTTCCTCTTCATGCTTCTTTCTAGCTTCTTCCATTTTTTTCTTGGTGAATCCCATTCTTTCTCTAACCATTTCTATTTATTTTCTTATTTTCCTTTCTCTTCCAGGTTTGTTTAACTCTAGATGCATTTTTAAGCTCTTCTCCTTATCATTACCAAACCTCTTGATGCAGTCAAGGATAGAGGGAACTCAAAGAGTTCAGTCCAGTCCTTGCACCAAGAGTCACACAAAAGAAGCTATACATAAGATAATTGGTGAGAGAATACAAGATCAACCTTCTTATTAACAAATGATTAAATACAAAGTATCTACAACATGTAGTCATACGTGCTCCAAGTGTACATGCCTGTCTTCTGAACCTTTTGTAGGTTATCTTTTTATACTATCTATTCTAAACTCCAACTACAGAGCTCTACATATGTTTCCTTATTTTGTATCTTTTGTATTGTTCGAAGAGATAAATTACAAGAGTTTATAAATCCTTCACAAGCCACAAGTTAGCCTTAGAAAGATTACATTCCCCAATGAAGAGAAAACATATTAAAAATATAGGTCAAGACACAAATCATAAGGATCTTATTGTAATTAACACAATATGAAATGCAATCCATCAAGTAGTTTGGCCACAATGAAATCATCGAGAAATTCTCCATTAAGGTTTGTCAAATAGAGAAGTCCTTCACGAGATCGAGAAATGAAAACTGGTTGTGAAATGTGAAGAATAGTTTAGTCCCACCAAGAATCTACAAGATCTCATACACAAAGAAATCAAATTGGATGCGAACCTAGAAAAAGTTTTAGGAAGATTCCATGAACACACCAATAGGTTCGTAGCTGCAAAGGAGATGAATTGATAAAAAAATAATAGAAACACAAAGACTGACCTATAGGAAAATAGAAAATCAATATTTTTTGTTTGATGCAATATTGTCAAGAACCCAAGATGCTCCTACATTAGACACCCTATGTTATTTGAAAAGTGAGCCTCTTACTTTCCAAGGGCTCAAGGAAAATCAAGATGGTCAACCTAAACTTGAAAAATCCATGAAGAATCCTCCATTGGTCTCTCCTTCCACTTGATAAGATACTCCTTATATTGTTTACCTCTTGTAATTTAACCAACTCTATTGTCCAAAATATCTGCTATCTCGTCCATTTTCTTCTTAGGATATTGTTTATCAACATCTATTTCATCAGAGTCATGAAACTTTGGTTCATGGTACTCATAAAAATCTACAACATTGAATATAGGTGAAATATCCATATCATGCGGTAACTCCACTTCATATGTATTCCCTAAATCAAATATCTTCAAGATCTTACAAGGTCCAAACTTCCTCATCTTTATCTTGTTATACATTATAAAAAGAAACCTCCCTTTCTTTAGATACCAACACTTCATCCCCTACTTGGAATTCCTTATATCTCCTCTTCATATCTACTTCTTCAGTTATTTCCTCTTCCAAATTACTGACATCTTCAATATGTTGACCTCTTCTTTGGGTTGTCTCCATAGGTTCAAGTCTAGTTGAAATCTCTCACAACATGTCCAACACAACTAGATCTACTTCTCTCCTTCCAGCTCTAGCATTTCCTCTTCGAGCCATCTTCTAAAAATTATCTATAATTATGGGTGAGATAATATTTCTGTCATCCCACAAAAAATCAACCTATGATTTTGTAAGCTCAGGAACCACTATCTACCTCAATAGAATTAAAAAATTTCTCCAATACCACTTGATGTAGTCAAGGACAGAGGATAGAGGGAAATTAAAGAGTTTAGTCCAATCCTTCCAACAAGAGTCAAACAACAAAATTAATACGGAAAACATAGGTGATAAAATGAAAGATCAACCCTTTTATTATTAGAGAATCAAATACAAAGGATTTGCAACATGTAGTTATACACTCTAGGTGTACAAGTCTATCTTTTGTACCTTTTGTAGGTTATCTTTTTATTCTATCTATTCTAAAACTATAGATATTTATAGATGTTTCCTTCTTCTATATCTTCTATGTTTTCCTAAGAGATTAATTACAAGAGTTTATAAAGCCTATACAAGCCACAAGGTTGCCTAAGAAAGATTGCATTCCTCAATGAAGAGAAAATATATTACAAATATAAGCGACAACCCAAATCATAAGGATCTTCTTGTAATTAATTTGTAATATTAAATGTGATCCCTCAAGTACATTGGCCACAAATTTCAAATCATCAATAAATGCACCATTAAGCTTCACCAAACTAAAAATCCCTTCGTAGGATTGGGAAATACAAACTAGCCGTGAAACATGAAGAATAATTAAGTCTCACCAAGAATCTACAAGATCTCATACATGAAGAAACTAAATTGGATGCAAACCTAGGAGAATTTTTAGGTAGAGACCATGAAAATTCTAATAGGTTCACAGCTACAAAGTATCCAAATTGTTTGAAGACTGAAAGAAACATGAAGACTTGTAGGAAAATAGAAAAATAGATTTTTTTTGTTGATGCAAGATTTTCAAGAACCCAATACGCTTTTGTATCACCTCTGCTCATTAGTATCAATAGGTTTGTCAATTATATATTTTACATATGATTCAAGTAGAGTATAATCTACTTCATAACCCATCGACATGATCCAAGAAGTTCTTGGGTCAACTACCTCAACTAGAAAATATCAGTTTCAACCATGAAACAAATATTGTCTTTATACCTCTCCACAATCTCCCTTTATGTTCCATGCTTTCTTAGTTTGTTAGTCCAAAAGCTAGGTTGTATTATATTTTCATTGAACTCTTTTAAGACAATATTTGCACAAAGGCATTATAAGGACCTAGTTTGAGTATGAACAATCATGTTTTGTTATGTCTTGATTATAAAAACAAGGACCGATTAACTAATATTGCCTATGGATTAACTAATCAATTTTTATATTATTCATACTCTCATGGATGATGGAAATGTGAATATGTTTTGGCAGCTAAGAAAACCCTTTCCTAAAAGAATGAATTATTATATAGATTTTTTATTGAAAGTAGGATGATGAGATAATTATATGTTATAAAAATTTCATGTGCTACTAACCGTCATTTGTAGGACTAAGCCATTTAGGTATTGAAGAAGCTGACAACAAAAAGGATAGAAGTATGGTATTGGGCACTTAGTCATTTTTCACTAAGTGTTGCCATCAATGCCAAAGGGGGAGATTGTTGGAAAGTGGCCTAATAGGTATAACATATATGTTGTAATTTATGGAAACACTACTTATTAGCATGACCCCTTGGTGCACATACCAATTTTGGATATTCTGTCTGGAAAAATGACTAAGTCTAGGAAGCAGTTGCACAATTTTTCCTAGTGCACATAGTATGCAAAGAACTAAACCTTGTGAGATTAGAGGATGATCTATGAGATATATTAGACCTTAAGGGAAGGTCTCTTTCATTTTGGAGTTGAATGGAGAGAGTTACAACTTGATGAAGTTATGCAAAGACATTATAACAATCTAACATGGAAGATGAGTGGTTGCGATGTTTATAGGAGCAACGTTTTGATTCCAGAGGTGATGCCTTGTATTTTGTTTGGGTTCTACCCTATCTTTGTGGATGTATAATCATTTACTATGTATATACTATTTTCTTATATGTTGGGCATGTTTCTTGATGTATTTATGAGCCGACTAGAAATATTATGAGATCGAGTATATATATGAAGAGGTTTTGAGTTTCAAAGGTGTATGAAGTAAAGCAATGAACCTATGATGATTGAGTAAGGTGGAGATTTTGTGATTATTGTTGTGAGCTTAAACTAGAACTAATTTATCATAACGGATGTTGTTACAGTTCATTTTTGTTGTTGTAGAACTCTTTTGTAATACTGGACAGTAAGTCCTTTGTATGAGAAGTGAGCTCCATTTTGTATTCACCCCTAACAGGGTTTATCCTCTAATAAGGACATGTACTATTATAATATTCTTCTCCTAAAAGGTCAAGGTCTCCTAATAGGGACACAATAATTTTAGTGCATCATTTGTGGATACCATCCCCACTAGGGTTTTCCCTTAACTGGGGTTTCATTAAGAACAAATCATGGTGTTATGAGTTATTTACTTTATGTGTATATTCTTCTTATTTCATTTATTTCATTCTTAAGTTTGAATTGGTTTATAAATAATAAAAGTGTTGCAATACTATTTTACCCCCCTCTCAGTATCGCTTGATCCTAATAGAAGGTAGCATTCCTAAAGATTTATATGATAGAATGGAAGTGATAAAGTAGTTATCCCTTGAGGAAGATGATAAAATAAGGGTAAAGGCTGTTAGAATAACTGAGAGGGGGGTGAATCAGTTATCCACTGTCCCAAATACAAAATGTATATCCAAAAACAATTTAAACAAATTTCTGCAGCTCGGTAACATATAATAGTAAACTGTCTGTGCTTTTATTGATTACCAGTCAATAACATAAAGTAACTACTGATCAAATCTAATATGCAACATGTAAAGTATGATATCCAACAATCATCACAATCAACACATAACACAAAAGATTTAACGTGGAAACCCTGTAAAGGGAAAAACCACCTAGGACCGGCAACCCAAAAATTGTTCACTCTTCTGAAGTGAGGTCAGTGAAGACCCAATCTTGTTAAAGGTTACAAAACACACTATAAGGTGTGACCTTATTAGAGGATTTAACACTAATCATTGTCATCCAACCAGCATTCACTATGGGGTTGACAGGATAACAAATGTGCATTCTATGAATGACATTACAAGACTTTCAAGTCCACTTGGTTAAGAGATTTATTTGATTACAATGGTTAAACTGTAACATCAGTTGATTTGATTACAATACAACTTCTATTGCAGATGTTCAAATCTATTCTTAAGCTCATAAAAATATTTGATCAATATATCAATTCTGTTTCAATAATATTCAGTAACTTACTATCCATCGGTAAAAACTCTCTGATGCTCGGTAATCTCTACAGTTCGGTTCTCCTTAACTAGTTTGATTAGGCATGCATGAAGCTTGCTCACGTGATATCTCTGCAGTATTCTTTCCTCCAGCATAAGTTTCATAATGAAACCCAGTCTCTTAAATAGACAAGTAAACCATTTTCTTTTCATCCATTGGATTTTGCCGCTTAAACCTTCCTTGGCTGATGTGTCAGTAACATGTTTCAAATCTGTCCTTTAGATCTTCCTTGAATTTTTCTAGTCATTGATCTCATAACAAACTTTATCTTTCACTCCGTGATCATACACTTTATAGCTCATCAACTTCTGTCAGCTAAACAAATCATTTAGTTCTTTTTTTCATTCTCAGTTAACAAAGAAATGTGTGGGTGAACACAAGATCAGTTTATACTATGCTCGGTATACACTACACTACTCATTGTAAACTGGAATGCTTCATTAACTGACAACATTGTTTTGTAACATTTTTCTCCCAACTTCATAAAAGATTAATGTAACATAATCAAGTCAACAATATGAAGTCATAGAATCATCAATAAGTTACCAAAGGTAATCCTTATCCTCATCTGTCATATCCATCTTCCTCCATGTAGATATCTCAGTTCTTCATCTTTCTCTTCTCTTCTATAGATGTGTTAGATGTTTGCAACTCCATGATAAGTATTGTCAAAAACTAGTTGACATCAATGCCAACATAAAACTGATTCAATTATCTTACATAACAATTCTGTGCTCGGTGATATCTAATCACTTGAAGTTCTTCAATCGGGTTCTCAATTAGTTTTAGTTCATCAATCTCTCCCTTTGGCATTGATGGAAACTCAAGCAATATGAAGTATACCATGCACATACCAAACATGTATTTTACAACTCTGTAAACAAATGCTGTAGCACGGTAAGCTCTCCCTTAGCTTAATATCTTTAATGACTACGTTACATAACAACATTGCAATGTGTAGACTATCTTCTACAGATATGATCTTTAGCAACTCTCAGGTTCCTTTTGTTTATCTCTCCCTAAAATAGATGTTCCTATATTCTCCTTAGTTATCATATTATTTATCTCTCCCTTTGACAACAATTCCAAAGAAAGAAATAACCATACAACTCTATAGTAGCCATGTAACTCTCTGTTGTCCAGTGCATTCACTGTATCTCTGTATACTATTATGCAAATTTGTTCCAGTTCTTCACAACTTTCACAACTTTAGACAGAAATCCAAAGTGTGAACTATGCTGCATCAACATGAATGATCTTCTAATAAGATTAGGCTGATGCAACCTCCAGATCACATTAGTGATCGGTAGACAGGGGATGGACCCCAAGTCTAGTCCTCAAGTATTCAAATGTATCTTTTGGTAGAGGCTTTATAAATATGTCTACAAGTTTCTCTTTAGATGTAACAAATTCAAGATTCACTTGCTTCTCCTGCACTTGTTCTCTTAAGTAGTGATACTTGATAGATATGTGCTTTGTTTTAGAGTGTATCACTGGATTCTTTGAAATTTTTATGGCACTAGTGTTATCACAATATATAATCACCGGCTCAGTGATTATCTCATTCATTCCTTCTAACATTGCTTGATATATGCAATATTTGAATAGTTTGTAGCATCAGCAACATACTCTGCTTTAGCTATAGACTGGGAAATACAAGACCTTTTCTTACTTGTCCCACCAAAGAAAAATGCTCCTCCGATTGTGCCTTTTCTATCATCCACATTTCTTGCCTAATCAGCATCAAAGTATACTTTAAGTTCAAAGTTTCCTTCCTTAGGATACCATAATCCATAATCCTCTGTCTTCTTCAGGTATCTTAATATTATCTTTTTAGCAATCATGTGTGACTCCCTAGGATTTGTAGAAAATCTTGCAACAATCCCCACAACATGTGTTATATCTGGTCTACAGTGTACTACATACATTAACTTATGAATCATTGATCAGTACAGTGTCTGGTTCACCTCTGTAGTTTCATCTTCTTTAGTCAATTTTCAGCTTGTGACCATTGGTGTTCCAACTAGTTTAGCATCTTCCATGCCAAATGTTCTCAGTATTTCCTTTATATACTTGGATTGTGTGATGAATATCCCATCACTTTGCTGAATAACCTATAGTCCTAGAAATAACTTAATCTATCCAAACATAGACATTTCAAACTCTTTTCTCATCTCATTAGAAAAGGATTTACATATGTGATCTTGACCTCCAAAGACAATATCATCCACAAATATCTCAGCAATTAGAATAGTATCATCAGTATCTCCTTTCATATACAAATTGTTGTTCTCACTAGTTCTAATAAATCTAATACTTAACAAATAATTATGTAGCCTTTCATACTAGGCTTTCAATGCTTACTTTAAACCATACAAAGCTTTATGTAATCTACATACCATGTCTTTCTTGTCTGGATCAATGAACCCTTCTAGTTGTTCTATGTAGACTTCTTCTTCAAGTATCCCATTCAGAAATATAGACTTAACGTCCATTTGATAAACCATAAATTTCTTATGTGCTACATAAGCCAGTAACATTATGACTCCTTCTAGTCTAGAAACAGATCCAAAGGTCTCACCATAGTCAATTCCTTCCTCCTGTGCATACCCCTTGCAAACTAGTCTGGCTTTATTCCTTGTAACCTCTCCATTTTCATTCAGCTTGTTTCTGAAGATCCACTTAGTAACGATAACATTCTTATCCTTAGGTCTAGGTACTAAGGTCCATGTCTTGTTTTTCTCTATCTGTTCAATCTCTTCATTCATTGCATTAATCCATTCTTCATTCTCGAATGGAACTTTAAAATTTTTTGGTTCATATTCACAAACTAAGCATGTACCTTGTCTTGACTTACTTCTCGTTTGTATGCCAGCTTGCTTGTTGCCAATAATTTGGTTCTCAAGATGATGTCTTCTGACAAATCTTGCCAGTATCCAATCTCTTCTTTCTTGTTCAGGTTCATTTGCCTACTCGGTAGGTCCTTCCTGCTCATCAGTTTCTCTTTCCTGTCCCTCAGTGTTGTTTTCCTGCTGACCGGTTGTCACTATCTGTGGCTTCAGTAGATACTTTGGATGCTCAATGTATGTGAATCTACCATAGTCTTCCGATTCTTTTGTGCTTTCTTCTAAATTCTTGTCATCAAACTCATCAACCCTGACATTAGCACTTTCTATCATTTTATTTGTAACTTTATTTAGACACTTATATGCTTTTCTTTTAGTGGAATAACCAAGAAATATCCCTTCATCACCTTTTGAGTCAAACTTTCCATTTCTTTCATCTTTCAGAATAAAGCATTTACTTCCAAAAATTCTAAAATAACTTACAGTGGGTTTGTGTCCAAACCATAATTCATAGGGTGTTTTGTTAGTGTCCTTCTTCAACTGTACTTAGCTCAAAACATAAACAATTGTGCTAACTGCCTCTCTCCAGTATGTATGTGCAACATTTTTCTCTATCTTTTAATACCATTCTACTAAGGTGTCCTCGGTGCAGAGACCTATCTTTTAATACCATGCTCATTACAAAAGTTAGTCAATTCATCAGAAATAAATTCACCACCTCGGTGAGATCTTAAGCATTTCAATTCTTTACCAGTCTCTTTCTCTACTTTTTCTTTATACCACTTGAACATCTTAAATGCCTCTGATTTTTCTTTCAAGAATATGACAGTCATCAATCTAGTATAGTCATCAACAAAAAGAATGAAATATCTATCACCATAATAACTCTGAGTTCTCATAGGACCACACAGGTCGGTGTGAACTAACTCAAGTATTTTCTTTGTTGAATAATCTTTGCTTTTGAAACTAGATTTTGTCATTTTACCTTTTTGACACTCATGACACATAACATGATCAGGCTTAGATAAGTTAGGTAGACCTCTAACCTTTTTCTTTTTACTGATTTTAATCATGTTATCAAAGTTCACATGACATAACCTTTTATGCCATAACCAAGCATCTTCATTTTTCATCATTAAACAAGAAGACTCATCATTGTTAAGATAAAACAAGTTACCTTTCAATTGTGCCCCTATTCCAACAAGTCTTCATCCATCATCAAATATTTTTACTTTCTTTCTCTCAAAAGCAACTCGGTGACCTGAATTGTTCAGATGTGCCACACTTAGTAGATTAGAGTTTAGTCCATCTACCCAATAAGCATTATCACATTGGATTCTATCATTTATCAGCAAGGATCCCTTTCCTCTAACCATGCAAGGTATATCATTACCCATTTTTACAGATCCTCCATTATATTGCTCAAGATGATTAAATTTTTCCTCATCACTAGTCATGTGATGTGTACAACCACTTTTTATGATCCATGTATCATTTTTATTAACCTTAGAAATTAGTGTTGTTTCTACATACCTTTCTTCTTCCTCAGAATCATCCTTCATAGAAACAAATACTACCTCTACATCATCATCTGAATTGGAATCAAATTCATTTTCTTCTGCAATGTAACATACCTTTTTTCCTTTGTTAATGTTGTCTTGGTTGTCTCTGTTGTAGTGTCAGTAACTTTTGTTGTCTCTTCTCCCATAGCTTCCTTCACTAGATCGGTCCTTGTTTCTATCATCTTCCTTCCTGTTTGGACATCTACCAGCAATATGACCAGCTTCTTTGTAGCTAAAACATGCTAAAGGTAATTTGCCTCTATATCTACCTTTTCCTTTAGGTAATCTCCTGGCCATAAGAGCTTCAAGCTCATCAAGTTCATCATCAGTATTTCTATCACTATCATCCTTATTATTTCTACTACTAGACTTACCAATCTTCAAAGAAGTCATAAAAGTAGATTCAATAGTTGGTACAACACTATTACCATAGTTGTTCAGTTCAAATGTTAGCTTTCCAATCAGATTATCAAGAGTGAGAGTACTGTTAGGTGCTGACCTATTTTCATGAATTGTAGATATTCTAATGGCATAAATAGGCAATAAGGTCCTTATAATTTTGCTTACCATAGTGTCTTCATCAATAACTCCATTAGATGCTCTAATAGCATGAACTACCTCCTTTATTCTATTTGTGTACTACACAATGTTTTCTCCTTCTTTCATCTTCATATCATCGAATCTTCCTTGTAGGCTTTTGGCTCTGGCTCTCTTGACATTTGCATCACCACTATAAACTTGAGCAATTTTATCCCACATATCTTTAGTAGTAGTGCAATCTTTAATATCTTCAAACTCGGCATTTGTTAGAGCAGCAACAATCTCCATCATAGTAATGTTATGCTCATGTCTATCTCTTAGTTGATCTAGAGTCAAAGGTCTAGTGGGTAGTGCAATGTAGCCATTCTCTAATAGTGTGAGGGTAGAATTCCCAATTCCAAATATATGCATTTTCATTCGGCTTTGCCATATTGTAAAGTTGTCCTTGTTCAGCTTTAGCATGTCCCTCTTATACATTTTGTGATCTTTATGTTGAAGTCCTTAAAAGTCTATTCCAAGAAACCAATACACTCTGATACCAATTGTTAGAATAACTGAGAGGGGGGTGAATCAGTTATCCACTATCCCAAATACAAAATGTATATCCAAAAACAATTTAAACAAATTTCTGTAGCTCGGTAACATATAATAGTAAAATGTCTGTGCTTTTACTAATTACCAATCAATAACATAAAGTAACTACCAATCAAATCTAATATGCAACATGTAAAGTATGATATCCAAAAATCATCACAATCAACACATAACACAAGAGATTTAACATGGAAACCCATTAAAGGGAAAAACCACCTGGGACCGACAACCCAAAAAATTTTCACTCTTCTGAAGTGAGGTTAGTGAAGACCCAACCCTGTTAAAGGTTACAAAATAGACTGTAAGGTGTGACCTTGTTAGAGGATTTAAAACTAACTGTTATCATCCAACCAACATTCACTATGGGGTTGACAGGATAACAAATGTGCATTCTATGAATGACATTACAAGACTTTCAAGTCCACTCGGTTAAGAGATTTATCTGATTACAATGGTTAAACTATAACAATAGTTGATCTAATTACAATACAACTTCTATTGTAGATGTTCAGATCTATTCTTAAGCTCATAAAAATCTTTGATCAATATATCAATTCTATTTCAACAATATTCAGTAACTTACTGTCCCTCGGTACAAACTTTCTGATGCTTGGTAATCTTTGCAGTTTGGTTCTCCTTAACCAATTTGATCAGGCATGCATGAAGCTTGTTCACGCAATATCTTTGCAGTATTCTTTCCTCCGACAAGTTTCATAATGAAACCCTAGTCTCTTAAATAGACAAGTAAACCATTTTCTTTTCATCCATTGGATTTTACCGCTTAATCTCCATCACTGATTTTTCCGCTTAAACCTTCCTCAGCTGATGTGTCAGTAACACA
Organism: Chamaecyparis obtusa; assembly: GCA_027943335.1. Taxonomy (NCBI): domain Eukaryota; kingdom Viridiplantae; phylum Streptophyta; class Pinopsida; order Cupressales; family Cupressaceae; genus Chamaecyparis; species Chamaecyparis obtusa. The sequence goes on along the minus strand of BSBK01002822.1, from coordinate 1,210,875 downwards.
TTTCAAATCTATCCTTTAGATCTTCATTGAATTTTTCTAGTCATTGATCTTGTAACAAACTTTATCTTTCACTCCGTGATCATACACTTTATAGCTCATCAACTTCTATCGGCTAAACAAATCATTTAGTTCTTTTATTTATTCTCAGTTAACAAAGAAATGCTTCGATGAACACAAGCTTATTTTATACTATGCTCGGTATACACTACACTGCTTGGTGTATACTGGAATGCTTCATTAATTAACAACACTGCTTTGTAACATTTTTCTCCCAACTTCATAAAAGATTAATGTAACATAATCAAGTCAACAATATGAAGTCCTAGACTCATCAATAAGTTACCAAAGGTAATCCTTATCCTCATCTGTCATATCCATCTTCCTCCATGTATATATCTCGGTTCTTCATCTTTCTCTTCTCTTCTACAGATGTGTTAGATGTTTGCAAGTCCATGATAAGTATAGTCAAAAACTAGTTGACATCAATGACAACATAAAACTGATTCAATTATCTTACATAACAATTATGTGCTCAGTGATATCTAATCACTTGAAGTTCTTCAATCAGGTTCTCAATCAGTTGTAGTTCATCAAAGGATATAGAAAAAATGTTTATTGTGATATCATGAAAAGAACATGATATAATTCTTAAGGCAATTAAGCTGCTATTGAGGTCAAGGGAAAGACTAATAAAGATAATGGGGAGAAAGTATGAGGATGTGATAGAGGAAACTAACAAGGCTATAGATAAAGTAATAGTAGAGATAGAACCTGTGAAATAAAATCCCTCCAAGCCCACTAAAGATTCTAAGCCCAAAACTATTTTGATTGGTGAATCTTCAATGTCTGCACAAGCACAAGTTGAACCTTCTAAGGATGAAAGTGATATTAATCAATTCTACAGTACAGTGAAGCAGCCAGATTTATTTTTGTAGATATACTTTTGTCTTTGGACACTTCACACGATGTTGGTGATGCTTTTCAAGGGAATGTTGACACTATTCCTAAGATAGATGGAAGTAATGCACAAAGTACAACAAATGTCATAGATCTTGGCACATTGACTGAAATGGAAATGAAAGAAGTTATGGCCGAAGGAAAGAAGGATATTGAAATTGAGGTTGGAACTAAGAAAGAAACAAAAGTACCTATCTATGTTCTTGTTTTTACTCCTATTAAGGATAATTATATTTCTACAACTTAATTTTTGGCAAGAGACAATAAGTCTCTAATTGCTAATGTTGATTAAATGGATGAGGATGAGCTAATGAAGCTATCTCTTATGGCCTTTGCTGAGGATAAGGAAAGATCTAAGTAGAAAAATGAGAAAAAGGTCAGAGTATTAGACAGGGTAGTCGAAAAAATTAATAAACATTTACCTATACCTCTCACCCTCCAAGGTAATGATGCAACAAATTTTTTGGTAAAAATCCTTGATGACCTTGATATGCACTTCACTTCTGTAGAGAAGGCCGCAACAATGAAGGTTGAGAAGGAATACATGGAGAAAAATTTAGAGGAGGTATGAAAGTCAATAAAGTGGGATATAGGAATGTTAGAGACCACTATCTCTGGAATTAGGACTTTCATTGAGTATGGGAAGAAGATATGCAACTACTATATAAATCCTTCTAGGTATGTCCAAAATGTGGTGGACACAATTCACAATAATGAGAAGACATTGGATAACTTGGCGAAGAATTATGGGTCCTCCTCACAATTAGTTACTAATTTGGATAAGGAAGTGTCCAAATTGTTGGACAAAATATTATGCTGCAAACTAAGAAATCAAGAGTGTTGGGAATATTTGGTGAGTTGAGGAGTTTGATAACTCCTAAACTATTGATTTTGGAGAAGCACCTTGAGGACATGGAGACAATGAATAAATATCTTCTTGGAAATATACCTATAGTAATAAAGGATGTTGATATCTCATCCTTTTCTTTGAATGATTTAATCTAGACTGGTCATACCTTGAAGATGACATGGGAAGTAGATGCAAAGGTCTAGGAAACCTCCTTCCAAGACATACTTCACATGGTGTAAGTTTTTTTATGAGCGGTCCTAAATTGTTACCTTGTATATAGATAAATGTTTGTATATACCTTTTCCATTGATGTCAAAGGGGTAATAGTAGTATTGAAAAATATATAAGGGGTGTATAGATAGTATTTTAGCATTGGACACTTAGTGATTTTTCACTAAGTGTTTCTGTCAATGCCAAAGGGGGATATTGTTGGAAAGTGAGAAGTGTATTACATGTACATATGTTGTCATTTTGGCAACACATACCTCTGTGATGGTCTCCTAAAGTGGAAATAAGTTTTTGGTAATCAGTTAAGTGAAAAATGCCTAAGTATAGAGACAGTTTCCATAATACAGTCATACTATTTTGGTCAGCGAGCATGCAATAATTGTCTTTATGGTTTACAAGCATAGAGATATTTTCTATGGGATATAATAAAGATTCTTTTGTGATGTCTTGAATTTTTTCTTCTTCAAAACAAAGTTACCGGCTTCTAAAGTTGTGCAAGTACAGTATGCAGAGAAAACATGGCATCTGAGTAGATGCGACAATTGGGGTAATAACATAAGATATTTTTGTGATGTGATTTATGATTTATGATTTATGATAGATACTCACCTATCTTTGTGTGTGTACATTCACATGATATCATTTTACTATGAATGAAGTGTAAGGCATGTTTTGTGAAGAATTAGTGAGATGACTAGGAAATTAAGTTGATTGGGTGTATATATATTAAGGTTTTAAGTTGTGAATATGTGAAAGAGGATGGATGGAAAATTTGTGATGACTGATTAAAGTGGAGATTCTTTAATTATTGTTTCAAGCTTAATTTATAACTAATTTGGCATAGCAGATAATGTTTTAGTTCATTTTTGTTGTTGCAAGACACTTTTTGTAATACTAGACAGTGAGTCCTTTGTATGAGCAGTGAGCTCCATTTTGTATTCACCCCTAATAGGGTTGTAGAACCCTAACATGGTATGTACTGTAAAAAGGATGTGTACTAATGTAATATTATTCTCATAATAGGTCAAGGTCTCCTAACAGGGACACAATACTTTTAGTGCATCATTTGTGGATACCATCCCCACTAGGGTTTTTCCTTGGCTAGGGTTTCCTCAAGAACAAATCATGGTGTTATGAGTTAATTAATTTATGTGTATGTTATTCTTATTTAAGTTATTGCATCGGTAATTTTGAATTTGTTAGAAAAGGTTACAAGTGATGTAATACTAATTCACCCCCCCTCTCAGTATTCCTTGATCCTAACAAAGGTAAAATTTGGTACCTAAGTAATCCGTTTTGGTGTCTTAGGATTCTTCTTCCTTTTGGTCTATTGAGATAGAGGAACTCAATTAAGATCCCACAAAAGAATAAAAACCAAGCTCGTAGGCCCTGATCCCCTCACAATGTTTATCCTCCTAATTCCCATATTCACTCCCTTGAGGATGAGTTACCTAGCTACCCACATATTATGGAAAAGTTTGATAGTTTGTGTGTTCTCTATAATAGAAAAATTTGATCATAAAGTGGTTACTAGTGCAGCTTTACACTATCAAAAAGAAGATAACAGACTTGAGGCCTTGGTTGAAGCCAATGCTAGGGTAGGGAATTGGTCATATGATGTCAAAGATACCAGAACATGGGAAGTAGTGAATGAGCTTTTAATTAAGCTAGATAGTTTGGCTTGTATTGAGGATCAAGTTAGGAAACTCTGGGAGTTGATTCCTTCTGAAGAAGAAAAGAAATAAATATTGTATGCCATTGATTATGTTAAAAATAACAAAGATGCTCTTAATAGAAAGCTAAAAGATATTCTTTATTTTAGCAAGGATATAATGAAAAATATATATTGGTCTCTCCCTCCAAATTGTTCAAGGTAAACTTGGGCAGAAGTAGGAAAAAAGGATGACACTGTGACATGCCTTCCTTCCAAATTTGATATTTTTTATGAGGTTATAGATTATTTTTGTGCCTATCTACCCTAGTTTTTAGTCTTAAACTTTCAAGATCACTCCAACTATTCCTGATCTTCCCAAAAAAGATCCAAAAACTTTGTATCCTATTCCTGCACATGGAAAATAGAGAAATCATTTTGATAAAATGGGTGTACCTTGGTCAAAATCCCATTTAGGAATCAACCTTAAAAATTATTTGAAATTGCATAAATAAAGTATGTAAAATGGTAAATTTTAGATTCACCTTTTATAAACCCTCACAGAAAAATGTAGAAATTACTCATACCCATGAAGATTATTGAATTTTATTGGTATCAAGGAGTTGAGATTGATTTGTAGAATAGGAATTAAAGATTTACTCATGAATGCATGGATCTATGAATGTCATTCCTTGATCTTCAATTTGGATATGCTTGTTAATCACTTGCAATGAAGGAGAGATAAATGTAGATGGATGGAAGGATATTTTTTCTTGATTGAGAATTCCTATGTTTGGCCATTGTGGGAGAGGATATGTTTTCAATGGAGAAGACCACATTGGAATGAACTTGAGTCAATTAGAGAAAATATTTCTTGGATGCTTTCCTTCAAATATTCCTTCCAATTGCTGAATTTCTCTTTATTGCTTGATTTCTCTGGAAAACTTAATTGTGAATGCTTGAGTATAGTTCTTGATCACAAAATGAGGAGTGATATAGTGTTTTTATACCTCTTCTACCATTTTAGAATTAAAATTTATTCAAGACCAACCATTAAATATTTTACTCCATTAACATTGCAACACATGGCCTCGAGCCAAATCTAGGCTCAAACCCAAGGGTATAGGTTGGCATCGAGCCAAATCTTTTCCTCCATCAACCTATACCTTGGGTTTTGGTCTAGAATTCAAACTGGGTGTTGTGATGGTACATAAGAAGTAGGAAAAGAGGAATCAAGTCTCTAGGATGAAACATAATGGACATGTAATCTTTAAATCACCAAAATAGAGCCTAATAGAGCATCCAGTTGTGAGTGATAACTTTTTAGGATAGTACAATTGATATTGGGTGATTCACGACTTCAATTCAAATATGGACTTCATTGTAAGATTTTCCCGATGAAGCTCATGTCACCATCTTGAAAGATCAACCTACACAAGCTGATTCATGTCTCACCCCCTTATACTTTAATCATTCCATACCATAATTATAAGGGAACAAATTATACTCAAGAAAGGCTTAATTTTGGTAAGATTTCCTTTGACTGTAATAGTTTAAGGAATAGAAACATGTTGCTTCTTTGTTTTTCTTTATATTCTATTTTGGGGCTCTTTGTACTCTTTGATTTCTATGAGACCATGGGAGAGATCTCATCCAAATGAAGCAACATAACTATGATGAATTAAAAAATAACCCTATTATTTGGGCTATGCTTGGAGCAGGAAATGTGGCCAATTATATTGATGGAATGAAGGGTTTCAACCCATATTTGATTGAGAATTTTTCTAAAGCATAAGATAAGCAAGATATAAGCATTGGTGGGGACTCCTTGGTGTTCTAGATGCAACCTATTGTATTCTTTATTAGCCTAATTGCTAAATATATGACCCTTCCAAATAATTCCAAAGGAAATTAAAAGAATAATTTTAAGAATTTCTTGCATCATAGGGAAAAGATTCCTTAGCTTCAGAATGACTTAAACATGGAAGAAATTTCAAGAAAGTGGAAGAATGTGGCACAATTTCTCATTAGTTTTATCACATTGGAATTTATTATTAAATGCTTTCACTCTCATATATTTCTAATGCTAATTCATATTTAGCATGACTTTAAACTTAATTTTGCTTTTTGGATTCTCTCTTCACTATCTCAGTCTATTGACAATAGAACGATTCAATGGGGGTTTCTTCTACATGAAGAGCTCATACTTAGATTATATAATTTCCATTTAGTTTTCTCTCATAGTTAAGGTCATAATCCCTCCCCTATTGTGAACCCCAATTTTTTTCTTGAGCTCTCCAACCAAAAATATGTGAAAGGTGCCTCATCGTCCACCCTTAACACTTCAACCCTTATTTATTTGGCTAGAATTAACCCTTAGAGAAAGGAAAAAGTGAAAAATATGGGAATAATAAAAATGTGATCCCGAAGTAAGCCCATTTGGAGGGCACCAGTTAATATCCCACAAAAGTACAAAAACCAAGCCCTTGGGACCTCATCCCCTCACAATATTTATCCACCCAGTTCCCATATCCACTCTCTCAAGCATGAGTTACTCATCTACCCATATATTATGAAATTTTTTGATAGTTTATGTGTTCTCTATAATAGATAAAATGTAGTCATTAGGTGGTTGCTAGTACAACTCTATAGTTCCAAAAATAAGATTAACAGACTTGAGGCCCTAGCTGAAGCCAATACTAGGGTAGGAAAATGGTCATATGTTGTCAAAGATACTAGAGCTTGGTAAGTAGTGGATTATATTTCAATTAAGATAGTTGATTAGGCTTGTATTGAGGAGAAAGTTAGGGAACTCTAGGATTTGATTCCCTATGAAGAAGAAAATAAATAAATATTATATGTCATTGATCATGTTAAAAATAACCAAGATGAGATTAATAGAAATCTAAAACACATTATTTATTTCAGCATGTTAGGAATAATAGTCCACAATACAATTGAGAGGGGGGGTGAATCAGTTGTATAACAGAATATTAAACTTTAATCTTTAAGCTCTTCAATATCATATCCAATGAACACAATGAATGCTAACACAAAAACACAATATTTTGGTTTCACGGAAAGCTTGTTAAAGGTAAAAACCCCAATGGGAATTAGTACCCACAAATGATGTACTGAGAGTATAGTAATCCTTGTTAGAAGATATAGCCCTGTTAGGAGCTTATTGAAACATTACAGTACGTAGTCCTTGTTAGAGGACAAACCCTGTTAGGAGTCAAGAACAAAAGAGGGCTCACTTCCCAAGGCTCACTACCCAAAGAAGGTTAAATCCACCTTCAAAACTCACTAGTTTGCAACAGGTGTATATAAAGAAATACACAATCTTTTGAACTGTTTTCTAGCAACTATCTTTGCTTGATTAGTTCCAACGAAGTCCACTAGTAAACCTCTACTCTACATACAATAGACACAAGCTCATAGCTTTTCCAAATTCTTTGTCACATTTATTCCATACATATCTTTTCCAAAGAAAAGACTCTGCATATATACCTTATTACAATTTACCATGATCAGGTTGGCCCACGAGGATTTCCTAATTACAAACAATTACATAAACCCTTGCTAAGATACACATGATATCTAAAAAAAGTCTACAATGATTACATTACAACAATTAAGGACCAACATCCTTAATTTATGCTTGCCAAACAAAACACACAGTTCATTCCCTGTGTTGGTTCAGAATAAGCCATCGCCAGAGCACACGCCATAGATCGATGATGTCACCAATCATTCCATACCTTGCGCTAACCAATAAACATCCTTTAGTACCTTTTCCATCATCCTTCAAGTTCGCATACCTTGAATCCAGATTCTCTGAAAGCTATAGCAAAAACCCAGAGACTAACTCTATCAATTCTCACTGTTAGACTCCAGTGACCAATCTTTACCAAAATAGTTGTAACTCTCTTAATATGAAACATCTAATGATGCAATCTTAGATATGAGATCACAACATCCACCTAAACTCTCATCTAACTTCACAGCATCTGCAATATCCACACAATGTCTGTACACTGTGATTACTAGTCTGGTTCCTTCATAGAAGCATATGTTGACATCAGTGACAAAACAAAAATGACAACAGTATGAGTGCCCATTCAGTAACGTAGTGATTAAACATATTGAATGTATCAATCACCACCCATGAATTAGCAATATCGAACACAAGGATATGATGGAAAAGACTTTGACTCTCCCTCTAGATTTCACAAGATGAACTTGAGAACAAGAAGGAAAAAGGGACATTGTAACTTTCCTTCCTACCAAATTTGAGCTTGTTTATGAGGGTATAGGTTAGTTTTATTGATATCTACCATAGTTTTTAGTCTAAAATTTTTAGAATCACTCTAACTATTCACATTCTAGCCAAAAACATTTGACATCTCTATAGCATGTTCCTACATACAAAAAACTAGAGAAAAGGTTGGCTAAATGCGTTTTACCTTGGTCAAAACCTCGTTTAGGAATCAACCTAAAAAATTAATTGAAATTGAATAAAGGATCTTGGATGCTTACCTTGGATTCATAATTGAAATTGGAGAAAATAGATCTTGGATGCTTAACTTCAAATATTGAATTCAATTTGTCAATTTCTATTTATTTCTTTATTTCTCTTGAAAATTTGATTGCAAATTCTTGATTATAGTTCTTGGTTACAAAATGAGGATAGATAGGGTGTTTTTATACATCATCCACCATTTCATGAGGATTCAAAATTAATCCATGCCAATCACCAAATATTTTTCTCCAATAACACCACGACATAGTGCCTCGGGCCAAATATGAGCTCAAACCCAAGGGTATAGGTCATCTAGGCTAGTCTATACCTAGGTATTAGTCAGCTGCGCTGACCTATACCTTACATTTTTGTCCAAAATTAAAACTAGGATCCAAAATGGTAGAGATGAAGTAGGGGAAGGGGAATCAACTTTCCAGGATGAAGCATCACAAACATCTGATCTCAAAATTACCAAAATGGGTCCTAATTGAGAATCCAATTATGGGTGTTGACTTTTTAGGATAGAACAACTTCTATTGGGTGATTGACAACTTCAACTCAAATGTGGACTTCATTGCAAGATGTGCCTAATGAAGCTCATGCCACCATATTGAGAGATCAACTTACACATGTTGATTAATGTATCAGCCCATAATACTTTAATGATTCTCTACAACAACTATAATTGAAATAATTATACAAAGGAATGCTTAATTTTGGTAAGATTTTATTTGATTGTATTAGTTTGAGGAATATAAATTCTTTTCTTCCTTTTGTAGTTGCTACAATCATTTGGGGCTCTTGAGCTCTCTAATTCATAGGTCACCATGGGGGATATATCAAAAAAACTAAGCCACATAACTATCAGGAATTAAACAATAACCCTATTCTTTGGAATATCCTTGAAGTGAGTAATGTGGCTAATTATATTGATGGAATGAAAGGTTTTGACCCAAATTTATCTGAGAATTTTACTAAAGCCTGGGATAGAGGTGTTGGTAAGAGACATTTCTATGAATAGTTTGTATGGTTTTATTGATGGAAACTATACATATTTCTCATGGTTACTTGACAAATTTTGTGTTTACTGAAGGTCAGATTGAATATTTGGCTAAGTATGGTAGAACAGGGGATAGTGTATAGTGATTGACAAAAGGATCAATATGGAAAGGTTTGGATGAATCTCAAGTTGTGAGTCTAGATGAATATTAAAAAATGTGTATATGATGTTATTATAGGATCACATTTGTTTATGTTAATATTTTCTTGAGTTATGAATATTTATGTATCAGGTTGACAATTAAGAGTGAAAAACAAGGACAGTTGGTTGTTGGATTAACGCGTGCTCTTAATAGATTAGTGATTCAATCAGTTTACTAGTTATAAATGGTCAAGATAACATATGAGAATGTATTCATGGTAATTATTGAGGTTAGAGTGTATTTTTGAGTATGGATTTGGTTGACATCTTACACGTTTCATGTTAAGTTCTTATGGCCTACCACTTAAGATATTATTTTTGTAATTGGATATATAAGCCCAAGTTTTTGTGATGATTTTAAGAAGTGATTGAAAAAGGATATGATTATAAGTAGAGAGATGATATGTTAACATGTTGTGTATGTAAATAACCTAATTTTAGAGGTTAGGTGATTGATTTTGTATTGTACTTAAATGGAACTATATAGGTAGTGGATGTTAATTCTCAGATCATATTTTTGGATTATAGTCCAAACATTTTGCATGGTAGTGAGCCTCTATATGTATTATAATTTGAGTGGTGAGCTCTAGCAAGTGGGCCTAAATTCAAGTGCATTCCACTTTTTACTATTTCCCTAAATGAGGTTATCATTAATTCTACAAAGATAATTGTGGGTTCCATCCCCATCCCAGTTTTTCTCCTAACATGGTTTCCATGCAAAAATCATAGTGTCATAATGTTGTGGATTTTGTTTACTTGTTTATGTTGTTTACTTTTATTTGGTTTTAGTTTATGGTTAAAGAATCAGATTAGTAAAGTTAAAAGTGTTAGAACATTGATTCTGTTAGAAAACTGAGAGGGGGGTGAATCAGTTAAATTAGTTATCTTACAGTCCCAAACTCTTAGATGTACTTTTCAAACAAATAATCAACTAGGTAAGATAAAATTAACAATTTTTCTTCTCATTTACCGAATACCAGTAAAATCAATATTGTATTTACCGATTAATCTAGATATGAAATGTGTAAAGTAAACTAACAATCCAATCACATCAAATAACACATAACATAAGGATTTTAATGTGGAAACCCTGCTAAGGGAAAAACCACCTGGGACCGGTAACCCAAAATATTTCACTCTTCTGAAGTGAGCTCGGTTAGGAGCCAACCCTGTTAAAGGTTACAATGCATGCTGCTAGGTGTGACTTGGTTAGAGGTTTTGTCACTAATAGTTAAATCTTGACTAGCATTCACTATGGGGTGAATAAGAAAACCATCAACATTTATAGAATGTCATATCGAAATACAAAAGACTATTAAGTCAACTTAGTTAAGAGATATTGTTGTAACAATGGTTAAACTGATACAATAGTGATTTGATTCAAATACAACTAATATTGCAAATATTTAGATCTATGCTAAGCTCAAAATACATCCTCTTATCAATAATCACTTCAATCCTCTATCACATTCAGGTCAGTCAACATTACTTTGATGCTTGATTATGCTTGCAATTCTACCCAGTTCTATCTGTAACCAGTTTGATTAGTAGTGCATGAAAAACTTCCTTTCACGTGATTTCTCTTGCATATTCAATAAGCTCCCATGCTCAACAATGAATCTCATGTCTCTTTAGATAGACGTGTAAATTGTTTTCATCTCATCCATTAGATTTCGCCTCTTAATCTCCATCGCCCATTTTTCCACTTCAAGCTTCCTCAACATATGTGTCATTAAAATATTTCAATCTCTTCCCTTTGGTCATCTCTGAATTTTGTCAGTCATGGATCTCATAAAAAACTTCATCTCTTATCTCAGAATCATACACAATTTGCCAGCTCATTAATTCAATCGGTTGTTATAACACTTAATGTTTTCATCCATACTCAATTAATACTGAATGTATCAGTGAATACTAACTTAGTTATTACTATCACTCGGTATACATTGTGATGGCTCGGTGTATACAAAAATATTCAATTACCGACCACATTGACTTGTTCAATTTTGATCTCTTCAACTTAATAGAATAATGTAACATGCTCAAGTCAACAATATAATGCCATAAACTCATCAATAAGATACCCAATGTATACCTTATCCATATCTATCATATCCATCTTGTCCTTATGTAGATATCTCATTTCTTAACCATTTCTTCCTTTTACAGATGTTCAAATATTTGTAACTATCATGATAAGTATAGTCAAAACTAGTTGACATCAATGACAACATATTGACTAATTCAATCATCTTACATACTACTTTAACAACTTGGTCACCTGCTAAATCTCTATCAATATATTCAATCAGTTGTAGATCATCAATCTCTCCCTTTGGCATTGATGGCAACATAATATGAAATATGTCATACCATACCAAACATCAGTTCTATAACTATATAGATAAATGTTGTAGCTTGGTATGTTGGACTACAACTGATTTGGAATTTGATTGAAGAATCTGTGATTGCAAGATCACTGAGGAGTTTCTGATTAGATATGTAATATGATTAAATCAGTATTATGTTGTCATTGATGTCAACTAGTTTGACAACACTTATCTTGTAAGTTACTATACCGACACATCTGAGGAAAGGTGAAAGAGATGAAGAACAGAGAAATCTACATGAGAAAAGATGTACATGATAGATGTACATAAGGAACACATTGAGTAACTTGTTGATAAGTCTATGACTTGATGATATTGACTTTATTATGTTGCATTCATCTATGATGAAGTATAGAGTTGAAAGACACAAAGCAGTGTTGTTGGTAAATGAAGCATTCCTAGTATACACCAACAGAGTGTAGTGTATATCAATCATAGTATTAACTGAGCAGTGTTCACCGATGCATTTCTTTGTTAATCGAGCATAACAAAATGTATTAAGTGATTATTTTAGCCGATAAGATTGATGAGCTCGCAAGAGTATAACATTGAGGTAATAGATAATGTTTGTTACACAGATCAACGACTAACAAAATTCAGGGAAGATCTAATGGAGAAGATTGAAGTGTGTTATTGACACAAGTACCGAGAAAGTTTGAAGCGGAAAAATCTATGAATGAGGTTAAGCGGCAAAATTTGATGGTGGAGAAGAAAATGATTTACTTGTCTATATAAGAGAACATAATTTCTTTATGAAAGAGGCCAAAAGAAGAAGAAGATACAGGAGTATCGCATGAACAAGGTTTTCATGTATTCTGATCATACTGGTTAGTAAGAACTGAGCTGTAGAACAATTATTGAGCTACAGAGAGCAATTATCGACGGATAGTAAGTTAATACAATATAGAATCTGAAGTGAATTATTGATCAGAAGGATTTGTATGGACTAAACATTGTTTTGTAATCTGCAATTGAAGTTGTATTAGGGTAGGTCATTTACTATTACATATTTAACCATTGTATACAGTTAAAATCTCTTAACCAAGTGGACTCTGAAAGTCTTATGATATATCATTCATAGAATGAACATTGTTATCCTGTTAACCCATAGTGAATGCTGGTTAGACGATAACTTCTAGTCTAAAATCCTCTAACAAGGTCACACCTAACAGTGTGTTTGTAACCTTTAACAGGGTTGGGTCTTAACCGACCTCACTTCAGAAGAGTGAACAATTTTTGGGTTGCCAGTCCCAGGTGGTTTTTCCCTTTACAGGGTTTCCATGTTAAATCTCTTGTGTTATGTGTTGATTGTGATATTTGTTTGTTATCATTATTTGCATATTACATGTTAGATTTGATTGGTAACTATTATAGTATTAGACTGGTAATCGGTAAAAGTATAGATAGTGAAAGTATTTAGTGCTTACCGATGAGCAAAAATTTGAGAATTTGTTTTGAATTATACATTTTGTTTTGGGACACTGGATAACTAGTTCACCCCCCTCTTAGTTATTCAAACAATTGGTATCAAAGCATTGGTTGCTTGGAACAGAGTTTTAAGGACTTAAGCATAAAGGTCTCAAGATGTATAAGAGGGAAGTACCGAAACTAAACAAAGAGAACTTCGTAGTATGGAAAAGTAGAATGAAGCTGCACATATCTAGAATTGGGAACTCTACACCAGAGCTGATGGAGAATGGCTACATGCAACTGCCCACTGGTCCCTTAACTCTTGATCAATTGAAGGACAAGCATGAACACAATGTTACTATGATGGAACTTTCTACTGCCTGTATCAACGAACTTGAAGATATCAAAAAGTCTGAGAGGCAGATTTGATGATATGAGAATGAAAGAAGGTGAGAACATTGTCCAATATCCAAATAGACTCAAAGAGGTGGTACATGCTATTAGAGCATCTGATGGAGTGATTGATGATGAAACAGTGATAAGAAAGATTCTCAGAACTTTGCTACCAGTTTATGTAATCAGGATTTCTGCAATTCATGAAACAAGAGCTACATCCAACCTTTTTCTTGACACTTTGATTGGTAAACTTACAACCTTTGAATTAAACAATTTTGATAACAGTGTTGTTCCTTCTGTTGAATCTTCTTTCATGTCTTCTCTAAAGATTGGAAAGTGTAGCATGAATAGTAAAAATTGTGATAGTGATGACAATACCAATGATGAACTTGATGAGCTTGAAGCACTTATGGCCAAAAGATTGCCCAAAGGAAAAGGAAGGTATAGAGGTAAGCTACCTTTAGCATGCTTTAATTGTAAAGAAGTTAGTCACATCACTGCTAGATGTCCACAGAAGAAAGATTATGATAGATCCAAAGACTGATCTGAAGGAAGCTATGGGAAAAGAGTCAACAGAGGCTACCAACACTACAACAGAGACAACCAAGATGAAAAAGGCAAAAAGGTATGTTACATAGCTGAAGATATTGAAACTAAATTTGATTCTGATGATGATATAGAAGTTGTATTTGTGGCTATGAAAGATGACTCAAAAGAAGAAGAGAAACATGAGGAGTCAACACTAATCTCTAAAGTAAGCAAAAATGATACATGGATCATAGACAGTGGCTATACACATCATATGACTGGTGATGTAGAGAAGTTTGATCATCTTGTTGAATATAATGGAGGATCTATGAGAATGGGAAATGATGCACCTTGTATGGTAAGAGGTAAAGGCTCACTAATGATCAATGACAGATTACAATGTGAAAATGCATATTGGGTAGATGGATTAAATTATAATTTGTTAAGTGTGGCTCAGCTGAACAATTCAGGCCATCGACTAGCTTTTGAGAGCAAAAAGGTGAAAATCTATGATGATGGAGGAAGACTTGTCAGAACCGGTACACAATCCAAAGGTAATCTATTCTATCTTGATATGGATCAATCTTCTTGTTTGTTAATAAAGGATGAAGATGCTTGGTTGTGGCACATAAGGTTATGCCATGTGAACTTTGACAATATGATCAAAATTAGTAGAAAGAGAAGAGTTAGAGGATTGCCTAACTTGACAAAACTTGATCATGCCATCTACCATGAATGTCAGAAAGGTAAGATGACTAAGTCCAATTTTAAAAGAAAAGACTATTCAACAAAGAAGATACTTGAGTTGGTTCATACCGACCTATGTGGTCCTATTAGAACTCAGAGTTTTTTTGGTGATAGATATTTTATTCTTTTTGTTGAGGATTATACTAGACTGGTGACTGTTATGTTCTTGAAAGAGAAATCTCAAGATTTCAAAATGTTTAAGTGGTATAAAGATAAGGTGGAGAAAGAAATCGAAAAGGAAATAAAATGTTTAAGATCTGATAGAGGAGGTGAATTTATCTCTGATGAATTTACTAATTTTTCTAATGAGCATGGAATCAAAAGGTAGGTATCTGCACCGAGGACACCTCAGCAAAATGGCATTGCTGAAAGGAGGAATAGGTCTATAATTGATTATGCTAGAACATTGATGATATAGAAGAATGTTGCTTAGACATATTGGAGGGAAGTTGTCAGTACAGTTGTGTATGTTCTTAATCGAGTACAACTGAAGGACTCCAACCGAACACCTTATGAACTATGGTTTGGACACAAACCTACTATAAGTTATTTTAGAATTTTTGGAAGTAAATGCTTTATTTTGAAAGATGAGAGAAATGGAAAATTTAGTTCTAAAGGAGATGAAGGAATATTTTTGGGATATTCCACTACAAGTTAAGCATATAAATGTTTGAATAAGACTACAAATAAGATAGTTGAAAGTACTAATGTTTGTGTTGATGAGTTTGATGATAAGTACATAGAGGAAAGTACAAAGGAACTAGAAGACTATGGTAGATTCACTTATAATGAACATCCAGAGTATCTACCAACACCACAAACTATGTCAACCGGTCAGTAGGGAAACAATGTAGGACAACAGACAACACAAACCGAAGAACGAGATGATGCAATATCTGCAACATGTGCAATATCTGGTCTACTATGCACAACATACATCAGTTTTCCAATCATTGATCTATATAAGGTCTGATTTACCTCAGTTGATTGATGATCCTTTGTCAATTTGCATCCTATAACCATCGGTGTACCTACCAGTTTTGAATCTTCCATGCCAAAAGTCTTCAACACTTGATGTATTTTGATTGTGTTATGAATATACCTTCACTTTTTTGTATAATTTTCAAACCTAGAAAAAATTTAATCTCTCCGAACATTGACATCTCAAGTTCCTTTCTCATTTCATCAGCAAATGATTTGCAAATATTGTCATGTCCTCCGAATATAATATCATCAACAAAAATTTTAGAAATTAGAATATTGTCATCAGATTCTCCTTTCAAATACAAATTGCTATTGTCCCTTGTCCTCACAAATCCAATACTAATACGATAAGCATGGAGTCTTTCATACCATTCTCTCAGTTCTTGTTTTAGTCCATACAGTACTTTATGTAATTTACATACCATGTTCCGTGATTTGGATCAACAAAACCTTCAGGTTGTTTTATGTAAACCTCTTCCTCAAGTATCCCATTCAGAAATGAAAATTTAACATCCATTTGATATACTTTAAATCCTTTATGTGCAGCATATGCAAGTAGTATTCTAACTCCTTCAAGTCTTGCAACTAGTGCAAAAGTCTCACCATAACCAATACCTTCTTCTTATGCATATCCTTTGCATACAAGTCTTTCTTTGTTTCTAGTCACTTCACCATTTTCATTCAACTTGTTTCTGAATATCCATTTAGTACCAATGTCCATGTTTTCTTTTTCTCTATCTATTCAATTTATTCATTCATGGCTTTAATCCATTCCTCATTCTCAAGTGCATCTCTAACATTCTTAGGTTAAAATTCACAAAATAAACATGTGTTTTTTCTCAACATACTTCGTGTCATCATGCCATCTTGTTTGTCTCCAATGATTTGGTTCTATGGATGGTGTCTTCTCACAAATTTAGCTAACACTTTCCATCTCCTCTATTCATCAGTCGGTGTAGATTCATTTTCTTCCTTGGTAGCAATTTCTTGTTTCTCAATGTCTATAGGCTAATGCTCAATGTCTTTATCCTGTCGCTTGGTGTTCTCAGTCTATTTCTCAGTAGCTCCAATTTTTTTCTTGGGTAGAGGATCAAGTAGCTCAATGAATGTATATCTACCATAGCCATCTGGTTCTTTCTTGCTTTCTTCATCATTTTTCTCAGAAAACTCATCAACTTTCACATTAGCACTTTCAATTATTTTGTTAGAAACCTTATTCAAACATTTGTATGCTTTCCTCTTAGTATAATATCCCAAAAATATTGCTTCATCACCTTTAGAATCAAATTTCCCATTTCTATCATCTTTCAGAATGTAACAATCTACTTCCAATTTTTTTGAAATAACTTACATTTGGTGTGTACCTAGACCATAACTCATAAGGTGTCTTGTTTGTATCTTTCTTTAGTTGTACTCAGTTTAATGTGTATAAAACAATGCTAAAAACTTCTCTCCAGTACATTTGGGCAACATCCTTTTCAATCATAAGTGTTCTAGCACAATAAACTATAGATCTATTCCTCCTTTTAGCAATACCATTTTGTTGTGGTGTTCTTAGTGTAGAAACATGTCTTTTAATTCCATGCTCATTAAAAAAGTTAGTGAATTCATAGAAATAAACTCACCTTCTCTATCAGATCTTAAGCATTTTAACTCTTTTCCACTCTCCTTTTCTACTTTAGCTTTATACCACTTAAACATTTTGAACAAATAACATAACTGTCATCATTCTAGAGTAGTCATCAACAAATAGAATAAAGTATATGTCCTCATAATAAATTTGATTTCTCATAGGACCACATAAGTTAGTATGAACCAATTCCAAAATAGCTTTAGATGAATATGTCTTTCTCCTAAAACTAGATTTTGGCATTTTTCCCATGTGACATTGTTTGCACATGACATGGTCAGGTTTAGATGAGCTCGATAAACCTCTTACTCTTCTTTTCTTACTAATCTTAACCATGTTGTCAAAATTTACATGACACAACCTTTTATCCCATAACCACACATCCTCAGTTCTAGCCATTAAACAAGAAGTTTCAACATTGTCAAGATAAAATAGATTACCTTTAGATTTTTCATGAGTACCGACCAGCTTTCCTATTTCATCATAGATCTTCACCTTCCTACTTTCAAATGAAACTCGATGACGTAAGTTATTCAACTGTGCTACACTCAATAGATTGTAGTTAAGTCCCTTCACCCAATATGCATTTTCACATTTAATCGTATTGTTCAGCATGATAGATCCTTTTCTTTTTACTTGACAAGGTGTATCATTACCCATCTTAATAGATCCTCTATTATAATATTCAAGGTATTCAAATTTATCCTCATCTCCAGTCATATGATGTGTACAACCACTATCAATAATCTATGTATCATTCGTACTAACTTTAGATATAAGTGTTGTTTCAACATACTTTTCTTTTTCTTCTTCTTCTTCTTCTTTCAAAGCTATGAATACCACCTCAACATCTTCATCAGTTTTGGTGTTGGTGTCATTATCATCGTCTCCAATAAGGTAACATGCCTTCTTTCCTTTACCTTTGTAGTCTCAGTTGTTTCTTCTGTCATACTATCAGTTGCCTTTGTGATCTCGGTTATCTCTTCTGTCAAATTCCTTTTCACCAGATCGGTCATTGTCCTTGTCTTTGTCATCATATTTCCTATTAGGACATCTAGCTGCAATATGAACAATTTCTTTATAGTTAAATCATGCTAGAGGTAATTTTCCCTTATACCCTCCTTTACCTTTCTGTAGTCTCCTAGCCATAAGTGCTTCAAGTTCATCAAGTCCATCTTCACTGTCACTGTCACTTTCATTTCTTATATTATGTTTACTAATAGACTTAATAATCTTCAAGGATGACATAAATGAAGACTCAACACTTGGTACAATACTGTTATCATAGTTATTCAGCTCAAAAGTAGTCAACTTACCGATTAAACTATCGAGTGTAAGAACATTGTTTGGTGCAGATCTCATTTCATGAATTACAGAGATTCTAATAGCATAGATAGGTAGTAAGGTTCTAATAATTTTACTCACAATAGTGTTTTCATCAATAATACCTCCTACTCCTCATATAGTGTTGAAAACCTCCTTGATTTGGTTAGAGTACTGTGTGATGTTTTCACCTTCTTTCATTTTCATATCATCAAATCTTCCTATAAGGCTTTCATCTCTGGCTCTCATCACATTCACATCTCCTCCATGAACTAGTGCAAGCTTGTCCCACATTTCTTTTTCTGTAGTACATGTTTTCATATCCTCAAATTCTACATCAGATAGGGTAGCAGTTATCTCTATCATTGTTATGTTGTGTTAATGTCTGTCTCTCAGCTAATCAACTGTCAATGGTCCAATAGTCAGTTGTATGTAGCCATTGTCTAGGAGTTGTAGAGAAGATTATCCAATTCTAGATATGTGCAACCTTATTCTACTTTCCCATGTCAAAAAATTATCTTTGTTTAGTTTAGGCACCTCCCTTTCATACATCTTGTAATCTTTAGCTCAAGTCCTTAAAACTTATTTTTCAAGCACACTCACTCTGATACCAATTTTTAGATAACATAGAGGGGGAGGGGGGGGGGGGTGGTGAATTAGTTATCCTATAGTCCCAAACTCTCAGATGTACTTTTCAAACAAATAATCAACTCGGTAAGATAACATTAACAATCTTTCTTCTCATTTATCGAATACCATTAAAATCAATATTGTATTTACCTATTAATCCAGATATGAAATGTGTAAAGTAAACTAACAATCCAATTACATCAAATAACACATAACAAAAGGATTTTAACATGGAAACCCCGCTAAAGGAAAAACCACCTAAGACTAGTAACCCAAAATATTTCACTCTTTTGAATTGAGCTCAGTTATGAGACAACCCTATTAAAGGTTACAATGTACACTATTAGGTGTGACCTAGTTAGAGGGTTTGTCACTAATAGTTAACTCTTGACCAACATTCACTATGGGGTCAATAAGAAAACAATCAACATTCATAGAATGTCATATTAAAATACAATATACTATTAAGTCCACTTCATTAAGAGATTTTGTTGTGACAATGGTTAAACTAATACAGTAGCGATCTTATTCAAATACAACTAATATTGAAAATATTTAGATCTATGCTAAGCTCAAAATACCTCCTCTAATCAATAATCACTTAAATCCTCTATCACATTCAACTTGGTCAACATTGATGAACTACAACTGATTTAGAACCAGAATGAAGAATCTGTAATTCAAGATTACTGAGGAGTTGATGATTAGATATGCAAGATGATTAAATCAGTATTATGTTGTCATTGATGTCAACTAGCTTGACAGTACTTATCTTGTAAGTTACTATACCAACACATCTGAAGGAAGGTGAAAGAGATGAAGAACATAAATATCTACATGAGGAAGATGTATATGATAGATGAGAATAAGAAATACACTGAGTAACTTGTTGATGAGTCTATGACTTGATGAAATTAACTTTATTATGTGGCATTCATCTATGATGAAGAATAGAGCTGAAAGACACAAAGAAGTGTTGTCGGTAAATAAAGCATTTCAGTATACACCGACGAAGTGTAGTGTATACCAAGCACAATATTAACCAAGCTTGTGTTCACCGACACATTTCTTTGTTAACTGAGCAAAATAGAAAGGAATTAAATGATCAATTTAGCCATTAAAGTGATGAGCTGTAAAGTGTATGAAATCAAGGTAACATATAATGTTTTTTATGAAGATCGATGGCTAACATAAATAAAAAAGGATCTAATGGAGTAGATTGAAACATGTTACTGACACATCAGCTGAGGGAGCTTAAAGTGGAAAAATCTATGAATATGATTAAGCAGCAAAATCTGATGGAGGAAAAGAAAATGATTTACTCATTTATATAAGACACATTGGTTTCATTATGAAAGGATGCCGGAAGAAGAAGATACTGCAGAATTATCATGTGAAGAAGTTTTCATGCATTATGATCATATTGGTTAATAAGAACCGAGCTGTAGAACAGTTACCAAGCTATAGAGAGATATTACCGACAGATGGTAAGTTGATATAGTATTGAATTTGAAGTGTTATATTGGTCAGAAATATTTGATTGAGCTGAACATTGATCTGTAAACTGCAAACTGAAGTTGTATTTAGGCAAATCATCTACTATTACATATTTAACCATTGTACATAGTCAAATCTCTTAACTGAGTAGACTATGAAAGTCTTTTGATGTTTCATTCATAGAGTGAACATTGTTATCCTGTCAACCCTAGAGTGACTGCTAGTAAGACAATAACTTTTGGTCTAAAATCCTCTAACAAGGTCACACCTAATAGTGTGTTTGTAAACCTTTAACAGGGTTGGGTTTTCACTGACCTCACTTCAGAAGAGTGAACAATTTTGGGTTGCTGGTCCCAGGTGGTTTTTCCCTTTACAGGGTTTCCATGTTAAATCTCTTGTTATGTGTTGATTATGATATTTGTTTTTATCATACTTTGCATATTACATGTTAGATTTAATCAATAATTATTACAAAGTTTATACTGTTAATCGGTAAATATACAGACAGTGAAAGTATTACATGTTTACTAACTTGCAAAAGTAGTCGAATTGTTTTAGATTATACATTTTGATTTGGGACACTGGATAACTGATTCACCCTCCTCTCAGTTATTCTAACAATTGGTATCAGAGCTGTGGTTTCTTAGAGCAGAGTTTTAAGGACTTTAGCAAAAAGGTCTCAAGATGTATAAGAGGGAATTGCCAAAGCTAAACAAAGATAACTTCATAGTATGGCAGAGTCGGATGAAGTTACACATATCTAGAATTGGGAATTCTGCACTAGAATTGATGGAGAATGGCTACATTGAACCGACACCAGGTCCCCTGACTCTTGATCAATTGAAGGATAGGCATGAACATAATTTTATGATGATGGAACTTGATGCTGCCTATACCGACGCCAAATTTGAAGACATTAAGTGATGCACTACTGCCAAAGCCATGTGGGATAAACTGACTCTAATAATAGTGGAGATGTGAATGTCAGGAGAGCCAGAGCAGAAAGCCTAAGAGGTCAATTTGATGATATGAAGATGGAAGAAGGTGAGAACATTGTGCAATACACAAATAGACTAAAAGAGGTAGTACATGCTATTAGAGCATCTGGAGGAGTTATTGATGATGAAACAATGATAAGAAAGATTCTCAAAACTTTTTTGCTAGTTTATGCGATTAGGATCTCTGTAGTTCATGAAACAAGGGCTACATACAACCTCACTCTTGACACTTTGATCGATAAGCTTACAACCTTTGAATTGAATAACTTTGACAACAGTGTTGTACCTTCTGTTGAATCCACTTTCATGTCCTCTTTGAAGATTGGTAAGTCTATTAGAAATAATGATAAGAATAATGACAGTGATAGTAATACCGATGATGAACTTGATGAGCTTGAAGCTCTTATGGCCAGAAGATTGCCCAAAGGTAAGGGAATATATAGAGGCAAGTTACCTCTAGCATGTTTTAATTGTAAAGAAGTTGGCCACATCACTGCTAGATGTCTGAATAAGAAAGATGATGATAGATCCAAAGATTGATTTGAAGGAAGCTATGGAAGAAGAGCCAACAAAGGCTACCGATGCAACAACAGAGACAACCGAGATAGCTATGACAAAGGGAAAAATGTATGTTACATAGCTGAAGAATTTGAATCTAAATCTAACACTAACGATGATGTAGAAGTAGTATTTGTTGCTATGAAGGATGATTCAGAAGAAGAAGAGAAACATGAAGAGACATCACTAATCTCTAAAGTTAGCAGAAATGATACATGGATCATAGACAATGGCTATACACATCATATGACTGGTGATATAGAGAAATTTGATCTAATGGATGAATATGATGGTGGATCTGTTAGAATGGGAAATGATGCACCTTGTATGGTAAGAGGTAAAGGTTCACTGATGATTAATGATAGAATAAAATGTGAGAATGCATACTGGGTAGATGGACTAAACTACAATTTGATAAGTGTGGCACAACTGAACAACTCAGGACACTGACTTGCTTTTGAGAGCAGAAAGGTAAGAATCTATGATGAAGAAGGAAGACTCATTGGAACTAGTACACAATCTAGAGGTAATCTATTTTATCTTGATATTGATCAATCTTCTTGTTTATTAATGAAAGATGAAGATGCATGGTTGTGGCATAAGAGGTTATGTCATGTGAATTTTGACAACATGGTCAAGATTAGTAAGAAGAAAAGAGTTAGAGGATTGCCTAACTTGTCAAAACCGGATCATGCTATGTGTCATGAATGTCAGAAAGGTAAGATGACTAAGTCCAGTTTTAAAAGAAAAGACTACTCAACAAAGAAGATACTTGAATTGGTTCATACTGACCTATGTGGTCCTATGAGAACTTAGAGCTATTATGGTGATAGATACTTTATTCTTTTTGTTGATGACTATACTAGACTGATGACTATTATGTTCCTGAAAGAGAAATTTGAAGCTTTTAAGTTGTTTAAATGGTATAAGGCTAAGGTAGAAAAAGAGACTAGAAAAGAAATCAAATGCTTAAGATCTGATTAAGGAGGTGAATTTATCTTTGATGAATTTACTAATTTCTATAATGAGAATGGTATTAAGAGACAGGTCTCTGCACTAAGAACACCTCAGCAAAATGGGATTGCTGAAAGAAGGAATAGGTCAATCATTGACTGTGCTAGAACACTGATGCTACAAAAGAATGTTTCTTAGACATATTGGAGGGAAGCTTTCAACACAGCTGTATATGTGCTTAACCGAGTACAACTAAACAAGGACACCAACCAGATGCCTTATGAGCTATGGTTTGGACACAAACCTATTGTAAGTTATTTCAAAATTTTTGGAAGAAAATATTTTATTCTAAAGGATGAGAGAAATGGGAAATTTGATTCTAAAGGTGATGAAGGAATATTCTTAGGATATTCTACTAAGAGTAAAGCATACAAATGTCTGAATAAGGTTACAAATAAGATGATTGAAAGTACTAATGTTCGTATTGATGAGTATGATGAAATAAACATAGAAGAAAGAAAGGAACTAGAAGACTATGGTAGATTCACTTACATTGAACTTCTTGACTATCTACCGAAGTCACAACTTGTGATAACCGATCAACAGGAAAATAACCCCGAGGAACAAGAAAGGGAAACCGACGAATAAGACAGTGCTACTGAGCAAGAAAATGAACTTGAACATGATGAACTAGAAAGAAGAAACCGAGTACTAGCTAGTTTTGTCAGAAGACATCATCTTGAGACACAAATTATTGGAAATAGACAAGCTAGAATGCAGACAAGAAGCAAAATAAGACAAGGTACATGTCTAGTTTGTGAATTTGAAACAAAGAATGAGAAAGTTACATTAGAAAATGAAGAATGGGTTAATGCAATGAAGGAGGAAATAGAACAAATAGAGAAAAACAAAACTTGGTCCTTAGTACCCCGACCTAAAGATAAGAATGTTATTGGTACTAAATGGATATTCAGAAACAAAATGAATGAAAATGGTGAAGTGACAAGAAATAAAGCGAGATTGGCATGCAAGGGATATGCACAGGAAGAAGGCATTGATTATGGTGAAATTGTTGCCTAAAAGTTCATATCCATTCATTTTGGTCATAGGATTTTTTAATCCCAGATCCTCATGCTTTAAGCCCTGTTGAGCACCTCCAAAAAATTTCATGGGTTTAACATCTTTTCCCTGGTCCCTGCAGTGTTTTGTTCTATCTCTGGCACCAAAAAACCTAGGTCAAAATTCATAAAAGTAGTCGTTGGCCCCAAATGCCCTAAAAAACCCTGTGGCCCATTATAATTCTTCATTAACTTTTTTAGCCACTAAAGGTTTCCATTTCCCATGTGTGCAATTAAATCCTTCAGTCGCCAAGTATCTTATTCCTGGCGGTCAAGGCCCTAACACTTAGCAATCTGGCGGGTGGTTAATATCTAGCATCGCAGTTTCAGTCTTTGCAAAGGCTAAATAAAGATTAGATCTAATGGTTACCACAATTTCGTATATCAAAGATGCAAGTATTTTAAGATCGTGGCATAGCGATGGTCGTCGATCTTCTTTTCAGTATAGCGCTGCAGGCTGTCAGTGGGTCCACTGCCACATAGTCCAAGTTGTACGTTTCCTATTGGCTGAGAGCTCATGATTTGGAGCTGTGTCAGAGTGGGCCTAGTGCACTACCTTTCTATGAAGATCTGATGATCGGCGTATAATCTCATGGAATCTTCCAAGCCTTTGAGATTATGCGCCAACCGTCAATCTTGCTTTATCTCTAGGCTCTATCAGGTGGGTCCTTTCTTTCTGACATGCTTGCATTCTATTGGTCAACTAAGCGGTGAATGGGATCTATTAGTGGGACCATGTCAGAGGATTTGCAGGGGCATCAGTAAAAAAGAAAGATCTACAGTTGTTTTATGATCTCATAGAATCTTCTGAGCCCATGAGATCATGTGACCACCGTTCGATGAGAATCTCAGCGGGTCGTGGGTCCGATGTGCTACTAGTCATGCTGTGTTGTTTTCTTTTCATTGGTTTTCACTGGTGAGGTGGCAAAAGACTTTTCAAAGGGTTTGTGACTCTTTTTAAAGTTGCTCTGAGCCATTCATCTACCAGGAGAAGATGATATCGACAATCACATTTTAAAATTTGACCTGCTAGCCATTATTATTTAAATTCAAATATATCTCTGTAGGGTTTTGCTAGGGTTTTCATCCAGTGGTCGATTGCGACAAGGTGGGTAGCTTGAATTGAATTCTTTAGGATAGTTGTAGTTGGGAAGTTGATGGGAAGATCTGATGGCCTTTGTATTTGATTTCTTAGGGTACCAAGTCGGTGCTCTTGCATTGAAGAAACATTAAAAGGTGGCGCCACCCGTGGCTTTTTGTACTTCAAAAATACAAATCAGACCAGGATCAAATTTGGAGCATTCATGGCAAGACCAAGTTGTAGAGTGGTAGATGGATCAAGGTGGCTTGTTCGTAGGTAGATGTAGTACAAGCATGGGCACACAAAGATTGTTTTGATCTGATCGGCCAGATATTCTCAGAGAGATAATGACACATTTATGATTAGACATGATAGAATTAGGGTTGGATTATTATATGGCAATTTGTGTAAGCCCTAGTTAGGTTTTTGACTCTTGCTTGCGTGCAAGGAGAGGTATATATTGTTTTTTGAGAGCTTTTACACTCAAAGAGTTCACATTTTGTAAAGAAGAAAGTTCTCTCTCTTAGAAAGTTATCTGTGGCATTTTTCTGCCCTCTGGTTTTCTACATTCTGTAATTTCCCATTGATTGTTCAGATATTGCAGAGGTATTTTGTGACATCTTATCTATCCCTATGCTTCCTTGTCTAAATTATCTCTTATTGAATTTAGTGTATGTATGTTTTCAGTATTATCTTAGGGTTCTTGATCCCTCTTTCTTTCTGCAATTTATGTGTATTCTTGTGGGTGATTTGATTTGAATGCTTTTGTGGGTATACTTTAACCCCTAGCAATTTGTCTCATTCTTATACCCAATTGCAGAGGTGAATGTCTATTTGCAGGTTATAGATTGTGTCTAAGTTCTTGAAAGTGCTTTTGCCTTGTGAAATTCTCTCTTTCCCTGCATAGCATCTCTCTATTGCAGACCCTTCTATTAAATATTGATGCAAACCTATTCAATGAGTTGTGATCTCCTAGACCTAAGCTTATGTACTGATTTCATATTCTATACTACAATTCATGCCATATTTTTGAGGTATCACCTAGTAGGTAGTTTTCTTTCAGTCATTTCCCTTTCAACCTTCCTTCTATCCCTTTCCCTCAAGAGTTTACTTTTCATGTCTAGAAGCAAATTAAGGTGAGTATCCAAGAGGAACCAGCCTAGAACTTGGAGGTCTTATCTCAGTTAGCATAGGTCCCACACCTAGAGATGATTCCCATGTTATACTAGGTTATCAAGACCAAGAGAGCTTGAAACAAGGGTGCAAACTTAGTGTATAACAATTCTAGCATGCCCGGTGGGACAAGGTTCAAATTTATGTTCAAAGGTGTTGTTGTAGGTCCAAGGATTCAGATCCAAAGACACCTCACCTTGGGCATAAAATTTTTTACTGTAAAAGAAGTTCATTTTGAAAAGATTATGTTATCTCTGATATACTGATTGCATAATACAGACTTTTAGAAGTTTTTTTATCAAGTATATCTGGCGACTTCACTGATTTCATAGATCCAGGCTAAATTTGTTCAAGCTTTATGAGAAAGATTGAGACTAGAAGCTCAAAGCCTACCGAATTTTTAGAGTTTCCCTTAAAAAGAGGTTACAAAGGTAGATCAACTCAAAGAACATCTCCTGCAAGGAGAGTATAGTATACACCTCCTGATACCTCAAAAAGGAGACCTTTTCCCTTTCATCTCATAAGAAGAGGAAGATCTCTAACTAGAGATCTAGAAGAAGATTTAAATCTAGCATCAAATAAAACTCACATAGTTGCTACTCAGCAAGTTTCAATCCCTACAATGGCTAGACAGATTGCTTTTGCACCTTTCAACCAAGGGAGTCCATTAGCCTTTTCCCAACATCATGATGTGCCCTTGGTGGCACTAAAGAGTCTACCTGATTTCACAGGTGAAGGACAAACTATAGATTTTGAGCATATAAGAGATGTGACTACTATCTGCAGCATACACAATATAAATCAAGAAGATGTGGCCACCAAATTATTAGCAGCCTCTCTCAAAGGTAAGGCTCTTGAATGGTTTAGAACCTCAACTGTTGGTTCCATTACTTCATGGGATGAATTAGGAGATGCATTGAGTAAACATATTGAGGATAAATCAGACAACTTGTCTTTGGTTGAATAGTTGACAACCATTAAAAGATTTTAGCTTGTGGTGACTAATCAGGAAAGTACTATCCAGGAAAGTACTATACATTTTTCCTCCCGACCTCATCGGGGTTCGGGGGTTTGGGGGTGGTAGCCCCCAATTGCGTGGGTTCAGGGGCACAGCCCCCGAGGTGAATTTTTTTGAGGCCGACTAGTTTTTCAATTATTTGGGCCGACATGTTATAATTCATTGTAACCCTAAAAGTGGAAAAAATATTGTATAATATGGCTTAGGGTTAGGGATTTTTTTGTATGTATGATTTTAGTACTTGTGGTGGAATTGAGCTGTAATGGATTACAGATTGTAATTAGGTTGTAATCACTAGATAATAATAATATTGGACTCGTTGTTGGTGGATGTGGCCTAGGGATTGGGTGAACCACGTTAAATCTTTGTGTCTTGTGTTCTCTTTTGTGTGGTTTATTATTTTTTGATATTAGTTATATTTGCACATAATTGTTATTTTTGCTTGGTTAATCTTAACAAAAGAGACCCTCAAGAATAAATGACAAATTATAACAATAGATTCCTCAAGACATGGAATAGAATTCCAGTCTCAGTGAGGCCATCAGCTGATCATGGTTTCTTATATTTCTTGCAAAGCTTGAATAGCCAAATTTCTGTCATGATCCAATCTATGGGTGGTAGCTCTTTACCCCAAGCTTTTGACATAGCCGTCAGGGCTGAAAATTATTTAATCCAAGTAGGTATGATAGCTAGAAGGCCACCCATGCCCATCTTTCCTAGGCTTCAGCCTATTGCACCTCCACAAGTACCCCCATTTACCCCTATTCCCACCATATTAGCACCTCAAGCCAGTACTAGTGGTTAAGAGCTGAAAACAAGTTTCTCTCAAGAGCTGCAAGAGATAAAGAATAGCCAACAAACTAGTCAGCAAGAAATGGCAAATTTTCTACAAACTTTGACTAAAGAGGTCACAAACCTAAAGAGGAAAGGCCAAGGAATCAGACCACCCTTTTAGCCACAAGGCCAAGGTCGTAATCAACAATATCAGAATCAAGGATAGCCTTATCAACAAAATAGGCCACAATACCAAGGAGGCTATCAAGGGCAAAGACAAAATTTTAATCAAAGACCATTCCAACCATATAACCCTGCACCTCTCAATTCTATAAATCTAGTTAGGGACATGGTCCCTAGTCAAAATAATATGGCTATGGACAATGAATGGTTTTTTCCTTGTAATCAGCCTCACAATCAGGCTACATGTTCAAATGGATGGATGAACCAAGCTCTGATGGTTCAAAATGCCTCACAAGCTCAATCAAATGCTTCTTCCAGTGGATCAGTTCCTCAACAAGAACCACAAGATAATGAGATTGCTCTTTTCAATTGGGAGTAGCAAGACTTCAATGGAGTTATTGGTGAACCTTCCATTACTTCCAACACAAGGTCAAAGAGAAGAGCTCAAGATATGGAGTGAGCAGACTCTGGCACTAAAGCTACTACATCTACAAAGCCAATACAGCCAGCTACACCCATCACATTCAAGAAAGCTCCTGCCATTACAAGCAAAGAAGGCCAAACTCTCAAAGAAGTGGAGCCCATCATAGTAAAAGCACAACAAAGAGTACACACTGTGACACCTTTCAATATTGTAGACAACATGAAGAAGGTGAACATTACTATGTCTATGTGGGACTCTTTGGCTATTCCAGGGCAACTTGAGATTTTGAGAAAGGCTATGACTGAAATAACAACTCCTCAGCCTACAAAAGAAGCTGCAAAGCTAGTGCTGGTCAACACTGATCAAGAAAAGGAGGTTCCAAGTTGCAACTCCAAAGCCAATAATATGGAAGGTAGGAACTCAAAACCACCTCCCTTTTATGTGTCTTTAGTCGTTGGAAAATCCTTAGTACATAATTGTATGGTAGATAGTGGAGCTACTAGTATTGTAATGTCCAAGAAAGTGGTTGACCAATTAGGACTCAAATATGAACCCCTCTAAAAGAAGGTTACACAACTTGATGGATCCTCAGTTAACACTATAGGTGTAGCTAAGGATACCAGTCTGATTCTTCATGCTAGTCCTAATTTCTCTATCCTACTTGATATATACATCATAGATCTCCCTGATTTGTTTGCCATATGCCTATCAAGGGAGTTTACAGCTAAAATAGGAGGCTAACTTTCTTCTGATTGGTCTCACATGCTTTTCCACACAAGATATGGTACCAAGGTTACCATTAAATTAGAATCATTAGCAGCACACCACATAGAGCCATATGTGTCCAATACCATCAATGCAAACTATCCTATATTTGATGACAGTGATTTCCCAACTATCAAAGAAGCAAACACTAAGATAGAAAGTATCCCTAATATTTTCTTAGATGAGCTAGAATCAAAAAAGGATTTTGAAGCCCAAGAAAATGTTATTTGGGATGCTGGTTTGGGAAGCTATTTAATACAAGAAAGTGGATCCATAGAGCCAAGTCTTTTCAAGGAAGACACTGATTCAGAGGATCAGAGCAATCAGGTTTGGGAATTGTTTTTTGATGGAGCTAGGAGTAGACATGGTTTTGGTGGTGGTGCCATGCTAGTGTCGCCAAAAGGAGAAAGATACTATACATATTTCAGATTCAGTTTCTCCTGCACTAGCAACACTGCAGAGTATGAGCCTTGTGAATGGACTAGAATGGGCTAGAAAAAGAGGGCTCAAGGCCCTAAAAGTTTATGGTGAGAGTGAATTAGTAGTCAGCCAAGTGAGAGGGATAAGTCCAACTAAAAATGACACATTGAGAGCATACAAACATAGAGTTTGGGATGCAATTGAAGACTTTTGTGCTTTCAATATTGTTGCTATCTCTAGGAAGCTAAATCAAAATATAGATATATTAGCTGTTGTTGGGTCTCAATATGACATCCCCAATAGCATTTCAAAAGAAATGGACCAACAACATATCAAAGTGATTTTCAGACCTTCTATCCTTGACAATGATACTAATTGACAAGTGTTTGACAATGATGAGCAAATTCTGCAATTCTTGTTTGAAGAAGATGTCTTCTCAAAACATAACCAAGATAGGCTATCACAAAACTATGGTGACCAAGTGATACAACTTAAGTCTAATAAGATGCCTAGAGGTCTTGTCACCTTAGAGACTGTCTTCAACAAGGATGATCAAGTTAAGAAGAATAAAGCTGGCCTAGTAGTTAAACAAGAACATTGTGTTGAACTAGAGTTGGAACCAGGTAAAAGTTTACAATTTGGAAAGGTAAACACTGGTTCAAGACAATATCCATAGACAACACCCAGTCCAAGCCAAGAAGGTCACAACCCTTATGAGGCCATGGAAGGGACGAATGTAAAAGATATCATGTAAGAAGTGAAAAGAAAGTAACCCTTAATGAGGGATAACACACTCTTCAGTTTCCAAGGAAAGAGATGTATCAACCATGGAAACCCAATGTCAAATAACAAATAAGGTTTGCATAAAGGACATAGGTCCGCAAATGCAAACCATAATTTTCATGTATGATTGGATATCACATAATAGATAGATACTGCTTAACCAAGGAAAGAGGTGAATCCCTAGAAAAGAAGAGAATACAGGATGAAATAACAATGCATAGATTTGAATAAGATATAAAAGCATACCAAGCCTCCAAGGCTAAAGTACTTCTACCAAACTCACAACCCATATTTGTGACTCCATGTGTGAATGTTTGAAGATAGAAAAGAAGGATAAGGCATCTTTGCCCCCCAAGTGTAGGAACAAAGATGGAAGAGGATACCTACTTCACAAAGCAAGGAGGTATCCTATTTACAACAATGTATAGTATATCCTTAGTGAGAAATATTGACCCCAACATCCAAGAATATAAATAATCATTAAAAGGATATATCACTTATGTAAAAGGACCCTCAATGAAAAATATCTTATCACCAAGACCTCCATCAAAGAAGAGTGTGTTTAGATAAGATATCATCTTTCAAAAGGTGGGAACAAAGATTCAATCATCAAGCCCCTTGTGAAGAAGAGCAAGAGGAATCTTAGGAATGAAGGAAAACAACTCTAACACTAAAGCAAGGGTGAGAGTTTATAAAGAACATAATTTGCAACATAGAGAAGAAGTGACAACCTAGGACAACAACTTCTCATGTAAGAAGGTTATCCATAGTCAAAATATCTATCAATATAATGAAATAATATTGCAATATAAATAAATACCATTAAGCTAAGGAAAGAAGTTCCCCTAAAAAGAGAAAGAAGGAAGAACCTTGCCCCCCGAGGGATGAAAGACAAGGGATATTTTTACAAAACACATGTCCTAGAAAAGATTTTCTAAGAAGAAAATATATTTCCTAGGAATGGATAAAAACATCATGCAAGACTATGGAAGAAGGAAACATAAAGAATACCAATTAAATCTTAATAAAAAGACCTAATGGATCCTAAAAGACTGGATAACATGATGCCTCTTGCCCCCTAGTCATGAGACAAGAGGATAGGAACATTTACTCCAACTCTAATGGAGGGGAATCCCCTATATCAAAATTATGAAGAAGTTGTAAGACGATGCCAGAAAAAGGTATAATACCATGTGCATCCCTATCCCTAACATATAATTTGAAGTTGTTACAATTGGCAAGCAAATGAGTATTACAATAGTGCAAAGGACATTTAAATTTATACAAAGCATCAATAGGCATAGGTCTAAATCTTTCCTTCTTAGAATTCATTAGCTCCACATATACTGTTTTAGCATTTTCTTGATGAGTGTTAGGATTATCCATTAGAGATGTAGAGATATGAGCATTAAGGGGAGGATGAAGATCCACACCTCTTAACTTGACTTGAGATTTAGAAGTTCCAACACCACACATGTCTGGTTTAGGAGGTATATTAATGGGAAATTTAATACCATGTTCATTAACTCCTAATCCTAGACCTTTATAGCCTTGTTTATTCACCATATTACATCTAGTAGTGTACATATCATGCAAAGCTTCTACAGGAGGTGATTGTTTATCATGTTCATGAGTAAAGGTCATATAAGGTGGGATAATAGGTTTGGAAGAAGTTTCCTTACCCTTTCCTTTAAGATCATCATGATTAGTAGGAGGTAAATCAAAGAAATCTTGCACATCCGCATCCTACACTATAGCTTGAATCCCATCATAAGTACGGGAAGAGCAAGGATTAACAGATGGATAATCTGGTATCAAAATAGGAAGATTAGGATGAAGAGTAGGATGAAGATTAGGAAGATTAGAAGATGGTGTATCATCTACCAAATTCTTCACATAATCCAAAAGATGAATAAGGCTACCACATAAATCCCTAAGAAAAGTTTTAAATGTAGGTAGACTAGTATCAGTCAACTTCACAAAAGCATAAGCAAGAGCAAAGTGAAGGGTCATCAATGTTATGAAATGAATAATACCCTCATAAACATCATATGCATTATAAATAGATGCTAGAAGAAGAGTAATAACAAACATGATTATGCACCAAAACATCTTAACAATCTTCATGATAAATAAAAATGCAAGAAATATGTTTTTGGATTTTATTCAATATATAGATGTTTTTGAATTTTTGAAGTATAGATGCAAGAGAAAAATGTAAATCTAACACCAAAAAGAAAGAGAGTAAGCTAGTTGAGTTCACCAAAATGAATGGTGGTAATTCAGAATCACCACTATTTGTGTATGTGTGTGGGGAAAATGTAAGATTCACTCCTAAATCCAAATTCCCAAAGGAGAGATCCAATTTGATCAACCAAGAGGTTAATACATAATCGAATCAATCTATGAAGAATATGAAAGAAAGAATAAATCCTATACTTCCTTATAGTTGGATCAAGCTTGAAATCTAAAATAATTGAAGTGCAAATACTAACCTTGAATTAGGGCAGATCTAGAAAATGCTGAATTCTGGCTTTTGTATGAACTTTCTGAAGATTTCATCACTTGTTCTGGACTGGAAATGTCAAGGTGGATAAAACCCATAAATCTTTTCTCCAAATTCACACAGGTCGACTGACCTTTTAAAAGGTCAAAGAACACATTATTTATTTGAAGTCCGATTCTGATTCTGTTCGCAGATGCTGAAAGATTGCCAAAAAGGGTATCCAAATTCGCTCTCAAATCCGAGATTCCATGCCTATGCTTGCAAGAAAAATGGTTTTTTTTTTTTGGGGGGGGGGGGGGGGGTTTACCTTGGTCAAACCCCAGTTTGGAATCAACCTTAATATTGAAATTGAAATAGGAGAATGCTAGCAAGTAGTAGAAATGAATCTAACAATGAAGCTATGCAATTCAATAGATATGCTAATGTATTTGGAATGTAATCAAATATATTGATATGAAAGCTTGAACATAACATCAAGCCTCCATGATTGTATGCTTGAAATCCACCTTGAGGAAACAATGATATGGATCTTGAAGATGAACAAAGGATCTTGAAGGAAGATCACACCACCATGGTGGCTAGATTTAGGGTTTGAATGATAGATCTTGAATGCTTGAGCCAAATCCCTTCAATAGCTTGAATAATTGAATCCTTGATCTTCAATGGAGAACTTGGATGAAGAAGAAGACTTGAATACTTGAATGAATGCTTTCTTGATCACCTTGAGAACTTGAGAGCTTGATTGCTTGGATGAGATGAGAAAACTTGATATGAAAATGAGAGAGGAAGGCCTCCTTTTATAGTGATCTAGGGCACAATCCTCTAGATGGGCCACCTTGAAGAATTAAATCCCAATTAGGTCCTCAACTTTAGAAAATATACCTTGATTAAATAGCATTAAAGGATTTACCGTTTCGGAGCCCGAAACAATTTACCCGGAGGCGGAGAAATAACTATCGCAAAAGCTAAATTACCGGAAAATGAAAATTTGAAATCCCGGTGGGAAGAGGTCAAGGTTGAGGTCGACCCTAACCTAGTCAGGGTCAAGGTCAACTTTGACCTCATACCCTAGCTTGGCCAGATTCTGCAACAGGGGTTCTAGGGGATGTCAGAAATGCAAGATTTGATATCTGAACAGGACCTAGTGTCAAGAATAGATAGAAAATCCTCAGAATGATGTGATGAAGGATTAGGAGGTCTCATTTCTAAACCCTACCTAGAAAATGGAGCCATGGAAGAGAGAAAATTAGGAAAGTCCTTAAGACCTTAACCCTAATTTCACCTAGAATGAAGAAATCAAGTGCAAAGAAGAAGTGGAAGACAAGGGAGGATGTAAAGATGCCAATCATGACCCTAAACCACTTACTCGGAGGGATAAACACTCTTAACATGGAAGTGCTTCCATTTTAAGATGATACAACTAGCTGCACATACAAATGTTAATCAATAAATCATTAATCATAGTTAATGCTTCATAAATCAAGGTAATGTATGGAAATTACTTGGAAATGTATTATAAAGATGATGTCAAGTGTTATAAAAATGATATAAACATGAAAAATTATAGGCTCATCATAGATTACATAAAGCTTTATATGGTTTGAAGCAAGCACCAAGAGCATGGTATGAAAGACTGCATACTTACTTGTTAAGTATTGGATTTGTAAGAACTAGTGAGAACAACAATTTGTACATGAAAGGTGATACTGATGACACTATTATCATTGCTGAAATTTTTGTTGATGATATTATTTTTGGAGGTCAAGATCATGTATGTAAATCTTTTGCTGATGACATGAGGAATGAGTTTGAAATATCTATGCTCGGAGAGATTAAATTCTTTCTCGAATTACAAGTGATACAGTAGAGTGATGGGATATTCATCACACAGTCCAAGTACATAAAGGAAGCCTTGAAGACATTTGGCATGGAAGATGCTAAACCTATGGGAACACTGATGGCTACTGGAAGTAAATTGACAAAGGAAGATGAAACTACAGGGGTAAACCAGACACTTTACCAATCCATGATTGGTAAGATCATGTATGTAGTTCACAGTAGACTAGATATAGCACATGCTATGGGAATTGTTGCTAGATATTCTGCTAATCCTAGAGAATCACACATGATTGCTACTAAAAGAATCTTAAGATATCTGAAAAAGATAGAGGATTATGGATTATGGTATCCTAAGGAAGGTAAGTTTGAGCTGAAAGTTTATACTGATGTTGATTGGGCTAGAAATGTGGATGACAGAAAAAGTACCACTGGAGGAGAATTTTTCTTTGGTGAAAGACTTGTAACCTGGACAAGTAAAAACCAGGCTTGTATTTCTTAGTCTACAGCTGAAGCAGAGTATGTTGCTATTGCTACTAATTGCTCAAACATTGCATATATCAAGAAAGTGTTGGAAGGAATGAATGAGGTAATCACTGATCTAGTGATCATATACTGTGACAACACAAGTGCTATTAATATTTCAAAGAATCCTGTGATGCACTCTAAGACAAAGCATATATCAATTAAGCCTCTATCGAAGGACACTTTTGAATATTTGAGGACTAGACTTGGGGTTCGTCCCCTGTCTATCAGTCACCAATGTGATCTAGATGTTGCATCGGCCTAATCTTATTAGAAGATCATTCATGTTGATGCAACATAGTTCACACTTTGAATTTTGTTCAAGGTTGTGATTAAGTTTGAAGAACTGAAATAGATTGGGATATCAGTATACTAAGATACAGAGGAAGTAATAGACAACAGAGAGTTACTTAGCTACTACATAGCTGATTATTTATTTGTTTCTTTGGCATTGTTGTCAAAGGGAGAGATAAATAATATGAAAAGAAAAGGAGATATACATCGATGAGAACTATCTAAGGGAGAGATAATCTGAAAGGAACTTGAGAACTAAAAAGGTTATATCCACAAAATGACAAATCTATATTTTATAATGCTATTTTATTAACATAGTGATTAAAAATATTAAGCTAGGAAGAGCTTACATTACACAGCATTTGATCACAAAGTTGTAGAATACATGTTTGGTATGTGTATTGTACATTTCATATTACTTGAGTTTCCATTAATGCCAAAGGGAGAGATTGATGAAATACAACTGATTTAGAACTAGAATGAGGAATCTATAATTCAAGATTACTGAGGAGTTGATGATTAGATATGCAAGATGATTAAATCAGTATTATGTTGTCATTGATGTTAACTAGCTTGACAATACTTATCTTGTAAGTTACTATACCGACACATCTGAAGGAGGGTGAAAGAGATGAAGAACATAAATATCTACATGAGGAAGATGTATATGATAGATGAGGATAAGGAATACACTGAGTAACTTGTTGATGAGTCTATGACTTGATGAAATTGACTTTATTATGTGGCATTCATCTATGATGAAGAATAGAGCTGAAAGACACAAAGAAGTGTTGTTGGTAAATAAAGCATTTCAGTATACACCGATGAAGTGTAGTGTATACCGAGCGCAGTATTAATCGAGCTTGTGTTCACCGATGCATTTCTTTGTTAATCGAGCAAAACAGAAAGGAATTAAATGATCAGTTTAGCCATTAAAGTGATGAGCTGTAAAGTGTATGAAATCAAGGTAATAGATAATGTTTGTTATGAAGATCAACGGCTAACGTAAATCAAAAAGGATCTAATGGAGGAGATTGAAATGTATTACTGACACATCAACCGAGGGAGCTTAAAGTGGAAAAATCTATGAATATGATTAAGTGGCAAAATATGATGGAGGAAAAGAAAATGATTTACTCATCTATATAAGAGACATTGGTTTCATTATGAAAGGATGCCGAAAGAAGAAGATACTGCAGAATTATCACGTGAAGAATTTTTCATGCATTTTGATCATACTGGTTAATAAGAACCGAGCTACAAAGAGATATTACCGATGGATAGTAAGTTGATACAGTATTGAATCTGAAGTGTTATATTGGTTATAAATATTTGATTGAGCTGAACATTGATTTGTAAACTGCAAACTGAAGTTGTATTTAGGAAGATCAGGTACTGTTACATATTTAACCATTGTACACAGTCAAATCTCTTAATTGAGTGGACTATGAAAGTCTTTTGATGTTTCATTTATATAATGAACATTGTTATCCTGTCAACCCAAGAGTGACTGCTAGTTGGAGGATAACTTTTGGTCTAAAATCCTCTAACAGGTCACACCTAACAATGTGTTTGTAAATGTTTAATAGGGTTGGGTCTTCACCGACCTCACTTCAGAAGAGTGAACAATTTTGGGTTGTTGGTCCCAAGTGGTTTTTCCCTTTACAAGGTTGCCATGTTAAATCTCTTGTGTTATGTGTTGATTGTGATATTTGTTTTTATCATACTTTTCATATTACATGTTAGATTTAATCGGTAATTATTACAAAGTTTAGACTATCAATCAGTAAATACACAGACAGTGAAAGTATTACATGTTTACCGACTTGCAAAAGTAGTAGAATTGTTTTGGATTATACATTTTGATTTGGGACACTAGATAATTGATTCACCCCCCTCTCAATTATTCTAACAAACATTACTCTGATGCTCAGTTATGCCTTTAGTTCTACTTGATTCTATCTGTAACCATTTTGATCAGTGGTGAATGAAAAACTTCCTTTCACATGATTTCTCCTACAAATTCAATAAGCTTCCGTGCTCAACAATGAATCTCATGTCTCTTTAAATAGATGTGTAAACTGTTTTCATCTCATCCATTAGATTTTTCCTCTCAATCTCTATCCTCCATTTTTTCACTTCAAGCTTCCTTGATAGATGTGTCATTATCACATTTCAATCTCTTCCCTTCGATCATCTCTGAATTTTTCCAGTCATGGATCTCATAACAAACTTCATCTCTTACCTCAGAATCATACAAAATTTTCTAGCTCATCAATTCATTCAGTTGTTATAACATTTAATGTTTTCATCCATACTCGGTTAATATTGAATGTGTCAATGAATGCTAACTCAGTTATTACTGTCACTTGGTATACACTACACTGGCTCGGTGTATACATAAATCTTCAATTACCGACCACATTGACTTGTTCAATTCGATCTCTTCATCTTAATAGAATAATGTAACATGCTCAAGTCAACAATGTAATGCCATAGACTCATCAATAAGTTACCCAATGTATACCTTATCCATATTTGTCATATCCATCTTGTTTATGTTGTTTAATTTTATTTGGTTTTAGTTTATGGTTAATGAATCTAATCAGTTAAGTTAAAAGTGTTAGAACATTGATTCACCCCCCCTCTCAGTGTTCCTCCATACCAACAATTGGTATTAGATCCTTCTTCTTTAGAGGAAACCTAACAACTTGAGGAAGATATTGATGGAGGACAATATGAATTTAGCTTAACATCAACTTCTTGTTGCACTTGAAGATATTGATGAACTCAAGGAAAAGGTTCTTAGATTAAAGAAGCAACTAAATCATGCTCAATGTTACATTCAAAAACTAAAAGATCAATTGAATAGATCTATGGAGAAAAGAAAGGAACTTGTTGAGAAATTATAACTAAAAGAAGATTTGAAAACCTTTAAGGAAGAATGTGAAACTATTGCACAAGAGAAGGAAATCCTGAAATATGAAGTGGAATTTGTAATAATGAGGATGAGCAAAGAGGTAGAATAAAGTTAAAATATTGAAGAACATCTTGATCAAACTCTAACAGGAAAGACAAAAGAATATGCAAAGGTTAGTCATTAGATACAAACTAGTGTTAGGATACTAAGTGAAGAATTGGAAGGAAGAATAAATCATGAAGACTATCTCATTTAGAAAGGAAAACATAATGATGAAGAAATTAGGAAGCAAATTGAAGAACTTGAAAGAGAACTTGCAGGAGCTAATAATAAAGCTAAATTTAGATCTAGTTTAGTGAAGGTTGATGAGAAGCGTGAGAGACAACAAAAAAATTTATCAAATAAAAAGACTGAGAAACCTAGAAGGACACCTATGAGGAAACCTAAAGGAGAAAACTTCAAAGGAAGATTCATTACATGTAACAAAATTGGTCATAGGGAAAAAGAGTATAGAAGTTAACCTAATGGAATGTATTTTTATGGATACTATTACACTTGCTAAAGTT
The DNA here is from genome assembly GCA_027943335.1 of Chamaecyparis obtusa. Classification (NCBI taxonomy): domain Eukaryota; kingdom Viridiplantae; phylum Streptophyta; class Pinopsida; order Cupressales; family Cupressaceae; genus Chamaecyparis; species Chamaecyparis obtusa. The sequence goes on along the minus strand of BSBK01002822.1, from coordinate 1,171,035 downwards.
ATGGAAACAAATCTAGTGAATGTCGATAAAAGGTGAACACTTATATGAACCAAGGAAATGTAGCCTGCTACAATTTCAACAACTTTGGACACATGGAAAAGAAATAAAAACTAAGGAAAATCAAACATATCGAAGGTATGGGAGCTCAAATATGATATGTTTTAATTGTAATACTTTTGGTCACATTTATAGGAATTGCAGATACAACAAATCTAATGTGAATACAAGAAGTTTGGTAAAGAGAAACAAGGTGCAAGATAATAAGGGAAAGAAAATTATTGTTGTAGATGATATTAAGAGAGAAATGATTAAGACATGGGTTAGAAAAGAATAAATTAATGCTACTAGAAAGATTGCACCAAATTCTAGTGTGAAATTCTCATCTGACAATGATTAGGTCATAGACCAAAGGGGGATTTTCTCAAAAAAAATCTTACCTTACCCCTAAATTTGAAGGATCACAAGAAGTGATCGGTACCATTAGATGAAAAATTAAATTTAAATACTAATGAAATCATTATTGATGAATTATGATTGGATTTTGAAGATCGTAAATAGATTTTTGATCACTGGTTACATACATATTTTTGAGATAGAGTTAGATACATTTAGTGCGAATAGATTTTGAAGCATGGGAAGGATTAAAAAGGTATTTTATGACATCATTCTAGACTGTTCTATTTAAAGATAGATCTTGTAGAGAGATTTGAAGTGAGTCAAATAGAGAATGAGATCTTTTTCAAAGATCAGACTTGCAAACCCTTGTCACCATCGTAAAAAGGTATTATTACTCCACACTTGATAAATTTGATCAAAAACTATGGATACACATATGGTAGTCGATATGAAGGATAGACCACGACTTGTATTCAAGAAACATCCATATAATGTTATCTCTATTTGAGTATTAATGGATTGTCATTAGTATTAATAAGTTATTCAGTTGGTAGAGGTTGGAATAAGGATACAAACAAGTTAGTCGGTCAAGCATACTAAGCCTTCACACCGTGCAAAGACAAGGAAAAACTTCAAGCTAACCAAATATAGGTTTGACTGAGCACACTTACCAGGTGTTAGTAAATTACCGAGCATCGAGCTAGTGATCGATGAGCATTCATACACATCGAGCATCAGTAATTTATCGAAAAGAAAATGCAATGATTACCGAGTTATATAGGAAACTGTTGGCATTAAGCAGAATTGCCACTAGTGACAACACTTATTTGCATTCTGGGTGCAAACCGAGCAGACAGTGCAAACTGAGTAGACAGTGCAAACCGAGCAGACAGTACAAACCGAGCAGACAGTGCAAACCAAGCAGACAGTGCAAACCGAGCAGACAGTGCAAACCGAGCAAACAGTGCAAACCGAGGAAGACAGTGCAAACCGAGCAAGTTAGTACAAACCGAGCAGGACAGTGTAAACCGAGTAACATCATGTCTACCGAGTCACCAGTATTTACAGAGTTCAAAACCTACCAAGTGGTCAGTATGAACCGTGCCTTCACTTCTACCGAGTGCATGACGATGCCGAGTAATGCAGTGGACGCCGAGTATCAGAAAGTCACCGAGTTAGTTTGCAGGAACCGTGTAACCATACTTGGGCTGACTTAGTAGCACTTATGTTTATTTGTCAAGCCGACTTTGTAATTGTAATTGTAATTAATTGTTTAAGACTTGTATATAAACAATGTTGTAAAAATGACAAGATGTATGTAATAAGCATGTATGTGAAAAAGAAAGAAAGGCAGAGATAAGCGAATTACAAAGGGCTTCAGCAGTATAAGGAATAGCAAAGACAAATTCATCACAAAAGGTGATCAGTACATCAGCGAATCTCAATCAGCAATCCAGTTGCAAAGCAAGAGATCTACTATTTCATCCTAACAGGTGAATCAGTACTAAAATCCTTTAACCGGGTAGACTTAACAGTCTTTTGTAAAATCTCTTTACCGAGTGCATACTTCATTGTATGTTTGTAAATCCTTTAACAGGGTGGATTTAGCAATCCTTATTGCTCCTAATAGGGCAGATCATCAGAAGTGATCAAATTGTAAGCCTTAACCGGCCAACTTTATTCTGCAGTATTAAAGCTTTGTGGGTTTCATCCCCACCCCAGTTTTACTTTCTTTTTGGAAGGTTTCTGGGTAACCAAATCTATGTGTCATTATTGTGAATGCTTTTAAGTTTCATGCTTTCTGTATGCAAAGGTCAAAGTAAATTACATGTTAATACATCTGTAATTGAAAGAAAATTTGGAGTTACTGATTCACCCCTCCCCTCTCAGTAACTCGGTTAATTCCTGAATATTTCCAACAATTGGTATCAGAGCAGCATTGGTTCTCAAGACAAAGCTTAACTAGCTTGAGCAAAGATCCAGGACAATGGAGGTATTCAAACTGAACAAGGTGATTGAAAATGAAAAGCTAGATCTGGAAATGGCCATAGCTAAACTTAAAGAAGCAAAAGAACATCTTTCCCAATCCCTAAGAAGAAGGAAGGAACTTGCAAATCAGATGAATGATCAGAATTACATTGAAGAAAAGATTGAAGATCTTTTTCCCTCAAATAGCTCAGATGAAGCAAACAATGTTGTCAAAGAACTCCTAGAAAAGAATGGGTCTCTGCAGGAAGAAGTGAGAAAATTAAAAAGAGAACAAGAGCTACACTCTACAAGATTTTGTGAGATCTTGGAACAAAGAAACAAGTTGAAAGATGAATTAGATGGAAGGAACATTGAAGTCCAAAATAAAACCCTTTAGCTAGAAAACCTAATTGATCAGATCTCTCATACAAATGAGGAAATTCTGAATCTAAGATCAGAAATAGAAAGCATAAGAGAAGAACTAAGATCTGAAAAGGAAATCAATCTAAGATTAGTGGATGACCTAAACGCTGAAAGACAAATCAATGAAGGAATGTTGAAAAGTCAAGAAGACTTGAATCAGCTGTATGAGTGAAATCTTCATAGGCAAAAAGGAAAAGCAGGACTTGGATACAAAGGAGAAGGTGAATCTTCTAAGCAAGGTACTCAAAGGAATCAGAAACCTACTTGTAATCACTGTGGTAAAATAGGACATACTTCAAATAAATGTTGGAGCAATAAAAAGGCAGAATTCAATGGAAAATGCTACCACTGCAATCAACCTGGTCACAAAGCAAATGAATGCAGGGAAAAACCAAGATTCAGAGGTAATTGTCACAAATGCAACAAACAAGGTCACAAGGCATCCGAGTGCAGATCCAAAATATTCAATCCAGCAGAACAAATTATGAAAGCAATGTTTGGATGGGACTACAACACCTAGTGTAGATGTCATTACTATGGAGAATATGGACACATTGGCATGAATTGCATAAAACATCATCTAAGGAAAAGAGATACTACCGTAAGATGCTTCAAATGCACTAAACTCGGTCACATAGCCAGAAACTGCATGAATGCTAGTGAAGTTGAAGATCGAAAGAAGAATGAAGCAACTAAGGTCAGGAAACAGGTGAGACAAAAATAGATTCCTAAATCTACCGAGCAAACCAGTCCAAGTAATGGAATGGGTGGCTCTACCGACTCAAACTAAATTTCCAAGAAAGCACTGGAACTGTATTCTCATAGACCAATCTCAAGCAGTTCCAGAACAGAATTAAAAGAAAGATCTAAATCAGCATGCAAGATGCAGTAAGATCATAGGAAGGTCGGTATCAGTCTTTACCGAGCAAGGTCGGTATCAGTCTTTACCGAGCGAGGTCGGAGCAATATGAATTCTCGAGTTCACCGAGTTGCGAAGTCTTTACCGAGCAATTAATTCTTAGTGGGTGACAGTCTGTCGAAATTCATACCCTAATTTTTACTGAGCATTAATGACAGCGTTGTAAACAAAAAGCAAGTAATCGAACTCATTCTTCACCGCGAACCTTTAGCACTTTGAGAGCAGAAAATTTCAAGAGCAACCTAGCGATTCAATACTTTTGCGAAAGGAATTTTCTGTGAGCTACCATGGCATCATCCAGCACTTCAACGAAGAAAGGATTAGATATGTTAGTCCAAGGGGAATGGAAAGCACCATATTTCAAGATTGTGCCCGCAATTGCAGCAGCCCTAGATTCGAACAGAGCTCAATCTCAGATTCCTCCTAAGGTACTACTTATTAACGATATCCGCAATCATTTCAACTGTTCAATTCATGAAATAGGGAACCTAGAACTAGATATTGTGCGTGAGGAACTATGTGTGGATGGTATTCTCAAACCCGAGCACAAACATCTGGAAGATAAAGGTTTAGTTCACATTGCACATCTACCTCGAAACTTTCGGGAGAAATGGGTTAGATACATTCTCAGCCGTGTACATAATGGCAAGATTTGGCTTGAGCAACCCATAGAGATCACAAAGAAGATGATTCATCAAATCACCGGTCTTCCCATGTTGAACAAAGCAAAAACTACCAAAACCCTAGGTCGGACGGAACTAGAGAAGAAAACCCTAGCCGAGTGGGACGGTAGAGGCATGAAAGTTAGCAGCATTACCGATGCTGAACTGAAGTTTGGTACACACATAATTGCCCATAAGATTTACAGTTCAAGTCGACAGAATAGTGTCTCCTATGAAGCTATTGACCTAGCATACAAAGTGGTCAAGAATAACTTAACATTTGACCTAGCAGACTTATTGTTAAAGCAGTTTAACAAAAACATGGAAAGCATTCAAACTTCCAAAAACAATCCATGTAAGTTTGGATCCTTATTGGTTTGTTTATTCTTCTATGCTCAGAAATTCTTCCCTTCTAAAGGAAAATTTGTATGGAGAAAAGATGTGCCAGTCCTTTATGAAATAAATGAATACATCTCAGAAATGGGTGAAAATTTTGAAAGAATCATGGATAATTATTTTGAGTCTTTCAAAGAGAAAATGAATGACAGATTTCGGATTCCACAGAAGTTGGTGGAAGATTACAAGGATGACATTTTTTTTATGGTGGATTGTGACAATGTATATATTCAAGCAGCTAAACCGAGGACTGTATATGTAAAACCTCTTCCTTATGAGGTAAATATTGATGAAACCAAGAATATCATTGAAGCTCTTCTTAATCAGCCTGTCAATCCCAAAGCTCCATATTTTGGAACATATGATGAAGCTAAGGTGAGAATTGAACTAAGCATAAAGCTTCCACAGGCGGTAAACAAAGGAAAGAAGAGGATAGCCAAAATGCAAATGCTAACTGAGGACAAAGGAGAAAAAGATGAAGAAGAAGAGGAAAAGGATGAGAAAATAGAGGAACCAGAACCTGCAAAGAAGAAAGGAAAGGTTTTTATCACTAAGGCACCTAAGCCTCCCACTGCTGTATTTACAAGGAGAAGTGCAAGAGGTAAGACAGATAAAGATAAGGCAGACAAAGACATAGTATTCAAAAGGCCTCCTCTAAACTTTCAAGAGAGGATCAAACTTTTTAGAGACAGATCAGGATCTGGAGTAAGTAACATAAAAATTTTTAAATATGAAACCAGATCGGAAATAGAATAGAAGGAAATAGAAGATGCTATTATTGAAAAGATGGGACAGTGGAAATACTCTCCTAAAGAAATAGCCCCACAGGTTCTAGCAGTTCTATTAGATCCTATAAAAATGAGATGGAGCAATGCCAAGCAAACTGTAAAAGACATATTTGATCAAACCCTGAGACAGTTAATGCCGAGCTTGAAAAATGATGAAGTAAAGAAGGCATTGAAGGACAATGAAAGTAAGATGACATTAAAGTTCAATACTTGTTTGATTCTGATCAACAATATTGAATCGGTTGTGAAGGCTGCAAATGCTACATGGAAAAACATATACCATCTTCACCAACCAAGTATTGAAACAGTCATAATAAAAGACATTGAAGATGACAGTGATGAACAAGAAGAAGCCACTGAGGTAGATGATACTGTGAGAATAGTGACAGAAGTCATTGCATCACTTCCTACCTCTCCAGTAAAAGTCTCTACATCCAGCCCGGAGACACCTTCAAGCATGGTTGTGACAACTTCAACATTTGTCCAATCATCTATAGCAACAAGAGAAGCAACTACCATTTCTTCTACCGAGTTGCAGTCTCCTACATCATCAAGTTTTCCAGCAGTAAGTTTTCCAATTTTTGAATCTGCAAGTGTAAATATTTTAAGTTCTCCAGTAGAAAGTATACCAGTCTCTATAGCCAGCCCTACTATATCTACTGTCACTACTACTAAGGCATTAAGCACAGATAAGCCTAAAGCTCAACCGAGCATAAGATTTTTGGGTAAGAATATAGTAGAGGATATAGACCTAGATGAAGAAATAGAGATTCCAACATTAGATTTTGCAAATCTATCAGCGGACCAAATGCAAAATATAGGTGAAATCCTTCAAAGGAAAGCAAAGCAAAAGAAGCTTAAAGAGGAGAGAGACAAGGAATATCAAATCATCAAGGATGCTGAGGACATTTTGTCTGATGCATTAGGTATTAAAGTAGACTCCTCCCAACATGTTTTGCTACAATTAGCAGAAGCAGTTAATAAATAAAATGAGGATTCATCTGGGACAGAAAAGTTAGTTGAAAGAGCCGAGAAGAGATTCAACAATAAAGTGCTTGAGCACATTGCTCAGCACATAGCTATTAACCAAGTAGAATTGTCTTCAGTTTTGTCAAACATTGAATCTACCTATTCGAATGCTACCTCTCTTTTGGCCAGATTGTGCAATATTGCCGAGTTCACAAAGGATGTCATGGATAAAATGAATAAAATGGATGAGGATATGAAGATTAGCATACAGAAGCTGCAACTTGAACCAAGTTCAAGCTCTGCTCATCACATGAAAATCTCATACCTATCAAATATGCAGTCAGATCTACTGAAAGAAGACACAAGGATCTGGTCCACACTGCTAGACATCCAACACATGATCCTTCCCATCATGAATACAATGTATAAGCACATTGAACATTCCAAAACATTGATTCATGACAATCAGTTCTCTATAGCAGATCACATGATTGAACTCTCTGCAGAAGTCCAAATTGCAATCCAAACATGCAAGATTCTGCAAGAAAGTTGGGACAGAACCCTGGCACTAATAATGAAGGTACATTCTGATTTTCTATCAAATTTTGGATTCTCTCTGTAAATCACTTGTATATGCACCTTTGGCATTATCGCCAAAAAGGGGGAGATATGTATAGAGGGAGATATATGTATAGAAGAAGATTTGTATAGAAAAAGTTAGCACATTGAAAGGGGGAGACAATGTATAAAGCCCTATAACAAAGACAAATTTTGAAAAATCAAAATAAAACTCAGCATGATTCATGTATATAAGTTTTGGCCAATAAGTGTTTTTGTCACTAATGCCAAAGGGGGAGATTGTTGGCATTAAGCAGAATTGCCACTAGTGACAACACTTATTTGCATTCTGGGTGCAAACCGAGCAGACAATGCAAATCAAGCAGACAGTGCAAACCGAGCAGATAGTGCAAACCGTGCAGACAGTGCAAACCGAGTAGACAGTGCAAACCGAGCAGACAGTGCAAACCGAGCAGACAGTGCAAACCGAGCAAACAGTGCAAACCGAGCAAGACAGTGCAAACCGAGCAAGTTAGTACAAACTGAGAAGGACAGTGTAAACCAAGTAACATCATGTCTACCGAGTCACCAGTATTTACCGAGTTCAAAACCTACCGAGTGGTCAGTATGAACCGTGCCTTCACTTCTACTGAGTGCATGACGATGCCGAGTAATGCAGTGGACGCCGAGTATCAGAAAGTCACCGAGTTAGTTTGCAGGAACCGTGTAACCATACTTGGGCTGACTTAGTAGCACTTATGTTTATTTGTCAAGCCGACTTTGTAATTGTAATTGTAATTAATTGTTTAAGACTTGTATATAAACAATGTTGTAAAAATGACAAGATGTATGTAATAAGCATGTATGTGAAAAAGAAAGAAAGGCAGAGATAAGCGAATTACAAAGGGCTTCAGCAGTATAAGGAACAACAAAGACAAATTCATCACAGAAGGTGATCAGTACGTCAGCGAATCTCAATCAGCAATCCAGTTGCAAAGCAAGAGATCTACTGTTTCATCCTAACAGGTGAATCAGTACTAAAATCCTTTAACCGGGTAGACTTAACAGTCTTTTGTAAAATCTCTTTACCGAGTGCATACTTCATTGTATGTTTGTAAATCCTTTAACAGGGTGGATTTAGCAATCCTTATTGCTCCTAACAGGGCAGATCATTAGAAGTGATCAAATTGTAAGCCTTAACTGGCCAACTTTATTCTGCAGTATTAAAGCTTTGTGGGTTTCATCCCCACCCCAGTTTTACTTTCTTTTTGGAAGGTTTCTAGGTAACCAAATCTATGTGTCATTATTGTGAATGCTTTTAAGTTTCATGCTTTCTGTATGCAAAGGTCAAAGTAAATTACATGTTAATACATCTGTAATTGAAAGAAAATTTGGAGTTACTGATTCACCACTCCCCTCTCAGTAACTCGGTTAATTCTTGAATATTTCCAACAGAAACAACATAGTAATCAAGAATGACACATATATCTATGCAAATAGTTTAAACCGATCTTATAAATGGTTTACTAGGACCGAGAGATATTTAATATGGATGTAATCATTAACTTTTTTGATGATTCCTATATATGTATTGGTAGATCTAGGTTATTTTTGTATACCGTTGATCTTAGGTTTTCTAAGATTGCAAACCCTAATTAGGTCAAGATTTTTTTATATAAATTTGTAAGAGATGTCATTATGATCATGTATCATGGAGTAGTAGCCACACTAAGGACATTAGGAGATAAAACAAAGGGTTTTATGACATAAGGTTTATGCTAGAGGCAATCAATTTTTTAGAACAACATACAAGACTATCGAGCATAACAAAAGAGCATATACATCACATTGAGGTGATATCTATTTGATACTTCACAAATCTGAATTAGACAAGTATAAGTTTTTAGTTTATAGATACTTTACTGTTATCAATTTAACCATTGTAGTATATCAAAATCTCTTAACTGAGTACACACATACTTTGTGTTGTTGAAATCCTTTAACTAGGTAGATCTAATCTATCTTTTGTTACTCCTAATAGGGTAAGATCATCAGAAGTGATCACAATTGTAACCCTTAACAGATATACTTTATTTACTGTAGTACTAAAAAATTTGTGGGTGTCATCGCCAATGCAATTTTTATCTTCTAACAAGGGTTTCTGCATAACCAAAATATCTATGTCATGAGTATTTATTTTCATGTATGATCTATTATTTTTTTCACATGCACTTTGTACATTTTTAATTATATGAAAGCTTGTTACAAACAATGGAATCATTTGGTTAGTTAAGATTTACTATTGCAAAGTGTTAAGTGTTAAAAAATTTTGAGGTTACTGATTCACCCCTCCCCTCTCGTTACTTATCTTTCCATTATCCCAACAATTGGTATTAGAGCTTGATCTCTTGTTAAGGAAGTTTAACCACTGAAGTGAAAATATCTAAGGATGGAAAGATATAGGTTGGACAATACTATTGAGAATCAAAGGATACATATGAAAATATTCATTGAACAATTGAAGAAAGCCAAAGATGAACTAAAGAAGTTACTGATTCAAAGGAAGGATATGGAAATTTGGTATAGTGAAACTAATTATCATGAAGAAGAGATAGATGACCCATTAGAGACATCTAGATCTATATCTGGTAGCATATCTGATGCATCTGAAGGAGCAATATATGATTCATCTAAAAAGAACCTACATCTTATTGGAACAAGTCAAAGATCTGCAGGTTGGTTAAGAGACAAATGGTTAGGATGATTGATGTCATGCGCAATGTTAGGCAAGTAGAACAAGAAAGAAACTTGGCTATTGAAGACATGAGACAAATGAATGAGAATCTATAGAGAAGGAATCTGAGATACTGAGATTCAGTGAACATCACTTTGAAAGATCCAATCTCATGGTTGTCATAAGTGAGGAAGTCAACCGAGTAAAAAGTGAGCTTACAAGGAAACTAGAAGACATCGGTGAACTAAGAGAGGAAAATGAAAGATTGAAGAATGAGGTAAAAATGAAACAAAAACATAATGAGATGATCAAGAAAGACGAAGACAGTTCTAAGAAAATAGATAAGTTTTTGATTAGTCAAAAAGGACTTGGAAGCACTACTGGTTTAGGCTACACCAAGTAGGGAGAGTCATCAAGACAAGTTGAAAAGAACAATGCCTAAACTAACCAAAGGATAAAGAAGCTATCATGTTATCATTGTGGAAAACTAGGACACACATCAAATGTTTGTAGGAGTAAAGCAAAAGGTATTCCTAAATCCACTCCTAAGTTTAATGGTTATTGTTATAACTATAACAAGTTTGGACATCAAGCACATGAGTGTAGATCTAAGTTGAATAGGACTCCTAAGAAACCATACATGGAGAAACATTGTCACACTTGAAATAGGCATAGACACATATCACAAGAATGCATGATAAAGATGAAGCAAGTCTGGACACCGAAAGAACTGAACAAAACCTATCAACTGAGAAGGCAAGGTAATACATATACTTGGAATTACAACACATGGGTTAAGTGCATAGCATGTGGAAGGTATGGACATATAGCACCAAATTGCATGAGAAAGAACTGGAGAGGTATATCTCACAACTAGACAAGAATTGGTATGGAATGTTTACATTATCACAATATGGAGAAAAGAATCAAGAGATAATGTTGGATCAAGAAATGTAGTTGGTGACACCTCATCCATTGGATTGGGTGACATCAATACCTCCACCTAAATTCATAAAGGTATGTATAGAACTAAATTTCAAATGGGTTATATCTAACAACAGTTCTTTTTATCTAGTGATTAAATACCAAATCTGCATGAAACAAGATGCACTATGGTTTTATCTGTTTAAATGTATATAGTCTGTATAAGAAAGACTGAGTATGTTTTTTCTAGTTAGTAACTATTGGATAGGTTAACTGAGTCATGGTACTAACCGAGTGATATCTTAGTGTTAACCGTGCTTATGATCTTTTGGAGTATAAACTAAGCACAACTAATCTTACCGAGCTGTGTTAGGTCAAGCATTTAATGAAAAAGTTTGAGCGGGAATTTGAATTTTGGTTATAATACACCATGTGTTAGAATAACTGAGAGGGGGGTGAATTAGTTATCCACAATCCCAATCCAAAAATGTATATCCAAAAACAATTTAGTAAAACTTTTGTAGCTCGGTAACATAAAATAGTATTCTATCTATGCTTTTACTGATTACCAGTTAATAACATGTAGTGATTACCGATCAAATCCAATATGCAACATGTAAAGTATGAAAAAAAACAATCATCACAGTTAACACATAACACAAGAGATTTAACGTGGAAACCCTGTGAAGGGAAAAACCACATTGGACCGGCAACCCAAAAATTGCTCACTCTTCTAAAGTGAGGTCTATGAAGACCCAACCCTGTTAATGGTTACAAACACACTATGAGGTGTGACCTTGTTAGAGGATTTTAGACCAACCATTATCATCCAACCAGCATTCACTATGGGGTTGACAGGATAACAAATATACACTCTATGAATGACATTACAAGACTTTCTAGTCCACTCTGTTAAGAGATTTATCTGTTTACAATGGTTAAAATGTAACAGTAGGTGATCTGATTACAACACAACTTCAATTTTAGATTATTACATCTATGTTAAGCTCATTCAAATCCTCTGATCAATATATCAATTCTATTTGAATCAATATTTAGTAACTTACTGTCACTCGGTTATAGCTTTCTAACGCTCGATAATCTCTACAGTTTGGTTCTCCTTAACCAGTCTGATCAAGCATGCATGAAGCTTGTTCATGCGATATCTCTGTAGTCTCCTTCTTTCGGCATGAGTTTCATAATGAAACCCTAGTCTCTTAAATAGATGAGTAAACCATTTAAATTCTATCCATAAGATTTTGCCGCTTAATCTCCTTTGTTGATTTTGCCACTTTAACCTTCCTCAGGTGATGTGGTAGTAACACATTTTATTTCAATCCCTTAGATCTTCTTCTAATTATCTTAGTCATCGATCTTCGTAACAAACATTATCTTCAACTCTGATTACGAGGTACTTTCCAGCTCATCAACTTCCATCGGCTAAACTAGTCATTTAGTTATTTTTCTCCTGCTTGATTAACAAAGAAATGTTTTGGTGAACACAAACTTAGTTTTTATTGTGCTTGGTATACACTACACTGCATCAGTGTATACTGAAATGCTTCTTTAACTGACAACACTGCTTTGTGCATTTTTCTCTATCCTTCATCATAGATGAATGCAACATAATCAAGTCAATAACATAGGGTCATAGACTCATTCATAAGTTATCCAATGTATTCCTTATCCTCATCTATCATATCCATCTTCCTCATGTAGATATATATGTTCTTCAGCTCTCCTCTTCTTCTTTCTACAGATGTTTGGGTATAGTAACTTACAAGATAAGTATTGTCAAAACTAGTTGACATCAATGAGAACATATTACTGATTTAATCATCTTACATATCTAATCAGAAACTCAGTGATCTAAAATCATAGATATTCAAGTCATACAATTTATTCAAATTAGTTGTAATTCATCACCATGGACTTAATCAATTTTCACATTGTGACCACGAAGAACAGAGCGATTTCGAGTGAGAATTTGAGCAAAGAATTTCTAGAGTAGTTGAGCACAGTTTTGAAAGGTTTCCAAGAAGGTTAATCACAGTCACAAGTAAGTTTCATTTCATCGATCTATTTCATTGTTATCTCTTGAAACCCTAATTTGAAGAACAATGGCGTCCTGATCAAAAGTTAAAAAATCTAAGTTTGGAACTAAGAAGAATGTTAACTTAATCAAGTATGCAACCTGTAATGAACCAAATTATAAATGGACCTCTCAGGAGTTGTGTACCGATGAAAAACTCAAGGATGAGCATACACACTTGAAGGTGAAAGGTTTAGTTAACGCCCTGTATTTCTAGAGGTTTTTCAAGAATGATTAGATAAAGGTAGTATTAATTCATGTGCACGAGGGAAAGTTATGGTTGGATGAACTGATTAAAATCACCAGGGATATAATGCGTGTAGTCATAGGTTACCCTATAACTGACAAGGCTAAAGCATTGAGGAGTGAACTAAGATCTTTGATTGAAAAAGATACAGGATCTGAATGGGATGGTAGAGGCATGAGAATCAACAACATTGTTGATCCTGAGACTAGGTTCAGTGCATATTCTATTGGTTATAAAATATTTCAATCTAGAAGACCTAACAACGTGCCATGTGGAGCTATAGACATTGCTTATAAGATGGTGAAGAAAGGTTTTCAATTGGACCTCACCGAGCTCTTATTGAAACAATTAGAAGAGAACATGAGAACCATCAGGTTGGAAAATTCTAACACATGTAAGTTTGGTTCACTCCTACTTTGCATATTTTTCTATGTGCAAATTTTTTTCCCCTCAGTCGGTTATGTTGTCTAGAATACTGACCAACCGGTCACTCTAGAAATAAATGATTTTATTCAAAGTTTGGGACAAGATTTTGTTAGCATTATGGATGTATATTTTGGGCAATTCAAGGACCGTATGAACTAAAGAAGTAGAATGCCAGGTCAGCTAGTTGAGCAGTACAAGGATGATATATGTTTCTTAGTGGACACCAATACCACTATAATAAAGGTGGTTAAACTAAGAACAACATGGATGACACCGATGGGCTATGAAATTGACATTGATCAAGATTCTAGGTCAATAAAGGCTTTACTAGCCGAGCCCAAAGATCCATAGGAAACTAGGTTTGGAACCTATAAAGAGGCCAAGCAAAGAATTAAAATGGATCTAGTCAGAGTCAAGGTGACTAAGAAATCTAAGAAAATGATGGACACTTTGCTAAAATAGTTTGGAGATGATGTAGAAGAGGACAAGGCATCTGAGGATATTCTTGTTGAAGAGGCAACCGAGGAATAGTCACTGATAGGTAATAGTGAGTGTGACAAAGAGGCGACCAAGTCAGTTAAAGACATTCAATCTACACTGGTCAAGGCCACAAGAAAGAGGAATCAAGAAGAAGTACAAACAAGAGCAAGGACAAGGTCTATAATAGCTTCTTCTCCACCTCTGAAGAAAGGAGTTGTGAAAATTTCTAGGCCCACTCCTACAAAGACATATCAAAATAAAAAGAGAGGTGCACAAGCCATCTCTGAGCTACCTAAGAAGAGGAGGAAGTTGATAAGGGAAAAGGATGACATTGATGAAGAAGATGAAGAGGAAGACAAAGACAATTTTAAAGTAGTTGTAAATAAAAATCAAGTTTTTGATGAATTATCTGATGCAATAAAGGAAATTGGTAGTCTTAGCAACCCCAAGATGAGTCGGTATTGACATATGTCTACCGAGGATTAGCAAAAGATAGAAGAAGCAATCATACAAATGATGATCAAGTTTAAAAAGGTGCCAGTTTAATTTGCAAAATATGTACCTAAGAGTTTGTATGGGAAAGTATTTGCAAGATGGACATATGCCTTGCACACTGAGAAAAATATGAGGTAACATTCATTGATACTGGCTATGCCTACTGTTAGCTTGTGGTGACTAATCAGGAAAGTACTATCTAGGAAAGTACTGTACAGTTTTCCTCCTGACCTCACTGGGGTTCGGGGCCGGGCCGGGCCCCGAGCGGGGGTTTGGGGGCGGCAGCCCCCAAGAGCAGGGGTTCGGGGGTGCAGCCCCCGAGGAAATTTTTTTTGAGGCCGACTACTTTTCGGTTATTTGGGCCGACTACTTATAACTCATTCTAACCCTAAAGTGAAAAAATATTGTATAATATGGCTTAGGGTTAGGAATTTTCATAATGTATGATTTTAGTACTTGCAGCAGAATTGGGCTGTAAGGGATTACGGATTGTAATCAGGTTGTAATCACTGGATAATAATAATATTGGACTTGCTGTTGGTGGACGTAGCCCAGGGATTGGGTGAACCACATTAAATCTGTGTGTCTTATGTTCTATTCTGTGTGGTTTATTATTTTCTGATATTAGTTATATTTGCACATAATTGTTATTTCTGCCTTGTTAATCCTAACAAGTGGTATCAGAGCGAGGTTATTTCATTCGTTCTTTCATCTATTCTCTGAAGCAGGACTCACGAGTTAGTGGGAGAGTTTCTCGATTAAGTGGGAGAAATGGCAGACGAGGGTAGGCTGAAGGTTGATAAGTTTAATGGGAAGAACTTCCAGTTATGGAAGATGCAAATGGAGGATTATCTCTATCAGAAGGATCTATGGCGGCCATTAGAGGGAGTAGCCAAGAAAGAGCAATCAATGTCTCAGGAAGATTGGGATATTTTGGATAGGAAGGCACTGGGGAGTATTCATCTATGCCTGGCACAATCGGTGGCATTCAATATTACTGAAGCAAAGACAGCTAAAGATCTGATGGAAACCCTAGCGAAGTTGTATGAAAAGCCTTCAGCTTCAAACAAGGTATTTCTTATGAAGCATTTATTTAATATGAAAATGGTAGAAGGTGGATCAGTTACTGATCATTTGAATGAGTTTAATATAGTTACAAGTCAATTAACCTCAGTTAAAATTTACTTTTGATGAAGAGGTTAGGGCTCTCTTGATTTTGTGTTCTTTGCCAGAAAGCTGGAATGGCTTGGTAATGGCTGTTAGTAATTCTATTTCTGGTTCTAATACCCTAAATTATGATGATGTTATTGGTGTTATATTGAGTGAGGAAATTCGTAGGAAAAGCTCAGGGGCATCCACATTGGGTAGTGTATTGAACATAGAAAGCAGAGGCAGAACAAGAGATAGAGGAAACAACTCTGGAAATCATGGGAAATCAAGAGGAAAATCAAAAGGAAAGAGGTCTGAATCTAAAGGGCCAAATGATTGCTGGTACTGTGGAAAACCAGGTCATAAGAAGAAAGATTGTTGGTCCCGGAAGAAAGATCAAGGAGACAAAAATGATGGAAACAAGGAGGCAAATGTGGTAAGTAACAAATCCGAGGAGGATGCTTTGCTCTTGTCCTTAGAAAGTATTGATGATTCATGGGTTTTAGATTCTGGGGCTTCATTTCATGCTACACCCCATAGAAGTTATTTTGTTGATTATGTCCAAGGGGATTTTGGGCTAGTTTATTTGGGAGATAATGAACCCTGTCAGATTGTTGGAAAGGGAAAAATTAAGATTAAGTTGCAGAATGGGAATCATTGGCTACTACAAGAGGTAAGACATGTTCCAAGGCTGAGTAGGAATTTAATATCAGCAAGGCAACTGGGTGATGAGGGTTGCACAGTTATTTTTAATGATAAAAATTGGAAGGTTTCAAAAGGTTCCTTAGTAGTAGCAATAGGTGTGAAAGTAGGCACCTTATATCTTTGTATAGGTCATACTGTTCCTTCTACTTTAATTGTTTCAGAAGATAATGAATGTTCAAGAACAGTGGCTGCAGTTGAGCAGGAAGAACATCAAACTGTTGCTGTAGATTTTGACACAGCACTGTGGCACAACAGACTCGGGCACATAAGTGAAAAAGGTATGAAATTACTTCATTCAAAGAAAGTTTTACCTGGTCTGAAATGTGTCAATATGGATTTCTGTGAAAGTTGTGTTTATGGAAAACAAAAGAGAGTTAGTTTTGTCAAGAGTGGGAAGGAAAAGAAAAATGAGAGATTAGAGCTTGTGCATACAGATGTATGGGGACCAGCTCAGGTATCTTCCCTTGGTGGCTCTCTATATTATGTTACATTTATAGATGATGCAACAAGAAAAGTATGGATTTATTTCCTTAGACAGAAATCTGATGTATTTCAAACTTTTAAGAAATGGAAATGCTTGGTTGAGAATGAGACTGGTAAAAAGTTAAAATGTCTCAGATCTGATAATGGTGGTGAGTATTGCAGCATAGAATTTGAAGCATATTGTTCCTCTAATGGTATTCGTAGGTAGAAAACTGTACCAAGGACTCCACAAGAAAATGGAGTGGCTGAACGCATGAACAGGACAATAATGGAGCGTGCAAGGAGTATGAGGTTGCATGCTAGGCTGCCCAAAAATATGTGGGCAGAGGTAGTGAACACTGCTGTTTATTTAATCAATAGAGGCCCCTCTACTCCTTTGGACTGTGGTATTCCAGAGGAAGCATGGACTGGTAAGAAGGTGAGTTATTCTTTTCTCAAAACTTTTGGTTGTGAAGCTTTTGCACTTATAAATTCTGAAAATAGAACCAAGCTGGAAGCTAAGTCAAAGAAATGTGTATTTGTTGGGTATGGCATTGATGAATTTGGTTATAGGCTTTGGGATTTTGAAAATCATAAAATTGTAAGAAGCAGGGATGTCATATTCAATGAGAAAGTATTGTACAAAGATCTGTTGCTGCAGCATGAGAAGAAAGAAAATGACTATGTAGTACTGGATGATACTCCACAAGTTCATGTTCCAGTAGTTCCTTATGCTCCGCAACAACAGCAACAACAAATACCACACACCCCAGTGAGTGTTAGACGGTCAACAAGGCTAAGTAGACCTCCAGAAAGATTTTCTCCATCTTTGTATTCTATTCTGTTAACAGATGCTGGTGAACCTGAATGTTATAATGAATTTGTGCAGGTTGATACAAAGCTTCAGTGGGAGTCTGCAATGACAGATGAAATGGACTCTTTGCTGAAAAATCAGACATGGGATTTATGTAAGTTACCTGCAGGTAAAAGGGCTTTACAGAATAATTGGGTTTACAGGATAAAAGAAGAGGATGGAGGTACGAAAAGATTTAAAGCCAGATTAGTCGTAAAAGGATTTGCACAGAAACATGGTATTGATTTTGATGAGATATTTTCTCCAGTTGTTAAAATGACTTCTATTCGTACTATTTTAAGTATTGTGGCTACTGAAGATTTGCATTTAGAGCAGCTTGATGTTAAAACAGCCTTTCTTCATGGTGATTTGGATGAAGAAATATATATGGTTTAGCCACAAGGATTTGAGGTCAAGGGTAAGGAGAATTTGGTGTGCAGATTGCAGAAAAGTTTATATGGCTTGAAGCAAGCACCTCGGCAATGGTATATTAAATTTGACACTTTTATGAATGGGCATGGATATAGTCGGTGTCATTCTAACCATTGTGTTTATTTTAAGAGGTTGGATGATGACAGCTACATTATTTTATGTTTATATGTTGATGATATGCTTGTAGCTGGGTCTAACATGGATCACATTAAGGGGTTGAAACAATAGTTAGCAAAATCTTTTGCTATGAAGGATTTGGGGGCAGCAAAACAAATCCTTGGTATGAAAATTTGTAGAGATAGGAAAAATAAGAAATTGCCTCTATCTCAGGCTGATTATATTGAGAAGGTGTTGCAACGTTTCTCTATGGAAAATGCCAAAGCTGTCACCACACCTTTGCCTGGTCATTTGAAATTGACTAAGGATATGTGTCCCAAGACACTAGAAGAAGAGACTAAAATGTCTAAGGTACCTTATGCTTCAGCTGTAAGGAGCTTAATGTATGCTATGGTATGTACTAGGCCAGATATTGCACACGCAGTGGGAGTCGTTAGCCGTTATATGAGTAACCCTGGTCTTGAGCATTGGAATGCAGTCAAATGGATTCTCAGATATTTGAGAGGCACATCCAGTAAGTGTTTACACTTTGGGGGTTCTACTACTACTGTACAAGGCTATGTTGACTCAGATTTGGCAAGAGATATAGATAGCAGGTGGAGTACTACAGGTTATATATTTACTGTTGGTGGGACAGCAGTGAGTTGGATTTCTCGACTACAAAAGGTGGTTGCTTTATCCACTACAGAGGCAGAGTATGTTGCTGCTACAGAGGCAGCCAAGGAGATGATATGGCTTCAATTCTTCATGGAAGAATTGGGACATCCACAAAAGGATAATTTTCTACATACAGATAGCCAAAGTGCCATTCATCTTGCAAAGAATTCTGCTTTGCACTCAAAGACAAAACACATACAGTTGCGGTACCATTTCATTCGATCAGTTTTAGATGATGGATAGTTAAGGCTGGAAAAGATTCATACTGATGATAATCCAGCAGATATGTTTACAAAGGTAGTAACAAGGGAGAAGTTGAACTCATGTTCAGCTTCAGTTGGTCTTCTAGACTGAACAAAATAAAGGAACAGCTGAGTCCAAGGTGGTTCAATTCAGTGGGGGCCTCATGTGGGTAGTGGTATTGCTACAGGATCAGTCTCCAAGTGGGAGGTTTTTTAGTATAGTGTGGATACTGATCAGTCACCAAGTGGGAGATTGTTAGCTTGTGGTGACTAATCAGGAAAGTACTATCCAGGAAAGTACTGTACACTTTTCCTCCTGACCTCACCGGGGTTTGGGGCCAGGCCAGGCCCCGAGCGGGGGTTTGGGGGTGGTAGCCCCCAAGAGCAGGGGTTCGGGGGCGCAGCCCCCGAGGAAATTTTTTTTGAGGCCGACTACTTTTCGGTTATTTGGGCCGACTACTTATAACTCATTCTAACCCTAAAGCAAAAAAATATTGTATAATATGGCTTAGGGTTAGGGATTTTCATAATGTATGATTTTAGTACTTGTGGCAGAATTGGGCTGTAAGGGATTACAGATTGTAATCAGGTTGTAATCACTGGATAATAATAATATTGGACTCGCTGTTGGTGGACGTAGCCCAGGGATTGGGTGAACCACGTTAAATCTGTGTGTCTTGTGTTCTATTCTGTGTGGTTTATTATTTTCTGATATTAGTTATATTTGCACATAATTGTTATTTCTACCTTGTTAATCCTAACACCTACATTATCGGTTCCCAAGATTGAAGAATTGATGAAAAAATATTCAAAGAGATTTTTAGTGAAAAGTAGACCACTAAACATTCTAGTAGGCAAAGTTAAGGATGTTGATGAAAATAGTCAACTCTTATGGACTACAATTCTTACTGCTTGAGCAGAAGCTGACAAGTTGGCATTGGTAGTAGTACCCGAGAAGAAAAACAAAGGGAAAGGTAAAGGTATACACTCAAATGATGATAATCTGGCTACTAAGGAATTGATTGATCTATCTGACATCGAGGTACTAGACACTACCATTGCAATTGAATTTTATCTAGTAGGCTATAGAGAAGAGTACAAGGATCCTCCTGAGAAATTGGTAATAATAGGAACAGATGATGTACTTATTGAAGACATCACAAATGGAGATCTTGATGATATAAAAAATGATAAAGATGTGAATATTTCTGTAGATACAAATGAAGAAACTACACCTACCGAGGTAGCAATAAGTGAGATACTGGGTGACTTACCAATTCTAGTACAAGATGTTGAGATCATATCACAGAAGGAACTCAAAGGCTCAACCCAAGAGAAACTAAAAGATACATTAATAGAGCAACAAGGGACAATAGAATAGGGAACAATAGAGCAAGATACTTCCCATCATCCTGAGCAAATAGAGGCAGTATCACAAGCACCAGAAGAATCTAAACTGTTCGAATCTACAACAGACACCACAATCGATGCCCAAGGATAATCAACCAAGACACAGGTCATTGGGAAACATAAAGAGGAAAGTGTGTCTACCGAGCTTGAGAAGAGAAACATGGAGACTAAAGATCTAGTTCTATTTATCAAATTAGCAATATCGAAGAAGAAGAAGAAGAAAAAGAAACACAATAAAGGACTAGTTACACTGGATAAAATAATTGAGATACCAGAATGTGACCCTAGAACTCTAGATCTCGAGGAACTTAGAAAATATGGGGAATTGTGCACAAGAAAGGCTGCATAATAAAAATTAAGGAGAGAAAAATTAATTAAATTCTAGAGGATTTTAGAGATATCCTACAACAAGTAGTTCCTGAGATCATTGTCAATGAGGATATTCCCATACTTGATCAACTTGCTTCTCTAACTAGTCACATAAATGCCCCAGACATAGATGCGAAAAAGAGAACAGAGGAAAGGGTTGAAGCAAAGATACAATTGAAGCTAGGAGAGAGAATCAACTAAGAAGTGGTAGTTAACAAGGTTAAGTTATCTGAGGTAATAACTGAGCTTGAATCTATTACTCAAAAAATTATTCAAATTTTGTTTAAATTGTGCACTATTGACCAATTCACTATCGAGATTAGTGAAAAGATAAAGAAATTGGATGAAGAAATCAAGGTCAGTGCTAATTGATATCTAACTAAGAAAATGATTTTCACAAGCATATATTAAAAGTTCAAGAACTTAGGCGGTTGAGATCAGGATTGAGGAAGCAAGAAGATACAATAAGTGACCAGGTCACCGAGCTACAAGTTGAGCTACGTCCCCATCTAAAAATCATGGAGAGACATGTAGAGAAGGAAAAAGCTTTATTTGCTACTCCCGAGATTTCATTTTTCAAAAATATTTTTGATATGCATGCACAAGTTGGTCTTGAGAACCTTTCTCTCGACAACTTGATGGAGGAATGGGAAAACCTCTTGGCATCACTGAAGAAAACCCATCGCATATTTTTGATAAGTTGTAAGTAAATTATTTTTGTTGTTTTGGCATTAATTTCAAAAAGGGAGAAAGTCATGTATATGCCCCTATGTACTTCACACCACCGAGAGCATGCACAAAGGAAGAGTTTGTAAAGAAAAGAGTCAATGTATATATATATAGTTTGTATATATATGGAGTTAGTATATTTTTAAGTTAATCAGTACATATACATAAGGTTTTGATAATAATGCCAAAGGGGGAGATTGTTATCTCTATTTGAGCATTAATGGATTGTCATTAGTATCAATAAGTTATTTAGTCGGTAAAGGTTGGAATAAGGATATAAACAAGTCAGTCGGTCAAGCATAAAAAGTCTTCACACCGAGCAAAGAAAAGGTAGAACTTCAAGCTAACTGAATATAGGTTTGACCGAGCACACTTATCGAGCATCAATAAATTACTGAGTACCAAGCTAGTGATCACTGAGCATTCATACACACCAAGCATCAGTAAGTTAGCGAACAATGAATGCAGTGATTACCGAGTTATATAGGAAACAACATAGTGATGAACTACAACTGATTGAATATCTAAGTGAACTAAAGAAATAGTGATTAGAGATCATTGAGTACTGAAATGATATGTAAGATAATTAAATCAATCAATATGTTGTGATTGATGTCAACTAGTCTTGACAGTACTTATCACATTAGTTACAAACATCTGAACATCTGTTGAAGGAAGAAAAGATGAAGAATTGAAATATCTACATGAGAAAAATATGGATATGAAAGATAAGGATAAGGTAAACATTGGGTAACTTATTGATGAGTCTATGGCTTTATATTTTTGACTTGAGCATGTTACATTAATCTATTATGAAGAAGAGATTTGAAATTGAACAAGTCAATGTGGTCGGTAATTGAAGATTTATGTATACACTGAGCTAGTGCAATGTATACCGACTGACAATATTAACCAAGCTAGTTTAACTAGTTATCACTGACACATTTCCATATTAACCAAGTATGGATGAAAACATTAAATGCTAAGAACAACCGACTGAATTTAATGAGATGGATATTGTTATGATTTTGAGATTAAGGATTAAGTTTTTTATGAGATCCATGACTGACATAATTCAAAGAAGATCTAAAGGATGAGATTGAAACGTGTTAATGACACATCTGTCGAGGAAGGTTTAAGAGGCAAAATGGATGAAGGAGATTAAGTGGTAAAAATCTAATGGCTGATATGAAAAAAGTTGACTTGTCTATATAAGAGATATGAGTTTCATTATTGAAACATGTTAGAAGAAGAAGACTGCAGAGATTTTGCAGGAAGACTATTCATGCATGCCTGATTAGACTGGTTATTGAAAGAACTAGGTGTCAAAGAACTATTTACCGAGTGACAGTAACTTGATGAATATTGAAGAAGTGAATTTGATTAATGATCAGAGGATTTTTATGGGCTTAGCATAGATCTGAATATTTGCAATTGAGTTGTATTTGAATCAGATCATACTGTATCAGTTTAACCATTGATTCATAAAATCTCTTAACCAAGTGGACTTAACAGTCTTATATTCTACCCTATGTCATTCAGAGAATGTACATTGTTATCTTGTTGACCCCATAGTGAATGCTGGTCAAAAGTTAACTATTAGTGATAAATCCTCTAACCAGGTCACACCTAATAGTGTGTTTGTAACCTTTAATAGGTTTGGCTCTTCACCGAGCTCACTTCAAAATAGTGAATTATTTTGGGTTACCCGTCCCAAGTGGTTTTTCCCTTAACAGGGTTTCCATGTTAAATCATTGTGTTATGTGTTATTTTTGATGCATTTTTTTCTATCATACTTTAAAACTGCATAATTGATTTGGTTGATAATTAGAGTTAGCTATTTACTAGTAATCGGTAAAGTAAACAGACAGATTGATATTTTATGTTACCGAGCTGTATAATTTGTTGTAATTGTTTTATAAGGTACATCTTTGTATTTGGGACTGTAGGATAACTGATCTAACTGATTCACCCCCCCTGCCCCCCCCCCCCCCCCTCTTCATTATTCTAACACATAGTAATTAGGAATGACACATACATCTATGCAAACAGTTTACACCAATCTTATAAATAGTTTACCAGGATCGAGACATATTCAATATGGATGTAATCATCAACTTCTGTGATGATTCCTATATTTTGGTAGATCTAGGTTATTTTTGTATACCGTTGATCTTAGGTTTTCTAAGATTGAAAACCCTAATTAGGTTAAGATTGTTTGATATAAATTTGTCAGAGATGTCATTATGATCATGTATCATGGAGCAGTAGCCGCACTAAGGACATGATGAGGAGATCAGACACAAGGTTTTATGATAGAAGGTTTATGATAGAGGAAATTAGTTTTTCAAAACAACATATAGGCTAACAAGCAGAATAGAAGAGCATATACATCACATTGAGGTGATATCTATTTGATAATTCACAAATTTGAATCAGACAAGTATAAGTTGTCATTTTACAAATACTTTATTATTATCAATTTAACCACTGTAGCAGATCAAAATCTCTTAATAGAATGGACTTAATAGCTCTTGTTTAAATCTCTTAACCGAGTACACAAATACTTTTTTTTATTTAAATCCTTTAGCTAGGTAGATCTAGTCAATATTTTGTTACTCCTAATAGGGTAAGATCATCAGAAGTGATCACAATTGTAATCCTTAACCGACATACTTTATTTACTGCAGTAGTGAAGAATTTGTGGGTGTCATCCCCACCACATTTTTTGCCTTCTAACAAGGGTTTTTGTGTAACCAAAATATTTGTGTCATGAGTATTTATTTTCATGTATGATCTATTATTTTGTTTAAATGCACTTTATATTTTTAGTTATATAAAAGTTTGTTACAAATAATAGAATTAGTCGGTTAGTTAAGATTTACTATTGCAAAGTGTTAAGTGTTAAAATTTTTTGAGGGTAATGATTCACCCCTCCCCTCTTAGTACTTATATTTCCATTATCCCAACATATAAATCTCTAGAAGATAAGCCTATTGGTGCATTTTTCCTTGTTCCTTATAAAGTATTGCATGTAGAAGACATTAGGGCATACATTCACTGCAATATTAAGGAGCTAGGTGAGTTTTCTATCCATAAGAGGTATGAATCTCTATATGAGAATGGTCAATTGAAGGATAAATTCAAAGTTTTAGAGACCATGAAGCTAGCACATGTAATGAAGTTTCACAATTTTGATGAACCAAAATAGATAATACTTGTTCTCAGTAGAATGCATGAAATAATCTATTTAGCTAGACAAACCATACAAGATCACCCAACAAGTATTGGAGGCAATGACCAGTTACAATGCAAATAGGGAAGTTTCTTCCCTAACGCATACGAAGAAAGATATAATAAGAGAAACAACTAAATTAAAATAGGATAATAGGGCAATATCAGTAAATAATATTAAGCATCCTGATGTAAAGTTTTCCTTGATGACTCTAGGATATAAAGTCTATCACACTAGAGAGAGAACTGTATTTCCAGCAATATAATTCACACTACATATAGGATGGTAAAGGAGAAAGCATAATATGATTTTTGTGAGATACTAAGAAAAAAACTTATGGAGAATTTGGGAAAGATAAAGAAGGAAACAAAACAAGTCTTTAAGTATGTGTTGAGCATCATTTTAACACAAGACAACGGCTAGGAATTTGGATGAACAAATTCCCCTCTTGGAATAATGATGAAAATCAATCTCAAGGTTCTTTTGGGTTGGGTCTCAACAATTTGGATAGCTCAATTGAAGATAAATGTGAAACTATTCACGAAGAGGCCTTTGCTAGTTCAATCTTAGAGAGGCTGCAAAAACAATCTTGAAACAAATGATCTTTCTCTTCTCATTTTTGTATTTTCTGAATCTTTTGAATGAAAGCAATGTAAATTTGATTTAATCTACTATGATTGATTTGTAAAGAAAGTAAGAAGAAAGGTAACAAGAACTGAATGAAAGTTGCAAAAAGTAAAACTAATGGACATAAATTTCCATTGCACTACCTTGTGAATTAAATTACGAAGAAGATAGAGAAAACCCACAAAATGGAAGCTTGAATGACTCACAACCCCAATTTTGCAGATGCAATCATCAATGGAAATAAATGTAGATGTAAGATATATCAAAATTCATCAAATCATGAAGCCACCATGAACGTGCGCACACATGAGACAAATTTATCTTGAGGCATCAAGGAATGATCTTCCCAATAATTCATCACAACAAAGTAATGCAACAATGATGAACATCAGACTAATGAATTCGCAGATCAAAATCACGATTTCACAATCAATTAGCTCTTCGAAATAAATGAATGAGAAAACACACATACATAAACTTCGCAAAGATAGAAGAAAATCACACTATGATTGAAGCACCAATTGTATATATTGTATTGCAATAAAAATCAACCATAATTATATTGTTCATTTACAATTTATAGGACTTCATCCTTTAGGGAAAGAAATTTCATAGCTAGGGTTTCAATTGCGCATGGAACTTTGAAATTAAATTAAACTAAATATTTACTGAAATAAAACTACTCTTAAAGAAGCCCTAAACTATCTAGCATAGATTTAATCCATGTGCATTAAAATTTTGAAGCCTAAGATGCATTAAAAAAATCAAAATCTGTTCTAGAGTTTCACCAATTTCCTGCATAATCTTTCTTCAAAACCTGGATTTCTTCCTATAAATCCTCACCATGGCTTCCCTTTGAGGTTCTAATTGAAAGATATCTACAAAGCATGCAAAATTGACCCACAACATGTGGTCAATCTGCTTGGAAATCTACCATAGAAGACTTGAAGTTCTTGGCGGTGACGACCTAGAAATTTTGGACCCCAACCTCTACCCTGAAAAAATGAATTTGAAAAAATGACTAAGTACACAACACCATGTGACAAAAAATTATGACTTTCGGAGGCCAAAAGGTCAAAAATCCTGGAGTGAAAATTTGACTAAGTGTCAAGAAATATCCTTTATGCAAAAATTGGCTAATTCCAAAACTAAACACTTAGTGGCTTGGGAAGATCTTTGGATGTGCCTTTCAGAGCCTTCCACTATCTCCTCGACCTCCTAGAAATCATCCATTTGGATACTCCCAAGGTGTTCATGTTTCTTTTCTTGGAAGGTGGCTAACTCAGTGGAAAAATATTTTATTTCTCCCTTCCGAGGCAACATCTTCTACATTTCCTCCTTTTGGTAGAACATTTGTTGGAGGTCATCCTTCGTCTTCACTCCATTAAAAATTTCCATGAACTGATGCACGATGTCCTTTACTGGGTACATGTTTTGGCCCTCATCATCATCATACTGATCTAGGTCCAATCCTTTGAATAATTTATGTAATTCCTCCACCCAGAGCATCCCTTCATCTCTCTTTTTATTGATTCTTCTCAAACATTTCTGATAAATATTCAGGGCTTCAGTTATATCCTTAATCCATTCTTCAAAATTATTGAGTTCTGAACCTTCATAAATCTTTACCAGAATCTAGAATCATTGCCTCCTTATTACTTTAAGGTCATCAAGAATCTTTACCCATTTCACAATCTTTGCCTCTAACCCTTCCTCATCGCACATTATATACACCAATTTGGTGATCTCCCTAAGAATACCTCTAAAAGGTCTCAAAATTTTCCTTAAGGAGGCCCTTGTGAACTCCTCAAAATCAGACTTCCAATCAAGATACGTATGAATAAAATAATGTGGGATGCCTTCCGACATCTCAGGAGTAACCATTTTCTCCAAAATAGCCTGTAATGCGGCCTTCGGGTTTCTAAGGTCAATCGA
Organism: Chamaecyparis obtusa; assembly: GCA_027943335.1. Classification (NCBI taxonomy): domain Eukaryota; kingdom Viridiplantae; phylum Streptophyta; class Pinopsida; order Cupressales; family Cupressaceae; genus Chamaecyparis; species Chamaecyparis obtusa. The sequence goes on along the minus strand of BSBK01002822.1, from coordinate 1,143,636 downwards.
ACCTGTGGTCTCAAGAATGAACCTCTTCATTGCCTCATTCTATTCCATAAAATCTTTAATCTTCTCCTCATGCTTATCCATAAAAACCAAGGCATACTTTAATCCCAAGGTGGTCAATGTTTTACTCCCTTCCCTTGTTGGCTCACCCAGGTCTACTTCTTCGAAGACATAGTCTTTGGGAGTGATTTACGCCATACTAGTGTTAATGGTTGGCACCACTACCTATGTTTTCCACCTACCCCTTTGATCTTTCGTAAAATATGAAAAAGTCCTTTCTCAGGCACTTGATTCTGCTTGGTGCAATGTTCGGCCTAGAATTGCCATATCAATGTCATTTTCATCTGTATATACCCTCACCCTTGGTTGTATTTCTTTGGTGAACTAGGTAGGCTTGGAGAAGGAATTTATAGGCTCATTCAATGCTATTGAACTCAAGGTCACCCATTCCTATTCTTGTTCTTGTTCTTCTTGTTCTGGTGCCTCTTCCCTTTCTTCTTCCTTTTCTTCCTCTCTTATCTCCTCTTCTTCTCATCTTACCTGCTCCTCCTTCTTAGTCTCATTTTATTTCTCTTGTTCTCCTTGCTAGGTTTCCTTAGAAGAAGGTATGGGATGAGAATGTGGAGGAGGAGGTATAGGTAGAGGAGTAGGCATAAGTGGAGGAGTAGGTATTTGGGGTGTTTTTTGAGAGGGAATGGGATGATGGACTGGGGGTGGCATGGGAGCAAGAGGAGGAGTTAGAGCTATTGGAGGAGTTGGTGAAGGGAAAGATGGTGAAGGCGTAGGCATATGAATTGGTGGAGGGGTTGGAGAAGGGAGCTGATTAGGCATATTTTAGAGGGGAGGTTCAACATGTGATGGTAGTGGAACTAGAACTTGTGGAGGTGGAGTAGTTGGAAGTGAGGGTGGAGCAGTTGGAAGTAGGGGAACTAGAAATTGTGGAGGAAGTGGAGCTTATGGAGGAAGGGGAGCTTTAGAAGGAAGTGGCATCTCAGTATCCTCTTTTGAAGTAAATCCAACTAAATATTCTTTGCCTCACTCCTTTTCTAATTCTATAAACTCTCCCTGATCTACCTCCATAGGTTCTTATGTTGCTCCCTGGGGTACCTTTTGAGATGAATCATCTTTAGCCTTTTTTGGGGTTGTAGCAGTGAATTGTGTTGGAGGAGGAGAAAATGTGAATGGTAACTATTTTTCAACAAAAGGATCTGTTATAGGAATTTTTTGCTCTGTTATCTTCTCTTTAAAACCATAAAGACCCTCAAAGTCAAATACATAGAATTCATCATCTCCCAAGGCATTTCGTGGATTAACCTCTTCTTCCTGGACCTTTGTATCAACATCAATTCATACCTCTTCTTCCTAGATTTTCCTCTTCTTTAGGAATGCTCCCGATTGAGTCCTTCAATTCAAAGGAACCTTATCTTCTTCATCTTCCTCTTCTTCCATCACTATTTCCAAATATAGGGATGTGGATGATTTCTTCCTCTTGTAAACTTTCCCCTTTTCTAAGCCAGTAGGCTTGGGTCCTATGAATTTCACCCTTGGTGACCTCTTTGGTATATCTACTTTATCTTGGCCACTAGAAGATGAAGCATTAGGTGGATCTATGCTTTTTGTCATGCGGTTCTTTACTAGCTTAGTTCTAGGGTTGGACCCATATGCAGTTGGAAGTTCATACATGTACATTATTTCTGGCCTTTTGGGGGCAGCTCCTTTAAATTGAGGCATAAGCACTTTCTCTCCCTTTTTCTTCTTCTCCTTAGAGGTGGGGTTGGTTGTTGCTTCATGGACACTAGGTCCATCTTAAAGGGTCTAGAAATCCATGCCTTTTTTGTCTTGATCACATGTCGAGCCTTGAAATTAATATCATCATTCTCCTCTTTGTCAACTTTAGCATTGAGAATGGCCCTTGTATAGATGTTATCTTGATTATATAGAGGGTCCAAGACATCTTTAGTGTCTACATACCACACCTTTGGTGGAATATGCAGGAGCAAGGCATCTTGTGCCAACTCTAGACTCATCTGACAGTAGTCACGGATCCTAACCTTGTAATTATTAGTGCAATTTATCCAATGATCCTCGAAATGAAGCTCATGCATATAATGTCTCGCCATGATGTAGCTATAGGTGCTGATGGGATCAAATTTGTTCCTTATTAGATTGAAGTGTTGTAGGGGGCACTCATCTCATTCAAATAATAAGGATTTGCAAACCTTCATGTTCTGTAGGGAATGGGGACCGATCGAGATAGGGAAGTCCCAACAATGTTTCTTCTTGTGTTTTGTATGCTCGTAGGCATCAGAGAGCTGCCTAGCCATTTCCAATAAGATGACCCTATTTGACGGGTATCTTGGTAACTTCTTTGGAGTTAGAGTACCCTCGGCCACCTTGATGTATGTGAAGGTTTTGAACTAAATGTAATAAGCCCTTAAGGATTTCACTTTCACTACAGCTTCTTTTGACAACCTTTTGGCATAATCACCCTTTATGGAATGGATGATCACAACAACAAAGGCATGATTAAATTTTTTTGATTATGAGCTATCCTCCCCAAGGTGCTCCTTCCTTTCTAGCTGGGGGTATACTGTAAATGGCCAAGCATTGGGATGATCCATAGCACCAACTTTGACAAGCCCTAGATACACTTCCCTGGTAGCAAGAAAGTACACGACATATGAAGTCATGTAAAAGTGGGGGTCATTCTTCACTAAGGTAAGTTATTTGTCTAGATTGTCACTAAGGATTGTGGCCCAATCAAACCTTTATTTTCTCCCTTTTATCTTCTCAATTAACAGGATCATCCAATGCTCAAGTTGAATAGACTTTTGAAGGCCAAACACCCTGCTGATCATTATCATGATGGCTTTGATGTCCTCTTTTAGATACCCTCTCCTCATGTCTATTTTATCTAGTTTGTTCTTTGGGAGGGGTTGCATTAGATAATCATTGTTGATGATCTCATATGACAATTAGATGTCAGAGTTGAAGAAATGCATGCCCTTATCCATGGAGAATGCATAGAGCCTATATATCCCTTTGGGCAAGTGGAAGACATCTTCACTATTGTCCGGCCTCAAGTACATGACCACTTCACCCATTGTATTCTTAACCACCCTCTCATTTGGTACATAGTGTTGTGCCAGGGTGACAATTAGATCTGATGAGAGGATGGACACAGGATGTGTTTCTGCATTCATCAAACTAGAGTACACTAATGAAGTGCATTCCTTCGATCTTCCCACAAGTTGGGCGCATTTTATGAGGTAATTGTTCTAGCTAAAATTGCCTATATTTGTATCTGTAATCTGACTATGGATATTTCCCACCTTTGAAGATGCATGGTACCCTTTGAATTGGTACTTCATAGCTGGTTAGTTGATCTTCTCAGACATTCTGCAAAAAAATAGACATGAATCAATAATGATTATAAGAAGCAATTATTTCATTTTGAACAATAATTGAGAAAAAATCCCGAAGAAAATAAGACCCATAAGTAAAAAGGCTCAAAAATTAGTTTTCAGGGTTTCGGGGGTTTAGACTTCGAATGTATTCCCGACCTCCGACAAGGCTGAAACAAAAAAAAAAAAAAGGTCTCAATGCTTCTCCTATGGTACTTCGGACTTTCGGTGTTTCAGTGTGTCAGAGATTTTAGTTGGCCAACAAGTCTGAAATGTCGTAGAAGCAAAACATGGGCAAGTTCATTTGATTTTTAATTCCAATTTTTGGTTCTTCGTAGTGCGAAATTTGTATGTTCTCATTGGTGTCTGAATCACTAAAAATATGAAGCCTAAGAGGGAGTTTGAGTTTGTTGTTGGTTCTGAGTTTTGGGTCTTTGGAGAGAGAAGATGTGTAGTTAGTATTGGTGTCTGAAACACCGCAAATGCAAAACTAAGATCTTGGAGTTGGGTTTCTCTACTAATGGTCATGATGACTTTGGAGTCTAGAACTCTGAACATGAAAAGGTTGACAAAGAGCTGAGGGGATAAAAACCCTCCCATACTCTCCATCCTGACTCCATGGTGAGCTCAACCATGAGCCCACCTCAAAGGACCCAGAGGGACAAATCTCAGGCATTGGATGAGGTTGAGTCAAGAATAAAACTAAAAAATAAGAAGAGAAACCCCTAATTGGAATAACAAACCCAAGAAAACATGAAGACACAAGAGAAACCCTAATTGAAACCCAAAAATAACAAACAGAAAAATCCCTACCTCGAGGACGATGCAATGATGATCACAAAGAAGGCAAAAAACTATAGATCTAAACATTGGAGGAGTCTAGAAGGCTAAAGACATGAATTCACTCTGAAAATCACAAGCTATCAAATGCACAAGTGACCAAAAAGGTCACTCACATGCCTTAAATAGGTTGTCAGGGAGGGTGATGTCAGTGACCTTCCCGGCCTTCAGCCTTTTCATTCTTGCAGAGTTTGGAGGTTTGAAAGACACAAGACCTCTGACTTGTCAGAAGTGTGAAGGTTCGAACTCCTTTGGGGGAGTCAAAATTTTGGACTTTCAGAGATCTAAATGTCTGACAAGGTCGAAAAGTAAAAAACAAACAAAACTCTTCTACTTAGGTGGCATCGCACTTTTGGACTTTCAAATCTAGGAGAGTACCAAAAGTGTGAAAGTGAAAAAAATGAAATAAGTCAATTTTCTTCTAAAGGAAAACCTCTGGCAGGGGACAAACAACAGGCAGACAAAGAAAAGGGCAAGCAGGGTGCCCAAAGGGCACAAACAAGAAAAAAGAAAGGGGGGGCCCCCTGGCCAAGTGGCCAAAAGGGGAGAGTGGTTGTGGGACAACAATAATATGGATCATTGATCATAGACATCTTCTTCTATTTCATGAATTACTTTCTAGGGATTGGTGATATCACATGGAAAAAGGATGTACCAATAGAAATACAGATACGAGAGTTCTACTTGATGCAAGATAGACAATCGGTAACAAAAACTATATGGAGATAACAAAATTGATGATTGTCTTGTTGAGGCAGTTGACCCAAGGACTTCTTGGGTCAAGTCGATGGGTCATGAAGTAGAATCTTTAAAGAATTTTAGAATGAAATGTAGAACATATATAGAATTCCAAGAGAGATTGTGGAGAGGTATATGAAAACAACATTTGTTTCATGGTTGAAATTGATGATTGTCTTGTTGAGGGAGTTGACCCAAGGACTTCTTGGGTCATGTTGATGGGTCATGAAGTAGATTCTACTCTACTTGAATAATATGTAAAAGATATACTTGACAAACCTATTGATACTAATGAGGAGAGGTGATGCAAGACCATCTTGGGTTCTTGGCAATCTTGCATCAACAAAAAAAAATATTTTTATATTTTCCTGCAAGTAACTCTTTGTGTTTCTTTCAATGTTCAATCAATTTGGATACTTTGTAACTATGAATAGATTGGAATTTTCATGGACTCCACCTAAAATTTCTCCTAGTTTTGCATCCAATTTGGTTTCTTTGCATATGAGACCTTGTAGATTCTTGGCAGGACTTAACTATTCTTTACATTTTATAGCCAGTTTGCATTTCCCAATCTCCCAAAGGAATTTTCTATTTGGTGAAGCTTAATGGTGCATTTATCAATGATTTCACATTTGTGGCCAACCTACTTCAGGGATCACATTTCATATTACAAATTAATTACAAGAAGATCCTTATGGTTTGGGTCCTAACCTATATTTCTAATATGTTTTCTCTTCATTGAGGAATGTAATATTTCTTAGGTGGACTTGTGGCTTGCGTAGGATTTATAAACTCTTGTAATTAATTTCTTAGGATAACACAAAAGATACAAAAGAAGGAAACATCTGTAAATATGTATAGTTTAAGTTTAGAATAGACAGTATAAAGAGATAACCAACAAAAGGTATAGAACTCATGCTTGTACACCTGGAGTGTATGACTGCATGTTGCAAATTCTTTGTATTTGATTCTCTAATAATAAAAAAGGTTGATCTTTCATTCTCTCAGCTATTGTTTTCCATATTAATTTTGTTGTGTGAATCTTGCTACAATGATTGGATTGAACTCTTTTATTTCCCTTTTTCCTCTGTCCTTGATGACATCAAGTGGTATCAAAGAAAGTTTCTGATTATGTTGAGGTAGATTATGGTTCCTGAGCTTGCAAAGTCCTAGGTTGATTTTTTTTGGAATGACAGAAAGAGTATCTCACCCGCAATTCTAGAGGATTGTAGAAGATGGATAGAATAGGAAATGCTAGAGGTGGAAGGAGAGAAGTAGATCTAGTTGTGTTGGATATGTTTTCAGATATTTCAACTAGACTTGAAGCTGTGGAGACAACCCAAAGAATAGGTCAACATATTGAAGATGTGAGTAATTTAGAAGAGGAAATAATTGAAGAAGTAGATATGAAGAGGAGACATAAGGAATTCCAAGTAGGGGATGAAGTGTTGGTATCTAAAGAAAGGGAGGTTTCATGTTAGAATGTATAACAAGCTAAAGATGAGGAAGTTTGATACTTGTAAGATCTTGAAGAAATTTGATTCAGGGAATGCATATGAAGTGGAGTTACTGAATGATATGGATATTTCACCTATATTCAATGTTGAAAATTTTTATGAGTACCATGAACCAAAATTTCATCATTGTGATGCATCAAATGTTGAGAAACAATATCCTAAGAAGAAAATGGATGAGAGAGCAGAGATTTTTGATAGCGGAGTTGGTCGAAGTACAAGAGGTAAATAGTATAAGGAGTATCTTGTCAAGTGGGAGGACAGACCAATGGATGATTCATCATGGATTTTTCAAGTTGAGGCTGACCTTCTTGGTTTTATTTTAGCCCCTCAAAAGTGAGAGGATCACTTTTCAAATAACACAGTGTGTCTGATGTAGGAGCATATTGGGTTCTTGACGATCTTGCATCAACCAAAAAATATTATTTTCTATTTTCTTGCAGGTCAGTCTTTGTGTTTCTTTTAGTTTTTTTATCAATTCATCTCCTTTGCAGCTACGAACCTATTGGCATGTTTATGGAATATTCTTGAACCTTCTTCTAGAATCACATCCAACTTGGTTTCTTCATGTATGAGATCTTGTAGATTCTTGGTGGGACTTAACTGTTCTTCATATTTCACAACCAGTTTACATTTCTTGATCTCGTGAAGGATTTTTCTATTTGACAAACCTTAATGGAGTATTAATCAATGATTTCATGTTTTTGGATGAGCTACTTGATGGATCACATTTCATATTAGGTTAATTACAAGAAGATCCTTATGATTTGGGTCTTGACCTGTATTTGTAATACATTTTCTCTTCATTGGGGAATGCAATCTTTCTTAGGATGAATTGTGGCTTGTGAAGGTTTTATAAACTCTTGTAATTTATCTCTTAGGACAACACAAAAGGTACAAAATAAGTGTTAGGATTAACAAGGTAGAAATAACAATTATGTGCAAATATAACCAATATTATAAAACAATAAACCACATAGAAGAGAACACAAGACACAAAGATTTAATGTGGTTCACCCAATCCTTGGGATACATCCACCAATAGAGAGTCCAATATTTTATTATCCAGTGATTACAACCTGATTACAATCCGTAATCCCTTACAACTCAATTCTACCACAAGTACTAAAATCATACATCATAATGAAATCCCTAACCCTAAGCCAATATAACAAGGCTTATGTTGGTTAACAAGTTAACCCTAAAATACTTGATGAGTCAACCTAAGAAAAGGCTTGACGAGTCAACCTAGGGAAATGTTTGATGTGTCAACTCAAAAATGCTTGACGAGTTAACCCCGAACCCCAGGACGAATGAAAAGTGTACAGTACTTTCCTAGATAGTACTTTCCTGATCAGTCACCACAAGCTAACAATCTCCCACTTGGGGACTAATCAGACTCCACACCAAACAACAATAAGGAAACATATGTAGAGCTTTGTAGTTAGATTTTAGAATAGATAGTATAAAAAGATAACCTACAAAAGGTTTAGAAGATAGGCTTGTACACCTGCAGCACGTATGACTACATGTTGTAGATACTTTGTATTTAATTATTTGATAATAAGAAGGTTGATCTTGTATTATCTCACCAATTATTTTATGTATTTCTTCTTTTGTGTCACTCTTGCTGCAAGGATTGGACTAAACTCTTTGAGTTCCCTCTGTCCTTGACTGCATCAAGAGGTTTGGTATTGACAAGGAGAAGAGCTTAAAAGTGCATCTAGAGTTAAACAAACCTAGAAGAGAAAGTAAAATAAGAAAATAAATAGAAATGGTTAGATAAAGAATGGGATTCACCAGGAAAAAATGGAAGAAGCTAGAAAGAAGCATGAAGAGGAAGGAAGGAAGAAGTCTGAAGTAGAAAAACCTATTAATGTGGATGCGATGTTCCTCCACCCTACATTCCTATCATTTCAACATCTGGCAACATATCTACTAGGAGATTAATGAAAACTTTAGTAATTCCATTATGGGAAAAGATAGTAGTTAAATCAGAGGTTAAGACACCTACATCGAAGGCTACTAAGCCTAAATCATTCAAACTAAAGGCGGTTTTTTAGTCTACAAGAAAAAGACTCAAGTTGAATTGAAGGATTATTAGATGTGGTTGACACTCATTTTGAATTCTTAGAAAAGTCTGAAATTATAAAACTTCAGAATGAATTAAATGGAAGGAGAATTGAAACCAATTAAACATCATAATTGCCAAGGATAAAAATTCATTGGAAGTTTCTATTCAACAAATAAAGGATGCATTGATCGAAGGAGGTAAAATCTATAAATCTTGTAAATATTATCCTAAGTATGTTGCATATGTTGACAAAATTTTTTAAGACAATGAAAACAAGTTGTCAGAGACGTCACAAGGATATGATCCTTTAAAGGAGTTAACATCAGTTTATGAAGCACAAGTGAAATCTTCAAGTGAAAAAATTAAAACACTTGTCACTTAGAGAGACCACTATAAAGGGAAGGATCAAAGAACTGATGGGCCAAATTGTTCCTAATCTTGACAAAGTTTTGGAAGGATTGAAGGAGGCAGAAGAAACATATAAATCTCTGGATGCACCTGATTTGTGAGAAATAAATAATTTGGTCTATGTTATTTGTGGTCAGATTGAGATAGCAGAAAGAATAAAAAAGAGTTGGGATACTGAATTTTCCTCTCTAAGAAGAAATTTCTAAGATATATTCACACTTTTGTAAGTACACTTTGTATACTTATGTATATAGGAGAAAGATGTAGAGTTTTGGTAGATGAATTTCGAGGAGGACCCAAGCCTTCCTCATTAATGTCAAAGGGGGAGAGATAAAGTGTCAAAAATGAGATATTTAACTCAGAGGGAGAAAATATTTGTTGTTAGGGGAGACCTTTTGGAAGATTGGCTTTTTTTGGACACTTAGTCATTTTCCCATTTTTTACTAAGTTTTTTCATCAATGCCTAAGGTAGAGATTGTTGGCAAGAGACACTGCTATGAATAGTTTGTATGTTTTCATTGATAGAAACTAAACACATTTACTATGGTCACTTGATATATTTTTTGTTTACTGAAGGTCAGATTAAATATTTTTCTAAGTATGGAAGAATAGGCGACAATGTACAAGGATCGGTATGGACAGGTTTAGATGAATCTTGAGTTGCGAAGCTATATGAATATTCTACAAGGTATATATGATGTTATTCTAGGATTGCACCTATTTCTGTTACTATTTGCTTGAGTTAAATAAATATTTGTGTATTAGGTTGATGCTAAAGAGTGAAGATCAATGAAATTCAGATGTTGGATCGATCAATGATCCTAATAGATCGATGATCTGATCGGTTTACTAGTTCTAATTGGTCAAGATGAAATGTTATTTAAGGTATTCATGGTAATGATCAAGGTTAGGATGGAGTTTTGAGTATGGATTTAATCAAGATATTACACATTTCATCTTAAGTTCTTATGGCTAACTACTTAATATATTATCTTTGTAATTGGGTATATAAGCTCAAGTTTTTGTGATGATTTTAGGAAGAGATCGAGAAAGGATATGATGTGAAGTACAAGGATGATATGATAACATGTTTATGTAAAGAACTTGAGTGTAGAGGTTAGGTGACTGATTTTGTACCATACTTGAATGGAATTGTATAGGCATAGTACATGCTAATTCTTAGCTCAAATTTTTGGATTGTAGTCCAAACATTTTGTATGGTAGTCGACTTCTATATGCATTGTAATTTGAACAGTGAGCTCTAGGTAATGAGTGTTAATACACGTGCATTCCATTTTGTACTATTGCCCTTAATTGGCTTATCATTATTTCTATAGAGATAATTACATGGGTTCCATCCCCACTGTGGTTTTTCCCCTAACAGGGTTTCCATGCAAAAATCATGGTGTCATAATGTTGTGCATGTTGTTTTCTTATTTATTCTATTTTCTTTTCTTTTCTTTCATTTTATGGTTAAAGAATCAGATTGGTAATGTTAAAAGTGATAGAACACAAATTCAGCCCCCCTCTCAGTGTTCGTACATACCAACAAAGGGGTTGGTCATCATTGGTGGGGTCTCATTTATGGTCTCCATGCATTCTATTGCAATTTTTACTAGCCTAGCTATTGAAGATACAACCCTCCCAAAATATTCCAAAGGGAATTACAAGAATGATTTTAAGAAGTTCTTGTGTCATAGGGAAAGATCTCTCAGCTTCAGAATGACTTCAACATGGAAGAAATTACAAGCTAGTAGAAGAATTTGGCATTGATTCTCATTAATTTATCACAATGGAAGATAGATTTAAATGCTTTCACTCTCATCTATTCCTAATGTTAATTCACTTTCATCATGAAATTAAACTTAATTTCCCTTTCTAGATTCTCTCTTCACTATCTGTCCTTTGACAATAGGAAAAATCAATGGGGGATTCCTTTACATCAAGGTCTCATACTTAGATTATATAACTTCCATTTAGTCCTCTCCCTTGGTCTAGGTCCTAATCCCTCCCCCATTGTGAACCCTAATTTCGTTGCTGAGTTGTCCAACGAAAAAGATGTGAAAGGTACCTTGTCCTCTACTCTTAACACTTTTCCCCTTAGTTATTTGATTAGAGACAACCATCACAGAAAGGAAAAATTGAAGAACATGGGAAAAGAGAAAATGTTTATTGAGTTGGAGGACCCTAGTTAATACCTGACAAAAGAACAAAAACCAAGCCCCTGGGCTCCCATCCTCTCACAATATTTCTCCCCCCAATTCCCATATTCAGTCTCCCGAGGATGAGTTACCTAGCTACCCACAATTATGGAAAAGTTTGATAGTTTGTGTGTTCTCTATAATATACAAAATTTGATCATCAAGTGGTTGCTAGTGCAACTCCACACTGCCAAAAAGAAGATTAATAGACTTGAGACCCTAGTTGAAGCCAATGCTAGGGTAGGAGACTAGTCATATGATGTCAAAGATACCATTACTCTAGGAGTTGATTCCCTCCGAAGAAGAAAAGAAAGAAATATTATTTTCCATTGATAATGTTAAAAATAACCAAGATGAGCTTAATAGAAAGCTATAAGAGATTTTTAATTTCAGTAAGGATGTGATGGAAAAGAATTTGGGCTGTCTCCAGATTTTGTAGGACCAACAAGAGGAGGATACATTCTTTATATCTACTTTTTTCTTGATTTGAGGATCATGAACTTAGCTACTTTTTTCTCTATAATTTTAAAAGTTTGTAATAATAAACTTTAAAAGTTTAAAATAAATTTCATAATAGAGCAAAAAACTATAGCAGCAAATCAAATTCTTAATAATCAAAATTCAAAATTTCAAAATGGTCACTTATTTTAGGAATTTTGAATTTAAAAACATTTATTTGTTATTTTATTTTTACTCATCAATTTTTCAACTAAAATCCAGATGTCAACAAAATGATCGATCTATTCGGAATAAGAAAAACGGGCTGTGACAGTTTCTAGAAATAAAATTCAGCTGATATTCTCAGTAAATTGATAAAACCAATTTAACAAACTTATCTAACAGACACAACAAATGAATCAAATTTGATATTCGGTGACTCGAGATATTTGAGAGATACTCTCCAACAGAAATGAAAATTTAGAAGTTAAACAGAAGTGAATGAATGGTGCAGGTGCATAATTTAGAACTTAAACAGAATGAATGGTGCAGGTGCATAATTTAGAGCTGTACCAACACTTATTGTTAAAGTGTGTGATCCTATATAAGCCAGGATTCAGTATAGCGAAAAACCAAAGACAAAGGTTTAGTTATAGAATTAAATTTGAGTAAAGACAGAGCACGAGAAAAGACAAAGTTCTTCTGCACTTGTTCAATGGCGGGCTACAAGAAAGCTTTAGCAATTCTTCTTGTCATTACATGCATTTTAAGTTGTTCTGCACTGCAGCCAAATGATGTTATACAGACTAAGGGTCTTCATAAGGTACTTCTTCATTTTCTCCTTTATCCAATGCAAAATGGCAACTTTTCTTTCATCATACACAATTGTTTCAAAAGTTTCATAACAATTTTATTTCATTAAGTGTTGTGCTTGTAGTGGATACAATTGCAATGCTGTTTTGGGCAAAGAGGCTACAGCTCATATTTCTAACAACTACTGTAATTGTACCATAAGTGATAGAAACTTGATGGTATTACTTACAGTGTGAACAACTTAAATACAGAATTTGATGGTTAACACTAATCAAAACATCAGTAACTGCCCTTGTATATAAGAGTTTTTTTGTCAGTACTAAATCCATTAATAATGATCTTTCAACGCTTTCTAGCTGCTACAATTGTTGTATTGGCGAAAATAGAAACAGTAGTATTACAGTGATAACAAGCTTATTAAAACGTTTGATAGTTTGCACCATATCATAGGATAAATAAATGCCCCTATTTTTAGGTGTCTTTTATTAGCATTGGATCCAAGTTCTACATTCTCATGTATTAATTCAGTAGTTTGATTGAAATCTGTCCTCCTAGACGCATTAGTAGGGTTCTGACGATAGTGTTGGAATCTTTCCTCTGCATCCATCAGTTCATAATTTGTATTGGCTTTGAACTTCTATTTTAATGATACTTCTAACTTTAACCAATGATGTTCTAGACGAGTGCAGAGCCAGAAGTGAAATTTGATGATTTGAAGAGTTTCTCCAAGATACCATTCAGCAAGTTGTCAAGAGAAGAGGTTCCCTCTGGTCCTTCCCTTATTCACAAACCCGATAAGCAAATTCAGAGTTTGCAGAGAAATGCGGAGTCAAAAGTCAAGTTGGGTGGTGTCACGAATTTCCCCAAGCTATCATTCAGTAAGTTGTCAAGGGGAGATGCTCCATTTGCACCTTCTCCAATTCACAACCTTGATAGTTTTTCAAATAAACATAAGAAAAATCGAAGATTGCAGGGAAGTGCCCAATCAGAAGTGAAGTTGAATGATGTGGAGAGTTTTTCCAAGCTTCCATTCAGTCAGTTGCCGAAGGGAGATGTTCCCTCTGGGCCTTCCCCTATTCACAACCCTGATAAATTTGCAGGTAAACATGAGCAAAGTCAGAGATTGCAGAGAAGTTCCGAGTCAGAAGTGAAGTTGGATGATATGGAAACTTTCTCCAAGCTACCATTCAGCCAGTTGCCGAAGGGAGATGTTCCCTCTGGACCTTCCCCTATTCACAACCCTAATAGATTTTCAGGTAAACATGAGCAAAGTCAGAAATTGCATAGAACTGCAGAATCAAAAGTGATGTTGGATGATGTGGACAGTTTCTCCAAGCTTCCATTCAGTCAATTGCCAAAGGGAGATGTTCCCTCTGGACCTTCCCCTATTCACAACCCTAATAGATTTTCAGGTAAACATGAGCAAAGTCAGAGATTGCAGAGAAGTTCTGAGTCAGAAGTGAAGTTGGATGATATGGAAACCTTCTCCAAGCTACCATTCAGTCAGCTACCGAAGGGAGATGTTCCCTCTGGACCTTCCCCTATTCACAACCCTAATAGATTTTCAGGTAAACATGAGAAAAGTCAGAAATTGCATAGAACTGCAAAGTCAAAAGTGATGTTGGATGATGTGGAGAGTTTCTCCAAGCTTCCATTTAGTCAGTTGCCAAAGGGAGATGTTCCCTCTGGACCTTCCCCTATTCACAACCCTAATAGATTTTCAAGTAAACAAGAGAAAAGTCAGAGATTGCAGAGAAGTTCTGAGCCGGAAGTGAAGTTGGATGATATGGAAGCTTTCTCCAAGCTACCATTCAGTCAGTTGCCGAAGGGAGATGTTCCGTCTGGACCTTCCCCTATTCACAACCCTAATTTATTTTCCAGTAAACATGAGCAAAGTCAGAAATCGCATAGAACTGTAGAATCAGAAATGAAATTCGATGATATAGAGAGTTTCTCCAGGCCTCAATTCAATAAGTTGCCTAAGGGACATGTTGCTCCCTCTAGAAATTTGTAGAGAACTAAGCATTAAGAAGTGGAGTTGGATGATATTTGGAAGAATTTCTCCAAGTTTTTGTATTTTAAGTGGACACAAAAACTTGTTGCTTACTCTTCACTTTCTCCTACTTCTAGACTAATTTTCTATTTGACTTGCATGTTTAGAGGCATAATGTCTTTTTATTAGATTGACTGAAATAAAATCCAATTTATAAAAATTATTCAAATTGTGAAGACTTATTTATAAGTAAACCGACTTTTCAAAGAATTAACATCAGTGAATTGATTGTGACAACAACATAGGTGACATAAATCCAACAGTTCTCTCACTAAATAATTGGTTACCCATTTAAACATCTATGCATTCTTCGCGATTAAGTGTTGCATTGCAAAACTAAATAAATATCACTTTCATAAAAATCAAGTTTATTTTTATTTTGTAAATAAAAGAAATAATTATTTTTTATTTGTATAAAATAATTGATTAATTAACCTTCACAAATACAATAGTATTACCTATGTCAAATACTAATAGCTCCTATGAACATATTTTATTGTACTATTGGATGATGGTTTTAAATCCGTTATGAGAAATGACGGTAAATAATATCAAACACTATAATATATTTTACCTTAAGAATGTGGTTGAAGTTGAAAATTTTAGAATAAAATTATGTTTATCAAAATTAAATAATTAAATAATGGTGTTTAGTTGAATATTTCATGCAGATGTGGTGTAATAATTATTTTTCAATGCTTTAGTATGATGTGGAGAATTTAGTGGTGATTGTAAGAATGCTATACTTTCATAAATTTCCAATCTATAATTGTAAATCTGTGATTAATTGTCCATCTACAAATTTGACTTGTACAAATGTAGTTAAGATGTAGATGTATGAAATCAATCTCTATAATCCTCTAATTCATCATTTTTTTATGTATTGTGAATTTTTTTATCCATCTTCACAAGAGGGTTATTGTGATTAAGAGTTGACATGTGACATTTATAGTTTCTCTCTTGTGTGATGTTGTAAAGATACCTAGTTAACATATTCTAGAGTAAAATTGATGAAAATGGGAAAACATGTAGTGGATCCCAAGATCACAATTTAATTACAAATGTAATAATAAATGCCCTATATTTTATTCTAATGAATTTCTCTCTTAAATTATCTAATCAAATTCTTTTCTAGCTATTAAGTGAATCTAAAATGAACTAGGGAACCACCCATTTATTGTTAACTCCAAAGGGTCATAAATAAAATATTTTTGCATCTAATTAGTTCACAACAATAAAGTCAAAAAGGTAAGATGGGCATCAAATCTGATTTTGAACAATAAAATCTTGAGGGTTGATTTTGTAGTTGTAAGGTCATTTACACAATAAAGTGTTAGAAGAATGTGATGTTCAATGGCGGGCTACAAGAAAGCTTTAGCAATTCTTCTTGTCATTACATGTATTTTAAGTTGTTCTACACTGCAGCCAAATGAAGTTATAGAGACTAAGGGTCTTCATAAGGTACTTATTCATTTTCTCCATTATCCAATACAAAATGGCAACTTTTCTTTCATCATACACAATTATTTTTATGGTATACCTCTACTGTCTTCTACATGAATTTTGTTTATAAGTATAAATATGCTAGCATTGATGACAATGATAACAATTTTATTACAAAAGTTTCATAACAATTTTATTTCATTAAGTGTTGTGCTTTTAGTGGATACAATTGCAATGTTGTTTTGGGCAAAGAGGCTACAACTCATCTTTCTAACAATGACTGCAATTGTACCATAAGTGATAGAAACTTGATAGTATTACTTATATTGTGAACAACTTAAATACAACATTTGATGGTTAACACTAATCAAAACATCAGTAACTGCCCTTCTATATAAGATTTTTTTGTCACTGTACTAAGTCCATTAAAAATGATCTTTCAACCAAAGGGGCCTAGGTTCAACACTTTCTAGCTGCTACAATTGTTGTATTGTCAAAAATAGAAATAATAGTATTACAGTGATAACAAGCTTATTTAAACATTCGATAGTTTGTGCCATATCATAGGATAAATAAATGCCCCTATTTTTAGGTGTCTTTTGTTAGCATTGGATCCAAGTTCTACATTCTCATGTATTAATTGAGTAGTTTGATTGAAATTTGTCCTCCTAGACCCATTAGTAGGGTTCACATGGGCTTCTATCCTTGTCCTGATGATAGGGTTGTCCAATCTTTCCTTTGCATCCATCAACATAATTTGCATTGGCTTTGAACTTCTATTTAATGATAGTTCTAACTTTAACTATTCTAATTGAACCAATGATGTTCCAAAGGAGTGCAAAATCAGAAGTGAAATTTGATGATTTGAAGAGTTTCTCCAAGCTACCATTCAACAAGTTGTCAAGACCAAAGGTTCTCTCTGGTCCTTCTCCAATTCACAACCCTGATAGTTTTTCAAATTTAAACATAAGAAAAATTGAAGATTGTAGGGAAGTGCCCAATCAAAAGTGAAGTTGAATGATTAGGAGAGTTTCTCCAAGCTTCCATTCAGTCAGTTGTTGAAGGGAGATGCTCCCTCTGGGCCTTCCCCTATTCACAACCTTGATAAATTTGCAGGTAAACATGAGCAAAGTCAGAGATTACAGAGAAGTTTCAAGTCAGAAGTGAAGTTGGATGATATGGAAAATTTGTCCAAGCTACCATTCAGTTAGTTGCCGAAGGGAGATGTTCCCTCTGGACCTTCCACTATTCACAACCCCTAATATATTTTCAAGTAAACATGAGCAAAGTAAGAAATTGCATAGAACTGCAGAGTCAGAAGTGATGTTGGATGATGTGGAGATTTTATCCAAGCTACCATTCAGTTAGTTGTCGAAGGGAGATGTTCCCTCTGGACCTTCCCCTATTCACAACCCTAATAGATTTTCAGGTAAATATGAGAAAAGTCAAAAATTGCATAGAACTGCAGAGTAAGAAGTGAAGTTGGATGATGTGGAGAGTTTCTCCAAACTTCCATTAGTTAGTTTCCGAAGGGAGATGTTCCCTTTGGACCTTCCCCTATTCACACCCCTAATAGATTTTCAAGTAAACATGAGAAAAGTTAGAGATTGCACAGAAGTTATAATTCAGAAGTGAAGTTGGATGATATAAAAACTTTCTCCAAGCTACCATTCAATTAGTTGCCAAAGGGAGATGTTCACTCTGGACCTTCCCCTATTCACAACCCTAATAGATTTTTAGGTAAACATGAGAAAAGTCAAAAATTGCATTGAACTACAGAGTCAGAAGTGATGTTGGATGATGTGGAGAGTTTCTCCAAGCTTCCATTCAGTCAATTACCGAAGGGATATGTTCCCTTTGGACCTTCCCCTATTCACAACACTAATAGATTTTCAGGTAAAAATGAGCAAAGTCAGAGATTCCAGAGAAGTTCTGAGTCAGAAGTGAAGTTGGATGGTATAGACAATTTATCCAGGCCTCAATTTGATAAGTTTCCTAAGGGACCTGTTTCTCCAGGTCTAGAAATTTTTAGAGAACTAAGCATTTAGAAGTGGAGTTGGATGATATTTGGAATAATTTCTCAAAGTTTTTGTATTTTAAGTAGACACAAAAACTTGTTGCTTACTCTTCACCTTCTCCTACTTCCAGACTAATTTCTTTTTGACTTGCATTTTTTGAGGAATAATGTCTTTTGTTATATTGACTGAAATTAAATCCAATTTATGAAAATTGTTTAAATTGTGAAGACTTTTTTATAATTAAATTGACTTTTCAAATAATTAACATCAATGAATTGATTGTGACAACAACACAGATGACAGAAATGTTGGACTACAATTGATTTGGAATCTGATTGAAGAATTTATGATTAAAGATCATTGAGAAGTTGCTGATTAGATATGTAATATGATTAAATCAGTATTATGTTGTCATTGATGTCAACTAGTTTGACAACACTTATCTTGTAAGTTACTATACCGAGACATCTGAAGAAAGGTGAAAAGATGAAGAACAGAGAAATCTACATGAGGAAAGATGTACATGACAGATGAGGATAAAGAACACATTGAGTAACTTGTTGATGAGTCTATGACTTGATGATATTGAATTTATTATGTTGCATTCATCTATGATGAAGTATAGAGATGAAAGACACAAAGCAGTGTTGTCAGTAAATGAAGCATCTCTAGTATACAACAATGGAGTGTAGTGTATACCAATCATAGTATTAACCGAGCAGTGTTCACCGATGCATTTCTTTGTTAACCGAGTGGGATAGAATGAATTAAATGATTAGTTTAGCTGATAAGATTGATGAGCTGGCAAGAGTATAACATCGAGGTAACAGATAAAGTTTGTTACACAGATCAATGGTTGACAAAATTTAGGGAAGATCTAACGAAGAAGATTGAAACATGTTATTGACACAAGTACTGAGAAAGTTTGAAGTGGTAAAATCTATGAATGTGGTTAAGCGACAAAATCTGATGGTGGAGAAGAAAACCATTTACTCATCTATATAAGAGAACATAATTTCTTTAGTAAAATGCCAGAAGAAGTAGAAGCTGCAAGACTATCGTGTGAACAAGGTTTTCATGCATTATGATCATACTAGTTAAGTAAGAACCAAGCTGCAAAACAGTTACTGAGCTACAAAGAGCAATTACCGACGGACAATAAGTTGATAGAGTATTGAATCTGAAGTGAAATATTGATCAGAAGGATTTGTTTGGACTAAATATTGATATGTAATCTGCAATTGAAGTTGTATTAAAGCAGGTCATTTACTGTTACATATTTAACCATTGTATACAGTCAAAATCTCTTAACCGAGTGGACTCTAAAAGTCTTATGATGTATCATTCATAGAATGAACATTCACTAATACATTTGGGGTGAAATTGCGACGGCAATTTGCGATGACAGGCAAATGTCATGCGGTTTTGGCTTTTTTTTTCAAATATAGCCCGACACCTTCGCAATTGCGATGACAATACATTTGGCAATGTCGCAAATTGCGACGTTGTCGGGATATAAGGACAAAAAAAAAAGGAACGTTGTCATTTGTGTTTTCAACAACGCCGTAACCCTCTGCGAAATCACATCAGGATATAAGGGCAAAAAAAACAAGAACGTTGTCATTTGTGTTTTCAACAGCGCCGTAACCCTCCATGAAATCACATCGGGATATAAGGGCAAAAAAAACAAGAACGTTGTCATTTGTGTTTTCAACAGCGCCGTAACCCTCCGCGAAATCACAGCTACAATTTCTGAGTACGTTGGGTTTATTTTTCTTTTGTCATTATTATGTAATCTGGTATTCAGCTGTTAGAGAGCTAAAATACCCAGAAATGAGGACATATCTATGTTGAATTTATTGTTAGCGGCTTTGGTTATTTAGAAGTTTAATTTCATTTGTTCATCTTTCAAGCACAAATGTTTTGTGGACCGTAACGTCTTCATTGTTTCGGGTATGCAGTGAACCAGCCCTAACTTGCAATTACGATGTTGTCGGGATATAAGGGCAAAAAAAAGAAGGAACGTTGTCATTTGTGTTTTCAACAGCACCGTAACCCTCCGCGAAATCACATCGGGATATAAGGGCAAAAAAAACAAGAACGTTGTCATTTGTGTTTTCAACAGCGCCGAGAGAGATTCCCTCCGCGAAATCACAGCTACAATTTCAGAGTACGTTGGGTTTATTTTTCTTTTGTCATTATTATGTAATCTGATATTCAGCTGTTAGAGAGCTAAACTACCCAGAAATGAGGACATATCTGTGTTGAATTTATTGTTAGCGGCTTTGGTTATTTAGAAGTTTAATTTTATTTGTTCATCTTTCAAGCACAAACATTTTGTGGACTGTAATGTCTTCATTGTTTCGGGTATGAAATGAAACAGCCCTAACTTGCGACTACCTTCACGGTACTTGTGTACATTATCATGTTGTCTTTACAGTGACTGTCCTCATTCAAGTGGCAATTACACAAGGGACAGTCACTGTGAGATGTCCTCATTTGTGACAAGGACAGTCACACTTAGGACATCTCATAGTGATATTCCCTTGTGTAATTTCCACTTGAATGTATTGCTATTGAACCACATTAATGCTTTTCTTCTTCAACAAATGAGGACAGTCACTGTAAAGACAACATGATAATGTACACAATTACCAAAAAATGATCTTGTTAATTGATGTAACACTTTGTCTTGCTCACTCCCTATCCTTCACTAGGGTCTCTTTAGGCCAATGTTTTGACTTGATAGGGTACTTAACTATCCCTACACTCTTTAGGTATCTCTACCCAAGATCCCACTCCTTCAACTAGTGCACACCAACAAGAAATACAACGAACTCTGCTCAATACCAATCTAGCTACTAGGACACTCCTAGTCTTGTCTTCACAAATTGAAACACATTCAACTAGAACTTTACTCCATGGAGAGGCTGGCCACTAGGACCTCTTTTGGTTTCAATATTACTCCTTCACCTATACTTTTCATCAGTACTTCAATCCGGTTCATCAAACCATGCCAATTGCACCCAAAAATAGGCTGCTAGCAATTAGGTCTTTGTCAAGCCTTTTTGTTTATATTAAGCCACCTAAAGGGCTTAGGATTCAGATGCCCTTTATTGAGAACTCCAAGATATCTAAGGTCTTCTCCTCCTAGATTTTTTGTACACCAACTGCTACAGCCATGCCTGAAAACAAGTATTTTGACACAACTTGGACAGTCTGACTAAGAGTTTGTTTTCTTAGCAGCCAAAGAAACTCACCCAATCTTCTAATTTGACTTGGGGCTTCTTTAGATGTGTGTCTACCTCTCCATGAGATTTTAGTTGAAGCAACCAATGCATTCAACTTGTTGTAATCTTCTTGTAATGATTTGTCATCCCTAACTGTGCTCAACTGACTCACCTAGGACATCATTGCAAACATAGAAAATGAGCTTCCCAGGGCCCCTCCTTCCAAACATATAGTACATGGAGTCTCCTCACCCATTCCAAGAGCCTGTACAAAATTGACAATGGAATGATGAGCTAAGACTCCATTTGTTCAACCTGCCTGGTTCAAACCAATGATAGGGTACTTAACAAAAGAATTAACAAACTAGTTGGAATGCTTCAAAACTAAAAAAAAACACAACACGGAATAAAAAAACAACTTGTACTAACTTTTCCAATAGACACTGCGAACTATCTAATCCATTAATCAACTGAAAACAAAGAAACAAAAAAACTCAAGAATTCACTAAAACCGTGTTACTCTACAAATCTTCTTAATTCCAAATGTTTTTCCCCCCAACCTTTTGCACAGATCGATGGAGGCCTCTTATAGTTGATCTGATGCCTAATTCAATGGTTTCATATAGTTACATAACCATCTTACTCAAAAATGCTCCCTTGCACAAATGTTGTCAATGTTGTGAATGACAACATTGACAACTTGTTACAACCTTTGGGATTTTGGTTCAAAACTTATTGTTCAAACACCATAAGACCCTAACCATGACTTAGTTAGGCTATTTAGACCTCACATAGGCCACTTCTACACTTCTTTGCCCAATTTGACCCCTAAATGCTTCATTCCCACTTTTGCCACAATATTGGTAACTTGGGTACAAATTGGCACTTGCCTTCACAAAGGTCACACATGAGGACATCACACAGTGATCGATTGTCCCTTGTGTAATTGCCACTTGAATGTATTGCTATTGAACCACATTAATGCTTTTCTTCTTCAACAAATGAGGACAGTCACTCTAAAGACAACATGATAATGTACACTCACTGTAAGGACAGTCACAAATGAGGACATCTCACAGTGACTGTCCCTTGTGTAATTGCCGCTTGAATGTATTGCTATTGAACCACATTAATGCTTTTCTTCTTCAACAAATGAGGACAGTCACTCTAAAGACAACATGATAATGTACACTCACTGTAAGGATAGTCACAAATGAGGACATCTCACAGTGACTGTCCCTTGTGTAATTGCTGCTTGAATTACACAAGGGACAGTCATTGTGAGATGTCCTCATTTGTGACAAGGACAGTCACACATGAGGACATCTCACAGTGATTGTTCCTTGTGTAATTGCCACTTGAATGTATTGCTATTGAACCACAATAATGCTTTTCTTCTTCAACAAATGAGGACAGTCACTCTAAAGACAACATGATAATGTACACTCACTGTAAGGACAGTCACAAATGAGGACATCTCACAGTGACTGTCCCTTGTGTAATTTCCGCTTGAATTACATAAGGGACAGTCATTGTGAGATGTCCTCATTTGTGACAAGGATAGTCACACATGAGGACATCTCACAGTGATTGTCCCTTGTGTAATTGTCACTTGAATGTATTGCTATTGAACCACATTAATGCTTTTCTTCTTCAACAAATGAGGACAGTCACTCTAAAGACAACATGATAATGTACACTCACTATAAGGACAGTCACAAATGAGGACATCTCACAGTGACTGTCCCTTGTGTAATTGCCGCTTGAATTACACAAGGGACAGTCATTGTGAGATGTCCTCATTTGTGACAAGGACAGTCACACATGAGGACATCTCACAGTGATTGTCTGTAATGTCCCCTTTTTGGCTAACTTGGAAAACAGGAACAATTACTCCACTTCTCAAACTTACTCTATCAGATACTTACAATTAAACTAAGTAATGGAGGTTACTTAAGATATCAACCGCTATTTCAGATTCAATCACAATATGTGTGCAAGATGATATTGATACCAATATGTTTAATAGCACTGCCGGATATAATGATATGAAATATGCTATGAATATGATGTTTCCTATCACTTATAGTGATAGTATAATGATGCTATGTCTGATATAAACAATATCGATATACAATCAATAAGTATTGCTTACAGCAATGTATTTGTTGTGTCTGATATGATGATGTAATTATGCAAATGTGTAATATCGCTATGAGTGATATGTTGCTATTTCAGATTCTGAATTATATGCTTGCAACTTCAAATATTGATGTTGTTTCTGACTATCCTTTCTATCTGTGCAATCATGGTGTTGTCTCTGATCTGCAATGATAAACTTGAAACCAAACTGCCAAAGGCAGATGCTCTATTGATTATATCCAAATATGGATAAGTAAATAAAGTTCTAATGATGCCTTGAGTGACTGACGAGAATGCATTCTTATATTGTCTTTAACAAATGAAGAGATGCTATGAATGAGACGTGTCTTGTTTCTTCCTCCATGTCCCTTTGTTAATCACACCTTTCCATAATCCGACAGTTCACATAATATTATTTCATTATTTTCTGATCATAGATAACTCCCAGATTGACTCAATATCAAATCTTTTTATGAAGGTAATCTTCCCTAATTGGTAGTGCAACCAGTAGTTAACATCCATTGTGTTTGTATTAGTTTGGTCTAACTATCATTAGTATTTAGTCAATCGATATTAACTCTTGCCTTATCCCATATTGTTATGATTATATCCAATCTTTCTACTCTGATATAAGTCGATATCATTTTCTGATAATTGTCCATTTATTGGTTGATTGCTGGTAATGGAGTTTGATCTTCAAATTGACTTCCATTCCTGTTAATACTTAAGGATACATTGTACTTATTATCCATGACTGATGCCTCATTCATCAATAGCTTGTGATATAATCACTGATGCTTTTGTGTTTCTACAAGATGTGGTTTATCTCAGACAATCGATAATCTTTCAATCCTTTAGTCGATATCCTCCTATGTGGTGTCTATTGATATAGATAGTAGAATTCAATCTAGTTTATGTTATTGTCATGATAACATAAGAAGTGATGGTGCATATTTGCTAGCGGGTCTTCATGTTTGATATTGCTTTATCGGATATGTCATTGTCTAAACTTGTGCAATTAATGATTATTTATAATATATGAATGGTTATCCTTCTTGCTTATCAACACATCTTCTGAAACACATAGCGACCTATCCCTTATTCATATCATGTTGATCTTGACTTCATAGTATTTGGTTCATTAATCATCCTCTCATGGTATCGATGTGTAATGACTAGTGATTGTTGTATCACTTCTTCATTCCTCATCATGATAGATAATGCAGATGTTTAATGTAGATGTATATCGATTACAGATATTCGATATTGCTTTAAACGTTATTATTATTATTATTATTATTAATGTTATTGTTATTATTAAATATTATAATTAATGATGTTAGTAATATTAATAATATTATAATAAATATTATTATAGTGATAACATATTGTTTTATATTGAGAGGTTTATTAATATTATTTATATATTAAAATTATTATATCAATAATTGATTTAATATTATTACTTAATATATTATTATAATATAATATATATAATTTATTAATAATTATTTATTATTAATTTATATTATAATTATAATCATAATTATATTATTTATTAATATTTTAATATTATTTAATTAACATATTACTTATTATGCTAACTATATATTATTATTATCTTTTGATAATAATTATATATTATTGTTATATACCGTTAATAATAGATTATTATATATCATCTAATCATTTTATTATTATACTAAGTTCAATATGTCACGGCTCATGACATTGTCCCTTGTGTAATTGTGATGAAGGGTGCTCCCCTTAATACCACAAACACATAACAGAAATAGAGAAACAACAACAATAATATGCAAGAACAGAAAATTGGCTTCTTATTATCTCCACAAATGTGGAATTACAAACTTTCAGAATTACAATATGCAAAGCCACATGGGCATTCCTTACAATATTCTGTAGGACAATGCCTCAAATCAATACCCAGATCTACTACCCAGAACTATTCTGAATTGCCTAAGACAATAGTACAGCCTTCCTTATATAGGCAATTTTCCACCGCCTGGGAAGGTTCCAGAATTTTAGCCAATAAGGCCGACCAAACTTAGCATTATTTTATTTTACATTTTATTACATCATAGTCGGCTCAAGATAACCTTTGAAACCCGAACAGAAATTTTGAAGAAAATTATTTTCTGCCATTTCAGGTGGTCCAACTTCCGAAGACCATAAGTCATCACCCGTTGACCCGCTCGGCCATTATAACCCCATTTCGGAAACGCCACGAAGCGCTCTACAAGCTTGACCCACACAAGCGCTCGTCACCCAAATTTTTGACCTCATCCGGGGCCTCTAAAGCCTTCAAAACTGAGTTCAAAGTTTCTGTACCCTGCTGCCAATACCGAAAATCTTCAATATCTTCCAATATACACTTGATCTGGCAATGAAACTTTACTGGCAGACTTATATGACCAAAATGAACCTCCAAGAAAGAAATCATATCATTCTGAGCACATACAAAAATTACCAAAAATAGTAACTTTCCATAAATAGCAGCTCTGCACAAAATAGCCCTTACTGAATATAAAAATAGAAATATTTTTGGGTGATGCAAGATTGCTCTTACACCCAGGATGCTCCTACATCAGACACCCAGGGTAATTTGAGAAGTGACCCTGTCACGACTTAGGTGTGCAGAGGAAAACCAAGACGGTTAACCTCCTCCTTTGTTAGCCATGATGAATCTTCAACAGGTCGTCCTTTCCATTTGAACAAATACTCTTCATATGTCCTATTCCTTGTGCTTTTGCCAACACGACTGTCCAGTATGTCTTCAATCTCCTTGATATCTGAACTGGTTACTGGAATACTCCACTGTGCTGCTGCAACCTCATCCTCAACACCTCCTTCGTGATACTCTGTCAAATCTAAAATGTTAAACACTGGTGAAATATTCAGCTCACTAGGCAATTCTACCTCATATGCATTTCCTGAATCATGCTTCTTCAGTATCTTACATGGCCCAAACTTCTTCATTTTCAACTTGTTATATGTACCAACCGGAAACCGCTCCTTCTGCAAATGAACCATGACTTCATCACCAACCTGAAATTCCTTATGCCTCATTTTCACATCTGCCTTAGCCTTATACTGTGCATTCATCTTGGCAATATGCTTTCTCACCTCCTCATGGATGTTCTTCAAATGTTCTGCAAAATCTTCAGCTTCAGCACTACTTATTTCTCCTTTATCTCTCTTTCTCAATTCAGATGCATTTCTTGGACTACTTCCATATACAATTTGGAATGCTGATTTACCAGTGCTCCTATTGACAGAATTATTGTATGCAAATTCTACCTGTGGTAAAATCAAATCCCATCCTGTTGGCTTATCTCCAACCAAACATCTCAGCAAATTTCCCAAACACCTATTCACCACCTCTGTCTGTCCATCAGTCTGTGGATGATGCGATGAACTGAATTTCAAATCTATCTTCAACTTCTTCCACAATGTACGCCAGAAATATCCAACAAACTTAGTGTCCCGATCTGAAACTATGGTCTTTGGAAAACCATGAAGTCTCACTACTTCTCTGAAAAACAATTCGGCTACATGAATAGCATCATTAGTCTTCTTGCAGGGAATGAAATGTGCCATCTTCGAAAATCTGTCAACCACCACAAAAATTGAATCATGTCCCCGCTGAGTCCTCGGTAAACCAAGAACAAAGTCCATGCTGATATCCTCCCAAGGCTTCTCTGGTATAGGTAATGGCTGATACAACCCTGTATTCTGCTTCACTCCTTTCGCCATCTGACATACTCTGCAACTCTGTACAAACTTCTTCACATCTTGCTGCAACTGTGGCCAATAGTAATTCTCACTAACCAAAGAAAGGGTTTTGTCACGACCAAAATGTCCAGCCAATCCTCCGCTATGCTTCTCCTTGATGAGATTCTCCCTCATAGAACTTCGTGGAATGCACAATTGACTCCCTTTGAATAGCATATCATCCTGGATGATGAAATCCAGCCATTTCGTCCTGTCTAGAGTAACAGGTTCTGTACAAGCTTTCCAAGCTTCACCAAAATCAGGATCCTCTGGATACAAATTCTTGAGTTCCTTGAACCCAACCACTTCAATCTGCATTTCTGTCAGCAATAGTTGCCTTCTGCTAAGAGCATCTGCAACCCTATTAGACTTTCCACTCCTGTGTTTCAAAATAAATGTATAACTCTACAAAAACTCAACCCATTTCAAATGCCTTTGATTCAATTTTCCTTGACTATTCAAATATTGCAAAGCTTGATGATCAGTATACAAAACAAACTCCTTAGGAAGCAGATAATGTCTCCACTTCTTTAATGCCTGAACTATAGCATAAAATTCCTGATCATAAACAGAATATTTCCTCTTGGCGTCATTTAACTTCTCACTGAAATAAGCAACAGGTTTACCTTCTTGGCTCATAACAGCTCTTATTGCAGTACCACTAGCATCACAATCTACTTGAAACACCTTATTAAAATCTGGAAGTGCTAAAATAGGTTGTTCTGTAACTTTTCGTTTCAACAATTGAAAACTCTTTTCTGCCCCATTAGTCCACTTAAACTCTTTTCTATCCCCTCTCATTGTTTCAGTCAAGGGTTCACAAATACTGCTAAAATTTCTGATAAACTTTCTATAAAAGCTAGCTAGACCATGAAAAGATCTTACCTCAGTAGCACTCTTTGGCGTAGGCCATTCAAGGATAACCTGTACCTTCTCTGGGTCCATTTTTAGACCTTCTCCTGAAACTACAAACCCCAAATACACCAACTCTTTCTTCACAAAATTGCACTTCTTCAAATTAATCAGCAATTTTTCTTCTCTCAACTTCTCAAATACCATACAAATATGCATCATATGCTCATCCAATGTCTTACTAAAGATCAAAATATCATCTAGGTAAACAATGACAAACTTACCCAGAAATTCTTTCAGAACCTCATTCATGAGCCGCATGAAAGTGCTCGGTGCATTGGTTAGCCCAAAAGGCATGACTAACCACTCATACAGTCCTTCCTTTGTCTTGAAGGCAGTCTTCCATTCATCTCCTTCTCTGATTCGAATCTGATGACATCCACTTTTCAGATCTATCTTTGAGAAATACACAGCTCCACTCAAACAGTCCATAATATCATCCATTCGTGGCAATGGAAACCTGTACTTGATTATGATCTTGTTTATTGCCCTAGAATCCGTACACATCCTCCATTCTCCATTCTTCTTTGGTGCTAATACCGCTGGTACAGCACAGGGACTCAGACTCTCATGGATCAATCCTTTCTGTAACAGTTCATGTACTTGTCTGTTCAACTCCTCACTTTCTGTAGGTGTCATTCTGTGTGCTGACTTATTTGGCAAACTCGCTCCTGGGATCAAGTCCATCTGATGACTGATCTTTCTGACTGGTGGTAATCCATCAGGCACGTTATCGGATACAATATCCTGAAACTCATTCAACAAATCTACAACTTATACAGGAACATCTTCTACTTCCTCTTTACCAGCTTTTGGAATTAAAGCAAAACATACATGCTCATGCTTCATACCATCTAAAAAATTTCTTCCATCAACAAAAGTGATCCTTGCATTACCACATACCTTTTCTTCGGTCTCCTTCAATGGCTTTAGCTTATGCCACACTCCATCCTTTGTCAGGGAATAGGTATTCGCACGGCCATCGTGTACAGCACATCTGTCAAACTGCCATGGTCTACCCAACAACATATGACATGCATCCATAGATATGATATCACACAATACCTCATCTTGGTATCCACCAATCTTGAACTTCACCAGGCATTGTTCATTGACCATGACCCTGTGGTCATCCTGTACCCAGGCAATCCGATATAGATGT
This sequence comes from Chamaecyparis obtusa, assembly GCA_027943335.1. Classification (NCBI taxonomy): domain Eukaryota; kingdom Viridiplantae; phylum Streptophyta; class Pinopsida; order Cupressales; family Cupressaceae; genus Chamaecyparis; species Chamaecyparis obtusa. The sequence continues at coordinate 1,114,457 of BSBK01002822.1, read as the reverse complement.
GGGTGTTTCTGTCTCTTGAGCTTCAACTTTGTCACCATCTCTTCTGACACCAAATTGTCAGTGCTTCCACTATCAATAATCACATCACAACATTTACCTTCACACTTGCACCTAGTGCGAAACAGGCTCCTCCTTTGCTCAGGTTCATTCTCACCACTCAACAGGACTCTTCTGTTAATCAACGTTTCTCCTCTTTCAGCATCTTCAGAATTTGATGATCTGGCATCTTCATCTACATGTGCAACTCTGGTCTGGCCTTCATTTCTCCTGTCTGTTCTGCCTTAGCACTGAGGACATTCAAATGCCCTATGACCTTCTTCTCCACAGTGAAAACATGTTCCACGGAAGCCACCTCTTCCAGATCCTTGTCCTCTTCCTCTTCCTCTCTGATCTCTATTATTCTGATCTTGGAAGTGATTGGAATTATTTCCTCGCTGATTCTGACTGCTACTGGCCTCATCCTTCTTTTTCAGATCTTCATTTCGGCCACCATATGATCTTCCACCAGATCGTCCACCGCGACCTCTTCCATTTTGTCTACTCTCAAACTTCTTGTTCAGCTTTTCCTCTACTTTTAGGGCAAACTGGTATGCCTCTTCAATACTGTTCATTCGAACCAGATTCAGCTCCTCCTAGATGCTTGGCCTTAACCCATTAAGGTATCGGGCAACTTTCTCCTTATCAGCTTCTGCATGGCCTGTTCTGATGAGAAGTCGATAGAACTCCTCTGTATACTCCTGAACAGATCTTCCTGCTTGCTTCAAACTCTACATTTTCTTTAGTAGGTCAAGCTCATAATCAACAGGAATGAACCGTCGCTTCAATTTATCCACCATCCGATCCCATCTTGTGATTTTATCTTTCCCTCTTCTATTTCGCTCCAATTGAATTTCTTGCCACCAGATCTTCGCATGACCTTTCAATCTGGCCTTCGCAAATTTGACCCTATCAGGATCTTCAACATCTTCATACTCAAAATATTCCTCACATTCATTGATCTAGTCGATCAATTCCTCTGGGTTAAGATTTCCAAAAAATGTAGGAACCTCAATCTTAGGTCTTTTCCCAATCTTGGAAATCGCCCGAAAAAGTCTTTCTTCCTCCTGGTTCACAATTTCAACTTCTCCTTCTTGATATTCTTCTTCGGCTTCATCCTCACTTTCATCTCTGACATTAAGATTCATTCCTCTACGAATCTCTTCTTGCAATGCTCGCACTTGTCTCTGCAACTCTCTAACCTTAGGTGTCACAACACCAGGTCTTCCGCCACGTTCTCTTCATGGAGGCATTTTTCCAATGCGCGCTGAAACCCTAACCACGGTCCTGGTGCAAACTACCTCACAGTCGATGATCTGTTTACACACTCAAGAACCCCTGCTCTGATACCACTTGATGAAGGGTGCTCCCCTTAATACCACAAACACATAACAGAAATAGAGAAACAACAACAATAATATGCAAGAACAGAAAATTGGCTTCTTATTATCTCCACAAATGTGGAATTACAAAATTTCAAAATTACAATATGCAAAGCCACATGGGCATTCCTTACAATATTCTGTAGGACAAAGCCTCAAATCAATACCCAGATTTACTACCCAGAACTATTCTGAACTGCCTAAGACAATAATACAGCCTTCCTTATATAGGCAATTTTCCACCGCCTGGGAAGGTTCCAGAATTTTAGCCAATAAGGCCGACCAAACTTAGCATTATTTTATTTTACATTTTATTACATCATAGTCGGCTCAAGATAACCATTGAAACCCGAACAGAAATTTTGAAGAAAATTATTTTCTGCCATTTCAGGTGGTCCAACTTCCGAAGACCATAAGTCATCACCCGTTGACCCGCTCGGCTATTATAACCCCATTTCGGAAACGCCACGAAGCGCTCTACAGGCCTGACCCATGCAAGTGCTCGTCACCCAAATTTTTGACCTCATCCGGGGCCTCTAAAGCCTTCAAAACTGAGTTCAAAGTTTTTGTACCCTGCTGCCAATACCGAAAATCTTCAATATCTTCCAATATACACTTGATCTGGCAATGAAACTTTACTGGCAGACTTATATGACCAAAATGAACCTCCAAGAAAGAAATCATATCATTCTGAGCACATACAAAAATTACCAAAAATAGTAACTTTCCAAAAATAGCAGCTCTGCACAAAATAGCCCTTACTGAATATAAAAATAGAAATATTTTTGGGTGATGCAAGATTGCTCTTACACCCAGGATGCTCCTGCATCAAATTTCCACTTGAATGTATTGCTATTGAGCCACATTAATGCTTTTCTTCTTCAACAAATGAGGACAGTCACTCTAAAGACAACATGATAATGTACACTCATTGTAAGGACAGTCACAAATGAGGACATCTCATAGTGACTGTCCCTTGTGTAATTGCCACTTGAATTACACAAGGGACAGTCATTGTGAGATGTCCTCATTTGTGACAAGGACAGTCACACATGAGGACATCTCAGAGTGATTGTCCCTTGTGTAATTGCCACTTGAATGTATTGCTATTGAACCACATTAATGCTTTTCTTCTTAAACAAATGAGGACAGTCACTCTAAAGACACCATGATAATGTACACTCACTGTAAGGATAGTCACAAATGAGGACATCTCATAGTGACTATCCCTTGTGTAATTGCCACTTGAATGTATTGCTATTCAGCCACATTAATGCTTTTCTTCTTCAACAAATGAGGATAGTCACTCTAAGGACAACATGATAATGTACACTCACTGTAAGTGTACATTATCATGTTGTACTACAAATGGACCTTATGTTGGTTGGGATATAAGTGCAAAAAAAAAAAGTTGTCATTTGTATTCAAGTGGCAATTACACAAGGGACAGTCATTGTAAAGGCAACATGATAATGTAGAGAAACGTTATCATTTGTATTTTCAACAGTGCCGAGACAGATTCCCTCTGTGAAATCACAGCTACAATTTCTGAGTACGTTGGGTTTATTTTTCTTTTGTCATTATTATGTAATCTGGTATTCAGCTGTTACAGAGCTAAAATACCCAGAAATGAGGACATATCTGTGTTGAATTTATTGTTAGCGGCTTTGGTTATTTAGAAGTTTAATTTTATTTGTTCATCTTTCAAGCACAAATGTTTTATGGACCGTAACATCTTCATTGTTTCGGGTATGCAATGAAACAGCCCTAACTTGCAACTACCTTCACGGTACTTGTGTACATTATCATGTTGTCTTTACAGTGACTGTCCTCATTCAAGTGGCAATTACACAAGGGACAGTCACTGTGAGATGTCCTCATTTGTGATAAGGACAGTCACACATGAGGACATCTCACAGTGACTGTCCCTTGTGTAATTGCCACTTGAATGTATTGCTATTCAACCACATTTATGGGCCCGTTTGGACCACAGCAAACAGTAGCATCTACAGAGAAGAATATCCCAGGTGTAACAAGTTGTAAGAATATACCAACAGTTCTAAGAAGTTCCCTAGCACATAGTAGCATCTACAGAGAAGAATATACAACATGAGGGCAGCCACTGTAAAGACAACATGATAATATACACTCATTGTATGTGTGCATTATCATGTTGTCTTTACAGTGACTGTCCTCATTCAAGTGGAAATTACACAAGGGACAGTCACTGTGAGATGTCCTCATTTGTGACAAGGACAGTCACACATGAGGACATCTCACAGTGACTGTCCCTTGTGTAATTTCCACTTGAATGTATTGCTATTCAACCACATTTATGGGCCCGTTTGGACCACGGCACATAGTAGCATCTACAGAGAAGAATATCCCAGGTGTAACAAGTTGTAAGAATATACCAACAGTTCTAAGAAGTTCCCTAGCACGTAGTAGCATCTACAGAGAAGAATATACAACATGAGGGCAGCCACTGTAAAGACAACATGATAATGTACACTCATTGTATGTGTACATTATCATGTTTTCTTTACAGTAACTGACCTCATTCAAGTGGCAATTACACAAGGGACAGTCACTGTGAGATGTCCTCATTTGTGACAAGGACAGTCACACATGAGGATATCTCACAGTGACTGTCCCTTGTGTAATTGCCACTTGAATGTATTGCTATTCAACCACATTTATGGGCCCGTTTGGACCACGGCACACAGTAGCATCTACAGAGAAGAATATCCCAGGTGTAACAAGTTGTAAGAATATACCAAGAGTTCTAAGAAGTTCCCTAGCACATAGTAGCATCTTCTAATTGTCTATACCACTTCACAAGGTATTGTTTGCACACATTGTTTTTGGTTCTTTTGATGACCCTTGTTTTGAAATTGCTATTAGCCCTTGTAGCTTATATGTTTTGATTGCTGGAGAGCTTCTAAAGCTAAGCAAGAAGACCATTGCATGAGTTATAGCCACGCGCTCAGGTTTGAAAATTGTATATTTTTTAATCTAATGTATATTTTAACTAGACTTTTAGCTTATTTTTGCTGTATATTTTAATCTAAAGGGAATCATGGATGTGAACTTGAAAGAATTTTGTACTTAGTTCTTATGGAGAGAATAGTAGTAGTTTACGGTCTAATATCAAATAGAGTTTTCCAATTACAGAAAGTTAATGAATTCTAATAGCTTATATGTTTTGATTGCTGGAGAGCTTCTAGAGCTAAGCAAGAAGACCATTGCACGAGTTATAGCCGCGCACTCAGGTTTGAAAATTGTATATATTTTAATCTAATGTATATTTTAATCCTTTTGCCATGTCATGTAATATGTCTTGCCTTGTAGCTTATATGTTTTGAACTTGCTGTTAGGCCTTGTAGCTTATATGTTTTGATTGCTAGAGAGCTTCTAGAGCTAAGCAAGAAGACCATTGCACTAGTCGTAGCCGCGCGCTCAGGCATGAAAATTGTATATTTTTTAATCTAATGTATATTTTAACTAGACTTTTAAAATATTAAAGGATTTAACTAGGTCTAAGAAGATTTGTGTACTTTTGACAATTTTTCTTAGTCACTGAAAGTTGTAGACCGAAGTTTTCATAGCCCAATTTTTGCTTCCTGCGAAGAACGATCATGTCAGATAATATAAGTGAAGAACAAAATAGGGAGACAATCGTTAGATTGTGGTCTAACTTGAAAAGAAAAGGTGATGGAAAATGTTACTGTCCCTGCAAAATTTGTAAGGGCTTAAACCGTAGAAGACTGCTAATCAAAATAGTTAAGAGACATTGTAGGGAGAATGGTCACATTGAAGGGGGGCATGACTATCATACACTGGTAAGTTGTTCATTATATCATTTTAACAATTTATATACATATGAAATCACTTGATGATGAGTTGAAGATCATGGTTTATTTATGTTAATCAATTTTATATAGGTTGATCTCCCTAGGGAAGTACATGATATGGAGGAACATGGGGGTGCGAATATCCAAGGTGAAGATAATGATCTCATGGAAGATGACGATCATGCGCCAGAAAACACAATTGAAGATGATGGTATAAATACATTGATCCATGACACATTTAGTCCAAGCGGATCTGATCATGATGATGATGATAGCCTCGATGTACCTCTACTTGAGAAGGCATACGAGCCCCTATACAAAGACTCCCAAACAACTCTTCTCTCTGCTGTATTGTTGTTGTTGAACTTGAAGGTTATGAATGGTTTATCCAACATAACAATGTCACGTATGTTAAGGTATGTCATGTATGTCTTTATAGTTAACAAAGGGTGAATAATGTACCACTAATATTGTTTATATTAACAACTTATATTTTTTGCTGTAGATTGATAGGCGAGTTATTGTTACCACCATCAAATATTCTACCTCGCTCATATCGAGAATTATCTGCTATTATGAAAGATATTGGAATGGAGTATCAAGCAATACATGCTTGTCCCAATGATCATATTATATATTATAAAGAACATGAATTTGCAACACAATGCCCTGTATGTCATACGAGTAGATATCGAACAGATTGAATAACAAAAAAGGTGCCTCACAAGGTTCTTCGTTACATCCCCATTATTCCACGGATGCGACAATTATTCAGGTGTATTAGCTTGGCACAATTTATGGATTACCATGCACGCAATAGAAGTCGAGATGACATTATTCAAATCCCTGCGGATGGTTCGGCATTTATGCACATAGAGGAAAAGTGGCAACACTTCAAAGAAGAACTTCATAATCTCAGGCTTTCATTGGCAGCGGATGGTGTCAATCCATTTGGAGAGATGGGATCTGTTTGCTCGGTGTGGCCTATTTTTGTTATCAACAATAACATTCCTCCGTGGATGTCAATAAAGAGGGAGCACATTATGTTGGCAATGATTGTTCCAGGTATTTTATCATTTGATAGTTATTAATTTACATGTACTTACAAATCTTACAGTAAAATGGTCACAATAATTATGTAATGTTACTGTTCATTCGAGTAGGTAAATATCAAGTTAAAGATATGAATGTATATATTGAGCCTCTTATTGATGAGTTGGTGGAGTTATGGAATGGTGTCACTATGTATGACGTGTCTAGACCAATAAGACAAAGACAATTTCAATTCCATGCAATACTTGTATGGACAATACATGATGCCCCAGGGCTAACACATTTTTGTGGTATGTTATAGTGAATTCAAGTTACGCATGATAATTCTAATTATAAAAATCAACATATTTAATAATCCAATTATATCATTATCTTGTAGGTCTTCCAACAAAGGGAAAATTTGCATGTCCAGTTTGTGGTCCAAAGATGAAATCTCGTCATTCAAAAATTTTAGGAAAGCATGTGTTTGATGAGTACAGACACTTCCTCCACAGGAATCATAAGTAGCGAAGTATGGAAAAACATCTTTTCAATGGGAAAGAAGAGACTACATCAAAGCCATGAAGAATGACACCTCGCCTATGGAAGTTGGAATATAATAGAATTAATCGTCGAGGTAATGTCGTTCCACTTAATGGTTTATGTTTGTAATTTATATATTTCTATTGTGATTTTTGTTTACTAATTATGTAATTGATGATCGTGAAGGTCGTCAAGGCACTACTGACAACCTTCCAAAGGGACTAAAAAGCTATCCCAGACAATTTAGTAGGTTTCCCTACTACGAGGACCTACAAATTGTGCATTTGTTTGATCTTATGCATATTGAAAAGAATATAACAGAGACATTGTGGAAAATACTGGATGGAAGGCGTGACAAAGAAAAAATTGTCAAAATTTGTAATGACATTCATGAATCCAATCATGCACTGAAGAATTTCATTCACTCAAATAGCAATAGAGATTAGATTAATATAAGTGCCCTTCCTTGGTTATTAACGGAATAGCAAAGTGATGCCATAAAAGAAGTCATACGAAAAATTCAATTTCCCACAGGATTTGCTGGGAACATAAGCAATCTCATATCAAAGAAAAGTGAATTTGGGCCAGGGCTCAAAACGCATGATTGGCATACTTTCATCAAGGTAAGTTATGTTCTTCTGTATTTACAATATATTCATAAACTACGTGTACTATTCATTATGTTATGTTAGAAAATAATGAAATGATTGGTTTATAATTACTGCAGTACGTGCTACCTCTATCTCTCCCAGAGCACTTCAACAATAACATCAAACAAGTGATATATGATCTTGGAAAATACATGAGGTAAGCAGTAATATCTGTTCAATTTGTTGTATATATTTATTATATTCGCGATTTGTTTTTCTTGCTATGTAATCTATTGTATATTATTTTGTAAAGTCTCGTATTTATATATTTTTTGTGACTTGAATCTCTTAATGTAGGTGGTTGTCATCTAAAGAAATCCATAAAGAAGATATAAACTATTGGAAGAGAAGAATTCCTCATTTACTGTGTGAAATGCAAAAGTGTCTACCTCCAACTTTTTTCAATGCACAAGAACACTACCTCATACACCAAGTTGAGGAGATTGAATTGTGTGGACCTGCACACACTAGGTCAATGTGGATGGTTGAGAGGCACTTGAAATCTTTGAAGGCTTTGGTTCGACAAAGAGCACATCCTGAGGGTTCTATGGTAGAGGGATACATGGTATACCAGACTATGGTGTACATTACTGAATATCTTCCTAAGTTTGCTTCAAATATCTATGTAGATCGCATTTGGGATCTCGACCCTTTTAAAAAATTCAAAAGGGAGTACTTGATGGGGAAAGGTAGATTGAGGAAAGTGACAGGTAATAAATTATAAGATGTTATTGTAATAAATTATTTCTTAATCTTCAAAATAAATCGGTTGTAAGTCGTCTATTTTTTTTTTTGTACAGTTGCTCGAGAGTGGGATGCACTACATTTGTATATTGCAAACAATCTTGATTGGATGACGGTATGGATTGAATGATGTCAACATTCTGGTCACACATTAACATGGGAAGGTGTATCTTCATTGGTTAAAGAAGCTCATCGTAATGGAGATTCTAATGTTACGCAAAGGGAAATAGATTTAGCATATGGTTTAAGAGATTTCCAGGTATGTACAAAATTATTAATCACCCGTATGTTTATCAACTCACGATATAATAATTTTGACATGTTTCACATATTATTGTAGGTTAAACACCACAAGGGTATGTTCTGTAATGGTCAAAAATTTTGCGTCAAAGTGTTGGATGACACGAAGAAAACTTGTGATTCTGGAATAACTGCAGTCTTTCAAGTGACTAATATTTCATCTAGAAATGACTTAGATCCTCAAGAGTCTAAAAATCAATACTATGGCATTTTGGATGATATACTTGAGTGCGACTTTAGTTCCTTCAAATTAGTACTCTTCGTTGTCAAATGGTACAGGCTACGACTTAATCCAAATGATCCTAATAGAACTGTTATTGAACATGATAATGGATTTACAATGGTTAATACAAGGTCGTTTGAGCCAGTTGGGGATGAGCCCTATGTTCTTCCAAGCCAATGTGAGCAGGTATTTTACTTAGAGGTTTCACATAAACCGGGTTGGTCATTTGTTGTTAGACATGAACCGAGAGGAAGGCCGATAAAGTATAATGTGATGGAAGAAGAAGATACCGAAGAAGTAGAAGATGATGTAGATGATGATCACGATCGACAATTATTGGATGATGTTCCTGAGACAAATTTTCATGAAGAAGAAGAAGATGATGATGACGATGATGTTGCTACTGATGATGATGATGAAGATGATGTTGATGTTGATGATGATGATGTTGATGATGACGACAACGACGACAACGACGATGATGATGATGACGACGATGATGAGGATGATGATGATGATGATGATGATGATGATGAGGATGATGATGATGAAATTTAAAGGTATGCCATCAATCCTTAATGTATTTAATATTCATTTCTTGATAGAAATATATTTGTCTTAAATGGTTACATAGTTTATTCATTATCTATTTAAAAGCTACAAGTTTCAACTACAAATAGAATACTGCTAATCTAAATTAACTATTAATCTAAATTAATTAAATAAAACTATTTAAAACACATATTGATGCATGAATGTATTGAGCCTTATTTTCTTTCAGATCAAAAGCATTTGTAAGTGTTCTCACAACACCAACCAAGCATCTTCATAAGATCACTCTCCTTGATCCAAGCCAACTCCATAACCTATCAGAGTGCACACCAAATCCTTATGCCACCTTAGCGTTCTACATCTTTGAAATAATCCCAATGTCCCTCAATCCATCCAATGGATTCATCCAAGCAATCTAATCAACAAACTATCAAATGCTCACAATGCCTCAATAGGCTCCAAACTTGACTTCACCTTAAATTTTTGGCTAACATTTTTATACTTGATCTTTGACATAGGGGCACAATATGGAGCAACCGCCCGAAGGTGATGGTGATGATATTCCTAGCTCATCTACACATGAGCAGGTAAAACTCATTGTAATTGTGCAAACTAGATAGAAGCAAAATGTTATTTTTTTTAATGTTATTTTCTTCATTGTTTTGGAGTAATTTTGATAATACTAATACTATTGTTGTCACAGAGGGCCAGTGGTCGGAGAGAGGGAAAGCAACCTGCAGTCCCTCAGGAGTCCCCCCTTGTGGACCCTTTTTTTATTGATTTAGCAGAGACCGATGACCCGATCGGTTCCATTAAAAAGCTGCTAAAGAAAATTGGGAAAGAACTTCTACGTTTGGTATCCATACATCCTTAGACTTAGGAAATAAAAGACAGGGCAGCTGAGTTGTTGCGCACTTCTAAAAACTTTAAAGTAAGTATTAATGAAATTTTTAATTATTACAAGAGTTCAATAATGGTTTTTATGTTATGCTCTTTTATGACATTAATTAAAATATGGATGCATTATCTTTACAGAGTTATTTGTGTAATTTTGAACCCCATTCCCATGATGAGGCCGGTACTACAAGTGGTTCAGGTAGATAACATGTTCCATTCCCCACTTGTGTTTTCCACTGAATATATATAGGAATGATCATAATCATTGACAATACATGCTCGAACAATCTTTTTTTTAATGCTCTAACAATCTTGTCCATGCTAGTCCACGCGTTCTATATTTATGCATGCTCTAACAATTTTATTCTTCAGCTCCTTTCCATGATGATATGACAACACCGCCTCCATCCAGGACAGCCACAAATGTCTTGCCGACTGCCATGTCAACAACACACAGCCTAAATGCACCAACTGTTGCACCATCTACTGGTACACAAATCCCTCTTTTTCTCTCTTTTGTTATGTGTTTAAGTGTTATGTGTTTACGATGTAGATCCCTTGATTGTGTTTGTGCCATGGGTGCTCTGCACCAATTTATTTCCCTTGAAGTATTATTTCTTGGAGGCATTTGATAATGGTTTTCATTTTTTGCAATAGGAGATGCAACAAGTCCCGATGCAACATCATTTCCTGGATGTTCCCGTGTTCCTAGTACGGGAACGGTGAAGGATTGCGTATTGATCATCAGCGACGATGAAGGCATTCCCTTAAAAGTAGCCAAAGTTCTAGGTACTTTAAAGTTATTATTATTCTATAGTGATATAATAGTAATTTAGTTTTTGATCACTCTTCATCGACTAATGATCCCATGATTATTTTGTAGGGAATGATATTTTTTGGCGAAAACTTGGTGACGAGTGTTTGCGGATATTCGGGCCCACCCTACGTACATGGTGGAACATCATATCCTAACTAAAACCCCAAACCACTATTTTGATTTCATATCATTGCTAGAATAGTTTTCCTTTTCATCAATTTCTTGAACTATATTAAAGGTAGCTTCTCTTCATTTATGAGTCTAACATGTTTTTTTTTACTTAAAAGGTGGAATAACCAAGATAAAAATTTGAAGGATGATCTTGTACATAGTATGACCTAGCTTTTTGGACCTCGTGCATTCGAGAGAAACAAGCTCCTTGAAAGAGCTGGTTTATGTTTGAAGTATATTAGGGACCAGTACAGGAAATATTTAGAGGTTAACCCAAGGCACGAGCGTCCGCCCTGTGTTCTTGAGGCTGAGTGGCAGGCTTTGATTTTGGATGGAAAGTATAAAGCCGACATGAAAAAAGGAATTACGCCAATAGAGAGTAGAGCAAGGTATGTGATACTTTTGAGAATGTAATTATGTACTAATTAACCTCTAAATTTTTCCTGTACTGGTCTCTAACATATTTCAAACTTTTCATAGATTGCCTGACACATCAAAGGCAACAAAGGCAAGATTAGAAAAGCACGGGACACACAAGCTCGGCTCTGGTGATTTTTCCAAACTTCAAGCACGAGTTGTAAGTATTAGTAAATGAAAACTTGTATCAATTTTTTTATATATTGCAACGAAATTTTTTTTGATCAAACAATGCAAGTAAAATTCACCATACCAAGCAAAAATGTAGGGGTCAGAGTTCAATAGATGCCTCACAGAAGAGGACAAGAGAATTGGCTTCCAACAAGGCTATAGAGCCGTGGCTGAACGGCTACGAGCTGAAATCAGTGTGCAAGGTTCAAATAATGATGCATCTGAGCCACGGGTAAATAAGCTAAATGAAATTTATTTCAAATTGAATACTTTACCAATTAGTCTATTTGATGTTAAGTTCTAATATAAAGTGAGTATATCTATTTTAAGAAAGCAATGATAACAATGTGTAGGATATTGGAATGCAGCCTGAAAATCCTTCTGCACAATCTATGCATAATGAAGGTTCGCATGATGTGCATCCTAGTGGTGGAGGTATACATTTTCTATTAAAATTTTTATATGTAATTACAATTGGTGTTTGGATTAATGTAACATTTTGTCTAGCAACTGTAGAGGATCGAGGGGTCGGTGCTCATGAGCATGTTGAGGTTGAGTCTAGACAAAATGATGTGGCCAGATCAGGTAATTAAAGAGCGCCACAGTTATGTTCTTTAAAATAATTAAATACTTGTAACAATTATAATTAAATATTTTAAATTTAACTCTTTTATTTGTTATTGTAGAGGACCCCCCTTTGCAGCAGCATAGGAATTTGAGATCATCAAGAACAGAGAACAAAACAACTGATGAGGGGGGTATTGATGATAACACTGATGCTCCTCTTAGAGCTTACATAGAAAAAAAAATTAGAAAGAGAAAAAAGAAATGATTGTCATCTAAATACCTTAATTGATAATGACTGAATTTTATGTCTCAATGAATTTAATTATGTGCTAATGAATGTTCATGAATTATGTGTTTATTTTCATATTGATGAATGTTGCATGTTAATGAATCTAATGTGTTAATGAATGTTATCATGTGATATTGATTGAATGTTACATTTTATTAATAATTGAAAGAATGAATGAATGTTAGATGTTAACGGGGAATGTAGAGTGATGTTAGGGGGAGGGGGGTGGGGCCAAATGAGCTTCCACCTTCACGTGGTTGGCCCTGTTTAGTAGAGAATATTAAACTATATTCTCGAAACAAAGTGAAGCTCAATAAGATACTAAATGAGTCAAAATGGTTATCAAGGTCCTCTATCCATAAGATACTTGTAGTCAAAATGGTTATTAATAAGATACTTGTAGTCAAAATGGCTATCTAGGTCCTCTATCCATTCCATAAGTTCTTCACCATTCAAACTTCCTCCATAACAAGGAATGTGCTCTAGGTTAGTCATGAAGCCTAGCATGGACTCTCTGTCAGATAGAGCCACTATTTCAGAGCCTTTTCTGTGCATTTCCTTCAAGCACTGTATAGTGTACGGATGTGAAAGGGAGGGCAGACCAGTGTGGAAGTTAGAGTATTTATATCTTAAGCTTTGAGAGTTTATTTGGTAGATTCAAGACACCTTATATCAAAGTTATTCCTTTTTCTTATCTGTTGTTCTGTCAAACCGTCATTTTTTGGGTTATTGCATTCAAATGGCCTTAACTTGCAAATAAACCATAGGATATCCTCTGTTCTTTGTAAAATGCAAGTTAAGGGGGTTTATTTTCATATTTTAAAAGCTTTGGAACAGGATACTAAGCCAGAGAATTTCGAGAGCAAACCCTAGGTCAAGAATCTCAATGTTCTTGACTAGGAGTTGATGGATTATGCAAGATCAGAGGGTAGCAGCAAGTAAAGGACCTCAAACCTTGTTGAATCTAGATCTTTAGAGCATGGTGGACATCTTCAAACTCTGATCTTGGTTTCATGCACCCATTTTCAATGCCTTGTTTTGGAACCCACACCCAAAGGCATGCATTAGGTCTGCGGACTCAATAAGGACATTGATATGCTGGAGTGGAGTCAGGGTCTGGGAGTTGGAGGATTGTTAGAAAATCAAAAAGGGTACTCAAAAAACATATAAGTTCATAAGTTCCTTTGTCAAATTGAAGAGTTATTGCTGCAGAACAGGTTTTGGAGACCTACTAGAGTCACTAGGTCTATTTGTGATTTTGATGTCTTGGGTTGTTTGGAACACAACCAATGCATGATTCTGCATGTTTTAGGGAATCTTAAGAGTTTTCAAATGTTTTATTGGGTTGGAAAAGCCTAGGATCAATAAAGTCTCTTTTGGTAGAAAATCAGGGAACTTGTCCCTAAAAGGAAATTTGGTCTTGGTTGGGATTGAGTCAATAAGGTGTTAGAAGTATCTTGAAACCTTTGAAGTCCCTCTAGTATAGAGATTTTAAACTGGTCTGATAGAATCAGAGGCTCAATTGCTTAGGTGTAACATTTTGGTGTCTTGAAGTGGGTTGGGGCTTAAGACCAAGTTTCTTGCTGACCACTCTGCATCACATTGTCTTGCATGAAATTAGTCATTCTGTATACACTGGTCTAGTGTTGTCAATAGACCCAAATAGTTCAAAGATACTCGAACCAATCAGATGTTTTATGGGGTGCATTTTTGTGTTAGGTAGAAAGGATTCTTCATACAGGTGAAAGTCTCGAACCTTTCCCCACTCCCAAAAAAATATCACTTGTACTGTTATGAGCAGTCATGAGGACTAGACAGATACATTATAATATATGTAATTGCCACTTGAATGTATTGCTATTCAACCACATTTATGGGCCCGTTTGGACCACGGCACACAGTAGCATCTACAGAGAAGAATATCCCAGGTGTAACAAGCTCTAAGAATATACCAATAGTTCTAAGAAGTTCCCTAGCACACAGTAGCATCTACAGAGAAGAATATACAACATGAGGGCAGTCACTGTAAAGACAACATGATAATGTACACTCATTGTATGTGTACATTATCATGTTGTCTTTACAGTGACTGTCCTCATTCAAGTGGCAATTACACAAGGGACAGTCACTGTGAGATGTCCTCATTTGTGACAAGGACAGTCACACATGAGGACATCTCACAGTCACTGTCCCTTGTGTAATTTCCACTTGAATGTATTGTTATTCAACCACATTTATGGGCCCGTTTGGACCACGACACACAGTAGCATCTACAGAGAAGAAGTTTGGTATGCAATGGTCTTGAAACCTCCTGAGAAATTCTTGGTATGAATTTGTGTGGTGCAAAAGCTTCGTTGAAAGAGAAAAAGAAGAAAAGAATAGAAATGATTTTTTTTCTTTTTATGCCATATATTGTAACCAGCTACTTATAACTTGCAAAAATTATTATAACCATTTGAAATTGAAACTTAGTTTAATGTGAAACTAAGAACTTCTTTATTAGAGCTTTTTGTGATTTAGATTCAGACATCAAGAACATTGTTTGCCTAATATTGTGATTAATGTTTATTTATTAATATCTCATACTGACAAACAATTGATAATTGTAGGGAAAATGTCATTGGGGGTCTTTGAGGATCCACCAGAAGCCAAGGAGAAAATGTATTCAAATGCTAAAGATGGTGTAACAGTCCTTACAGCTGTTGAACCTTGCTGTGTAGATCATCTCCGATTCTCCAAGTTCAACAGTACTGTGGTATTCCTTTGGATACTTCTAATGGTAAATTTCAGACATCAAGTTCTTTTCGTATGAAACTACTACATTTGTAATCTGTAGTCTTAAACTTTTAGTTTATAAATGTTCATCAGCTTTAGTTCGTATGCTGCCATTTCAAGTATGATTAATGAAGTTACCTTTATCACAGGATGAAAGTGAGCAGTCAGCATACTGGTACGGAGCTAGCAGCATTGATACGGTGACTAGGGCATCGTTTAATGGTGGTATTGTGTTTTCCCATGTTTAGGGCATCGGCCTTTTGAAGCATTGCCTTCATCTTTCTTAAGTCTGAGTTTTAAGTTTGTTTATCTCTCTCGGCGCTGTTGAAAATACAAATGACAACGTTCTTGTTTGTTTTGCCCTTATATCCCGATGTGATTTCGCGGAGGGTTACGGCGCTGTTGAAAACACAAATGAAAACACAAATCCCTTGTGTAATTGCCACTTGAAGGAGGACAGTCACTGTAAAGACAACATGATAATGTACACTTACAGTGAGTGTACATTATCATGTTGTCTTTAGAGTGACTATCCTCATTTGTTGAAGAAGAAAAGCATTAATGTGGCTGAATAGCAATACATTCAAGTGGAAATCACACAAGGGACAGTCACTGTGAGATGTCCTCATTTGTGACTATCCTTACAGTGAGTGTACATTATCATGTTGTCTTTAGAGTGACTGTCCTCATTTGTTGAAGAAGAAAAGCATTAATGTGGTTCAATAGCAATACATTCAAGTGGCAATTACACAAGGGACAATCGATCACTGTGAGATGTCCTCATGCGTGACTATCCTTGTCACAAATGAGGACATCTCACAATGACTGTCCCTTCTGTAATTGCCACTTGAATGAGGACAGTCACTGTAAAGACAACATGATAATGTACACATACAATGAGTGTACATTATCATGTTGTCTTTACAGTGGCTGCCCTCATGTTGTATATTCTTCTCTGTAGATGCTACTATGTGCTAGGGAACTTCTTAGAACTATTGGTATATTCTTACAACTTGTTACACCTGGGATATTCTTCTCTGTAGATGCTATTGTGTGCCGTGGTCCAAACAGGCCCATAAATGTGGTTGAATAGCAATACATTCAAGTGGCAATTACACAAGGGACAGTCACTGTGAGATGTCCTCATGTGTGACTGTCCTTGTCACAAATGAGGACATCTCACAGTGACTGTCCCTTGTGTAATTGCCACTTGAAGGAAAAAAGCATTAATGTGGTTCAATAGCAATGTATTCAAGCGGCAATTACACAAGGGATAATCACTCTGAGATTTCCTCATTTGTGACTATCCTTACAGTGAGTGTACATTATCATGTTGTCTTTACAGTGACTGTCCTCATTTGTTGAAGGAAAAAAGCATTAATGTGGTTCAATAGTGATGCAGAGTAGTCAGTAAGAAACTTGGATCTATGTCCCAACCCACTTCAAGACACCAAAATGACTCAACCAATCAATTAGGCTCTAATTTCTATAGGTTAATGTTTAAACTCTGCAAAGTAATGAATTTGAAGGTTTCAAGGATCACACAACAACTTATGGACTCAATCCCATTCAATAAAAAATTTCCTTTTAGGGACAAGTTCCCTAATTTTCTATCAAAAGAGACTTTTAAGGTTCTAGATCTTACTTCCTGCAGCAAAACTTAGAAACCCCTTAGATATCACTATTACAACTTCCAGGCAAATTTTATCATCCAACCACCATCCGTACAGCCGTACAGAGTTCATTTTTCACCAGAAATGCACTAAAACGGGGTTATTTTTATTTTTTATGAAAGCAAAATGATTACAATACTGGTTCTCTGTCTGTCTTCGACCATTTGAAGCCTAAAATAGGCTCTCCAAACGTTGGTTCAACCATCTAGGTGGTTAGAACAGTTTATCCAACAAATGTCAACTTTGCTAAGCAACTTTTAAAGTTGCATTACAACTTTGCAAACAACTTTGCCGAGAAGGTTAAAAATGTGTTGTGAAACTTTAGGAACCTTATTAAAGTTATTTTGGACCTTCAAACTTCTTAACAACATCTAAAAGACACCTAATAAACACTTACTATGCTCATTTCATCCAAGGACTCAAAAGATGCCCAAGGTTTATAAGTCACCAAGGGGTCTTGTGTCCAACAAGTGGATGTTTATAAGGAGATAAAATCAATCCTTAATATTTATTACAAACCAAGAAAACATCTAAAACTCCTATTCTAATTTATTGTCATTCAAAAAGACTCTGATTTGTCATTCAAAAAGACTCTGATTTGTCAATCAAAAGGACCTTTCACCAGTCAATCCTTCAAAGCTCCAAGGTGAAAATCTTATGTTCCAATTGATAGGATTTGACTCCTTGGCTTCATGGCAACTTCCTTCAATCATGGTGTCTTTGGCTTGCATTAGGGATGCCCCTGCATCAAATAGCAATGCATTCAAGTGGCAATTACACAAGGGACAGTACATGCCCATTAAAGTTGGTGTTTTGTTATCCAGCATGACAATGGAGACAACATACTCTGTGTCAATTTTACTGATCAAATTTCCCTCCGCCAGGCAAAGCAACAATCTGGGTATGATAAGGTGAAATTTTGTAGTCCTTTTGGGTATGATAACAGTTCCAGTTTCCAATAAGATGGTTCATTTTTATAATCTAGCTTCAATTTCTCTTGTGAAAATCTTTTTTTTCATTTTATGGGTGGTAAAATATAATTATTATGCTAGAGGTGTGTACTTATGGATGATAATGAAACAAAATGATAAGATTTAAGACTCTTGTTTTTTTTTTAAATAGCAATTTAAGTTTCCTTCTATTATAAATTACTATTTTTCTATTTTTTAATGTATCTTTCCAGATCTTTTATATCAATTTTATTTATGAAATATAAATATATTAATAATGTTTTAGTGTTTTTAGGATTAGTTTATATCAATTCTATGTATCATCATTCGTCATTCAATTGTCAGTATTATTAATTTAGATTGTGCAATTGTAGAACTACTCGAATATGGGTTGGATGGATACTCAAGCAGGGGAACCCTCCTCAAATATCTCAAGCAGTGAACTTGGAAAAATGTGTCCTGAAGGAACCCTTTCCATCAGAGAGATAAAAGTACAAACAAGTAAAAGAAGCAGGCTCTGCAAATATGTTTTTGAGAAGAAAAATGATAGATTATTCGAGTATGGTTCATGAGGTATATCTAAAAAGACATTTTTTTTCTTATTATAATAAAAGAGGAAGTTGTGAATGTCAAAGTTGAGTGAAACAAAAATTATTTTCATCAAATTTTGTTAGGCTTTCTTTTGGGAATAGTTTCTTACAATATTGCTATTAAGATTTTTATTGTGTAGTTTTTAGATTAGGTTTATAAAATTATATTTCATGAGTAGTGATTCATATTAATCAATTAACGATACTTTTGGAAGGTATTTTCAATGTGTCAAATTTTGATATTTTTACAAGAATTAGATTGTGTAATTTTTTTAATTAAAGTCA
Source organism: Chamaecyparis obtusa (assembly GCA_027943335.1). Lineage (NCBI taxonomy): Eukaryota > Viridiplantae > Streptophyta > Pinopsida > Cupressales > Cupressaceae > Chamaecyparis > Chamaecyparis obtusa. Next base: position 1,095,539 of record BSBK01002822.1, on the reverse strand, counting down.
TTGACTCATATTTCATAAATAATAGTTCTCATGAATCCATCTCTTATAAGATTGAATAGTCTATTTAGGAAGTATTTCTGATAGTATGTCAAATTATGATATTACTATTACCATTAGATTGCATGGCTTTGAAGTCAACCTCGTTGACCCATATTCTTCTCTGTAGATGCTACTATGTGCTAGGGAACTTCTTAGAACTGTTGGTATATTTTACAACTTGTTACACCTGGGATATTCTTCTCTGTAGATGCTACTATGTGCCGCGGTCCAAACGGGCCCATAAATGTGGTTGAATAGCAATACATTCAAGTGGAAATTACACAAGGGACAGTCACTGTGAGATGTCCTCATGTGTGACTGTCCTTGTCACAAATGAGGACATCTCACAGTGATTGTCCCTTGTGTAATTGCCACTTGAATGAGGACAGTCACTGTAAAGACAACATGATAATGTACACAAGTACCGTGAAGGTAGTTGCAAGTTAGGGATGTTTCATTGCATACCCGAAACAATGAAGATGTTACGGTCCACAAAACATTTGTGCTTGAAAGATGAACAAATAAAATTAAACTTCTAAATAACCAAAGCCGCTAACAATAAATTCAACACAGATATGTCCTCATTTCTGGGTATTTTAGCTCTGTAACAGCTGAATACCAGATTACATAATAATGACAAAAGAAAAATAAACCCAATGTACTCAGAAATTGTAGCTGTGATTTCGCGGAGGGAATCTCTCTCGGCACTGTTGAAAATACAAATGACAACGTTTCTCTACATTATCATGTTGCCTTTACAGTGACTGCCCCTTGTGTAATTGCCACTTGAAGGAGGACAGTCACTGTAAAGACAACATGATAATGTACACTTACAGCCCGTGTACATTACCATGTTGTCTTTAGAGTGACTATCCTCATTTGTTGAAGAAGAAAAGCATTAATGTGGCTGAATAGCAATACATTCAAGTGGCAATTACACAAGGGACAGTCACTGTGAGATGTCCTCATTTGTGACTATCCTTACAGTGAGTGTACATTATCATGTTGTCTTTATAGTGACTGTCCTCATTTGTTGAAGGAAAAAAGCATTAATGTGGTTCATTAGCAATGTATTCAAGCGGCAATTACACAAGGGATAGTCACTCTGAGATTTCCTCATTTGTGACTATCCTTACAGTGAGTGTACATTATCATGTTGTCTTTACAGTGACTGTCCTCATTTGTTGAAGGAAAAAAGCATTAATGTGGTTCAATAGCAATGTATTCAAGCGCCAATTACACAAGGGATAATCACTCTGAGATTTCCTCATTTGTGACTATCCTTACAGTGAGTGTACATTATCATGTTGTCTTTACAGTGACTATCCTCATTTGTTGAAGGAAAAAAGCATTAATGTGGTTCAATAGCAATGCATTCAAGTGGCAATTACACAAGGGACAGTACATGCCCATTAAAGTTGGTGTTTTGTTATCCAGCATGACAATGGAGACAACATACTCTATGTCAATTTTACTAATCAAATTTCCCTCCGCCAGGCAAAGCAACAATCTGGGTATGATAAGGTAAAGTTTTTGCAACAATTTCTTGCTGCTGCTAAGGTTACCATTGTTTATGGTTTCTATTAAATAGTTCTATCTATATTGCTATATGGCCTTTTGTTTAGGATTAAGTAGATGAGGGAAAATATTTCTTTTGTGGATTGTAAACAAAACATTGAATTATTTCAGAGAACAGATCTAAATCTATAAGATGCTACGATGGAGCACATGACCATGTACTTGTGAATATTAGGATCCATGTTAATCAAATGACTGCTTTATGTAAATTACTTTTGAGTAAGTAAAAGGCAATATAATTTTTTGAAGTGTGCAAGGATTTTTATGATATACAGGTGTACGAAGAAATGAATCTGTGTTGTTTTGTATCAATATCAAACATCTCTGATATATTTTCATGTTTTTATAATCTATTTTGCAGATGAAAATTGTCCAACAGATAAAGATTGGGAACTTCTCCCAGCATCTGTACCTACATCTCTCTTATATACTACAAGTTGCTTGCCATCAGAAATTGCAGTTCCCTCACGTGACATTGATGGTGAAGTGTTCTTTTCAGAACCATCATCTGTGGTTACCAATGCTCCTGTTTTAGGCAATAAGTTTGTTGCATTCCATGAGCCATTGGTCAAGTTTCTTCTACGAGCTTCTGATGCCTCAAAATCTAAGCAGCGCCTACGCATGCCTCGTTGTGGTTGATTATCATTCTGTACATGAATTATAATGAGTAATCAGTTTTGGGCCTTGGAATCTTGTATGTAACATGCACAGGCATTTCATGGCTAAATGAATCTATTTTAAAAGCATCAACTTTTCTTACATGATGCTGGATACATAAGTAGAACAAGCGTATATCAAATTGGAAGCAATCAGAACTCCACAATGACATATTATTTAGAGTACTCTTCAGTTTAAGTAATAATGCATATATTGACACTGTAAAGACAACATGATAATGTACACTCACTGTAAAGACAACATGATAATGTACACTCACTGTAAAGACAACATGATAATGTACACTCACTATAAGGACAGTCACAAATGAGGACATCTCACAGTGACTGTCCCTAGTGTAATTGCCACTTGAATGTATTGCTATTCAGCCACATTAATGCTTTTCTTCTTCAACAAATGTGGATAGTCACTGTAAAGACAACATGATAATGTACACTCACTGTGAGTGTACATTATCATGTTGTCTTTAGAGTGACTATCCTCATTTGTTGAAGAATAAAAGCATTAATGTGGCTGAATAGCAATACATTCAAGTGGCAATTACACAAGGGACAGTCACTGTGAGATGTCCTCATTTGTGACTATCCTTACAGTGAGTGTACATTATCATGTTGTCTTTACAGTGGCTGTCCTCATTTGTTGAAAGAAAAAAGCATTAATGTGGTTCATTAGCAATGTATTAAATAATTTATTTATTTTTATCCACCCACGGGCGTCGCAATTGCAACGGGAGCCCGTCGTAATGCGATGCAGGCGCCCATCGCAATTGCTTGGGAGGCCCGTCGCAATTGCGACGGCCCTCCGAAGCCATGCGACAGGGGGGCGATGCCCATGCCGCTAACAAATCTTAGCGACATTGCGACGGGAGGGCATCGCAATGGCGATGGCTACCCATAAACGTCACAATTTGCGACTAAAAAATAGCGACGTCTATGGGTGTTGCTATTGCGACACATATCCATCGCAATTGCGACAAATAGCCATCGCAAAATGCCCCCAAATGTATTAGTGATTGTTATCTTGTCAACCCCATAGTGAATGCTGGTTGGACAATAACTTCTAGTCTAAAATCCTCTAACAAGGTCACATCTGATAGTGTGTTTGTAACCTTTAATAGGGTTGGGTCTTAACTGACCTCACTTCAGAAGAGTGAACAATTTTGGGTTGCTGGTCCCAAGTGGTTTTTCCCTTTACAGAGTTTCCACATTAAATCTCTTGTGTTATGTGTTGATTGTGATATTTGTTTGTTATGATTCTTTACATGTTACATGTTAGAGTTGATCGGTAAACTGTTATAAGAATTAGACTGCTAATCGGTGAAAGCACAGACAGTGAGAGTTATTATTGCTTACCGATGAGCATAAATTAAAGAAGATGTTTTGAATTATACATTTTGTTTTGGGACACTGGATAACTGATTCACCCCCCCCCCCCCCCCGTCTCAGTTATTCTAACAAGAAATCTAACAATCCTCTCACTAAATAATTGGTTACCCATTTAAACATCTTTGCATTCTTCGCGATTAAGTGTTGCATTGCAAAACTAAATAAATATATCTTTCAAAAAAATCAAGTTTATTTTTATTTTATAAATAAAATTAATTTAATTATTTTTTATTAGTATAGAACAATTGATTAATTGACCTTCACAAATACAATAGTATTACCTATGTCAACTACTAATAACTCTTGTGAACATATTTTATTGTACTATTGGATGATGGTTTTAACTCCATTATAAGAAATGACGGTAAATGATATCAAACACTATAATATATTTTACCTTAAGAATGTGGTTGAAGTTGAAAAATTTAGAATAAAATTATGTTTATCAAAATTAAATAATTAAATAATGGTGTTTAGTTGAATATTTCATGTTGATGTGGTGTAATAATTGCTTTTTAATGCTTTAGTATGATGTGGAGAATTTAGTGGTGATTGTAAGAATGCTATACTTTCATAAATTTCCAATCTATAATTGTAAATCTGTGATTAGTTGTCCATCTATAAACTTGACTTGTACAAATGTAGTTAAGATTTAGATGTATGAAATCACTCTCTATAAGCCTCTAATTCGTCAGTTTTTATGTATTGTGAATTTCTCTATCCATCTCCACAAGAAGGTTATTGTGATTAAGAGTTGACATGTGACATTTATAGTTTCTCCCTTGTGTGATGTTGTAAAGATACCTAGTTAACATATTCTAGAGTAAAATTGATGAAAATAGGAAAACATGTGGATCCCAAGATGATGATTTAATTAAAAATATAATAATAAATGCCCTATATTTTATTCTAATGAATTTCTCTCTTAAATTATTTAATAAAATTATTTTCTAGGTGTTAGGTGAATCTAAAATGAACTAGGGAACCACCCCTTTATTGTTAACTCCAAAGGGTCATAAATAAAATATTCTTGCATCCAATTAGTTCAAAACAATAAAGCGAGAAAGGTAAGATGGGCTTCAAATCTGAATTTGACAATAAAAATTTTACGGTCAATTTTGTAGTTGTAAGGTCATTTACGTAATAAAGTGTTTCCTAGTTTAGGTGACATAGGAGAATTTGAGGCTAAAGTGAGATGGCCACAATTGAGGATTGAAGTTGTCAAGGATTAGAATATTGTGATGTAAAGTAGGAGAAGTTGAAGAAGGTGCATTCAAAGGCTCGAAAAACACCTGATTTAGAGTAATCTAAAATAATTATGCATAATATAGCAAGAAAGGTACATGAGGAGTATGTAGAAAGAGGGTCTTGTGTAAAGAAGGATGTTGACTGTACATAAAAAAGATTGGACTTGATTGAAGGATGGAATAAAGAAACATAACATGTTCCTAGTATGAACAAAAGGTAGAAAAATACCCAACTTAAAGGAAACTTTACAAATCACCAAGCTTATGTAGTCTACCAAAAACACCAATCATGAAATAGATAGAAAATATGTTAGTTTTGTCATTGACCGTAAGATACAAGAGAAAAATCCCTATACTATGATGAAAAGAAGGAAAGGAGAAGAAATATATCAACAATAAAAAAAATTAAAAAATTAAAAAATAAAAAGAGCATACAATTTATGGACTAACAACATTACAAAGATATGAGAGGTATAATAATCTAGTGAGATGAGCTAGAATGTATTTATACTAGGGTTACTAGAAAAGAGTTGATTTTAACATGTATGGAGATGATCTTCTAGGAAAACAAGCATAAGGGCACCAAAGTAGCCTAATAAGAAAAATATTGAGTGGAGGAATAAAACAAGCCATTGTGATGGGGAGTGTCTTTGAGGTGGATACTATAGACTAGAAATCAACTTCTAGGATAGGTAGATAGATAATTTAGGAGGCCAAATTTTAGGCTAAGTTTAGCTTTATTAGGTTCTCAAAGAAGGTAAAAATAAGAACATTAAATCATTGATCTAACTTCATGTGGATGATGAAAAGAGGTTAAACTATAAGATAAATGTATATTATATGTTCACCTACCTATGTCTTCATCAAAATCATAATTTACAAGTAGTTTTTTTTTCCTTTTTTGTAGATCTATTGGCCATTTTGTTGGATCTTTGAGAGGTTTTATGCTCCTCCTCCACCTCCTCCTTTTCATCACAAATTACCTCCTCAACAAAGAATTTGGCCTTTTTTGGGGGGGAGGGTTTCTATACTTTCTCTTGGAGATGGACAATGAAGATTATTTTCCTTTTGAGCCATCCTTAGGGGCAACAACATCAGAGCTCATAATTTCTAGGGTTCTCACATGGGAGGCAATTTTACTAACCCTCAAATTTTTAATACCTTTCTTCTTGTTTTGACTCTAGCATGTCAATAATATTAGCTAGCAAGGGGGACAGTGACATAGGGGCCTCATAGACAATGATAGGTTTAGGAGGGAAAAAGGCAAAATGAAATTTGTAAAGCCTAAAAAAAGGCCATAATTCAATTAAATTAGATTTTTACCTTGGAAAACACTTCCTTAACATCAAACACAAAGCTTTCAAGAGAATTCAACAAGAAAAACAAAAAAGAGGTGATTTCATGATTCTTAAAGTGATTAAGAAGTGACATATAATAATAATAGTAAACCTTAAAATTCCCTTCTAGTGTAAAATACCTAATGATCATAAAGAAGACCTAGTCCCAAGGATGGGGAAGCTCAGACCTATCATATCTACCCTTCTTCTTAATTGGAGCCTCAATGCCCTTAAAGAACTTATTTAAACTGTCAATGTCAAACTATTCATTTTTTCTTCTTCCATTTCCTACCCTCTATAGATAATCTAGCGGCCTTAGCAATGACATATTCGTTGATTTAAAAATAAATAGCCCCAACCAAAACTCTCTTATTATCCCTTATTTTATTTTTATCACTTATTTTGACACTCTCACTTAATGAATAATTGAGATTTGATGGAATATTGGCATATTTTATTAAGTGTAAACTTTATCTTGTGGTATACTTGACACTCGACACCCTTCAACACTCAACCTTCAACATCCCTTGGCACTCAACCCCCTTTGATACCCTTGATCTTTGGCACCCTTTGACACTCAATATTTAGGATCCCTTGGGACTCAACACCCTTCAGTACTATAACTCAACTGTCAACACTCAACACCCTTCATCACCACTCTACATTTACCCCCCTTTGAAAGCCTTTAGCTTTGACAATATCCTTTCAACACCCCTCATAAATCACTCGAAACCCTTCAACACCAGTACTTAACCTTCAACACCCTCAACACTTGGGATCCTTCAACACTTGGCACTGGAACTCAACCTTTGACACCCTTTAGCACTTGACACTCTTTGGCATCAAAACTCAACCTTTGGCACTGGGAACCCTTCGGTCTCTTCATGGTCAACCTTAGGCACCATTTGGCACTCGACACCCTTTACCACTCAACCTATGGCAATTTTGTTGTAGTCTTCCAACATGATATGTGATATTATGCAAGGGATTCACAATTGACAATAAAAAATTATGCACACAGATCTGACAAACAATAATATAATAATTTTTATCAATAGACCTTTAACAAAGAAGATATTTATTTTTAAGATAATATCTAAACTTGTCTTTGAAGGAGACTTAAATTTTTTTCTAAATTAAGCACAAGGTGAAATATTTGAGATGACATTTACAACAACATAGTAGGGTGTGGAATGTCTCCCACCAAAACTATGAATATAAATTAGGGAGGGTCTTCCACCTTCGAAATTGAATATAACCGAACCCCCTTTAGTCCCAAGCTTCTAGAAATATGAAGAAGAGTTCAAATACATCCCATGATGATTTACAATGCCCAACCATCTCCTTATAAAAGGTTCCATGAAGCCTTTAGAAGGTTACAATAGGTCAGCACAAGGAAGTATTTAAAAGGTTATAGTAGGCCAACATAATTTATTATTTAATAATTAAATAATTCATTATGGTATTGTTTAAATTTTAGGACCACTTAATTAAGTCACTTCATTAAAATTGAGGACATTATAGTCCTCTTGGCCCAAAGATTGCTTGTTCTCAAGTGATCCATCATCAAATCATTTGCCAACTACAAAGCTACAGAATCCTAATCCAAGTGTGAACATTGGTAGCAATATCTACTAAAATGTCCATGCCACATCATGAGCACGTGTGGACCCTTTATTAAACCTTTTGGGTCCAACACAATGAAAATCTCCAATAAACTTGTGTTTCTCTATTCTAATATAAATAATGTCCTACTCATAGTTCCCTAGAAAATTTTCATGATTCCTTGAAGTGTCTTTGTCATCTTCAACAATTGTTGGTCCTTGATACTAAGACTCGTATGATTCCATACCATTCCCAAATTTTATCCCCAATGTGTGTTAGGATCAAACAACACTAAGAGGGGGGGTGAATCAGTGTTGCAACACTTTTAACAATTCTTAAACATTTTATACTGAACCATGCAATAGCTGAAAACCTTGGCCAAGGCAAAACCCCGGTGGGGATGGTACCCACAAATTATGCGCTAAAAGTATAATTTCCCTGTTATGAGACCTTGCCTTGTCAGGAGTAGAATATTACATTAATACGTGTCCTTATTAGAGGACATACCATGTTAGGAGTCTATAACCCTATTAGGGGTGATTAAAAAATGGAGCTCGCTTCTTTTACAAAGGACTCACTGTTTAGTATTACAAAAAGATCTTATAATAGAAAAAGTGAACTATAACAACATTTTCTATGCCAAAGTAGTTCCAATTTAAGCTCGCAATAATAATCACAAAATCTCCACTTAGTCAATCATCATATATCTACACTATATTACTACTTCCTCTTCGCAGCCCAAAAACTCATACATACATATATACCTTATCAACTTTATTTCTCATTTGGGTCACTAATTCTTCCCAAAATGTCTCTCCAAACTTGGCCAATAATAAGATAAATACAATGTGACCATTCAACCACCGAGATAGGTGAGGACCTCTCATAAATCATAAACTTGATCAACAAAATAACTTATGTTAAGTCTCCAAACCTCACGTCCACTCATATGCACTATTTTCATTGTTCACTCTACTCGCATGACTTCGCCAACCTGTAAATTTATCCACACATAACCAAAATTATAGCAACCCTAACCGAAGTTGTATTACATCTCATAAATCATTTACTTAAGCTCACATTCCATCGTATATGCTCACCAACCAAAACATTTCAACTGCACATCGATGTTGGAGAAGGATGATAGTTGATCAAAAGCAATGTTGGAAAAAGAGAGAGAAAAGAAAAGTAGAGGGAGCCCACATGCTTTCTTTAGTCTCCTAGGGAGCTTGATCCAGAAGCATTGGACAAATTTTATTTTGCTTGTTTACCTATTTGAGTTTGTTTAAATTTGGTTAGAAAAATGGTGCACAATGGTTAGAAATAAGTGAGAGGAAGCTAATCAAATGAAAAATATAAAAAGACACAAGAAGTTCAATTCAGGGAAGGATGTAGAGAGTGTAGTTTTTGGATGTAAAGAAAAAAAATAAATGCAAAGAGGAGAAAGAGTTCAAAACATTACAAAACTGACTCAAACAGTGGGAGAGAGAGTGGTTTGTTTCGGATTTCTGTTATTGTTTACTATATATCTACATTGTAGACTACATACATGAATGCACTGGGAGATGAATTGGGCAGAACAAAGAACAAAATTTCACTTAACTCATTAGAAATCAGAGCACTAATATGGAAATGTGAAATGAGAATAGGTAAAACATAAAAAAACAAGGAAAAATAAAAAATAAAAAATAAAAGGCATATATCCAAAAGATGAAATTAAAAGCTAAATTCATAAATGAATAGATAAGATTACTCTAATGGCTAAACATTACACAGTGACTTGGTTTTGGTTTTATCCGTGTGTCGCCCTCAAACTTGTGTCGGAGCAGCGGGATTGGTGCCAATCGATTTCAAAGCATCGGATTTCAAAGCACGCCATTGTTGGAACTTAGCTATCCCAAGTCATAAAAGCAATCGGATCAGTTTTCCACCATTACAATTTATTTTTTCGATGTCAAAATGTGGGCACATACGTACTTTCATAAATTGAGATAATCGAACAGTACAAACTGCTAAACGACTATTATTAATATGGATGTTGTCATTATTAATTGAAATAGGTGCAAGGAATCCCGGCCCGCAATATTAGGCTTTCATAAATTAATAAAATAACAATTCCCACTTTCTTCCTATAGTGCCACTTTCATGAGTTTTATGTCACCTTGTTTTATTGGAAATACTTCTAATATGGCAAGTCCTTACTTTATATTCTTTATTTGACATTTGTTTTATTTGAGTCATATATGCTTAACAGTGCTTGGTTTTCCACGTACGTGGCGGTTATTAGGTCTTCATTGTTGGATGATCATTCACACACTTTCCTTGTGCATGACTATTTTGGCGAGCATATATGCATTTGCTATAATGGTTGAAGAGGGGGTGGTGTGGCTATCCAAATGACTAATGCAACATATAGGAAATTAAAGAAGTAGGAATGGAATAGAAGTGAAAGATAATTGTAGGGTCATACAAGAAGAGATTTTAGTTGAGAGGTTTTTGACTTGGTAGTGTTGGTGACTAATTGCTTATTTAAGAAATTAGTCATGTCGATTGATATGATTAAGGGATTTAACGTATATTTGTATAAAATAAAGTCAAGTATATTAGTTGGAGATTTCATTAGAGTCAGGGTGATATCATATGGTCAAGGAAGTCATAGAAGTACAAATATTTAGACTTCGTAGACTTTATGAGTAGATTGGTTGTATGAGAGTTATTTGGCTTGACATGTTCAAGAGGTTCTATTGTCTATTTGTCTAAGTTGAATCCATTCATGTTAGCTAGAGGGTTTGTCAAAGCCAAGTTGACGCTAGGTGGCTAAGGATGGTCATCTTAGCTAACTATAGAGCTAATATCAATTGGTGGAGGTAGAGGTGCTCAAAGTAAATAGATACGTTGTTTTAAATGTTCAAGATAGCTGCTAAACAAATGTTGCATGTTGAGTCATTGGGATATCGATAATAGAACTTATATGTTGCATGTATGAGGAGAATAGCTTACTCTCCTTACAATTTTCAATCTATTTGATAACTTGTCTAAAATGTACTTGTATTATAAATTTGTTTGTGTTATGCAACTTTATTATCTACATTTGAGATGTTTTTTACATTCCTTCATTGCATATGGAAATAAATCATTATAGATGGTAAACTGAATACAAATATGATTAGGAGCAACTCCATTTAAGTTATATTGTGTACAAGATGATGTCATAACTACCTCAAGTTTATCTGGACACTAGAATACATACATAAATTTATAATATTGTCTATATATATACATAATTTTTTCATACCAGATTATCTTTCAATATAAATATAATTAACTTTTGTTAGTTTTGAATTTATTATAGTAAACCTTTCGAAAGTTTTGCCGTCGTGGAAGGCTTTTAATTCTGAAACCTCGTGAAGTTGTACAAGTTTATTAATGTCATTGACATTCGCATTTGCAGTTTTCTGTGGGTCAAAAAATATATTTAAATCTCATGTAATATTAGTCTCAAGTGTTGACATTAGCGTATCGTGTTTTGTAAGGTCAGGTCACAAGCTGGGTGAGAATAAGTCGAAAAACACGAGAACATGACCGACTAAAATTCCACAAAGCACTGGATTGGTCATATACTGCAACGTGTATCAGGGATTACGAAGACATTGTAAATATTAAAATATCTTATAATGGTAAAAGTACAGACAATTTTATGTACTTTTTTGTACTTTTACCATTATAATATGAACCTATAGAAATGCCGCAAAACGTGTTTGACTTCGACAGAAATGAAAAGTCGACAAATTAATAAAAATGAAAATCCACTCATAATTGTGGTGGACTTTGCGTAATATCATGCCGGGTCAGAGGAGCGTGTTTCAGCTCTTATATAATATCAAATTGGCTGCTTTATTTTTCAAAATGATCGGGCGTGGAAGAATAATGGCCTCGGCCTTCAACACACAATTCCTCCTCCGCATGTCACGCTCTTCTCTCTCTCGTTTCCTTTTCGGTGTTCAAGTTGGCATGATTTTCCTTGGCCTGTAATGTGATGACATCATTTTATGCAGTTGATTACGTTGTTCAATGCAGGCCAAGGGAGAACAATTGTAAAGGTAAACGAGCTATTGAAATATTTATTAGTACTTGTATCAAAATGAGGTGCAAGGTAAGATGATAGGTGTTTGATTTGAAAGTTGAAAGTATGATTGGAGCTTTACAAAATAAAAGTGTATAAAAGTATAAGTCTATAAATATGTATCATTGTAGAAAGCAGTCTTGTACATAGTACCATCAATTTTAGATGAATTAAAGTCACACTAGTGTTCTTATGTGTTTTTTGTTGGTCCTTGTCAAAATGTGTAGCATTCAAATGCATGGAAAGACATTAAAAAAATGTAGTATTTTTAAGTATAAATCTTTTGTTTTTCCTCTTGTTGATCAGCAAGTCTAAATCTGTAGAAGGTAAAATGTTATAATTCATAAGCGACAATAATTTTCATGAATTAAATAAAAGAAATAATTTAAAGTGTAGTATTTAAAAAGTGGGTGTGAAAGTAACTTCACATACCTAGACTTATTGCAAGAACAATTGTAGGCAAGCTTCTTTCTTTCAAGCAATTAAGCCAATAACAAAACCTACAAAATTATCAAAATGAGTGCACAAGTAATGTGTAATCTAGCTAGTCAATGTGACAAAAACATTTCAAATATAAAACAAAGAACCAATACAAGGACTCGAGTTCCTTGCCAAAATCAGATAGTGTATACAAAAAATAATCGTAAAAAATTGTAAAACATAAGTTATAAGTGTATAAACCAATAGGTTTCAAGAGTCAAAAGCTAAATATCATCTGTTTTTATTAAAATGAATGTTGATAATCACAAAATAAAACCTTAATGTTATTGGCACTGATGTACTTCAAATAGGCTTGAAGTCCCTGCAAATTTCCATTACAAATATGTCAATGAATAACCTTTAGATCACAACCTATCATACAATCTTTTTACAAAAGAAACTTTGAACAATCTTGAAAAATTTAATGTTCTCTTAGCAAAGTATTTTTTATGTGAACCACTCCATTTCATGGAAAAAAACATTGATCAACTCTAAGGCAAATTTGACCAGAGGTGTGATGCATATGCAACATGGACCTGTGCAACTCAACATAATCATGCCAAATGACAAAACCCCATCAAATTTCTACCCAAAAAAGATAGGAAATAATTTAGAAAAAGAGCAACAAATTCTAAACCTAGTAGCTAAATGACTTTAATTGTGTCAAATCAAACCCATCAATTTGCTATCCTCTTAAATGGATAAACTTTTTAAGGGATAGTAGAATTTCACAAAGATAAATTAACTAGTAAATTTCTCCATTTAATAAAAAATTTTATAAATTGTTATCAAGGTTAATACCTTAGGGAATACTTCTTCTTTGGATCAATTACTTCTTTGAATGAGTACATGCTAGTCTCCATCCTAGTCTCCCATTTTCATCATTTCTCTTCTTTCTTCATGCTTCTTTCTCTTCTTCCTAAAATTTTCATGTCTTCTTGATTCTTTTCCTCTTATTATCTAGTCTACCTTCATCTATTTCATCTCTTCTATTCATTTCTTTCATGCTTGATTCCTCCTCTTCTAGAATCATGAGTTTCAACTATCTTTCTATAGAACCTCTCTTGAGAAGGGATGATCTCGAACTCATTGCTCAATTCGAACAGTATTATTTTTCCAACCATCCCGCAAGTCATCAACTTAAGGCAAGAGTAAACAAAAAGATGCTTGAGTCCGATGCCTTTGCTAGGTTTATAGACATGATTCTCTCATAATCTCCTTCTTCCAAACACTCTTTATCTTCTAGGTCTTCTCATCATTCCTCATCTTCCACATCTTACCATGCCCTTTCTAGACATTATTCTCCTTCTTCAACTTCCAAATCTTATCATGACTCTTCTCAACATCATTCGAATTCTTCCTTAGCTAAGTTTTCTTCTTTCACTAGGTCTTCACCTTCCTCTTCTTCATGATCTTATTCTTCCTCTACTTCCCCCAAGAGTCTTGCTTTTCTTCATGAGCCATACCATAATGAGCAACGTGAAAATCTTTGTAACACCTTTGATGACTATGATGATGGACATTGTAGTGATACTTATGACACCTCTATTCCTCAGAGTCCTCCTAGTCGTAGACTCGTGCTTACTGAAAATGGGTCGTCATATTGGAGAGATTGTGATGGTGATCCATATGATTCTGATTTCGAAAGAGAGTTTGGTTATATTTGTAGACAATACCTTGATGATGATCCATCTACTACTGCTGAGGACTATGAAATGCAATGCGCTGATTATAAACATTACTACTACAAGAATCTTTCCTCTAAGAATACCACTGTTGAAAATCAAAATTGCACTTCCGAGCAAGATCATGTTAATGCGAAACCTTTGTCTTGCGATGGTCCCCTTCCATCCCCTACTTCTTCCAACACTCATACATCTCCTAAAGCTTCTGAGTCTTCCAAATCTTTCACAAATCCTTCATCCAACAAAGATCCTAATACTTTTCATGCAATTCCCTACAGTTATCCTCAAGGGCTACCTCTTAAAGAAACTCAAGCTCACCTTCAATTTGCTGCAAATACTTCTAATGATGCTAAACTGAAAGATCTTAAGCCTTTGTCTGCTATACTACCTACTTCAGCTAATTCTTCATCATCTCTTCTAAAGTCTTCCATACAATCCCAACATGCTTCCTTGTCCTTAGAAGTGGCTCCATGTCAAGAGGACTTTAAAAATGATAAAGAAAAGAATATAAAAAAAGATCAAGATCAAGAACCCTCCATGTCATCCAATTATTTTCATGATGTCTCTGATCTGTTTCATGGTTCCTTTGATCCTCTATGCTCTTCCGCATTCATTCCACCATCTCCTAAGCAAGATCAAGCTACTACTTACACCGTTAAGCTTATTGATAATCAAAATAACCTTACCACACTTGCGCTTTTCAAAGATGATGTTTCCATTAAGGTTATTAAAAATGGTGTTGTTACTTCTGATGTAAAGCCTATTGAAAATCAAAAGAAAGTTGATAGGCTTATGCTACCCAACGATCCTTGTCAAGATCAAAGTCTTCCATCTTCTTGTTCTACCACTCCACGTTCACTTCCATTTTCTACTCTTCCTAAGTCTTTGCAAGCTTTGAACAATCCTATCGACGAAGTTGCTCCTATTCACGCTATCCACAATTCTATTAAAAATTTCAATGCTCACTCCAAAGATGCTAATATCCTTGGTTGTCATATAGATGCTGATGAACTTATTGATTATCCTTTTGCATCTTCCACTTCCATCCTTGGACCTCTCCCACCACTGCTAAGGGCTTCATGTCTTCCTTCCATCTTGGATCCTTATGTCCCTTCACTTTCCCCTCCTAATTCTCCTAATTCTTCATCCATTTTGGGTCCTTACGTCCCTCCATCTCCTATCTTTCCTCAAGATCAACATAGATGCATATCCTTGAATCCTTTTCATCCACTCACCCATCTAAACCAGTCATATCATCCTTCTTCTTCCACAAGTCCCAAGTCTTTTGGAAGTAACTTGAATGTTCAATACAAGAAAAAGAAGCAATACAAGAATCCATCAACAAAAGAAGATCACCATGTCTCCTCTAATCGACATGGAAGCATAAAGTCCAAAGAGATATCTAAGAAGAAAACTACAAGACAAGTATGGGTTCCAAAATCTATCATTGAAGATATTATCTCTAAATCATCAAAAGGAAATAAAAATCCTAAGGCTCTATGGATTCCAAAGTCTCTCTTGAAAGAGTCTAATATTGAACAAAAAGTGAATTTGACATTCAAGCTTCCAAAGGCTTCCACTTCATCTTCTTCCAAAAACATTCTTCCATTCCATGTGCCTGGACCACAACCTCTGCTAAATATTCACTATATTCCTTCTCGTATTCCTTCGCTCACATTTCCTCTATCCTCTCACCACCCTTCAAGGTGTGTGTCGACATTGATCTTGCCTTGCTTTCCATCTACCCTTTCACAATCCTTTCATTCACTATCCTTCTACCTTCTATCCTTTTTCCTCATTTGCCTATTCCTCATATCTTCCAACCTCACTCGCTTTACATAAAACCTTATCCTCCATTTTTCTCTTCCATCTTCCTTTCCCTATCAGCATCTTTGAGCATATCATTTTGAATCTTTGACATATTATGGTTTATCCTTTCAAGGAGCATTATCTGCAAAGCTTGCCTTCTTCCAGAAAAAAAGAAAAAAGAAAAAAGAAAAAAAATTGAAAATGTGCCATGGTGAAAACTTGGAAACAGGCACCTTGGTAGCAAAAGTAAAGAGAAATAAATTCATCCTATGGTGAAAACCACTCCCATATGGCGCCTTGGATAAGTACCATGATGAAAACCTGGCAATCAGGCATCATGCGTAGTTCTTCTACATATTTCATTCATTCCATCTTCTCTCTTTGATCTTGACAATGTTGACCTATACACGAACATTTGGCTATCTTGTGAGCTATCTTACGATGATCTTGCTTTCATTCCATTCATGTTTAGCCTTCATATTTATTTTCTTCCATTCATTCTAGCCTTTTGCTATCTTTTTCCCCTTTGGTCTTGATCTAATAAAAAGAGTAAAACATGATGCTATGAAGTCTCTTGACATGTCTACTCCTTTGGACTGCATCCTTTCCTGCTCTTATACCACGCTTTTGAGGCTTATCCTATGTTGTCCTTTCATTGCTTGTCCAAATATGCTTTAAATGACAATTTTTCCCTAGCTTGGGTACTCTTGAGGAGTTTTCCTTTGAGGATTTCTTCCCTTCACTCTCCTTCATTCTCATGTCTTCCATCTCTTCTACTAGTTTGCTTATCCATCTTGTCCTCCACATTGCTAGATATTGGGACTACACAATGTGATCTTGCTTGGGAGTTTGATGCCCATTCTGTCTGGGGGCATCCTTTGTACATATTTATTGATCCTGAAAAAATTCTAAAAAAATTCATATATGATGCTGAAAAAAATCTTAAAAAGCATAAAAAGTACTGAAAAAAAGAGCATCCTAGTGAAAACCTAGCAATAGGCGCTTTGATGTCTCACCAAAAAAAATTCAAAAAAATGAAAAAAGAAAAAAAAATTGCAATAAATCTATCAAGTGGTGAAAACCTGGAAACAGGCGCTGCTTGAGACCCTCTACATCTATGTCTATCAGTCTTGTGTGGCGCTCCTTCGCTCCACTTCTCGCTTTGCCTCTCCTAGCCTGGAATTAACTCGTGTCTTAGTCTAGGGGGCATACATTGTTTTAAGCTTATCTTGGGTCTCTTTGTGCGTCTGGGTTTCTTAGGCATCTTGCAGCCGATGTTTTTCAACACCACCCCAACTGTGTTTTTCAACACTACCCTAGCGTCAAGTGTTTCTTAACACTTATCAGATGTCCTACCCGCAGTCTAGATGATGCGATATTTCTCACTGGCAGATGTGATACTCAAAGCTTGACTCTATGACCTACACACACGCACTTGACTCGCCGAGACTTGCTTGGATTTATTTTCTTTGTGTGATGTCTATGATGATTTCTTTGCTGAGTGTTCTCCCCCTATGATCATTTTCGATGATGCATAGCTAGAAGACTGAGGGAATGAGAACATGTTTTATTGCTTTTTCTTCTTGTGGATATATTTTGTTGGTCCTACTTGTCATGAGCATTTGTGCTAGTCTTACTTGACACTACGGATCTACAAGGTATTATCATTGACTGTTTCACAAGTGCATGCTTCTAGTCATCTTGACTTTCTTGTGTCTCGATGCGAGCATAATCTTGCTATATCAAACTTAGGTAATCTCACTGCACTAGTCATCTTGACCTACATGTCTTTGATGCCTAGGTGGGATTTCCACATTTCTATCTGATATAGATCATATTCAGATCCACATAGTTATGCTAGTGTGTATTGTATGATCTTGCGATGCCACCAATAACGCTCGATGATGAATATTAGATGTCTATTAGCATTATGACCTTGCAAGTAAACCACTTCTCATGTAGCTTGCATTTTTAAGTTCATGTTAGTTTAGTTTTGCATCTTGCATATGGAGAGAGCTCTCCTTTCATCTTTCATGGACTTGTTAATCAATTGCGTTCATCTTTCGCTTCTTCCCGATCATGTCTTTCGCTTCTTGTCTTTCATATCACATCATTTTCTATTCATTTCGGGATCGAAATTGAAATCTGAGTTCACCTTGATCATCCCAATCATCTTTTTCCTTCTTCCATGCAGTTGGCTAACCTTTTGAGGCTTGATCCTTCGATCTTCACTGGGGCATTCTTCACCTCTTCATCCCCATCTCTTTCAAACTTCTAGTCTTTCATTCACTTTCAAATCCCAAGTTCAAATCCCCCTCCGTGGTGTTTACGGGTTGAGGGACCGATAGGTTCGTGCCCTATGTCCCATGTGTGGGGCATATCTTCATTGCTTGATGGTTATTCTGTTCTCTTTCTTCAATTATGATTTCTAGTGATTTGATCATGTTGCTCTTTCTTCTGCATTCCCTCTACTTGATTTTGCTTTCGATCCCGAGGGGGCAGACACATCATATCTTATTGGCTATCTCTTTCCTAAGTGTTCAGTATTATCGCTACCAGGCTGACCATGCAGGATTTGCTATCTCTCTGCACTTCGTTCTTTGGAGTCAGAATGCTATTGCTTGCCTTCTTAGCTATCTCTTGCTTTCTTGGCTAATCTGAGTTGCTTTGTGATCCCAAATTGATCTCACATTTCAACTTCATTCTTTGACTACATGTGTTCCCAGATCGATCACACATTAGTCAAAGAGGGGCAAATGTATACACCTAAAAATGGTCACCTAGACTATTAGCCACTTTTGCTAAATCATCAATTGCTTATTCTTGATCAAATCCTAGTTCTATCATTTATTTGATTATTTTCTATGGGCTAACCATCTTATCCTAAGTCTTTATTTATTTAAAAAGAATATTTCCTCCCCTTTTAAATAAATAAAAGCCCCCACTTTTCCTCTTATCCTAAGTTGCACAAATAAAGCATTATTCTTATTTTATAAAAAGGGAAAAAACTATTTTTGTCTCATATGGACACAAAAGTCAACTCCTCTTTTCCTATTGGAGGATACTTGTGCACATGGATTGCTCCTCTTTCAAGCTCCACCCTTGATTAAATCTTTTTCCTCTTAATCCCCATGGTCCATTCCTTTGCAATTCCTTTAAAAGGAGAGCTCTCTTCTTCATTCTAGATCCCCAACTTTTTATGCTAACTTTATGCTGCAGGATTTCTAGGTCACTTTGGAGCTTTTTGAAGATTTGGAGCATTCTTAACATCTACATCTCATTCTTGCATTCTACATCTCATTCTTACATTCTTAGCTTAGCTTCATATTTATGCTTTCTTAGATTAGCTTCATTTCTATGCTCTAGATTAGCTCACATAGATTAATTAGCTTGGGTTGTAACACTTGCATATTTCCTTTCATAGCTTAGCTTGCATTTCCATTTCTAGTATAGTTGCATTGCATTTTCATTCTTGATTCTTGAGGATATTAGCATTCTTGCCCTTGTCTTCATTGAATCTCCCATTGCATGGTTTACTAGCAAGGTTATAGGCTAAATAGCTCTAGCTGAAAGCATTCTTAAAACCCTTGCACTTCATGCCTAGGGAGCTATGGATCAATTTTTGAGACCTCATTCTTGAGTGTTCTTGAATGTAATGATCCATAGAAGTGCACCATTTTAGTGTGTACACATGTAAATTATATCATTCACAAGCTTGTTTTGTGTCAAAGCTTCTTAAGCATATAGCAAAGGGCTAAAAAGCTAAGAGGGGGCAATGATATACTATGGTAAATATGTCTTTGCCAATATTTCCAAACTAAAGAATGAAAATTGAAGAGCATAAAGTTAATCATGGGATTGTTACAAGAGATTTCATACTTTAGACTATAATATTTATCTTATAGAAGAAGATTCAGGTAATCAAGATCTTACCATGATTAAAAATGGTAATGAGTATCAAGAAGCTTTGAAATAGGGTATGGACATCCATAATATTGGAAACTACAATTGAAACAATTGTTATATTGTCATTGATGTCAAACTTTAATTGGTAAGACAATTGCTATCTAGTAGAGTACCATATCTTTTGATTGATGAAGAGGATTTGAAAAGAGGAGATAACGAGACGACCTAAGAAAAGGTTGAGTTATGTGATACTAAAATGGGTACTTGATTAGTTGGCACATTGACAAGGTAATGTGTTGTTTATCTTTAACACTAAGTAAAGAAGTCAATAGATTTGAAGCATAGGCATAACCGAGCAAAAGAGAAGAAATTCAGTTTAAGTCGAGTGATACTAGCGTCGACCGAGCGCCGGTATAAGCTGAAAAAATTTAGTGTTGACCGAGCATCAGTAATTACCAAGTATTAGATAACTAATCGAGAGAAGACAATGTTTTCCAAAAAGAACAGTTTTAGCGATGACCGAGATATCTAGTGATGACTGAGTAGATGAACACAGTATTGACCAAGTGTTAGTAATTTACAGTTCGTGAAGGAATTGAGAATCCCAACTGACATAGTTGAATTCTTGGGATATGTAAAATGTTTTGACATTAATAATGAATGATCTGAAGCATTTAATGCATGGTAAACCATTTTCTTATGGATTCAAGAAGAAGTTTAGAGAAGTATCTAGAAGGATAAGGAGGAGAACAAAATGGTGGAAGGATTCGATGAAACTAACCTAAACCTAAGATCTACGAAAGAGATTAAGTGGAAAAAGATTAATCTACCCAATCAAGGAGGTATAAGGATGACCTAATTGTGAGGTTACATAGAGTGTGAGAAGAGGTTGATGTTATTGACTGATGAACCTAAGTAGAAGGCTAAGAAGATTTGTGACGAGATGAACAGAGTTGAGGTGATTGCTTGAAGATATTTCTAAGCAGATCAGAGATGGAGATGGTAATGAAGTTCAGTTAGTAAATCAACATATGAGCATATTGGATCTGTATTTGCAAAGGGAGTTGTATATTTCAGATAAGAACCTACTGTTACTTTCTAACCATTGTATCAGTCAAAATCCTTTAATCAAGGTTGACTTAACAGTCATTTTGTAAACCCTTTAATCAACATGACATTCTAATGGAATATTCTTAAGCCCTCTAACCAAGCCACTCTTAACAGGGTGATTGAATCCTTTAACAGGGTCACACCTAACAATGTGTATTGTAAACCTTTAATAGGGTTGGCTTCTCACAGAGCTCACTTTAGAAGAGTGAAAATTTAGTAGCATGTTACTAGTGGTTTTTTCCAAATTGGGTTTCCACATTAAATCCTGGTGTTATACTTGTATGAATGTTATTTGACATGAATGTTGTTGAAAGTTTTATATTCTGCAAGTTGATTACTTTTGGACAGTAGACTACAAGTTTTATGTTGTTGATATATTCTATAGAAACTGAGTGAATTGTTGAATAGATCTAAGTTTGTTGAAGAGTTTAAAATTTTTGTTGGTACACCTAGACCTGAGGATAACTGATTCACCCCCCCCTCTTAGTTATTCTAAAATCATTCTAACAATTGGTACCAGACCAGTTGGTGCTTGTAAGGAGAAATTTTAAAGGTACTTGAAGCTAATGGTCAAGATGTACAAAAAGGAGATACCAAAGTTGAACAAGGAGAACTTCCCTACATGGAAGAGTTTGATGAAATTGCACCTAGCCGGTATTGCCGATTCAGAAAAATACTATGTGGAAAATAGTTATGTACCAGTTGCTACACCTATGATAGTCGAGGAGATGAAAGAAAAGCAAGAACACAATTAGGAAATGTTGGAGATTGCATCTGCCCTAAGCTATCCTAAATTTGAAGATATCAAGGATTGTACTAATGCAAAGAAAATGTGGACACACTAGCAACTATCTATGGTGGGGACACAAATGTGTTGAGAGCCAAATTTGAAAGTTTGAAAGGTAAGTTTGATGAAATGAAGATGCAAGAAGGTGAAATCATTGTTCAGTATTGTCGAAGAGTTAAAGAGGTAGTAAATTATATTAGAGGAGCTAATGGAAACATTGATGATGAAACTGTTATTAGTAATTTTTTGAGAACCCTACTTCCTACCTATGCTATTAGAGTTTTTGCAATACAAGAATCAAGATGTAGTCCTGGTAATGTCCTAACTTTGGAAGGTCTTGTTGGTAGGCTTACTGCTTTTGAGTTGTCTAATTTTGATAATTTTACTACTCACAACATTGAATCTGCATTCAAGTCTTAGATGTTTCTTCATAAGTCTAAGAAAGGAAAATAAAGATGTGTGAATAGTGAAAGTAACATTGATAGTGATAGTGATACTTTTGATGATGATCTAGATGATCTTGAGGCACTTATGGCTAGAAGGCTACCGAGAGGAAAAGGAAAATTCAAAGGTAAACTTCCTATAATATGTTTTTCATGTAACAAAGTTGGCCATATTCTAGCAATATGCCCTAACATGAATGACAAGGATGAAAGAAGGGAAAACAAGTATAAAGACAAAATAAATGACAGAGATCACAGAAGATACAAGGACTACAAAGATAAAGGTAAGAAATCCTGTTACATTGTTGAAGAGGAAACTGACAGTGAAACTAGTGAATCTGATGATTATGATATATAATTTGTTTATGTTTCTATGAAAGATTATTCTGACAAAGATGAGAAAACTACACTTATTTAAAATATGAGTAAAGGTGATAAATGGATTATTGATAGTGGTTTCTCACATCACATGACTGGTGATAAAAGTAAGTTTGAAATCCAAAATCATTACAAAGGTAGAAGTGTTAAGTTTGGTAATGATGCACCATGTCATGTGAAAGGAAAAGGATCATTAATAAGATTAACTGATAAGAACAAATGTGATAATTCTTATTGGGTTGAAGGTCTTAACTATAATTTGTTGAGTCTTGCACAGTTGAACAGTACTGGTTACCGAGTTGAACTTCATCACAAGAAGTCTAAAATATTTGATGCCACTGGTGAACTAATTGGAAGTGGAGAACATATAAGAGGTAATTTGTTCTATCTAGACCTATCTGAAGAAACATGCGTGTTTGCACAATTTGATGATGTATGGTCATGACATAAGAGGTTGTGTCATGTGAACTTTGACAATTTGGTAAATATTAGTAAGATGAAGAAATTTAGAGGATTACCAAGATTGAAGAAACCTGATAATGTGATGTGTAAACAATGTCAATTAGGAAAAATGACAAAGTCTAGTTTAAAGAGAAAGACGTATACTTCTGATAATATTTTGGAATCAGTTCATACTGACCTTTGTGGACCTATTGGTTTGCAAAGCTACTGTGGTGATAAATATTTCATTCTGTTTGTTGATGACTATTCTAGAATGATGACTGTGATGTTTCTGAAAGAGGAATTTGATGTCTTTCAGTTGTTTAAGTGGTATTTAGAAAAAGTAGAGAATGAAACATGTAAAAACTTTAAATGTTTGAGATTTGATAGAGGAGGAGACTTTATATCAAATGAGCTCAATATATTCTACAATGATAGAGGAATAAAGAGACAAATGTCTGCACCTAGGAGTCCAGGGATAACTTTAGTGGTGAATATTCACCAATTGGCAAATTTCACTCATCGACGACCCAAAATTTGGCGAAAAAAATCAGACTTTCAAGGTGGCCATGTCGCCCGCACTTTATAAAAATTGGGTCCCATGCATAGAGAAATTGTCAATAGTGACATGGAATTATTTTTATTTCAGCGATGACTTCACCCATCGAATTAATTTTTCCACACAATAAATTGAATATTTTCGCCTACAATTTCATAAGCTTGTCTTAATCAATGGTCATATTCACCAATATGCAGTCAAAATTTAAGTTAGAGTACGGGTTAAGTACATAGATTTGACATGTGTCTCTATTTCGGAGACTTTCAATGAAACTTTATGGCTTTTACAACTTTGGCCTAAAATAGATTTGACACATGTCTCTATTCTGGAGACTTTCGGGGGAATCTTTATGTCCTTTAAAACCTTGGCCCGAAATAGAATTTCTGCCATTGATCTCACATCATCAAGCGATTACAAAAAGTAGGGTTATCTCCTGTCAGGAGATATAAAATTAACTCAGAGTACCTTAATAAAATAATAAAAGTCATTTTAGGCCCCGTCAAATAATGATGATTTCTAGGTATAGGTTCATGTCATCGTGATTTTGTTCAATAATGAAAGATTTGCCAATATTTTATAGAATTTTCATATAATTGAAAAAAAATTGCCAGTACAAATAATATTTTTTCCTTTCAAATTAAAAAAATTCACCAACAATATTATTTTTTTTGACCCAAAATAATGTAGGATTCGCTAGGATTTTACATTTTTTCTAGGGAGGGGGTTTCTTAAAGTTTTCCTTGCCTAGGACACTGCCACAAAATGGTATAACAGAGAGAAGAAACATATCAATTATGGATTGTGCTAGAACACTGATGATAGAGAATAATGTTGCACAAAAATACTGGAGAGAAGTTGTAAGTACGGTTGTTTATACCATGAACCGAGTACAAATAAAGAAAGGTACAAATGCTACACCTTTTGAATTATGGTATGGTTATGCACCTAATGTGAAATACTTTAAAGTCTTTGGAAGAAAATTCTATATACTAGAGGACAATAAGAATGGAAAAATTGACGCTAAAAGTGATGAAGGCATATTCCTAGGATATTCCACTTAGAGAAAAGCTTACAAGTGTTTGAATTCTAACACTAAAAAAGTTGTGGAAAGTGAAAATGTTAGAGTTGATGAATCTGCGGAAAGGAATGAAGTTGAATGTAAGAAAGAACCCAAAGATTACAAATCTTTTGAATACATGGAAGAAGAAGAGACTAGTAATATACCCGAACCAAAAAACAAATATGTCGAGCAATCTGAAGAGGAGGAAGAGAATCTACAAGATTAACCTGAAGATCAAGAAAAAGTAGAAAGGAGATCTAAGCCTACATTGGCACAGTATGTGAGAAGGCATCATAAGCCAAAACAAATCATTGGAGATAAAGAATCTGGAGTCATGACAAGAAGTAAGTTGAAAGATCAAACATGCTTGTTATGTGAATTTGAGCCTAAGACAATGAAAGATGCTTTAGAGAATGAAGATTGGATTCAAGCCATGAATGAATAAATGAAGCAAATAGGAAAGAACAAAACTTGGACACTAGTGTTGAGACTAGAAGATAAGAATGTTATTGGAACAAAGTGGGTGTCCAAAAATAAGCTAAATGAACATGGAGAAGTCACTAGGAACAAAGCTAAATTGGTATGCAAGGGATATGCACAGGAATAAGACATTGATTATGGGGAAACATTTTCTCCAGTTGCAAGATTGGAAGGAGTAAGAAATCTACTTGCATATGCAGTTTTTAAAGTATTCAAAGTGTATCAAATGGATGTCAAATTGATGCAGGAGCATCCTGGGTGTAAGAGCAATCTTGCATCACCCAAAAATATTTCTATTTTTGTATTCAATAAGGGCTATCTTGTGTAGAGCTTCTATTTATGGGAACTTGTTGTTTTTAGTAAGTTGGTCATAAATCTCGGAATGTTCTGATTTTACATGTGGAGGTTCATCTCAATCATATCAGCCTGCCAGTAAAGTTTCATGGCTAGATCAGGTCTAGTTTTGAGGATATTGAAGATTTTTGGTATTGGCAACAGGGTACAAAAACTTTGAACTCAATTTTGAAGGCTTTAGAGGCCTCGAATGAGGTCAAAAATTTGGGTGACAGGCGCTTGCGCCAGTCAAGCCTGTAGAGTGTTTCGTGGCATTTTCAAAATGGGGTTATAATAGTCAATCGGGTCAACTGGTGATGACTTATGATCTCCGAAAGTCGGGCCACCTGAAATGGCAGAAAATAATTTTCCTTCAAAATTTCTGTTCGGGTTTCAAAAGTTATTTTGAGCCGACTTTGATTTAATAAATTGAAAAATAAAATAATTCTAAGTTTGGTCGGCCCTTAGGGCTAAATTTCTAGAACCTTCTCGGGCGGTGGAAAATGCCTATATAAAGAAGGCCCGTAGTGTTGTCTAGGGCAGTTCTGGGTAGTAGATCTAGGTATTGATTCGAGGCTTTGTCCTACAGAATATTGTAAGGGAATGCCTGTGTGGCTTTGCATATTGTAATTCTGAAAGTTTGTAATTCCACATTTGTGGAGATAATAAGAAGCCAATTTTCTGTTCTTGCATATTGTTGTTGTTGTTTCTCTATTTTTTTTTATGTGTTTGTGGTATTAAGGGGAGCACCCTTCATCACAAATCTATATTTCTGAATAGAATACTAGAAGAAGAAGTATACATTGAACAACTAGAAGGATTTTTTGACCCAAGCAAGAAGAACATGGTTTTTAAATTACACAAGGTACTGTATGGATTGAAACAAGCCCCTAGAGCATGGTATGAGAGATTGCACAATTATTTGATAAAAATTGGATTTGTAAGGACAAATGAAAACAACAATCTACATTTGAAAACTAAAAAAGGTAAAGGGATATTGTTAGCTGAAATCTTTGCTGATGATATTATATTTGGAGGACAAGATGCCCTATGTCAAACATTTTCAAATGAGATGCAAACTGAATTTGAAATGTCTATGTTTGGTGAGATCAAATTCTTTGTTTGTTCACAATTTTATCAGATGAAGAAAGGTATCTATATTACACAATCTAAGTATGTCAAGGAGATACTGAAAACTTTTGGTATGGAAGATTCTAGACCAGTAAGTACACCCATGGCTACTGGACAAAAACTATCAAAAACTGATGATACACTAAAGTAAATCAAACCTTGTATAGGTCTATGATTGGAAAGCTACAATATGTTGTCCATAGCAGATCGGATATTTCCTTAGCAGTTGGGATTGTTGCAATATTTTCTGCAAATCCTAAGGAGAATCACATGATGGTAGTGAAAAGGATATTGAGATATCTAAAAGGAACAGAGGACTATGGATTGTATTACAAGAAGAATGAAAAGTTTGAACTAAGAGTCTACACTAATGCAGATTGGATAGGAAATGTGGATGACATAAAGAGTACAAGTGGTAGTGCATTCTTTCTAGGAAAGAGATTAGTCTCTTGGACAAGAAAGAAATAGAATTGCATTTCCCAATCTACAACAGAAGTTGAATATGTAGCAGCAACAGTGAATTGTTCAAATTTAGTGTGGATTAAGAAATTGTTAAAAGGTATGAAAGAGGAAATCACTGAGTTGGTTGTTATTTTATGTGATAACACAAGTGTTATCAATTTATCAAAGAATCATGTAATGCACACTAAGACTAAGCATATTGCTATCAAGTATCATTACTTGAGAGAGCTAGTTCAAGAAAAAGAAGTGAGATTGGAGAATGTGAATACAAAGGAGCAGTTAACAGATATATTCACTAAGGCATTACCTAAAGATGCTCACGAATACCTTAGACATAAATTAGGGGTGATTCCCCTAACTAAGACTACCTAGTAACATATAGGAACATTGCATCAAATGGTATGAATTAGAATATTTGACAAATTGATGCAAAGGAGGTCACACTTTAGGAGTTTCCTAGAGTTATGAAAAGTAAAGAAAAAGATGTTGATCAGTCATAAGTAAGATGACAGAGGGAGTAATAACATTTAGAGAACTGACATGAAGATATCTACATGGTGAAGATGAATGTCTTTGGCATTGTTGTCAAAGAGGGAGAGATTCAGTAAAAGATTGTAGGGTAAAAGATTCCAGAAGGAGGGAGAAATTCAAAAAGAAAATTATCATAAGGGAGAGATTCAGTAAACTGATGAACAGATAAAGAGTGAAATTTATCCAAGAGGGAGTTGGTACTTGGCTGAGAATCTGAATGAAGCTAAGGATATTAATGAAGATCTAATACATAGAGGGAGTTGACTGAAGTTGCTTCATTACATTTTTTTTTGGATTGTATGGTAGAACATGTGGTGTTTCCATCAATGCCAAAGAGGGAAATTGTTGGAAACTACAATTGAAATAATTTTTATGTTGTCATTGATGTCAAACGTTAACTAGTAAGACAGTTGCTATCTAATAGAGTACCAAATCTTTTCATTGATGAAGAGGATTTGAAAAGAGGGGATAACAAGAGGAACCAAGGAAAGGTTGAGTTATGTGATACTACAATGGGTACTTGATTAGTTGGCACATTGAAAAAGTAACGTGTTCTTTATCTTTAACACTAAGTAAATAAGTCAATAGATTTGAAGCATAGGATTAACTAAGCAAAAGAGAAGAAATTTAGTTTAAGTCGAGTCATGCTAGTGTCGACCGAGCGCTGGTATAAGCCAAGAAGATTTAGTGTCGACCGAGGATCAGTAATTACCGAGTATCATATAACTAACCGAGTGAAGACAATATTTTCTAAGAAGAACAATTTTAGCGATGACCGAGATATCCAGTGATGACCAAGTAGATAAACACAATATTAATCGAGTGTCATTAATTTAAAGTTTGTGAAGGAATTGAGAATCCCAGCCGACATAGTTGAATTCTTGGGATATGTAAAATATGTTGACATTAATAATGAATGATCTAGAGCATTTAATGCATGGTAAACCATTTTCTTATGGATCCAAGGAGAATTTTGGAGAAGTATCTAGAAGGATAAGGAGGAGAACAAAATGATGAAAGGATTCAATGAGTCTAACCTACACCTAAGATCTATAGAAGAGATTAAGTGGAAAAAGATTAATCTACCTGATCAAGGAGGTATAAGGATGACCTAATTGTGAGATTACAGAGAGTGTAGAAAGAGGTTGATGTTATTGACTAATGAACCTAAGCAGAAGGATAAGAAGAGTTGTGAAGAGCTTAACATAGTTGAGGTGATTGTTTGAAGAGATTTCCAAGCATATCAGAGATGGAGATGGTAATGAAGGTCAGTTAGCAAATTAGCATATGAGGGTATTGGATCTGTATTTGCAAAGTGAGTTATATATTTCAGATCAAAACCTACTGTTACTTTCTAACCATTGTATCAGTCAAAATCCTTTAATCAAGGTTGACCTAACAAACATTTTGTAAACCCTTTAATCAAGGTGACATTCTAATGGAATGTTCTTAAGCCCTCTAACCAGGCCACTCTTAACAGGCTGATTAAATTCTTTAAAAGGGTCACACCTAATAGTGTGTATTCTAAACCTTTTATAAGGTTGGCTTTTCACAGAGCTCACTTTAGAAGAGTGAAAATTTAGTAGCATGTTACTAGTGGTTTTTCCAAAATTGGGTTTCTACGTTAAATCCTGGTGTTATACTTGTATGAATGTTATTTGATGTGAATGTTGTTGAAAGTTTTATATTCTTCAAGTTAAATACTTTTGGACAGTGGACTGCAAGTTTTATGTTGTTGATATATTCTATAGAGACCGAGTGAATTGTTGAATAGAATTAAGTTTGTTAAAGAGTTTAAAAGTTTTTTTGGTACATATGGACTTGAGGATAACTGATTCACCCCCCCCCCCCCCCCCCACCTCGCAATTATTCTAAGATCATTCTAACACATTAGAACTATAAACAACCAATGGAAATATCCTTGAGAAAAAATGGTCTAATGGATCGCAATGATTGTAAGATATGCATAGAATGGATTTTTTGAAAAGGAAATATCCCAAAGATCTTATCTTTGCCAACATCCTCCCTAGCTATATCAAAATGGAAGCTTTGAAATAGGTTATGGGCATCCATGAATATAAACTAAGTTTTTCTAGTACTTTTTTTAGTGGATACTAAAAATGGTGCTTGGGGTAAGTCCACCAAGATGGTGTGCAAAAAGGGGGTATAAGTGGCCACTATTTTTTTAATCTAAAATAGGGTAAACCTAAACTTCAAAGAGAGATTCAAGTGTCATGCACTCAAAATTAGGAGTTGTGAAAAGAATAAGAATTGTAGTACTCTTAATATATTTTCTAAACTACTAATTATTTTTAAAAATGGATAAGATTAAGAGGGTCAAATCTTCCTCGCATGAAAAAATATTTCTAATTTTGTCAGAAAAACATAACGTAGCTCTTTCTATGCTCTTCACAAAAGATATAGTTAGATTTAGTATTTTGAAAAACCCTTTAGTAGGATGATAGGTAAGAGTGAGATCTAGAAGTTATGTATTTTTTTTTAAATTTTCCATTGAGTATTTTTTTATGATTTTGTGAAGTGATCACATCCTAAAAATCTAGTACATGTTTGTGCACTAGGCATAACTTGCATCAAAATAATCAATTCTTTTTTTAAAAAGTGTATAGAATCAAGTGCAGAACAATAATATGTAATTTGTTTTGAATTTGGTCAAGTAGATCAAAAGTTATTAAGAAAATGGTAGACATATGTCTCTGAGGACTGTCAAGACACTGGTAATGAAAGTGAAAGTTTACTATGCTAATGTTATCCAAAAATAGAAAAATTTATATAGTTAGAAAGCTGAGAAGATGTGTGAGATTATTGTGGTAATATTAGAGATACCCATTTGGTCATTTATAAACTTGATAATGAACAAGTCGAGAAATCATCTTAGAAGATGAAATAGATGTAAAGGGAGAAAAATAGAGTGAAAATAGGCATGCAATCCTAAGGGTCATTTTCCAATCCTCTTACCAAGCCATAACACGTACGGGTTCCTATGTCCTAAATAACCCGCACAGGTTTTGCAAAACCAAAAGTACCATTCCAAGTTCTACATAATCCATGCAGGTTATGAGAACTAAAAGCATCATTTTTAATTCTATACAACTTGCACAGGTTGTGAAGAAATAGAAACATATTCTTATAAATCTAGCATACACTACTCATATGTATTTACTTATATATATATATATATATATATATATATATATGAATCTCTTTGTTCCATCTCTCTCTCTCTCTCTCTCTCTCTCTCTCTCTCTCTCTCTCTCTCTCTCTCTCTCTCTCTCTCTCTCTCTCTTGTCTTCCTTCCCCCATCACCGTCTCCGTCTATTATGAGCCTAATTATCCTGCTTGAGCTCCATCTCATCTCTATCCCCCTCCCTCTTCCCTCTCTACCTCATGTCTCTCACCCTCTTCTCCTTCTCGTACTCTCTTTGATGCAGAGAGCACAACAAGAAGATAAAGAAATATGTTATTTCCTTCACAACTCCTCCAAACTAATTTTGGAACAATCCAATCCCACTAGCCTTGGGATATAAGGTATATCAACCAAGTAGTGATGTATAGGCACCTCCCCTATTTCACTTCAACACCCTAAGGTCTTACACCAACTCCACCAAAATGAGGACTTAGGGACACTTTCCCTATTTTGGAAAAAATATAGAAATCTTCACCAGTAATACTTCCTATCTAGCTTAAAGGTTGGAAAACCTTATTTTGGAAATATGAACCAATAAGAAATCAACCAATTGATTCCCCAATACCCATAATACACTAGACTCAAACTGGCCTATAAATCCTACTAGGTCTCTCCAACTGGCGTTTGGTGTGAAAATTATCACTATGGATGAGAATAGACAAAATAAGGGTAGATTAAAATACCCTTTTGGATTATTATAAGATCCCCAAACTCCCAAGGAATAACTCTACTCCTGTAGCACTCAACCCTTACAATGCTCATAGACCTAATTGGCTAGATTAGGCTTGAATTGCACTACAAGTGGTCAAGGATGGGTGCATAGAATTAGTGCATAGTTTTTTAAACCTTCATCTATCTCCAAATGATCCAAATCAACCTTCTAACCAGTCTCTTCAATTACATCAAGTGTTTTCACACCACTTCACACAACTGATTGGCTGAATACATAGAGATATTCAGCCTAAGGCTTGATACAAAACCCTCCAGAACACAAAATATCATAATGAGACTTAGGAATCAATAAGAATACATTCCTAACTTTCATTTCCCAAGTGACCATTGAATTCCACCAATGAAATAGAAAGTTAGGCTTCCATTTGTGAAACGGGCCTAAATTAGGCTCTCTCCTGCACTATCCCTATAAATTTGGTTACAACTTCTGCCACACCAAACAAAATGAAACCAAATAAATTTCTTTGGAAATTGGATTCAAAGAGTCATCTATTCATGTTATCAATTTGGTCATCCCTCTCCATACACGTCTGTACCAAATAGTTAAGTGCTCAAGAAATCTGGTGATTTTATTAGAACTATATCAAAACTTCAAATTACAACTTCTAATCCCTTGAAGAGGCTTGAACATGCTTAAATATGTTAAAATCCAAGTTCCAACTATTCCATGAGTATTTGTGACCATTGGCAACCAAATTTGAACTTCTCAAGCAACTTTTCAAAAGTTGCTCGAGCAACTTTTACAACATTTGCAACATTTTTTGCAATTTTGCATTTTTGCACTCTTGATGACTTGGACACATATCAAAACACCTAGACCTGACCAAAACTTCTCAAAATGATCCAAAATCATTGGAATCATATCCAAAACTCCTAAAACACCCAAAATACCTAATCACACTTATCACCTAAAGACCTAAAATCCAAGTGGACTAAGGCATCCCAAGGCTTATAGGTGTGTCTTAGGGATCCTTCACCACATAAGTTGGATCAAATCATGAAAAGGGTGATCTCAAGGATCTATCCTATTATTATAAATAAAAACAAAAAACAAAACATAAGGATCATCTTGGATGTTGCCTTGGGTGCCCTGCACCATACTCCTCAACACAAAAGGAACTCAAGTCGCTTGAGTTGGAGGCTTCTCCAGATTGAATCCATCTTGCTTAATAGTTGTAGGGGTCATCCAAGTGGCATATTATAGAGGTTTATTTCTCCATTTGACTAGGTACTCATAATAAGTGCCTCTCCTTATTTGTTTGCTCACCTTTTTGTCAAGAATGCCTTCTATATCTAGCTTTTCTTTAGGAAACACTGTTCTGAGATGTTCATATGATTGTTCCCCTACATCCAAACTATTAGTACTAGTAATTTTTTAAGGGTAGATGTCAAAGACATTGAAAATAGGAGATAAATAAATATCACTAGGTAAGTCAATTTTATAAGCATTATTGCCACATTTTTTGAAGGATTTTGAAAGGTCCAAGATTCTTCATCAATAACTTGGTATACTTGTATTTTGGAAACATTTCCTTTTTAAGATGGATCATCACCATATCTTTGACTTTTAATTGAAGATCTCTTCTCTTCTTATCTACCCACTGCTTGTATTAATTGGAAGTATGCCTTAGCTTGTCTTGAACTTGCTCATGGATATCTTTCACAGTTTCTACAAAATCTTCGGCTTGTGCACTCCTCTTCTCCATATCCCTTATGTCTCTAAGTTCAAGGAATCCTCTAGGATTTCCTCCATACACAATTTGAAATGGGGTTAGACTTGTACTCCTATTTACAAAATCATTATAGGAGAATTATGCCTGAGCCAACACACTATCCCAACTAGTGCCATGTTATTTTGTTAGACACCTTAACAAATTTCTAAGTTATCTGTTAATTAATTTTGTTTTACCATTAGACTGAGGATGATATGCTAAAGACAAACATAAGTTTGTTCCTAATTTCCTCCAAAGTGTTCTCCAAAAGTTGCCTAGGAATTTAGGATCCCTGTTAGAGATTATGGATAATGGCAGACCATGCAATCTAACAACTTCTTTGAAGAATAACCCTGCAATGTGAGAGGCATCATGTATGTTCCTATAAGGAATAAAGTGAGAAATTTTTTATAACCTATCTACCACCACATAGATGCTATCACATCCTGAGCTAGTTCTAGGCAATCCTAGTACAAAATCCATACTTATGGAATCCCAAGGTTTAGAAGGAATGGGTAATGGAGTGTATAGGATTGCATTAG
This sequence comes from Chamaecyparis obtusa, assembly GCA_027943335.1. Lineage (NCBI taxonomy): Eukaryota > Viridiplantae > Streptophyta > Pinopsida > Cupressales > Cupressaceae > Chamaecyparis > Chamaecyparis obtusa. Next base: position 1,061,761 of record BSBK01002822.1, on the reverse strand, counting down.
AGGTGTGTCCCTTATCCTTTTGACATATCAAGTAACTTTCTACAAATCTTTTGACATCAAGTTTTAATCTTGGCCAGAAATAGTACCTCCTCACCTACTCAAGTGTTTTGTCGATACCAAAATGCCCTGCCATGCTGCCACAATGTTTTTCTTTTATAATTTTTTCCCTCATACATCCCTTGGGTATGCATAACTGACTTCCCTTAAAAACTAGGCCTTCCTACAACACAAAATATGCAAAATCAGTATTGTATTGCTCTGACTGCTCCATACAAACCTGAGGAGCCTCCTTGAAATTTGTATCATCCTTGTACATGTCTTTCATAGAATAGATTCCAACACTCTCCAACTGGATTTCTTGTACTATGAGGTTCCTTCTTCTCAAAGCATTTGCAACCTTATTTGAGGTGCCTTTCTTATGTTTGATGAAAAATGTATAAGATTGAAGGTACTCCATCCATTTAATGTGCTTGTGATTCAACTTCTCCTTCCTATTTAGGAGGCTAAGTGCATGGTTGTCAGTGTATACAATAAACTCCTTAGGCAATAAGTAATGCCTCCACTTCCTAAGTGACTACACCATGGCATACAACTCAAGGTCATAGGTGGAATATTTTTTTTTAGCCTCATTTAATTTTTCACTAAAGAAGGCAACATGCCTTCCTTCTTGTCTTAAGACTCCCCCAATAGCCCTCTTACTTGCATCACACTCTACTGTAAAGACCTTGTGAAAATCAAGCAAAACTAATATAGGTTGTTCTCCAACCCTCTTTTTTAGATATTCAAAAGTATCATTGACCTTATCATTCCAAACAAAATTGCATTTCCTACCACCCTTGATAGTATCTATCATTGGACCACAAACACCACTAAAATTCCTTATAAACTTCCTATAAAAACTTGACAATCCATCAAATCTTTTAATCTTTGATGTTGTCCATGGTGTAGGCCAGTTGATGATAGCTTCACCTTTGGAGGGGTCCATCTCGAGGTTGTTGTGGGATATCACAAAACCCAAAAACACAAGTTTTGTTTGCAAAAATACACATTTTTCCAAATTAACCTTCAATTGCTCTTCATGGAGTCTCCTCAAGACTTTATCCAAGTGATCTAGATGCTCATCTCTTCTCCTACTAAAAATCAGTATACCATCAAGGTAAACAACCACAAACTTATTAATGAAAGGTTTCAAAATTTCATTCATAAGTCTCATAAAGGTGCTAGGGGCATTGAGAGCCCAAATGGCATTACCAACCACTCATAGAGCCCTTCTGTGGTCTTGAATGCAATTTTTAACTCACCCCCCTCTCTGATTCTAATTTGATGATAATCACTTTTTAGGTCCACCTTTGAATAATATTTTGCACCCCCTAGGCAATCCAATAGGTATTATATTATTCGTATGGGGAACCTATATTTGATAGTGATCATATTGATTTCCCTAGAGTATTTTCAAAGCCTCTGCGTACCTTCCTTCTTGGGTTCTAAGACAACAAAGGGCTTCTACTCCTCTTGATAAACCCTTTTCTCAATAACTCCTCTATTTATCTGGCAATCTCCTCATTCTTCTCGGGGGTCATCTTATATGCGACCTTATTAGGTAAAGTGGCCCCTGGTATAAGATCAATGTAATGGCTTATCTCCCTATGGGGTGGTAGTGTCTATGATGTGTAGTTGAGGATCAGGCCTTGATACTTGTCTAAGAGTTCTCTCACCTCTTTAGGACCAATCTCCCTACCTTGCATACATCCCTTGGGTTCCTTCATTTGTGTCTTTTTGGGTCTGACTATCAAGGAAAAACATGGGGTATTATCTTCCTTCATAGTCTGCATAAACTCCTTCTCTCCTACAAGCATGACAATTACCCCTAGTAGTTAATCCTTTGCATCATCTTGGATTGGTCTCATGGTGTACTTGATACCATCCATGGCTATATGATACACATTTGTTTCACCCTCATGTCTATCCTTCACATCATATTGCCAAGGCATTCCAAGTAGAAGGTGGCATGCATTCATTTCACATATGTCACATAAAACTTTATCCTTATATCCCCTAGGTTAAAATCTACCCAAACTTTCTCACTGATCAAGGTATGTCTATCCTTAGTTAGCCATGAGGCCCTATAGAGGTATGGGTGTGGTATATTTTGTAACTTGAGTTTATTGACCATCTCTAATGAAGCAATATTATCTATGGAGCCAGAATCAACAATTACCATACATACCTTACCATTAACCTTGCAGTGGAAGTGTGGTAGGAGGTATCACATCTAAAATCTTCTTCTTGGGTTAATTGCACCCTTCTTTCTACTCCTTACTTATCAGTCCTGAGTTTTTTAGGACATTTAAAGGATTGATGCCCAACCTAGTTTCATGTAAATCACTTTCCAGTGAAGACACTAGGTCCTCTTCCACCAAACATTCCCCTACTATTAGATCTCCTACCTCTGAATGCACCTCTACTTCTTGATTCTTCCTCTCATTCCTGATTGCTAGACTCGCCTTGGGCTTTAGGGAATGACCCTCTCCCATTGAATTTACCTTTACCTCTGAAATTATGTCCTCTACCCCTACTATTTTTTCTCCCTTTCTCTTTTTCTTCTCCTCAACTCTTAGTGCCATTTGATAGCACTTGTAGACTATCTCAGGGTTTAACAAGCTAAGTTCATGCTGAATACTAAACTTGAGCCCATTTAAATACCTAGCTAATTTCTTCTTTTCACTCTCTAGTATCTTTTCCTTGAGAGTCATCCTATGGAATTATTTTGTATAGGCACCAACATCCATATCCCTTTGCACCTTAGGTTTTGGAGTTTTTTATGTAGAACCACCTCATAATATTTAGGGACAAACTACTTCTTGATTTCAATCACCATCCTTTTCAAAGTGGTGATAGGGTTCCTTCCCTCTTCTACCCTCTCACTTTGTAAGAAGTTTCACCAACTGAGGGTTGGGCCCTTCATCTTTGACTTAGCTAATTTCACCCTCTAGCTTTCAATTACCTCTTCACACTCAAAATAATTCTCCAGTGCCTCAATCTAGTCCATACACTCCTCTGGATTCATCTTTCCAAGGAGCATGGGGATGTCACACCTATCCTTCCTTCCAACCCTTTCTAGGGCCTCTAGGAGGGGTCTTTGGTTTGAAGGTACCTCTCCTCTTTCAAATATGGGAGCCTCTTCCTCATCTGACTCCTCGACAACACTCCTCCCTTGGTTTATCTTTAACCTCTCCAATTCTGCTTCAAGCCTCCTGCTCCTAGCGGCTTGCTCTCTCACAATATTTTCCAATTCAAAATTGGTCACTCTTGAGGGGATTTCTTCATCACCCTGATCCTCCATGGTTTAAATGTCTTCCCAAAGAATAATCCTAGTGCTCTAGTACCACCTGATGCAGAGAGCACAACAAGAAGACAATGAAATATGCTATTTCCTTCACAACTCCTCCAAACTAATTTTGGCACAATCCAATCCCACTGGCCTTGGGATATAAGGTTAATCAACCAAGTAGTGTTGTCTAGGAACCTCCCCTATTTTATGTCAATACCCTAAGGTCTTACACCAACTCTACCAAAATGAGGACTTAGGGACACTTTCCCTATTTTGGACAAAATATAGAAATCTTCACCAGTGATACTTCCTATCCAAATTAAAGGTTGGAACACCTTATTTGGGAAATATTAACCAAGAATCAATCAACTAATTTATTCCCCAACACCCACAATACACAAGACTCAAACTGGCCTATAAATCCTACTAGGTCTCTCCAACTAGATTTTGGTGTGAAAATTCTCACTATGGATGAGACTAGACAAAATAAGGGAAGATTAAAATACCCTTTTGGATGCTTCTAATATCCCCAAACTCCCATGGACTAAATCTACTCCTACAACACTCAACCCTCACAATGCTCACAGGCCTAATTAGCCAGATTAGGCTTGGATTTCACTACAAGTGGTCAAGGATGGGTGCATAGAATTAGCACATGGTTTTGGAAACCTTCATCTACCTCCAAATTATCCAAATCCACCTTTTAATTGGTCTCTTCAATTACATCAAGTGTCTGCACACCACTTCACACAATTGATTAGATAAATACATAGAGATATTCAGCCTAGGGCTTGATACAAAACCCTCCAGAACACCAAATCTCATGTTGAGCCTTAGGAATAAGTAAGAATACATTCCTAACTTTAATTTCCCAAGTGGCCATTGAATTCCATCGGTGAAATAGCAATTTAGGCTTCCATTTATGGAACAGGCCTGAATTAGGCTCTCTCCTGGACTATCCCTGCAAATCTAGTTATAACTTTTGCCACACAAAACCAAATGAAACCAAGTCAATTGCTTTGGAAAGTAGATTCACATGGTCATCTATTCATGTCATCAATTTGGTCCTCCCTCTCTGTACACATCTATACCAGACAATTAAGTGCTCAGGAAATCTGGTTATTTTATTGGAATTGTATCAAAACTTCAAATTACAACTTCTAACCCAAAGTAAAACATAAGGATCATCTTGGATGTTGTCATGGGTGCCCTGCACCACTCTCTACCTCATCTCTCTCTCTCTCTCTCTCTCTCTCTCTCTCTCTCTCTCTCTCTCTCTCTGTTGGATAACTAAGAGGAGTGGGTGAATCAATTATCTCAGGTCCCTTAACAATTTTTAACCTTAAAACCTTTTCAAAAACTAATCTTAATAATCAGATTTAAGCATTCAACCAATCACATTAGTATACATATGAAAATAAAAAATAACATGCAAAACATTTTGTACTTGTAATTTTTGTCCTGGAGCCCTATGTCAGGGTGTTAGCGGGAAATTAGAATGCATGGCCATCCTTTCTTATATTTGAATCTAAAAATGATGGATGTAGCATAAAAACACCCTATCTCTCTTCATTTTGCATATCACAACTATAGTCAAGCTATCAAGAAGCATTCAAGCAATCAAGTGCAATTGAGGAATTGGATTCAAGATTTGAACGCAAGTATCCTAGATCTAGTTTCTCCAATTCATTCAAGTCAACTCCAAGGAAATCTTCTCCATTGAAGCAAGTTTCTCTCCCACGATGGCCAAGTAGGAGAATTCTTAATCAAGAAAGAAGATCCTTCCTTCCGTCTCCATTCATCTCTCCTTTATTGCAAGTGACTATCAAACATACCTACATTGAAGATCTAGGAGTGACATTCATAAATTCATGCATTTGTGAGGACATCCTTAATTGTTATTCTACATTTCAAAGTCAAATCCTTGATTCCAAGCACATTGGAACATATCCATGGGTACGAACGATTCCTACATCCGTCCATTATGCAAGGTGAATCAAGCATGAATACCTTTTAACATACTTTCCTTTATACAATTTCATTTCATTTAATTTCCAAGGTTGATTCCTAAATAGGGGTTTGACCAAGGCATACCCCTTTTACCCAATATTTTTTCTATTTTTGTGTGCAGGAACAAGTTACAGAGTTGTCAGTTCTATTCCAAACATATTGGAGATAGTCGGAGGACTGTCAAAAGTTTCAATCAAAAGTGTCAGTTACAAACAACCTAAAATATTATGTACCCAAGTATGGAATTCTTGAGACATTATGTACCCAACAATTTTAGTCAGTACAGTAGTCTGGACTCCGATTCAGCTTAGATATGCTTTCTGATAGTTAGTTATTAGTCTATTATTTCCATTTTTGTTTCTATTCATCTATTTTGTCATTTACATTGTATCTTTTCTCTTTTCCATTTTCAAATTACATATTTAACAAAGGATGACTATCCCATTCAGCACTTAGGTCCTCACTTGATCCTATTGGGACATCTTTCTTTCGAGTGTGTAATTTGAAAAATAAGAAGTAATCTACCCCTTTGCATTGCTTCCCTTTTCCTCATGTACAATTAGTATTTAATGAGGATATTATTTTGCAGTCATTTGACAAGTTGAATGTTGAAACAAAATGTGAAGTAGTATATGCAGATTTTAGTAAAGTAATTATGGGTTATGATGTGAAGGGTGAAATTGTAATGATTTTTTGTTGAAGACGTTAGCTACTGAAGGAGCATTTGGTTGGAACAAATAACAATTGAAGTTGAAGAATGTGAAAAGAAAATTATAAGAACATATTTATATAAAACTGTGTAATATTTTAAAGTTGAAAGATAGATGGACAAGGTAACTAAGTTTGAAGACTTGGAAATATTTAAATTCCATGTAACAGTTTGTATTGATAAGGGGGCTAGAAAATTTTATAGCAAAATTCTATACAATGTAAATCTATGTATGGAGCAAATTCAATTGCACATTGATGTTAGAGGAGGATGATAGTTGAACAAAAGCAATGTTGGAAAAAGAGAGAGAAAAGAAAAGTAGAGGGAGCACATGCTTGCTTTAGTCTCCTAGGGAGCTTGATGCAGAAGCATTGGACAAATTTTATTTTTCTTGTTTACCTATTTGAGTTTTTTTAAATTTGGTTTAAAATTAGTTTTGGACGTAGTTACAAAAATGGTGCACAATGATTGGATAGAAGTGAGAGGAAGCTAATCAAATGAAAAATATAAAAAGAGGAAGAGTCGGAATTGTTAATCTCTGAGCAAGTTGAACCGGCTAATTATAATGCTTCTTGTCAGAATAGTGATAATGATAAATGGATGGTTGCCATGACAGAAGAAATGAGTTCACTTGAAGCTAACAACACTTGGGATTTGGTAACTCTTCTACCAAATTGAAGACCACTTAAGAACAAGTGGGTATACAAATTGAAAGATGAAGGTGGAGGTAGAAAACACTACAAAGCCAGATTATTGGTAAAAGGTTATGCTCAGCAAAAGGGGATTGATTTCACTAAAATTTTCTCTCCGATTGGGAAAATGATAAAAATTTGAACATTGTTGGGATTGACAGCTATATGGGATCTTGAATTGGAGTAGCTTAATGTGAGGACTGCATTCTTACATGGTGAAGTAGATGAGGAGGTGTATATGGAGCAACCTCAAGGATTTTTCAAAAAGAGACAAGAGCATCTTTATTGTAGATTGAAGTGAAGTTTGTATGGGCTCAAACAAGCCCCGAGACAATGGTATTTAAAATTTGATTGATTCATGACAGATCACAACTTTATTCGCTGTGAATCAAACCCTTGCATTTACTATAAGCAACTTCCTAATGGTCAATTCATCATTCGTCTTCTCTACGTTGATGACATGTTTGTAGCCGGTACTAGTCTAAGGATTGTTGGTGAGTTGAAAGATCATTGGCAAGCAAGTTTTCTATTAAGGACTTAGGGGCAGCCAAGACGATTCTTGGTATGACAATCACCTGAGATCGAAGAAAGAAGGAGATCACTTTATCACAAAAAGACTACATTGATAAAGCAATTGACAGATTTGGTATGGCTGATGCAAAAGTTATTTCTACTCCCCTTGCCTTCCACTTTCATTTATCTTCTGATCTATGTCCACAAACACAAGAGGACAAGGATTTTATGGAAGGAGTTCCATACAAATCAGCAGTTGGTAGCATTATGTATGCTATGGCCGTTTCTACATATCCCGACATTGCTCATGCGGTGGGAGTTGTGAGTAGATTCATGAGAAATCTCGGGAGGACTCATTGGGAAGCCGTTAAATGGATATTGAGATATCTAAAAGGCACTTTTGATTATTGTCTATGTTTTGGTTGCAATAATGTATAGTTGCAAAGATTTACTGATTCTGATCTTGCCGACGATTTGGATAAACAAAGGTCTACTACCAACTATACCTTCATGTTTGTTGGGGCTGCCATTAGTAGGGTCTCAAGGCTGCAACATTCCGTTTCTCTTTCTTTTGTCGAAGCTGAATATTTAGCACTTTCCAAAGGTGCTAGGGAGATGATTTGGTTACAGCATCTGTTTAGTGATTTGAAATATCAACAAAGTGATTATGTTCTTTTTTGTGATAGTCGTAGTGCCATTTTTATTGCTCACAATCACTCATCACAGCGTCATTCGAGACATGTTGATATTCATGCTCATTTTGTGCAACATATGGTTGAAGAGGGCAAGTTAAAAGTTGTTAAAATTGACACAAAGGTCAATCTGGCAGACATTTTGACCAAGGTTGTACCTAAGGAGAAGTTGTACTAGAATGTGCTAGGACTTCTCTTGAGCTTGTAAAAAAGAGATAAATCAGCCAGGTGAGCAGGGGAATGTTTGATCAGTGGCAACATCCGTTAGCCATCAGATGGGATCTCGATTGTAAAGTTGAAGGCAAACGGTCACCTATTCTTTTCCCTCCAATTGTTGGTTGTTGGGCTTCTTGGTTGTATTTAGCCTATTTATGTTGTTGTTGTGGCATTGCAATGTAATTCAGTTTTTGAACATTAATATAATTCCTTTGCTCAGTGTAGATGTAGGCAATTTTACCGAACCATGATAAATCTCGTGTTCATTGTTTTATGTTTATTGTTTGTTCTTCAATTCTATTTTTCTTCCAATTCAACAAATATCACAACACTGATTTTATGTTACTCTAATGAGTTACTGTTTGCATTCAAAATTTCCACAAATTACATAAGCCATAATATGGAAGGTGAAATGAGAATAGGTAAAACATAAAAAAAACAAGGCACAACAAACAAACAAAATAAAATAAAAAACTAGGAATATATCCAAAAGATGAAATTAAAAGCTAAATTCATAAATGAATAGATAAGATTACTCTAATGGCTAAACATTACCCAGTGACTTGGTTTTGGTTTTATCCGTGTGTCTCCCTCAAACTTGTGTCAGAGCAGTGGGATTGATGCCAATCGATTTCAAAGCATCGGATTTCAAAGCACGCCATTGTTGGAACTTAGCTATCCCAAGTCATAAAAGCAATCGGATCAGTTTTGCACCATTACAATTTATTTTTTCGATGTCAAAATTGTTGGATGATCATTCACACACTTTCCTTGTGCATGACTATTTTGGCGAGCATATGCATTTGCTATAAGCATATGTGATGGCAACATTTGTTACTCTTCATAAGCACATGGTAGTTTACCCCTTGGGAACCAAAGGATATATTTCTTCCTCCACAATTGGATTTTTTCTTGCCTTTTGGGAGTGCATATACCCTGATTGAGAAGTGTCGTGTATTGCCTTTCTTATCGCAATTGAGAAAAACTATAAATAAAATATAAACACATTGTTGATAAACACTGTTAAAAGTTGTAGAAAGATGCAACTAGAAAATAAGATGCATTTGTAATCATGCCATGCACTAAAAGTGTTCTCGTTGATCTATGTAATCACATATGATTGGGAAATATTGAGTTGTGTTGCCTCATTTCATTGACCAATGTGATGGAGTTAAGATTAAAGCATCTAAAACTGAGGAGTCAATAGAGGGATTTGAATTATTTCAAATATATTCATAATAGATATCTAATATGTTTACTTAGCCTTATTTTTTCTACCTTTTCTACACATTTTGACTACTTAATTGGTAAGCCTTAGAGAAATTTTTAATGGTTGCAAGTATTCATGGTGGAAATGATTCATTTAAATTAAAAGCATCTAGAATGACCAATGTGAAAGAGTTAAGATTAAAGCATATAAAATCAAGGAATCAATGGAGAGATTTGGATATATTTAAAATATGCTCACAATTATTTAGTCTTGTTTTATCCATATTTTCTGTCTTTTACTTGATCGGTGATCCTTATAGAAATTTTGTGATGTTTGCAAGTATTTATAGTGAAAATGACTAATTGTTGATTGAATATTCATTATAAAAGATGTTGCGTCAATGTTGACATTTATGACATATTCTCTTTCTTTAATACCTGATGGTTAGTATATCATGTTACAAAAATATTATAAATTTATTTTAAAATCTCAGTTCACTATTAAAAACCACATATATATTTGTCACAATTAATATTGAAACTATTATATGCTCACACATACTTGTCATAATTAACATTAAAACTATTATATGTTTACACATATTTGTCACAATTACTATAAAACTTAATATATTTATGTTTTAAATTAATAAATATCATAGAATGTGATCGAAAACTTGATGTGAAAAATTGTTTACATGGTCAAAAGAAAGTATTAAGCTAATAAATATCATGTTGAAATTGAACGAATTATATAACAACAAAAGAAAAAAAAATTGAAAGTAAACCCTCTATTGTGTATTTTAACAAAAAATATGTTCTATTTATTCAAATCAAACATTGAATGTAACCATTGCTTAAAAAAATTAAATTAAAAATTTAATAAACATTAACAATTATATCTTAATCACGTTATAACTTTACATGAGTCTAACATTCCCGCTTGATATATGTCATGAGATATGATTGGAAACTTGATAAAAATAATAGTTTACACGATCAAAAGAAACTATCAAGCTAATAAATATCACGTTGAAATTAGACAAATAATAATAATATATTAAAAGTAAACCCTCCGCTATTTATTTTAACTATCCATTCAAATCTAACATTGAACACACACACACACTCTCTCTCTCTCTCTCTCTCTCTCTCTCTCTATATATATATATATATATATATATACATATAAAACTAGAGATAACTTTAGGAAACCCTCTCCTAGACAAAGGTGTAAAATGTTGGCGAAACCTACATTATTTTGTGGGGGGAAAATTAATATTTTTGGTGAAATTTTTTTAATTTGAAAGAAAAAAATATTAATTTGTACTAACAATTTTTTTTCAATTGTATGAAAATTCTATAAATCCTGGTGAAACTTTCATTATTGAAGAAAATCGCGGATTATCAGACTTGAAGGTTAAATTTCCCCCACTTTTATCGACATAATTTCCCCCCAAATTATTCAACGAGGGTTTGGAGGCAAGGCCCCTAAGATGGGGTCAACGGGTAGTGCTTGAATTAATTTTCTATCATCTAACATATAATGACCCTATTTTTTGTAACCATTGGATGATACTAGATCAATGCCATAAATTCTATTTCAGGCCAAAGTTTTAAATGACACAAAGGTCCACAATTTTCCTTTGGAATAGAGACACATGTCTATTGTCAAATCTATTTTGAGCCAAAGTATTAAGAGACACAAAGTTCCATAGAAAGTCTCCTGAATAGAGACACATGTCTAACCTTAAATGTTGTCCGCATATTAGCGAATATGACCATCAATTAAGACACATTTCTGAAATCGAAAGGAAAATTTTAAATATATCATTTAGAAAACATAACCTCTATTGATAAAATCCTTAGATGAAATTAATTTATAGGGGCCTCACATTACCACATACAATGACAACTATTGATAGGCCCCAGTTCGAGCCCCTCCCCACTTATGGCTACACATTGCATAGTGACATTGACTAACTACAACTCCAGTATGGCTATGCACTGCACAAATATGTGAAACCCTTGCGGCCTTTGAATTATAACCTGTTTCCCATGTTGGGCTACCGAGAAGAATAGAGGATGATACAATACACATTAAGGTGATATTTATTCAGTATTGGTGCAGGACCACCCTCAAACTCATTAATGAAAGATTAATGGGAAGGGTTAGGATACCAATGGGATCTTGAATCTGATGATGTAATAAAGTCCTATTTTGTAAGGCAAGGTGACAATAGGTAGTGTTATAAACCTAGTTGTCTATCTTAGCCGATTGTTGGACAATTTGTTTAAGAAGGGTTATAATAGATAGTAAGATAGTTTTTGTTTGTGATGTTGATAGGAGTAAGTTCAGAGCTTGCGCTCTTGGACTTAGATACTATGATGTCTATAGAAGACTCACCTAAGATCACATGTCTGTACGGAACGTACGGAGGGAGTTATCACAGTTTAATTGAGATAGAGCTGAAACCAATAGGTTTTGAAAATGTTGTCAAAGTTGTAATGTGCAACTTTTGAAAAGTTGTCATTTTTGAATCTCAACGGTTATAAACCATCTTAGTTGGTTGGAACCGATTGAGGAATGTATAAAACTTTGATCCAAGAGAATTGGAAGGAGTTGGAAGGTTTGCAAAAGTTTTGATAACTATTTTTAATAAAACCATTCATTATTTTCCTGAGAAATCGACTGTGTTTTGAATTGCGAAGATCTGTACGATCACACATGTGCCATTAATTGAATGTGGAAGTTAGTCCTGTATCTTATGATTGAATTGCAAGTAATTTGAATTTTTGTATCAATCAGGATTAAAGACTATCACATTTTGTGTGTTCGCTGTGTAAGGAAACTCAGGTGCGGAAACAGCTTCCTACGCTAATCTCTATAGGAGAGTATTGTGCAAATTCTTATAAATCCTTACAATTTCAGATTTGTTAACTACTTTAACAAAGATATTGCAACTACATACCATGCATACAAAAAAATAGAGAATGACACAATGATATACCCTGGGGAAACCTTTCGGTAAAAACCCCAGCACTCTAAAACCTACACAATGTATTGATCAAAACTATTACAGCTTACAATACACTTGCAATGCAAGTTCTTTCAGAAGATTTCCAAAACCTTGAAGACAAATCACGACAGCATAAAAACGTTCCAACCATACACTCGCATCACATCTCTTCGCAACCCTAAAAAAGCTTATATCATGCACTTCACTTTTTAGGGCTACTCCCAAAGATAACCGTATTAGGGTTTTACCATTCTCCGAGAAAATAGGAACCCCAAAAATTTTTTCGGGGCAATGCCCCGAACCCCACGATTGGGGAAGAGTGTACAGTACTCAAATTTATCAGTTGCCACATGTCTTCACTTATCATTGAATCTTCCTAACATAGCTCTTATGTGTCATAGGAATCTGTCATAACCATTTTAGCCATGATCTCCTTACACACAATTCAAGATGCCGACACATCAACATTATTTGCAAGAAATACATTTTACAAAACAAATAATAAGAATAGGAATTATCCAAGGTTGAGACACCTTATTCCTAACACGCTGGTTGCTGGAAGACCCAACGTAGGGTTTCGAAACAAAACTCCTCTTTCTAGGAGACTCCACCATGGGAAATTTTTGAAACTTGGTGGAAGGAAAGGAGGGAGGATGTACCATAAGATTATTGAGGTCTTAGAACAGTAGATCAATGGAGAAAGAAGGAAATACTAAACGCTTTGGGCAGACATCTCTATGTGACTGTCCAAAATTGCGGGTTTGAATGCATGACTCAGCCCAGGGATGGAATGGAGATCTAAATCATTGGATTTAGTTATTTTACACAATCCTGAATATGTTCCAATAGTTTAGATTGGAAGGTGGAAAATATTTCAAACACTTCCTTTGTTAAATCGGCCTATTAGCCTTATTAGGTCTAGGAGAGATTTGTGGACAGTCGGAGTTTGGAGATTGGTCAAGGGTCCAAACTTGGTGTGTACTATTGTTAGGTTGATTAAAACCTTGGAGGGTGGTTAAGACTTGGATTGGTGGAGTTCCAAATAGGTTTCCCTTAAGAATTCACATTTTATCCTTGTAGCCCTATAGTGGGATTTGGTGTTTAGGTTGTGTTCTGAAGTTGCTAAGTGGAGGCTTGGTAATCCATTTCATTGGAAATTGATATTGAACCTTGAATAAAGCCTGGTTTCATCCCTGGATTAGTGGGGTTGAGTTGTGCGAGTCAGTGCCTTAAGGGCATAAGAGATTGGGTTGAAGAACCAATCTTGATTTGTGGGTTTTGGGAACTCTGTGTCAGAGCCTAGTTTGTATGGGAATAGAGGGTATCAAGGACCTCTAAGTGTCTGATTAGATACAGATTGGGACTCTGCTCCAAGTATATCATAGATCTAATTCAGACAAAGTATAGTTGTCATTTACATATACTTTTTGTTATTCTCTAATCATTGTAATAGAGTTTGTAAAGGCTATCAAGAAAAATAGAGGACAATACAATACACATTAAGGTGATATTTATTCAGTATATCATAGATTTGATTTAGATAAAGTATAGTTTGTTAATACGATTTAGAACAACAGAGAGGGGGGGTCAATTAGTTGTTCTTAGGTCCAGATGTATAAAACAAACTTCAACAACTTTTCTTTAAATCAGATCTAATAACCAAAACCAACTCTGTCATCACTGATTCAATAATAGAAACATATAACATTGCAGTCCACTACCTAGCTATATCTAACTTGTAAAACACAGAAATGTTCAAACCAAAACATTCACACAAGCATTGACACTAGGATTTATAGTGGAAACCCAATCTAGTAAAAACCACTTTGTAACATGCTACTATTATTTTCACTTTTCTGAAGTGAGCTCGGTTAAAAGCCAACCCTGTCAAAGGTTACAATACACACTGTTAGGTGTGACCCGGTTAAAGGATTTCAATCACTCTATTAGAAGTGAGCCTTGTTATAGGACTTACATACATTCCATTAGAATGCAACCTTGTTCAAAGGATTTAAACATATGACTTTTAGGTCAACCTCTGTTAAAAGGATTTTGATTGTTACAATGGTTAGAAAGTAGCAGCAGTATTGATCTGAAAAAAATACAACTCACTTTGCAAATATCAGATCCAATTCTGTACACAAATGCTGGTTTACTGACTTTGAAACTTTGCCATCTCCATCTTTGATCTGTTCAGAACTTTTCTTCAAGCAATCACCACACTTCTCCTTCAGCCTTTTTGCTTATACAGTCAATAACATCTATTGATCTTCTAGCATCCTCTTTTCACCCATGCACACACATACCTAATGCTTAGGTTCCCTTAATACTTCCTCAATTAGGTTAACTCATCTTTTGCCACTTAATCTCCTTCGTAGATCTTAGGGTTAGGTCAGATTCATTGAATCTACCCGCTTTATGTTCTTCGACTCCTTTTCTAAAAACATCTCAAATCTCTTAAAGATTTACAATAAAATATTTTTCAATGCATTCAATGCTTTCAAACAATCAATAAATAAAGTCAACACATTTTACATAATCCAAGAATTCCACAATGTCGGTTCCAAATCTAAATTCTCTTCAAATATAAAAATATTGATGCTCGGTCGATACTGTGATCAACTACTTGGTCTCCATGTAGAAAGCTCGGTCATTACTAAAAATATTTCCTCAACTTATACTGTCTTTCTTGGCAATTAACTGATGTTCAATCGACACTAGAATTTTGCTCGGCATATATTGACTCGATCGACACTAACATTACTAGGCTTGAACATGATTTCTCCATTTTTGCTCGGTCAAGCCTACTAGTTTGGTCTTCTATCTTACTAAGATAAACAATACATTGTCTCGTCATTGCACAACATAGTCAAGTACACTTTGTAGTATCAAGATAACTCAACCTTTCCTTAGGTGCTATTGTTACCATCCTTTCTTTCCCTTCTTCACAACAATACAATAGATATAGTACTTTCCTAAGTAGTAATAGTCTTACCAGTTAAGGTTTGACATCAATGACGACACAACAATTGCTTCAATTACAGTTTCCAACAATCTCCCTCTTTGGCATTGATGGCAACACCATATGATATCACCTGAATAACACATGGATTAGCAACCAATCCAAAAAATTATCTGTCCATCAAAAAAAATAAAATTGTAATATCCTTAGCTTCATTCTGATTCAGAAGTTATTAGCCTCACTTTTGTGACCGTCAGAAATATCCAAATCTCCCTCTATCCTAATCCTTCATTTCAGTTCATCATCTTGTTACTTTTCTTTTCAGTGTCATGTGTTATTATATCATCTCAGTTCATCTCTCTCTTTGACAAAAAATGCCAAAGCAACAACTAAAACATACATCCATCAGATGTAGATATTATCTGTGAAGTTCATTGTTTCTCCCTCTGTCATCTTGCTTATGACTGATTCCTTGTCTTTGCTCTTCTTCACAACTCTAGGCCAGTCCTAAAGTGTGACAATCTTCTGCATTAATCTGTCAAATATTCTGTTGTAGCATATTTGATGCAGTGCTCCTAGCTTAACTAGGCAGCCTTAGTTAGGGGAAGGACCCCTAATTGACTTCTCAAATACTCATGTGCTTCTTTAGGTAAAAATTTAGTGAATATGTCTGCTAATTGTTCCTTTGTATTCACATATTCCATTCAGACTTCTTTATCTTGTACCAATTCTCTCAAGTAGTGATACTTGATTGCTATGTGCTTGGTCTTAGTATGCATCATTGGATTCTTAGAAATGTTGATAGCACTTGTGTTGTCACAAAAAATAACAGTAGGTTCAGTGATTTCTTCTTTCATGCCTACCAATAATTGTTTTATCCATACCAAATTTGAACATTTTACTGCAGTAGCAACATACTCGGCTTCAACAGTAGATTGGGAAATACAATTTTGTTTCTTGCTCATCCAGGAGACTAATCTCTGTCCAAGGAAGAAAGCTCCACCACTAGTCCTCTTTTTGCCATCTACATTTCTTTCCCAATCAACATTTGTATATACTCTTAGTTCAAATCTTTCATCCTTCTTGTAATATAGCCCATAGTCAGTAGTCCCTTTCAAGTATCTCATAATTCTTTTCACAGCCATCATGTGTGTTTCCTTACCTGATTGGCAGAGAATCTTTCCACAATCCCAATAGCTAGTGCAATATCTGGTCTACTATGTCCAACATACTGCAATTTTCCAATCATGGATCTATACAAAGTCTAGTTCACTTCTGCAGCATCATCATTCTTAGATAAATTTTGTCTAGTAACCATAGGAGTACTCACTGGTCTAGAATCTTCCATCCCAAAAGTTTTCAGTATTTCATTAACATACTTAGACTGTGTAATGAAAATTCCTTTCTTCATCTGATATACTTGTAAACCAACAAAGAATTTGATCTCACCAAACATGCTCATTTCAAATTCAGTTTGCATTTCATTTGAAAATATTTTACACAAAGCATCTTGTCCACCAAAAATAATATCATCCACAAAATTTTTTGCCAACATGATACCTTTACCTTCTTCATCTTTCATGTACAGATTTCTTGTATCATTTGTTCTTGAAAATCCAATCTGTATCAAGTAGTTATGCAATCTCTCATACCATGCTATGGGAGCTTGTTTTAATCCATATAGTGCTTTGTTCAGTTTGCATACCATGTGTCTTTTGTTTGGATCAATAAAACCTTCTGGTTGTTCTATGTAAACTTCTTCTAATACACCATTTAAGAATGCAGAGTTGACATCCATTTGATATACCTTGAAATCTTTATAAGAAACATATGCAAGCAGAGTTCTTACTCCTTCCAATCTAGCTATAGGGGCAAATGTCTCTCCATAATCTATTCCTTCTTCTTGTGCATAGACTTTGCATACTAGCCTAGCTTTGTTGCTAGTTATTTCACCTTTTTCATTCAACTTATTCCAGAACACCCACTTTGTTCTTATAACATTTTTGTTTTCAGGTCTCGACACCAGAGTCCAAGTATCATTCTTCTCTATCTGGTCTATTTCTTCATTGATTGCTTGTATCTAGTCTTCATTTTCTAATGCCTCTCTAGTTGACTTAGGTTCAAATTCACACAGTAAACATGTCGGATCCTTTGTCTTATTTCTGGTCAGAATTCCATTATGTTTGTCTCCAATTATCTGTTTAGGCTTGTGATGTCTTCTTACATATTTTGCCAAAACAGGTTCAGCTCTTCTCTCCTCTATTTTATCAGATTCCTCAACAAGATTGTCAGATTCAGCTTATGAATGCTCGACAACCTCTTCCTAATACTCGACATCATTATCTTGTCTCTTGGCATGTTCTTGTTCTCTTTCGGCACTATTTTACTGATGCTTGGCAGCATCTTCTTGTCACTCGACATTTCTTACCTAAGACTCGGCATCAAGTGCAAGTCTGTTACTTGCCTCTTCTTCTTCTTCAATATACACAAAAGATCTATAATCTTCTGGTTCTCTTTTGCTGTCAACTTCATTTCTTTCTTTCTTGATCTGTACCCAATTAAGAGTGTAGACAACTATACTTATAGCTTCTTTCCAGTATTTCTGTGCCACATTCTTTTCAATCAATAATGTCCTTGCACAATCCAAGATAGATCTATTTCTTCTCTCTGCTATACCATTCTATGGAGGTGTTCTAGGTGCAGACATCTATCTTTTGATTCCTCTATCATTGCAAAATAGATTGAATTCATTTGATGTAAATTCTCCACCTCGATCAGATCTAAGACATTTCAGGTTCCTACCTGTCTCCTTCTCAACCTTAGCCAAATACCACTTAAAGAATTGAAAAGTGTCAAATTTTTCTTTTAGAAATATTACATGCATCATCCTGGTATGATCATCAACAAACAAGATAAAATATCTAGCACCACAGTAACTTTGTACACCCATAGGTCCACAAAAGTTAGTATGAACCAAATCTAAAATGTTTTCAAAAGTAAAGGATTTTCTCTTAAAAATTGACTTTGTCATTTTTCCTAACTGACATTCCTTGCACATCACATTCTTAGGTTTCTTCAATCTAGGTAGACCTCTTACTTTCTTCTTCTTACTTATTTCTACCAGTTAACATGACATAGCCTCTTATGCCATAACCAAATGTCATCAAGTTGTGCAACCACACATACTTCTTCAGATAGGTCAAGATAAAACAAATTACCTCTAGTCTGTTCTCCACTTTCGATTAGTTCACCAGTAGCATCAAATATTTTATCTTTCTTGTGATGAAATTCCACTCGGTAACCAGTGCTGTTGAGTTGTGCAACACTTAGCAGATTATAATTTAGACCTTCAACCCAATATGCATTTTCATAAGAGATCTTATCAGTCAGTTTAATCAAACCTTTTCCTCTAACAGGACATGGTGCATCATTACCAAATTTTACACTTTTACCTTTATAATGATGTAAGGTCTCAAACTTACTCTTGTCACCAGTCATGTGATGTGAAAAACCACTGTCAATAATCCATTTGTCATTCTTGTTCACATAGGAGATCAATGCAATTTTCTCATCCTCATCAGATTCATCTTTCATTGCAACATAGACTAACTCAATTTCAAAATCATCACTATCAGTGTTTGTTTCTTCTTCAACATTGTAACAAGATTTCTTACCTTTTCCTTTGTAGTCTTTGTGCCTTCGGTAGCTTCTGTCATCTCTTCTGTCTTTGTGTTTGCTTTTTCTTTCTTCATCTTTATCATTCTTGTCAGGACATCTAGTAGCTATATGACCAACTTTATTACATGCAAAACATATAATAGGGAGTTTACCTTTATATTTTCCTTTTCCCCTTCTCAGTCTTCTACCCATAAGAGCTTCAAGATCTTCAAGTTCTTCATTAGAAGTGTCACTGTCACTTTCACTTTCAATTTCACTGATGCATCTTTCTTTTTCTTTCTTTGGCTTGTTCAGAACTAATTGTGACTTAAAAGAAGATTCAACATTACCAATACTACCAATAGTGAAGTTATCATAGTTAGAGAGTTCAAAAGCAATCAGCTTGCCAACCAAACTTTCCAAAGTAAGCACATTTGCAGAGTTACATCTAGATTCCTGAATAGCTGAGATCTTAATAGCATATATAGGACGCAGAGTTCTTAGTACTTTTCTAATTATAGTTTCATCATCAATAGTCCCACTTTCTCCTCTAATAGCATTCACAACTTCTTTTATTATACCACAATATTATGCAATGTTCTCACCTTCTTGCATTCTCATTTCATCAAACTTACCTCTGAGACTCTCAGCCTTAGCTTTCAGTACATTTATGTCACCACCATAGATCTTTGCAAGAGTGTCCCACATCTCCTTATCACTTGTGCAATCCTTAATGTCCTCAAATTCTGGATAGCTTAGGGCAGATGCAATTTCTAGCATTGCCTGATTATGTTCTTTCTTGGCTCTCATTTGTTCGACAGTCAAAGGTGTGACAGGTGAGACAATCATTCTCAATGTAGTACTTTGCAGAATCACCAATACCGGCCAGATGTAGCTTCATCAAGCTTTTCCATGCAAGGAAGTTTTTCTTATTCAGCTTCAGTACCTCCTTCTTATACATCTTGATCATTTGCTTCACGTCCGTTTAAACTTGATTTCTGTAAACACCAATAATAAGAAACATAGCTCTGATACCAATTGTTAATATGAATTAGAACAACATAGAGGGGAGGTGAATCAGTTCTTCTTAGGTCCAGATGTATAAAACAAACTTCAACAACTTTTCTTTAAATTAGATCTAACAACCAAAACCAACTCGGTCATCACTGATTCAATAATAGAAACATATAACATTGTAGTCCACTACCCAGCTGTATCTAACTTGTAAAATACAGAAATATTCAAACCAAAACATTCACACAAGCATTGACACTAGGATTTATAGTGGAAACCCAATCTGGGAAAAACCACTTTGTAACATGCTACTATTATTTTCACTCTTTTGAAGTGAGCTCGGTTAAAAGCCTACCCTGTCAAAGGTTACAATACACACTGTTAGGTGTGACCTGATTAAAGGATTTCAATCACTCTGTTAGAAGTGAGCCTTGTTATGTGACTTACATACATTCTATTAGAATGCAACCTTGTTCAAAAGATTTAAACATATGACTGTTAGGTCAACCTCTGTTAAAAGGATTTTGACTGTTACAATGGTTAGAAAGTAGCAGCAGTATTGATCTGAAAAACATACAACTCACTTTGAAAATATCAAATCCAATTCCATACACAAATGCTGGTTTATTGACTTTGAAACTTTTCCATCTCCATCTCTGATCTGCTCGAAACTTTTCTTCAAGCAATCACCACACTTCTCCTTCAACCTTTTTGCTTATAGAGTCAATAACATCTACTGATATTCTAGCATCCTCTTTTCACCCATGCACACACATACCTAATGCTTAGGTTCCCTTAATACTTCCTCAATTAGGTTAACTCATCTTTTGCTGCTCAATCTCCTTCATAAATCTTAGGGTTAGGTCAGATTCATTGAATCTACTCGCTTTATGTTCTTTGGCTCCTTTTCGAGAAACATCTCAAATCTCTTAAAGATTTATAATAAAACATTTTTCAGTGCATTCAATGCTTTCAAACAATCAATAAATAAAGTCAAAACATTTTACATAATCCAAGAATTCCACAATGTCAGCTCCAAATCTGAATTCTCTTCAAATATAAAAATATTGATGCTTGGTTGATATTGTGATCAACTACTTGGTCTCCATGTAGAAAGCTCAATCATCACTAAAAATGTTTCCTCGGCTTATACTGTCTTTCTTAGAAATTAACTAATGTTTGGTCAACACTAGAATTTTGCTCGGCATATATTGACTCGGTCGACACTAACATTACTCAGCTTGAACATGATTTCTCCATTTTTGCTCAGTCAAGCCTACCAGTTTAGTCTTCTATCTTACTAAGATAAACAATACATTGTCTCATCATTGTACAACATAGTCAAGTACACTTTGTAGTATCAAGATAACTCAACCTTTCCTTAGGTGCTATTGTTACCATCCTTTCTTTCCCTTCTTCACAACAATACAATAGATATAGTACTTTCCTAAGTAGTAATAGTCTTACCAGTTAAGGTTTGACATCAATGACAACACAACAATTGCTTCAATTGCATTTTCCAACATAGTTGTCATTAGAGATACTTTCTGTTATTCTCTAATCGTTGTAACAGAGTTTGTAAAATCTCTTAACAGAGTAGACTTAACAGTCTGTTTATAAATCTCTTAACTGAGTGCACACTCAAGTAGTGTTGTTTAAATCCTTTAACAAGGTAGATCTAATCAATTTGATTGTTACTCCTAACAGGGTAAGATCACCAGAAGTGATCACAACTTGTAGCCTTAATTGAAAATTTTTATTATTTGTAGTAGTGAAGAATTTATGGGTGTCATCCCCATCGTAGTTTTTACCTTCTAACAAGGGTTTCTGCGTAACCAAAATATTGGTGTTATGTGTTACATTTCATGATTGATTTATTGTTTCATTTCATATACTTTACACTTACAAAGTCATTTGAATGAATGTTGCATACAATGGATTCAATTGGTTAGTTAGTTACTACTATTTGTAGATTGAGTATTTAGTTAAAAGTTTTTGAGGGTACTGAGTCACCCTAATTCACCCCTGCCCTCTCAGTCCCTTATCTTTCCATTCCAACATAATCTCATCACACTTGAATTGGAAAAGAATCAAAATTGGCCTCACTTGGTGAACCAACCTTCAACATATTATTGAATTATGTTCTCAAAGCCTAGGTTGTACTAAAATCCCATTATGAATAAATATAAATTGAGTGAATTCACATACCATAGATTAATTGTGGAATGAAAAATTTAATCTTCAAATGAATAATTATTATTATCATAATTGCATACACATTCCTCTTTTGTTAATATTTTGGATCCATGATTGATTATTAAAAAATGTAAGAATTGAAAAAGAAAAAGTATAAATAAAATATAAACACGTTGTTGATCAAAAAAATTGTTCAAAGTTGTAGAAAGATGCAACTAGAAAATAAGATGCATTTTTAGGGTATATGCACAAAGATGGGGGACCAAACAGATGCCACTTTTCTTTTTGGTCCCAAATCACGCATAATGCATATGCACTAAAGGGCATGCACCCTATAGGGTGCACGCCCTATGGCTTGGGCAATCCAAAACAAAGCACGTGCGCCAAATAGGGCGCACACGCTTTGTAAAACCCAAAATTTCCACCCCTCGTGCTATGCAAAGCCACAAAAGTGTAATCCATATTCTTACATAGTGCGTGTGCCCTATGAAAAACTAGAGAGAGAGAGAGAGAGAGAGAGAGAGAGAGAGAGAGAGAGAGAGAGAGAGATTTGGGTAAGAGCTAAGCTAAGTCTATCATAGAGATGGGGTTGAAACCAAGTGATTTGTAATAAAACAAGTTGAAACCCTTTGGGAATCCTTTTGCCAGCTTCAGTTTGACCTTAGAAATCCATGATGGATTGTGGGAGGTAACCCTACTGAAGGCTTGCTGAATCCTGAAATTTGGCAAAGTCTGGAATTTTTCAAATCTAGAATCTACATCTTAACTCCTATGAAGCTAGAACCTATCCCAAACATCTTGGACTCTCTCTCTCTCTCTCTCTCTCTGACTATTTCTCATCACTATTTAAATCTATGACTTAAATAGGGCGCACGCCCTATGGAAGTCATAGATTTCAATAGTACGCACGCCCTATGGAAGTCATAGATCCAACCCAAAGGCTTGGATGATTGAAATAGGCCTGAGACATGTTTTCTAGCAGACATACAAAAAAATGACATCTTTTTTTGTGTGCTCCTCATCAGGTTTACTCGTGGCTCAAGAACGTAAAAATTAGATGACGTGATATTGCAGATCTCTCTTTTAGCTATCTAAGCATATAATTTATTTTGAATTCTGATTATGTTAAGTTTTTCAACTCTAATTTCTTTTGTGTGTATGTCCATTTTTTGTAAAAA
Source organism: Chamaecyparis obtusa (assembly GCA_027943335.1). Taxonomy (NCBI): domain Eukaryota; kingdom Viridiplantae; phylum Streptophyta; class Pinopsida; order Cupressales; family Cupressaceae; genus Chamaecyparis; species Chamaecyparis obtusa. The sequence goes on along the minus strand of BSBK01002822.1, from coordinate 1,038,362 downwards.
ACCAACATGCAGTATTTTGGGCATAGATTTTGGCTCATTCATCGAATTTTGCAAAAAGTTACATTTTTAGAAACTAGACTCCATTCTACACACTTTTAAAAAAAAAGAAAATTTGATTTTCGATTAGTTTTAAATGATTTCTAGGGGGAGCACACAGAAATTTCATGTTTTCAGGATGTGTGCACTTCGTAAATTCATAAAAAATTATACATTCATAAAAAACTTACCCAAAAAATCCAAGATAAACTACGTGGTGTTAGCTAACTTCTCACTAGAGTGATTAAAAAAATTCAAAAAAAAAGTTAACATTTTAGGGGGAGCACACCAGACACTATGTTATGTTTTTGGACAAAAAACATGACCACTTTTTGTGATCCCCCTTTTTGAGGGCCTTAATCTGCACCATTTTCAAAATAAGTTAGTAGTTTAGGAACTAGATTCAGAGTATTACAACTCTTGTTTTTGTCGCATCTTAAAATTTTGAGTCTAACTATCTTCAATTTCTTGTTGAAGTTCAGAGTTTTTTGATTTCAGCAAAAAAGTGGCATCTTATACCCCCTTTTTGGTCCCCCATCTTTGTGCACTTACCCTGTAATCATGTTGTACACTAAAAGTGTTCTCGTTGATCTATGTAATCACATATGATTGGGAAATGTTGAGTTGTGTTTCTTCATTCCATTGACCAATGTGATGGAGGTAAGATTAAAGCATCTAAAATTGAGGAATCATTAGAGGGATTTGAATTATGTCAAATATGCTCATAATAAATGTGTTTACTTAGTCTTTTTTTTCTGCCTTTTCTACATATTTTGACTACTTAATTAGTAAGCCTTAGAGAAACTTTTGATGGTTGCAAGTATTCATAGTGGAAATGATTCATGTAAATTAAAAGCATCTAGAATGACCAATATGAAATAGTTAAGATTAAAGCATCTAAAATCAAGGAATCAATGGAAAGATTTGGATATATTTAAAATATGCTCATAATTACTTAGTCTTTTTTTATCTAGATTTTCTACATCTTTTACTTGGTTGGTGATCCTTATAGAAATCTTGTGACGCTTGCAAGTATTTATAGTGAAAATGACTAATTGTTGATTGAATATTCATTATAAAAGATGTTGCATCAATGTTGACATTTATGACATATTCTCTTTCGTTAATAGGATGGTTAGTATGTCAAGTTACAAAAAGATTATAAATTTATTTTAAAATCACACTTCACTATTAAAAACCACATATGTATTTGTCACAATTAATATTAAAAACTATTATATGCTCACACATATTTGTCATAATTAATATTAGAACTATTATATGTTTGCACACATTTGTCACAATTACTATAAAACTTAATATATTTATGTTTTAAATTAATAAATATCATGGAATGTGATGGAAAACTTGATGTAAACAATTGTTTACATGGTCAAAAGAAAGTATTAAGCTAATAAATATCACGTTAAAATTGAACAAATTGTATCACAACAAAAGGAAATTTATTTTTAAAGTAAACCCTCTATTGTTTATTTTAACAAAAACCACTCTATTCATTCAAATCAAACATTGAATGTACCCATTGTTTAAAAAAAATAAAATTTTTTATAAGCATTAATAAATATTAATAATTATATCTTAATCACGTTATAACTTTACATGAGTGTAACACTCCCACTTGACATATATCATGAAATATAATTGGAAAGTTGATAAAAAAATAAAATTAAATTACATGATCAAAAGAAACTATCAAGCTAATAAATATCACGCTGAAATTAGACAAATAATAACAATAATATATTAAAAGTAAACCCTCCACTATTTATTTTAACTATTCATTAAACTCTAATGTTGAATACTCTTATTATTAAAAGAAAAAATTGAAATTTTTATAACACTACTTATATCTTGAACACATTTTAATCAAGAATAACTTTAAGAAACCCCTCTCGAACAAAAGTTGTAAAATTTCAACGAATCCTACATTATTTGGAAGGCAGACGATTGGGATGAATCCTTTTCTCCCCCTCCCTCCTCCTCTCTCCTTCTCTTCCCCTCTCTCCCCTCCCACTCTCCTTATCCCATCTCTCTCCTTCCCTTCCCCCTCTCTCTCCCCTCCCTTCAGGGCCACATATTGTGAATATATTGGTCAATTAAGACACATTTCCGAAATTGAAACAAAAATATAAATATATCTTTTGGAAAACATAAACTCTATTGGTAAAATCCGTAAATAGATGAAATTAATTTATAGGGGCCTCACATTCCCACATACAATGACAGCTATTGATAGGGCCCCACTCCATTTATGGCTACACATTACATAGTGATGTTGATTAACTAAAACTCCAGTATGGCTGCGCATTGCACAAATCCGCGAAACCCTTGCGGCCTCTCAATTGTAACCCATTTCCCATGCTGGGCTTCAAACAAGTAGCACCCTTTATCGCCACCACTCACAAATATCTTATCAGACCAGGCCATAGCACAGGGTGAAAAAATTAAATTCTCGGGCATATAAAACATCATCAACCCAAGTGTTCTCTATTGCATTATATCGCATGACTCCCTGTAGTGAGAAAAAATAGAACTGACTGCAGGCAACGACGACAGAGGACCATGGGTACTCGTCGCGTTTCCACATATTTTCCATCACTTTCCAACCCCTTGTTTCGGTGTCATACACTTTGGTGCTCCTCTCAAACTTCCACTGGGACTCTGTCTCAAACCCTCTTATGACAACCATTTTCCCGTCTGTGAAAACTGCCTCACAATCATCCCATCCTTTGCTCATCGTTGACAAATCTTCCCACTCATCTTTCTCCACGTTGTAAGCCTCAACAGTCCTCAAAGCGTTATTATCTTGGTCATGCCCGCCGGTGACGTATATGATCCCGTCCGATGAAACGTAGTAGCCGAAGAAGCACTGTAGAGTTGGCATGTTGCCGTCGCAAGTCCAACCACCGGATAATATGTCATAAATGAAGAGGCTGGTTATGGGCTGCCAGTTGCATGGATGCCAGCCACCAATTAGTATGAATTTTCCTTTGATAGAGACGCACTGACTGAAGAGTGGAACAGACTCACCCAGTTCGGGAATGGAAGGGAAGCAGTGGGATTATACTGAGACATTTGCACCTGTAGCATGAATGGATACTATCAAATTGGTTTTGGCATTGGCAACTCAGCAGAGTTGGATAGTTTATCAAATGGATGTGAAGAGTGCTTTCTTGAATAGATATATTGATGAGGAAGTGTATGTTTCACAACCTAAAGGTTTTGAAATACCTTCTAAAGAACATTATGTTTGCAAATTAAAGAAGGCCTTGTATGGTCTCAAACATACACCAAGAGCATGGTATTCAAGAATAGACTCATACTTACAGCAAAAAGGTTTTTCATGAAGTCAATTAGATCCAAATCTCTATATCAAAAGCTCAGTTAAGGATATCTTTATCTTAGTTCTCTATGTTGATGATCTTATCTACACAGGGAATAATCCAACTTTATTTACAAAGTTTAGAAGATCCATGATTATTGAGTTTGAAATGACAGATTTAGGACAAATGCACTACTTTCTTGGTATAGAAGTATGGTAAAACAAATATGAAATATTTATGTCTCAAAAAATATATGCCTTAGATATCCTACAAAAATTTCAGATGCAGAGTTGCAAACCAGTTGCAACACCCATTGAATTTGGACTTAAATTGTCTACTTCAGATGTGTCAAATCTAGTGAATCCCACTCTATATAGACAGCTGATTGGAAGATTGATCTACTTAACTACTACTCGTCTAGATATCACCTTTGTAGTGAATTTGGTCTCTAGGTTCATGTCAGAGCCTAAGGAAACACTTTGGAATGTAGCTAAAAGGATTCTCAGATATGTTAAAGGGACATTGAGCTATGGTCTCAAATTTTAGCATTCAGAGGATAACAGATTGGTTGGCTATACAGATTCAAATTGGGTAGGCTCTGTTGATGATCAGAAGTCTACTTCTGGTTACACTTTTAGCCTTGGTTCTGTAGTATTCTCTTGGAAGTCCAAGAAACAACCTACAGTATCACTTTCTATAGTAGAGGCAGAATACAAAGTTGCAACATTAGCAACTTGTCAAATTGTATGGTTGAGAAGACTACTAGAAGACTTACACCACATTCAGAGTGAACCTACCTTGTTGTATTGTGACAGCAAGAGTGCTATACAAATGACAAAGAATCTAGTATTTCATAATAGAACCAAACACATTGAGATACAACATCACTATATTAGGGAATTGGCTCAACAAGGTTTGATCGAAATTGTGTATTGTAGTATAGAAGATTAGATTGCAGATATCTTCACAAAGGCTCTAGCTTGTGAAAGGTTCCAGAAGCTTAGGGATCTACTTCATGTTCTTCCCAATGGTCATTATGGGGGAGAATGACAACAATAATGCCCATTTGGGGCCTACCTGTGCAGTCCTTATTGACTCCACAGTCTGATATTTATTATATGGTTGTATGTATTTATGTTTGTAGTTGATAGTTGCAGCTCTTTATTATTATAGTTGTATTATTGGTGAATATGGTTGAATCCCATAATATCACCTCCCTTTTGGTTTTCTATATAATGGATGCCTTGCCTCTCTTTTCTTAAGGCAATTTGGGACTTTTTCATATTTCTTTGTTTTGACAAGATCAACAGATCACTAATTGATTGATTTAGTTGCCTTCAAAGAAGAGAATAACTATATCTTGAACTCATCACAGACCCTCTTTTTGACGGGTGATCATAATCTGTATCAGAATTTGGATCAGATTTCCCTTGGAACAAAGTATCCAGAACTTACATCAGACTTTATCATTTCACAGAATTTATATCAATCTTTATCGGACTCTAGGAGAGTTCAGCATCATTATGGCTGAAGCATATCTAACTTCAAATCTAATACGAATGTATCTAAAGTTTCTTATTAGATCAGTTCTAACTTCTCTTTATCATTGCAATTACTACCCTAAATCAGATTAAAACTATATATATATATATATATATATATATATATATATATATATATATATATATATATGAAATTTTTGGCATTATTAATTTTTAATATATATAATACTCTTTTGCCAATGCAATTCCTATGAAACTTCATAGCTACAACTACAATTAGGATATCTAGATAACCTATTTGATAAAGATGACCTATTCAAGTGATGCTAACAACCCGGGAGAATTTTCAACAGTCATCACAATGTACTCAAGTAATAGATTGATCATGGTTTTGAGATAATAAAAAAGTAATGTAGATTGAGACTATCCAATGCAAGACATTGAGATCGAGTAGCAAGATCAATGAGCATTACCTTACATATATTGAAGCCTTCCTTCTATCAAGATAGGAATTGAGAGAATTCAATGCATTCTATACACTATTTGCAAGCTAAACTTCTGTGTGTACCTTAAGTAGAAACCTATTCCATTGAAGAAATCGACAATGCTTCTTTTTGACATTGAAGTCAATCAAGTTAGACTACAATTTTGATCAATCCAAGTCCAGATTATTACAGAGGAAATAATTCAAGATAATTGTCTTGAAATTACAATAAGGGGACATTACACACTGGGACTTCCCAGGAGGTCACCCATCACAGTACTACTTCATTTTGAGCGTACTTAACTATGAAGTTTCCTCCATGGTTAAGCCTACTCTTCTTACAAACCCATTTGCAAATCCTTCAGCAAGTGTTGTGACTAATAAACCATTCATTAGAAAGCCCCTTAATCTCATCAATTGATAACTAGGAGATATTTTCCATAGCAAGTCAAATTATGATATTGCTATCAAGATTCAACTGTGTAGCTTTTTGAGTCAAAATCACTGACCCTGTTTCATAAGTAGTAGTTCAAAAGAACCCATCTCGCATGAGAATGAATGGAACACTTTTCACTCATTGCATCTAGGTAATGCTCATAGAGGTGAAGCATCGGGACTTCCCAGGAGGTTACCCATCCCAATACTACTCTAGCTCAAGTGATCTTAACTAAAAAAATTCCTCCATTGTTAAGCCCAATTTTCTTGCAACCCCATTTGGAAAACCTTCAACAACTATTGTGCCTTACGAACCATTCATTATAAATCCCCTTAAGCTCATTAATTAATAAGTAGGAGATATTTTCCACAACAAGTCAAATTGTGATACTAGCATCAGGATTCAACTGTGTAGTTTTTTTAATCAAACTCATTGACCCATGTTTCATGAGTAGTGACTTAAAATAACCCATCTCTCATGAGAATGGATAGAACACTTAGTACTCATTTCATCTAGGTGATGCTCATAGAGGTGAAGCATCAAGACTTCCTGGTAGGTCACCCATCCAAGTACTACTCTAGCTCGAGCGTGCTTAACTACAAATTTTCCTCTATGGTTAATTCCACTCTTCTTGCAACCCCATTTACAAAACCTTAAACACGTATTGTGCCTTCTAAAATATTCATTAGAAACTCCTTAATCTCATCAATTGATAAGTAGAAGATATTTTTCATAACAAGTCAAATTGTGATATTGATTTATCAATATTCAATTGTGTAATTTTGAGTAAAAATCATTGACTCACTCTGGTTGAAATGAGAGTTAATAATTTGGGATGATGTAATACCAATTTTCTTCATTACAATGATATAACAAGTTTTGAAAGAGTTTTCTTATATAAACCAAAGAGATAGATCCTTAAAAAGTGTGAAACATGACTAGTTTAATGTTAGATAGAATCATATGAGTGCAAGTAATGTACCAAAAAATAGGAACTAATTTTTTTATAACAAAAATCAAGTGGCCTAGTGCACATGAAAATAAAAAAGAAGGATACAATGTTTTATTATTCATTGAAGATTTTTTATGGACAAAATAGGTCGAATTGAACCTTGAAATGATTTGTGAAGTTTGTAGCTTGTTGTGAGATCTATTGAATTTGAAATTTATCTATATTATGACAGTAAGGCTCTAAAACCACAATTGTAATGCTAAATGGCTTGGTGTAATTAGTTTGAGGAATTCAATATATTATTTTTTAATGCATTGGTTTTTTTTTATAATGTGTGATTTGTAATTGCTAGTTTTATAATCCTAGTAAAGCGCCAAATATACATTTTATGCCATCTCAAAACCTATAGCTCTAATCAATCACTACTCTAATGTTTATTAAAATTTAGTAGTCTATTACATCCAAGAATTAACATAATAAATTAGCATATAATTGAGGTGGGTTTCGACACACTGAGGTATTTGCAAGTGATGAAACCCACAAGGTGGAATGAGAAAAGTTAGTCTACAACTTAAAAGGTTCCTAATCTAAAATATCTTCATTAAACACTAATAGAAACACAATATATGAAAAAAAAAGGCTTATTAAAATCCCTAAGTTTGGAAATGAGTTTTGATTGGTTTGTTCACAAGGGTTACATGAATAATAAAACAATCAATGTAAACAGAAAACCTACTTTATGTAAGTACACATTATTTTCCAATGCATGTTTTGAATCATATAAAATGTAAAAAGTATTCATAGAAGATAAATAGTCATATACAAAAAAGATCATAATTTCATAAGCTTTTATTATGTTATAATGGGTAAAAGCACAATAAGTTACCACCCTTTTACAAAGGAAAGGCTAACAAAATCAAAGTTGTTCAACTTTAATAGTATAAAAATGACATTTATGTTTGGAATTTTAAGATGATGTAAACTAATTATATGTGATAAAATGGATGAAGTTTATGATTAATATTTTTTAATAATTTTTTTGAATAAGAATTGATATATTTTTTTAATTTTTAAAGATGATTTTTTAGTTGCTAAAAAATGCCAAAAATTAGGGGTCTAGTTCCCACCAAATAATTATATATAAATAAACATGGTTTCCCCTAATTTCAAAATATGTCATAGATGACATATATAGCTAGTGCATGAAGAAATAAAAATTGGTTTGTGACTTATATTTTCTCTTTTATAACAATTCAAATTCCGACTCATTGAAATCAACAGTTTTCATCTCGCAACATATTTTTCATAACAAATCTATCCCAATCAAAAAAAGAAATATATATTCTTGAAGAGGACTCTCTCCTCTAGTGCACCATATATTTTTCAAATTTATTTAATATGATTTTCTATTTTCTTCTTTCTCTGAATCAACATCTCCTTGACTATTAAAATACCTACTTGCAATATTTTTTAATTACAATAAACAATGTCTAATTAAAACACTATAAAATCTATATGAGGATATTCTTGACTCTGATCTCTACAAAAGGATATTTTTTTATTTTAAAAAAAATATCATTAAAAAGATTAGGAGTTATTGAAATGCCACTTTTCTGAAATAATTTTATTTTTATGGTCATTGGACCCAAAATGGTATAAAACATGCATTTAATAGATATTTTCAATTGGAAAAGTTAAAGCACTTATCTAACTTAGCTAGAATGAATCTATCTAGACCATATGTTTGACCAAGATTAATTTTTAGTTAGAAATACTAAAATTTAGCTGTGCTGATAAGTTAGCCTAAAAGGTGACACTTGATTGTGCTTTAACCATTATATAATTTTTATTTTTTTATTAAAATTATATTTTAGTTCATTGTGATAAAAAAAATTGAAAAAGGACAGTAAGAAGAAAAGGTTAGAAAGGGGAAAAGGAAAATCCAAATTCATTCTTACTCCTTTTATACATCATTTCATGAATGGATAGATTTAGCACTAGAATAAATCTTTGGTAGAACATGTATCCATTATCTAAATCTGAGATGGTGGACACTTTATAAGAATCAAGAATAAGTGATCAATAAACTTCCCTTTAACCACTACAATCCAGATTGTACCACACAAGAAACCTCACCAACTTCAAAGAGAGAGTGACCCACACCATGCCAAAATATGAAAAAGAAAAAGGAATGAGGAAAAAATGTTATATTATATTAAAATTATATTTCTTGATGGGTTTCCACCATTACCAACATATCCAACCCTCAACAATGAGTTTCAATTGAGAATATATAGACAACTTTTAATATAAGGAGCAAGAAACATTCCCATCAAAAGATACATAAAATAAAATACAAGAAATATGAACAGTCCTAGAAGAAAATAGTTGCATACTAGGTTGATCTATTATGCATTTATTTTTTCTTGTAATCGTAAAATTTATTTGTTGAAACTTTGGCTATGTTAGTATTAGGACCATCTAAATACATAAAATAGACATTGGTCTATACAAAATTATCCAAGATTAGTGAAATATTTTCCTACGATGATCTAAATTATTTTCAAACTCCTTACATGTCATCCATAATCTCATCACACTTGAATTGAAAAAGAATCAAAATCGACCTCACTTGGTGAACCAACCTTCAACATATTATTGAATTGTGTTTTCAAAGCCTAGGTTGTACTAAAATCCCATTATGAATAAATATAAATTGAGTGAATTCACATACCATAGATTGATTGTGGAATGAAAAATGCAATCTTCAAATGAATAATTATTATTATCATAATTGCATACACATTCCCCTTTTGTTAATATTTTGGATCCATGATCGATTATTAGGAAATGTAAGAATTGAAAAAAATAAATGTATAAATAAAATATAAACACGTTGTTGATAAAAAAAACTGTTCAAAGTTGTAGAAAGATGCAACTAGAAAAGAAGATGCATTTGTAATCATGTCGTGCAGTAAAAGTGTTCTTGTTGATCTATGTAATCACATATGATTGGGAAATGTTGAGTTGTGTTTCTTCATTCCATTGACCAATGTGATGGAGGTAAGATTAAAGCATCTAAAATTGAGGAATCATTAGAGGGATTTGAATTATGTCAAATATGCTCATAATAAATGTGTTTACTTAGTCTTGTTTTTTCCACCTTTTCTACATATTTTGACTACTTAATTGGTAAGCCTTAGAGAAAATTTTGTTGGTTGGAAGTATTCATAGTGGAAATGATTCATTTAAATTAAAAGCATCTAGAATGACCAATATGAAATAGTTAAGATTAAAGCATCTAAAATCAAGGAATAAATGGAAAGATTTGGATATATTTAAAATATGCTCATAATTACTTGGTCTTGTTTTATCCAGATTTTCTACATCTTTTACTTGGTTGGTGATCCTTATAGAAATCTTGTGACGCTTGCAAGTATTTATAGTGAAAATGACTAATTGTTGATTGAATATTCATTATAAAAGATGTTGCATCAATGTTGACATTTATGACATATTCTCTTTCGTTAATAGGATGGTTAGTATGTCACGTTACAAAAAGATTATAAATTTATTTTAAAATCTCACTTCAGTATTAAAAACCACGTATGTATTTGTCACAATTAATATTAAAAACTATTATATGCTCACACATATTTGTCATAATTAAAATTAAAATTATTATATGTTTACACATATTTGTCACAATTACTATAAAACTTAATATATTTATGTTTTAAATTAATAAATATCATGGAATGTGATGGAAAACTTGATGCAAACAATTGTTTACATGGTCAAAAGAAAGTATTAAGCTAATAAATATCATGTTGAAATTGAACAAATTAATAACAACAAAAGAAAATAAAAATGAAAGTAAACCCTCTATTGTTTATTTTAACAAAAAATACGTTTTAATCTTTCAAATCAAACATTGAATGTACCCATAGTTTAAAAAAATCAAATTGAAAATTTAATAAACATTAATAAATATTAACAATTATATCTTAATCACGTTATAACTTTACATGAATCTAACACTCCCACTTGATATATATCATAAAATATAATTGTAAACTTGATAAAAATAAATAAAAAATTACATGATCAAAAGAAACTACCAAGCTAATAAATATCATGTTGAAATTAGACAAATAATGACAATAATATATTAAAAGTAAACCCTCCACTATTTATTTTAACTATTCATTCAAATCCCCCTCCCTCCCCCTCCCCCTCCCCCTCCCCCTCTCTCTCCTTCTCTTCCTCTCTCTCCTTATCCTTTCTCCTTCTCTTTCCCCTCTCTCCCCTCCCTTCCACAGCCACATGTTGCGAATATGGCGGTCAATTAGAACACATTTCCGAAATTTAAACGAAAATATAAATATATCATTTGGAAAACATAAACTTTATTGGTAAAATCCTTAAATAGATGAAATTAATTTACAAGGGGCCTCACATTCCCACATACAATGACAGCTATTGATAGGGCCAACTTCGGGCCCCTCCTCACTTATGGCTACACATTACATAGTGACGTTGACTAACTACAACTCCAGTATGGTTGCGCACTGCACAAATCCGCGAAACCCTTGCGGCCTCTGAATTGTAACCCATTTCCCATGTTGGGCTTCAAACAGGTAGCACCCTTTATCGCCGCCACTCACAAATATCTTATCACAACAGGCCGTAGCACAGGGCGAAACACTTAAATTCTCAGGCATATTAACAACATCAACCCATGCGTTCTCCGTTGCATTATATCGCATCACTCCCTGCAGTGAGAAAAAATAGAGCTGACCGCGGGCAGCGACGACAGAGGACCGCGGGCACTCGTCGCGTTTCCACATATTTTCCACCACTTTCCAACCCCTTGTTTCGGGGTCGTGCACTTCGGTGCTCCTCTCAAACCGCCACTGTGACTCTGTCTCGAACCCGCTTATCACAACCACTTTCCCGTCTGTGAAAACCGCCTCACACTCGTCCCGTCCTTTGCTCATCGCCGGCAATTCTTCCCACTCGTCTTTCTCCACGCTGTAAGCCTCAACACTCCTCAAAGCGTTCTTGTCTTGGTCGTGCCCGCCGGCGACGTATATGATTCCGTCCGGCGAAACGCAGCAGCCGAAGAAGCACCGCAGAGTTGGCATGTCGCCGCCGCGAGTCCAGCCGCCGGATAAGACGTCGTAAATGAAGACGCTGGTTATGGGCTGCCAGTTGCATGGATGCCAGCCGCCAATCAGTATGAATTTGCCTTTAACGGAGACGCACCGACTGAAGAGCGGAACGGAGTCGCCCAATTCGGGAATGGATGGGACTCTCTGCCATTCGTTCTGCACGGGGTCGTAGACTGCGATCCCGTAAACGGGTGTAGTTTTTTGGTGGTTAGATGGAATGGACTTTTGCCGGCTAAAAGACTGGAGCATAAATATGCGCTGCTCGGCCGTTCCTGAGGCTTTTCTGTGCTCGTAAAACTGGGGGCTTTTTAGAAGAGATCTCCAGCTCCTGCACACGCTTTTCAGATTGTGGTGTGATTTGTATGTTACCCGTGCTAAGCAGGCCTCGCCGATTTCGTCGGGAAGATTAGGGAAAAGAACCATTCTCTATCTCTGATCAGAACTGATCGACACTGATCACAGGGGAAATCCGAATTATTCGTTACAAAAGCTAAACGATGTGTTTATATTAAGGAGAGGTTGGGTCGACTTGGTTTTGGTTTTATCCGTATATTTCTGTCGGACTTGTGTGAGAGCAGCGGGATTGGCGCACATCGACTTGTCCGACATTATAAATATATATATATTATTGACGAGCATCGGATTGCTAAGCACGCCTTTGTTGGAACTTAGCTATCCCGAGTCATAAAATCAATCGGATCGGGTAAGGCATCATTAGACCTTTAACTCTTATCTATCGTTCACGTAAATCATAGAGGTACCAATTCCAATTCTTGTTTTGTTTGGGCCCATTACGACAGAATCAATACTATTTTTATTATATTAGTACACATATCTTATGTTCGGAGATATTTTATTTTATAATTCTTTTATGCATTAAATAAATATATTAAATTTTAAATTTTGACAGAAATAAAGTTATATTCACATCTTTTTCTTTGTAGAGGATGTTCTTTTAAATTTCATTAATTTTTTTTTTAATTATTTGATAAGTAAAGAAACTTTTATAAGTTGTTGTTTCTGGATTTGATTGTGTTGGCATTTTTTAATCGATGTTCGGATCACACTTATGATCTATCATTCTACTTCTTCAGCTCTCTTATAATCTGATGATGGATCAAAGAGTGTGATCTAATATATTAATGAGAAAATTCAAACACAATCAAATTCAGAAACAACAAGAAGAAACATTACAGATTATGGAAAACTGATATGATCAACCTTTATTACGTTTAGGATTGTAACTCATAATACAAATAAAAGATGCAATACAATAGCATAAACATACTAATAAAAATAAATATAAAATAAATAAATAGTAAATATATTAAAATGATAATAATAAAATAGTAAAAAGATATGCCATTGACAAATATAACATCAGTAATAAAAATAGATATATTGCAAAATTAGCAAATTATTTTTAGATATTAAACATATTCTATTGAAAAATATATATAAATTAAATAGATATACGGTATTTTTTTTGGTCTTACCCAAAATATCTCCACAATTTTTTATTATTGCCTAAAGTCTTCATTGAATTTTAATCGTATTTATGAATTTCTAATACATAAATACATCCATGCAGGCATCAAATTTAATACCTTGGACTATGGCGTCGTTTCAAAACCGACAATTTATTTATTCGACGTCAAAATGTGGGTACACACTGTATGACAACTTAACTTGGTAGTGACATACGCACTTTCATAAATCGAAAGATTAAACTGTCAAGAAAAGGGAGATAATAAAGCACACAACCGAATGTACAAACACGCTCAAATCAGTCGGCATCACATCTTCCAAATAAGCATTGTTCTAGAAGAATCACTAACTGCCAACCGACTCTATTAATAACTGGAATGAATCAACAAATTAGTCTTTCAAAATAACAAATCCCACTTTCATGAGTTTTATGCCACTTGGATTTATTGGAAATACTTCTAATTGGCAAGTCCTTCCCTTGGCATATATTCTTCATTGCGACAAGTGTTTATTTGGGTTCGTAGTTGTCATATTTGCTAACGGTGTCGGTTATTAATTCTTCATTGTTAAATAAGAATTCATTCACACACTTTCGTTGTGCTGGCTTATTTAGGCGAGCATATGCATTTGCTATAAGCCTCTTGCATGGAAACATTTGTTACTCTCTAGTTTACTCCTTTGGAACCAAAGGATATATTTCTTTCTCTATAATGGGAATTTTGTTTTCTTTTGTTTTCTTTTGGGAGTCTATTTCCCTTTTCTCTAATTGGTGCATACACCTTGGTTGAGAAGTGCCGTGTATTGGCTGTTTTATTGCAATTGAGATAGAATTGACAATATTGGTTGAAGAGGGTAGCACGACTATCTAAATGGCTAATCCAAGATATAGGAAGCTACATTGGGAATGGAAAAGAAGAAGAAAAATTATTGTAGATTCAATTGATTAATAATCAGGTTTTTAGCTTGGTAGAATTGGTGATTAGGTGCTTCCCTCTCAGTTGTTTCTCTTGATGACAAAGCCACAAATCCCTTGGCACTGATTGGTATATTCATATCTTCACAGTGACATTTACTTGGTTAGTCATACTTACATTGGCAGTGATGGTTGGCTATACTTGTATGCTCGATTGGCATCTTGCCAGTGATATTTACTAATTGGTTGGCAAATACTTGATTGACATATACTTTCCATTCTTTTTTTAATATATGCATACTTGCTCATGATACATTTTTAATGTTGCTACACTTTGATTACAATTCATTGTGACTAGTAACTAATCTTTGATGAACATATATATATATATATATATATATATATATATATATATATATATATATATATATATATATATATATATATATAACAATGATACATATGGAAGTGAATAGTGTTGATATTTAGGTATATGGAGGTATATGTGTTGCTCTCTTCTTATGTTGTCGTTGATGCCCAAACACTAACTTAGTGAAACACATGCTCTAGGCTATACTATTTGATGATGGTTCACTATACTATTTGATGGTGCTTCAATTGCTTAATTGATCAGTGAAAGGCATGTTCAAAGCAATATTATTTGATTAAGCTTCAATTGCTTAATTGATCAGTGATATATGGTGATATAGGTGTTTTGATTCAAGGCAATGAGGCAATGCCATTTACTGCATTTGATGTTGCTATTTGATGAGTTTTCTTCAGTTGAGGATACTTCAATCAATTTATTAGACCATTTGATTGATATACAAGTTTTGGTTTAATTTGTGATTTCATGGCATGATATATATGATATTTGAATGATGACAATAGTCATATTTGGTTTAGCATGTGTTGGTTAACAGTTTGTCCTCTCTTAAGATTTTCAATCTTTGACTCTCTATACACCCAAGGTGAGAGAACAAAAGGATGTCAACCAACAAATGGGTCAGTGTAAGTCTTCTATCATTGCCCTCTGAATTGACAGGTACAGCTCCTTGATTGTGTATGATATGCAATGAATATGTTTTTATTAATCATCAGATACTCTGAGAAATGAAATTGTAACCAAACTACTTGTATGCACAAGTAATTCAAGCAAGGATAAGATGGAGATAATCTACAACCCTCAGTAGAATGCTGATTATAGATCATCACATGATTTAAACACTTAAAACTAATTCTATTCTACCCTTTTATGAAATGCAGATTCTACTTGATGAATAGAAGCAGACCTATACAATGAAAGGTAAATGGAATCACCAATACTGCAACCACCTAGCATGAAATAGAATTCAGGAAGAAATTACAGTCTCAGAATATAAGTGTACTTTCCATTCAAAGATGCAACTGAAATAAAGAGTGAACAGAGGAAGAATTACAAATGAAAGACCAACTGGAATTGATCACACCACAATTTCTAACATGAAATGGCATTCAATAAGAAAAAGCAGTTTCACTTATAACTGTTCTTTCCATTCATCATGCAAATAAACTATGAAAATGGAACAACAAACAGGAATTCAGCTTTGTAAATAGAATCACACTGCTTCATTGACAAGTTTGCCGACCCCGTACATTGAGCTCTTTGACAGTATATATAGAGTTCACAACATACAATGCTCATAGGAAGTAATGACCTTCCAATTACTTGAATACAAAAAGGTAGAGAACAAGCCTCTACAAAAAAAATGATGAATATGAATCAATTTAACTTTGTCCCTTCATCTTCTCTAGCTTCTTTAAGAAGAACTAAACAGTCCTTTGTTAGATCAACATGATCTAACTTTAATAGCAAACTGCTCGACATATAATTGCAAGCCTCCCCTAAATATCATGTTCCCTCATCTATTATATTATGTGTTGCCGAAAATAAAAGTATGCCTGTGCCTGAACTTGAAATTTCGGCAATAACCTTTTACAACACCGAATTTATACTTTGTTTCCCTTTTACGATCACAGTGGCCTGATCTCTTGGTAACATGCCGTACTAGCTTGGGAGTCAACATATATCTCCTTCATGACATGGAACCTCTGTGCTAAGTCTCCCTATATTTGTTTCTTTATGCCAAAGTGGAGTTTATAAAACATGTCATGGACTCATGTTGTCGCATGATCGCATGGGTATTATTTTATTCATGCGATCATGCGACCGCTCTATCATTGGAGCACGTGGGTTCCAGTTGGTCTTTCATTGTCGCATGATCGCATGGGTGTTATTTTATTTATGCAATCATGCGACCACACACCTACTACAAGGCTTTACATCATCCGATCCCTTAACCTATGTGGGCCCCCCTCCTTTCACCTTTTTGCATGATCGCATAACACTTTTTAAATCTATGCGATCATGCGACCGCTCTATTATTGGCACTTGATATAATATCAAAAAAACTTAAAACTTTCACTTGCCCGGTCTATGTTGTCGTATTTGCACTATTGGCATATGTGTGTCCCAGCAGAGCATATTCATCGGCCTGAGTTCCCATTGTCGCATGATTGGTGCACGTGGATCCAGCATGGCACATTTATTTAATCTTTCCTATCTTTGATTTTTCTTACCTGCCCGGGCTTCCATTTCGCATGATCACATAGCTATTTTTAACCTCTTGCGATCATGCGACTGAGTACAAGTAGAGCATCTCCCTTGCTTTCATATGGCTATAAACTTGCTTCAAGGTTAATTAGTGGGAAATCCTAGGTACCAAAAATGAAATCCTTAACATCCTTGCCATTCTGCAATCTTCTAAGAACACTCTTGGGACCCCTTTAGCATGGTTACTATGAAGTGGAACTCTAAATAATTCATTGTCAGTTTCTGTTATTACAACATTCATATGAGGAATCTTCTCTTCGATTTCTTGTAAATATCTATAGATCACGGCTTTCAAGCATCATCCTGCTTTGAAAAGAACATCAATTGAAACACCATAATCTTTTCCGGATTGGGAGCTACAACCTACCCAAACAATGAGACCTTAAAACAACCCACTCGGCTAAAACATGAAGGTAAATTGAAGGGAAACCCGGCAAAGATTTTCCTATCTTAGAGGAAATCTAGACCTAGACATTAACATGACCAGACCTGACTTGCAACATCAAGACTACCATTTTGACATCATGGAAATAGGATAAGAAGTGGGGCAACAACATGGTAGTGATATATATGGTTTTTAATAATGGCGATGGCCTATATGACAATGGTACTTGAAATTTGTGACCGTGACATGTAAAATGATATGTTTTAGGTAGGCCTTTTGGTCGACCCCTACCTACTTTGGAGTATGGTTGGCAACCTATGCCAAAGTTATATGTTATTAGCATTTATATGGTATATGCAAATGTTTCTATACAAATCATTTATATTTATACTTTATATGATTCGTAATCAACATTTATAATGTTATTTTTGAAAAAATTGGGTTTCATTTGGAAACCCTATCTCAAGTGAGCTAGGTCTCTTCCCAAGCTAGGGTACAAATTCTTCACAATAGTTTTGAAGGTACTTGATGGGGGTAGAAACTTGGATTCTAGAATAGTTTCTATGTTAGTTGAGAAAGATTTTTGAAATGGTGTGAAGGAAGATATGTGAGCAGAATATACAATATTTTGGAGGATCCTCCAGTTCATTTTCTTGGTTGGGTGTGTTAATCTCTATTGAGCATTTAAGCTTGTCATTAGTATCAAAGGATAGTAAACAAGTCAATCGATTACTTATATTGAGTTGGTCGGTAACCAGAAGTAAGATAGAGCAGTTGGTAAAGTCTTTACACCGAGCATCACATAGTTTACTGAGCACCAGCGACACCGACACTGACACCGACGGTCAGTAAACACTGAGCATCATAGTATACACTGAGCAAATTATACAGTGTTTACCGATGATCATAGAAAATAGCATAGTAATATGAAATGGCACATTCTTCTATGCAAACGGTTACAACAGATCATAAAATAGTTTACCAAGATCAAGGAGCATTTATTGTAAAAGATACTCATTAAATGTAATGTTTATCTTATTGTAATAGTTGATCTAAGTTATTTTTCACCATAGATCTTAGGGTTATGATTATTTTTGTAACCTAATTTTTGCTAAAGCGGCAAAAATAGAACACTATATATTCTATATGTTCGCACCATTTTATGAGGTTGGTGAACTAATATATATGAATCACAGAGCACTTGAAGACATTGCCTAACTTCAAGACAATCAGTTTACTGAGCAGAACAGAGTATAGAGGATATCAGATTGAGCAGAATCAAAGAAGGCTACTGAGTAGAACAGAGTAGAGAACCATCATAGATAAGGTGATATTTTGATGAGCACTTATAGATCTATTTCAGACAATTGAGTTGTCAACTAGCAGATAATTTCCTATTACTTTCTAACAATTGTGATAGAGTTTTTGATAAATCTCTTAATAGAGTAGACTTAACAGTCTTATGTAAATCTCTTAACCCAGTACACACTTCATTAGTGTTGTTTAAATCCTATAACTAGGTAGATCTAGCTGATCTAACATGTTACTCCTAACAGGGTAAGATCACCAGAAGTGATCAAAACTTGTAGCCTTAACAGGAAAACCTTTTCTATCTGCAGTAGTGAAGAATTTGTGGGTGTCATCCCCACCGCAGTTTTTACTTTCTTACAAGGGTTTCTGTGTTACCAAAATACTTGTGTGATGTGATTGTCATATTTATTTCATGTTGTTTACTTTATCAAGTTAACTATATGATTGATTTATACAATTATATTCAAGTTATTTTGATCGATTATCACAGTACGTAGTTATAGATCTGAAAGGTTTTTTTAATTAAAGTTTTTGAAGGCATTGATTCACCCCTCCCCTCTTAGTACCTATCTCTCCTAATTCCAACAATTGGTATTAGAGCTCAGTTCTCTTGTTGAACAATCTAACCACTGAAGGGTAAAGATCTAAGTCATGGAGAGATACAAGCTTGACAAGACTATTGAGAATTAGAAGATACAAATACAGATGTTTGTGGAACAGTATAAACAAGTCAAGGGAGAACTAAAGAAATTACTGATTGAAAGGAAGAATCTTGCAATTCAGCTGAATGAAATCAGTTATCATGAAGAACCTATTGATGAAATTGATGCAGGAGCATCCTAGGTGTAAGAGCAATCTTGCATCACCCAAAAATATTTCAAAATATTTCTATTTTTGTATTCAATAAGGGCTATCTTGTGCAAAGTTGCTATTTATGGAAACTGGCTATTTTTAGTAAGTTGGTCTTACGATCTCAGAATGTTCTAATTTTACATGTGGAGGTTCATCTCAATCATATCAGCTTGCCAGCAAAGTTTCATGGCTAGATCAGGTCTAGTTTTGAAGATATTGAAGATTTTCGGTATTGGCAGCAGGGTACAGAAACTTCAAACTCAGTTTTGAAGGCTTTAGAGGCCCCGAATGAGGTTGAAAATTTGGGTGATGGGTGTTTTGCATGAGTCAGGCTTGTAGAGTGCTTCGTGGCGTTTCCAGAATGGGGTTATAATAGCCAATCAGGTCAACGGGTGATGACTTATGGTCTTCGAAAGTTGGGTCACCTGAAATGGCGGAAAATAATTTTTCTTCAAAATTTCTGTTTGGGTTTCAAAACTCATTTTGAGCTGGCTTTGATGTAATAAATTGTAAAATAAAATAATTCTAAGTTTGGTCGGCCCTAAGGGCTAAATTTTTAGAACCTTCTCGGGCGGTGGGAATTGCCTATATAAAGAAGGCCGTAGTGTTGTCCAGGGCAGTTCCGGGTAGTAGATATGGGTATTGATTTGAGGCTTTGTCCTACAGAATATTGTAAGGGAATGCCCATGTGGCTTACATATTGTAATTCTGAAAGTTTGTAATTCCACATTTGTGGAGATAATAAGAATCCAATTTTCTGTTCTTGCATATTATTGTTGTTGTTTCTCTATTTCTGTTATGTGTTTGTGGTATTAAGGGGAGCACCCTTCATCAAGTGGTATCAGAGTAGGAGTTCTTGAGTCTGTAAACAGATCATCGACTGTGAGGCAATTTTCACCAGGACCGTGGCTAGGGTTTCAGCGCGCATCACGAAAATGCCTCCATGAAGAGAACGTGGCGGAAGAGCTGGTGCTGTGACACCTGAGGTTAGAGAGCTGCAGAGACAAGTGTGAGCATTGCAAGAAGAGATTCGCAAAGGAATGAATCTTAATGTCAGAGATGAAAGCGAGGATGAAGCCGAAGAAGAATATCAAGAAGGAGAAGCTGAAATTGTGAACCAGGAGGAAGAAAGGCTTTTTCGGGTGATTTCCAAGATTGGGAAAAGACCTAAGATTGAGGTTTGTACATTTTCTGGAAATCTTAACCCAGAGGAATTGATTGACTGGATCAATGAATGTGAGGAGTATTTTGAGTATGAAGATGTTGAGGATCCTGATAGGGTCAAATTTGTGAAGGCTAGACTGAAAGGTCATGCGAAGATTTGGTGGCAAGAAATTCAATTGGAGCGAAATAGAAGAGGGAAAGATAAAATCACAAGATGGGATCGGATGGTGGATAAATTGAAGCGACAGTTCATTCCTGTTGATTATGAGCTTGACCTACTAAAGAAAATGCAAAGTTTGAAGCAAGCAGGAAGATCTATTCAAGAGTATACAGAGGAGTTCTATTGACTCCTCATCAGAACAGGGCATGCAGAAGCTGATAAGGAGAAAGTTTCCCGATACCTTAATGGGTTAAGGCCAAGCATTTAGGAGGAGTTAAATCTGGTTCAAATGAACAGTATTGAGGAGGCATACTAGTTTGCCCTAAAAGTAGAGGAAAAGCTGAACAAGAAGTTTGAGAGCAGACAAAATGGAAGAGGTCGTGGTGGAAGATCTGGTGGACGGTCATATGGTGGCCGAAATGAAGATCCGAAAAAGAAGGATGAGGCTAGTAGCAGCCAGAATCAGAGAGGAAACAATTCTAATCATTTCCAAGATCAGAATAATAGAGATCAGAGGGGAAGAGGAAGAGGACAAGGTTCAGGAAGAGGAGGCTTATGTGGAACATGTTTTCACTGTGAAGAAGAAGGTCATAGGGCATTTGAATGTCCTCAGTGCCAAGGAAGAATAGACAGGAGAAATGAAGTCCAAGCTAGAGTTGCACATGTAGATGAAGATGCTAGATCATGAAATTCTGAAGATGCTGAAAGAGGAGAAATGCTAATTAATAGAAGATTCTTGCTGAGTGGTGAGAATGAACCTGAACAAAGGAGGAGCCTATTTCAGACTAGATGCAAGTGTGAGGGTAAATGCTATGATGTGATTACCGATAGTGGAAGCATTGACAATTTAGTGTCAGAAGAGATGGTGACAAAGTTGAAGCTCAAGAGACAAAAACACCCACATCCATATTGGATTGCCTGGGTGTAGGATGACCACAAGGTCATGGTCAGTGAACAGTGCCTAGTAAAATTCAAGATTGGCAAGTACCAAGATGAGGTACTATGTGATATCATCTCTATGGATGCATGTCATATGTTGTTGGGTAGACCATGGTAGTTTGACAGATGTGCTGTGCACGATGGTCGTGCGAATACCTATTCCCTGACAAAGGATGGAGTGCGACATAAGCTAAAGCCATTGAAGGAGACCAAAGAAAAGGTATGTGGTAATGCAAGAATAACATTTGTTGAAGGAAAAAAATTCCTAGATGGTATGAGGCATGAGCATGTGTGTTTTGCTTTAATTCTAAAAGTTGGTAAAGAAGAAGTAGAGGATGTACCTGTAGAGGTTGTAGATTTGTTGAATGAGTTTCAGGATATTGTATCTGATAATGTACCTGATGGATTACCACCGGTAAGGAAGATCAGTCATCAGATAGATTTGATTCCAGGGGCTAGTTTTCCAAACAAGGCAGCACACAGAATGACACTAGCAGAAAGTGAAGAGTTGAACAGACAAGTACATGAGTTATTGCAGAAGGGGTTGATTCGAGAGAGTCTGAGTCCCTGTGCTGTACCAGCGGTATTAGCACCAAAGAAGAATGTAGAATGGAGGATGTGTATAGATTCTAGAGCAATAAACAAGATCACAATCAAGTATAGGTTTCCATTGCCACGAATGGATGATATTATGGACTGTTTGAGTGGAGCTATGTATTTCTCAAAGATAGATCTAAAGAGTGGATATCACTAGATTTGGATCAGAGAAGGAGATGAATGGAAGACTACCTTCAAGACAAAGGAAGGACTGTATGAGTGGTTAGTCATGCCTTTTGGGCTAACCAATGCACCGAGCACTTTCATGTGGCTCATGAACGAGGTTCTGAAAGAATTTCTGGCTAAGTTTGTCATTGTTTACCTAGATGATATTTTGATTTTTAGCAAGACATTGGAGGAACATATGATGCATATTCGTATGGTGTTTGAGAAGTTGAGAGATGAAAAATTGTTGATTAATTTGAAGAATTGCAGTTTTGTGAAGAAAGAGTTAGTGTATTTGGGATTTGTAATTTCAGCAGAAGGTCTAAAAATAGACCCAGAGAAGGTACAGGCTATGCTTGAATGGCCTACTCCAAGGAGTGCTACTGAGGTAAGATCTTTTCATGGTTTGGCTATCTTTTATAGAAAGTTTATCAGAAGTTTTAGCAGTATTTGTGGTCCCTTGACTGAAACAATGAGAGGGGATAGAAAAGAGTTTAAGTGGACTAATGGGGCAGAAAAGAGTTTTCAATTGTTGAAACAAAAAGTTACAGAACAACCCATTTTAGCACTTCCAAATTTTAATAAGGTGTTTCAAGTAGATTGTGATGCTAGTGGTACTACAATAGGAGCTGTTATGAGCTAAGAAGGTAAACCTATTGCTTATTTCAGTGAGAAGTTAAATGATGCCAAGAGGAAGTATTCTGTTTATGATTAGGAATTTTATGCTATAGTTCAAGCATTAAAGAAGTGGAGACATTATCTTCTTCCTAAGGAGTTTGTTTTGTATACTGATCATCAAGCTTTGTAATATTTGAATAGTCAAGGAAAGTTGAATTAGAGGCATTTGAAATGGGTTGAGTTTTTGCAAAGTTATACATTTTTTTTGAAACACAGAAGTGGAAAGTCTAACAGGGTTGTAGATGCTCTTAGCAGAAGGCAACTATTGCTGACAGAGATGTAGATTGAGGTGGTTGGGTTCAAGGAACTCAAGAATTTGTATCCAGAGGATCCTGATTTTGGTGAAGCTTGGAAAGCTTGTACAGAACCTGTTACTCTAGACAGGATGAAATGGCTATATTTTATCATCCAAGATGATATGCTATTCAGAGGGAGTCAGTTGTGCATTCCATGAAGTTCTATGAGGGAGAATCTCATCAAGGAGAAGCATAGTGGAGGATTGGCTGGACATTTTGGTCGTGATAAAACCCTTGCTTTGGTTGGTGAGAATTATTATTGGCCACAATTGCAACAAGATGTGAAGAAGTTTGTATAGAGTTGCAGAGTATGTCAGATGGCGAAAGGAGTGAAGCAAAATATAGGGTTGTATCAACCATTACCTATACCAGAGAAGCCTTGGGAGGATATTAGTATGGACTTTGTTCTTGGTTTATCGAGAACTCAGCGGGGACATGATTCAATTTTTGTGGTGGTTGACAGATTTTCAAAGATGGCACATTTCATTCCCTGCAAGAAGACTAATGATGTTGTTCATGTACCAGAATTGTTTTTCAGAGAAGTGGTGAGACTACATGGTTTGCCAAAGACCATAGTTTCAGATCGAGATACTAAGTTTGTTGGATATTTCTGATGGACATTGTGGAAAAAGTTGAAGATAGATTTGAAGTTCAGTTCATCACATCATCCACAGACTGATGGACAGACAGAGGTGGTGATTAGAAGTTTGAGAAATCTGCTGAGATGTTTGGTTGGAGATAAGCCAACAGGATGGGATTTGATTTTACCACAAGTAGAATTTGCATACAATAATTCTGTCAATAGAAGCACTGGTAAATCACCATTCTAGATTGTATATGGAAGTAGTCCAAGAAATGCATATGAATTGAGAAAGATAGATAAAGGAGAAATAAGTAGTGCTGAAGCTGAGGATTTTGCAGAACACTTGAAGAACATCCATGAGGAGGTGAGGAAGCATATTACCAAGATGAATGCGTAGTATAAGGCTAAGGTAGATGAGAAAAGGAGGCATAAGGAATTTCAGGTTGGAGATGAAGTTATGGTTCATTTGCAGAAGGAGCTATTTCTGGTTGGTACATATAACAAGCTGAAAATGAAGAAGTTTGGACCATGTAAGATATTGAAGAAGCATGATTCAGGAAATGCATATGAGGTAGAATTGCCTAGTGAGCTGAATATTTCACCAGTGTTTAAGATTTTAGATTTGACAGAGTATCACGAAGGAGGTGTTGAAGATGAGGTTGCAGCAGCACAGTGGAGTATTCTAGCAACCAATTCAATTATCAAGGAGATTGAAGACATACTAGATAGTCGTGTTGGCAGAAGTACAAAGAATATGACATATGAAGAGTATTTGGTCAAATGGAAAGGATGACCTGTTGAAGATTCATCATGGCTAACAAAGGAGGAGGTTAACCATCTTGGTTTTCCTCTGCACACCTGAGTCGTGACAGGCTCACTTCTCAAATTATCCCGGGTGTCTGATGCAGGAGCATCTTGGGTGTAAGAGCAATCTTGCATCACCCAAAAATATTTCAAAATATTTTTGTTTTTGTATTCAATAAGGGCTATCTTGTGCATAGTTGCTATTTATGGAAACTGGCTATTTTTAGTAAGTTGGTCTTACGATCTCGAAATATTCTAATTTTACATGTGGAGGTTCATCTCAGTCATATCAGCCTGCCAGCAAAGTTTCATGGCTAGATTAGGTCTAGTTTTGAAGATATTGAAGATTTTTGGTATTGGCAGTAGGGTACAGAAACTTTGAACTCAGTTTTGAAGGCTTTAGAGGCCTCGGATGAGGTTGAAAATTTGGGTGACAAGCGCTTTGCATGGGTCAAGCTTGTAGAGCGCTTCGTGGCATTTCCAGAATGGGGTTATAATAGCCAATCGGGTCAACAGGTGATGACTTATAGTCTTCGGAAGTTGGGTCACCTGAAATGGCAGAAAATAATTTTTCTTCAAAATTTCTGTTTGGGTTTCAAAACTCATTTTGAGCCGACTTTGATGTAATAAATTGTAAAATAAAATAATTCTAAGTTTGGTTGGCCCTAAGGGCTAAATTTCTAGAACCTTCTCGGGCGGTGGGAATTGCCTATATAAAGAAGGCCATAGTGTTGTCTAGGGAAGTTCTGAGTAGTAGATCTGGGTATTGATTCGAGGCTTTGTCCTACAGAATATTGTAAGGGAATGCCCATGTGGCTTACATATTGTAATTCTGAAAGTTTGTAATTCCACATTTGTGGAGATAATAAGAAGCCAATTTTCTGTTCTTGCATATTATTGTTGTTGTTTCTCTATTTCTATTATGTGTTTGTGGTATTAAGGGGAGCACCCTTCATCAGAAATATTTGATCATATTGGATCAAGCTCTGGAAGCATCTCTAACGGATCTGAAAGCATAATCTTTGACTTGTCTGAAAAGAATCAGCATCTATCTGAGCATGTGAAAGCACTTCAAATCGGTCATGAATCTCAGATGGTGAGAATGGTGGAAATCATGAACAATGCTAGACAAGCTGAACAAGATTAGAATCTGGCTATTGAAGACCGAAGACTGATGACTGAACAACTTCAAGCAAAAGAAAGTGAAATACAGAGACTCACTGATCGTCACTTCCAAGTATCAAATCAAATGATGACAGTTAATCAAGAAATGAATTGAGTCAATAGAGAATTATCAAGAAGACTTGAAGATGTTGCAATACTCAGAGAAGATAATGAAAAAATGAGAAATGAAATAAAGATACAAAAGCAACACAATGAAATGATGAAGATAGCTGAGGACAGTTCTAAAAAGATTGATGATTTCTTGACTAATCATAGGAGATTCAGAAGCATAGCCGGTATAGGCTACACCGGTGAAGGAAAATCATCACAACAAGCTAAAAAAGTCAACAACAATCAAAGTCATAAACCTAAAGTGTTGACATGTTATCTCTGTGGAAAACTAGGACATACATCTAAGGTGTGTAGAAGCAAAGCACAAGGTAAACCTCCTGTCATTCCAAAATTCAATGGGTATTGTTATTACTATGGTAAGTTTGGACATCCAGCTTAAGAATGCAGAGCTAAGAAGAATGACATTTCTAATAAAACTACTGAGGAGAAAATAAGCTATACTTGTAATAAGCATGGACACATTGCAAGGTGAAAATGAAACAAGTCTAGACACCTAAAGAGAAACTACAACGAAAGCCATATCAGCTGAAGAGACAAGGTAAATCATATGTTTGGGATTATAATACATGGACTAATTGTGCTGTATGTGGTCGGTATGGACATATTGCAGCAAACTGCTACAAAAAGAATCAGATTGGACAATCAAGAAACTGGACAAATGCAGGAATGGCATGTATGCACTATCACAAGGTCGGTCATGTAAGCAAGAACTGGAGAGACCGAGCACCTGATGAAAACCATATATTTGAGAGTGGATATAACATTGTAGAAATTACAAATTTAAGGAACACAATGTGGAAGAAGGCATCTAATGAGAATTCTAAGTCAAGTAACACTGTTGGTGAAACCTCGTCCACTGGATTGGGTGACATCGGTACCTCCACTTAAGATGACAAAGGTATGTATGGAACTGACATTTTAAATGATCACATTTTACATACAATTCCTTATATATGATGTACAAATACCAAATTTGCATGAATAAAGATGCACTATGGTTTATGTGTTATAAGTTTACAAATGTCACATAGTTGGTAAAAGAAGAAACGAGAGTTGATTACTCGTTGGTAATCACTATACAAGGTTAACTGACAATAGTGCAAATTGATGAAGAAATTATATATTAACCGAGTAAAGGAAATTGTAGACATTACCGAGTTGATAGCTATTTCATACCAGAAGTTAGGTCACACATTTAATGCACCAAAGTTTGAGCGGGAATATCAAAAAATCTATAAATACCCAGAAACAGAGTTCATTGTTACATTGCAATTTCAAAGAAAAGAGACTTTACAGAGAAGAGTTTGAGCTAAAGATTTTAAAAAAGATTCAAAGCTACTGTAGATCAAACTGACAACAATTCTTCGATGATATCAAGTAAGTTCATCTACCTACCGAACACTGGTTATCTATTGCTTGCCGAAACCCTAGAAACAATTTATGGCATCAACATCAACTGCAAGAAAATTGCAAAACATTGAGGACGAAGTAGAATTAATTGTTAGGAAAAATTTCACCGAGGACAAATTCAAACCACATCCCAAGGTCGTAGCACAAATAGATGATATGGGTGCATTTTTGAGTATTCTAGATAGGGTTTTGTTAACAGAAGATGTTAGGGCCTATATTCACTGCAAAATTGGAGAAGTATGTGATTTTGAGACCATTTCTACTTATCAACAAGTCTGTGGACCGGATGGAAAGATAAAATCCAAATACAAGAAGATTGGGGAGTCAGGGTTATTGTGTTTTACATACTTCCCGCAATCCTTCCAAAATGACTGGATAAGAATCGTGCTAAGAAGATTGCATGATGGAAAATTTTGGTTAGATAAACCTATTGAGGTCACAAAGAAGATTATCAGTAGGGTTACTAGGTACCCTACAACTGACAAAGCCAAAGCCTTTTGAAGTTCATCTCGTCCCAACGTTGAAAAGAACACTGGAGCTCAATGGGACGGTAGGGCATTGAAAATCTCAACCATTAAAGACCCAATGGTAAAATTCATAGCACATGTCATTGGGTACAAGATATTTCAATCTAGCAGACCAAATAGTGTACCCTGCAGTGCCATGGACATGGCATATAAAATTGTGAAGAAAGATCACCAGGTAGATCTTGTCGAACTACTACTACACCAACTGGTTGATAATATGAAGACAATAAAAGCAAAGAAGTCCAATACATGTAAGTACAGATCATTGCTTGTCTTTTCATTTTTCTATCTATAAAAATATGTACCTGGTATTGGTAAAGTAAATTGACAATTTGACAAACTGATAACTACACAAATCAGTGAAATGATGAAAAGTCTAGGAGATAATCTGAATAAGGAATTTAATGCATATTTCAAAGAATTTCAAGCAAAAATGCAACAAAGGAGTAGAATTCAAGGGAATTAGTGAGTAAATTTGAAAATGACATATGTTTTGTAGTCAGCATAGACCACTCTATGATAAAGGAAGTGGAATTGAGAACAAAATGGTTAGCACTGATGGGATACGAAATGAACCATGATTTCACTTTGAAATCTATTAATGCTTTGCTGGCATTACCGATAGACATCACTACCAGTAGGTTTGGCGTATATGAGGAAGCTAAGTCACGAATCACTACAGACATAGAGATTAGAAAAATGTCTAGATAGGCGAAGAAAATGAGAAAAGATCTCACAAAAAAATATGGAAATGCATCTGACTGATCTAAGGAGTCACTAGTTAAGGAAACAACAGAAGATCAGTTACAATTGGCTAACAAGCCCTATGATAGTGAGGAGACTGAGTCAGACAAAGAAAAGGATCACACACCAGTTCCTCCCATCGATGTTGAACAGGAAATGCAGCTACCAGAACCTGAAGGAATGAGGACATGTTCATCAACTGCAGCACAATCTATCGAAAAAGAAGAAGCAGTAAAAGTAGCAAAAAGAAGAGCAACTACATTGACATGAAAATATGTTAAGAGAAAGAACAAGAAAGTAGCTGAGATGCCAAAGAAAAAGAGGAAATACATAAGAAGTAAAGAAGATATAGAGGAGACTGACACTAAAAATGATCCTGATCAATTCAAGTTAGTTCGTAATAGGGAAAGTACAATAGAAGAAATAATTGAAGATATAATTGAGAATGGAAATCTTATAAAGACAAATTTGACAAAATGTCAATTGAGGACAAGAAAAAGCTAGAACATGCTGTCATCCAGATGATGATTAAATTCAAGAGAGTACCAATGGAATTCTCATGTCAATTACCGAAGGAACTTGATGACAAAATAACTAAGAGATGGGCTATTGCACTAGATACAAAGAAAAGGAAAAGAGAATGTTCATTAAGTCATGTAGCCTCACACTTTAGCTATGCTATTGTAAGTGAATACATGACAAAGTATCAGGCTAGATTTCTAGTAAAAAATAGAGCTATGCAGATAATGGATGAGAATGTGGGTGATATGGATGTCACATGTGATTCTCTATGCACATCAATTTTGAAAGCAGAAGAGAAAGCTAAACAGGAAGAATTCCTAAAACTATCTAAGAAGAGACACAATTCAAAAGGTAAAGGTATTTTCATTGATGATAACAAAGGAAAGAAAATAGAGGACACCGGTATATCAGTTACCGAGGTAATTGATATCATCGAACAAAAGGATGAAATAAGAATTTCACAGGATGCACCGAATCAAGTAAAGATCCACTTGCAAAAGAAAACCGATGACGATGCACTCATTGAGGACATCACTAATGGTGATCTTGATGATGATGATGATGAAGATGTGACAATTGCACCAAACAAAAATGAAGCATTAGACACTGATAATGTGTTCACATCTCTACCAGGTGAACTACTTGTACTTGCAGAGGTAGTTGAAATAATTTCACAAGTACAACCCGATGCTTCTCATCTTGTGCAAAATAAAGATACAACTGAGATACAAGCACCTGAGCAACCTATAGATACAAATGAGCCTACCAAAATAGAGGCATAGTATACAAAAACAAAGGAACCAGAAGAAACAAAGTTGACCAAGGTGAACCCACCTGACACTACAACCGAGACTCCCACACCATCTACCGAGGAGCAGAAGAAGGATGATATGGTGTCAATTGGGAAAGATACTCCAAAAAGTGGAGAAAAAGATATTGTTATAAGTGAGAAGAAGTCACCTCTTGCATAAAAGAAGAAGAAGAAGAAAGCCAAAGGGCCGGTCACCATTGATGAAGTTATAATTAGACCAGAATGTGACCTGATAACCCTAAACCCTGAGGAACTAAGTAGATATGGGGAGCTATGTTCAAGGAAAGTGGCACAAGAGAAGTTAAGGAAAGAACACAAATGTAAAGAAGTGTTAAATGATGTGAGGGATATTCTACAACAAATAGTACCAGAGACAAATATTGATGAGAATAATCCCATCTTAGATCAACTTGCTACACTTGCTGACAAAATCAATGCACCTGATACAGATGCAGACAAAAGAATAGAAGAATAGGAAGAATCAAAGATTTAGAAAAAATTTGCAGAAAGGATTAGCATAGAAGTGGCACTGAACAAGGTAAAATTATCTGTGGTCATTATCGAGGTAAAATCTATTACCCAGATAATCTGTCAATTTTTAATCATGCTTTGTACTTCAGACACCTTCAATGTAGAAGTCAGTGAAAAGATAAAATGTTTAGAAGAAGAGATAAAGTTGAGTACACAAGTAGCTATCACTGAGCTAACTACTTTCTTAAAGCATATTCACCGAGTTCAGGAACTCTGGCAGCTAATAGTAGATCTAAGGAAACAAGAAGAGAAGATCACCGATCAGGTTATAGAGTTACAAATAGAACTCACTCCTTACCTAAATTTTTTTGAAGCCCATATTGTCAAAGTTGAACAACTTGTAGCAACACCAAAGATTTTGGTGTTGGATAATATCTTTGACATGCATGCACAAGTCGGTCTTGAGCATATTGCTCTTACCAACTTGAAAGAGGAATGGGACAACCTCTTGGAGTTTGTAAAGAAAACCCATCAACACATTTTTGATAAGATGTAAGTATAAATTATATATTTTTTGCATTTGGAATTATTATCAAAAAGGGGGAAAACATGTATATGCCAAATATGTATACTTTGATAAGTATGTTAATACTACCGGGAGCATGGACCGAGGGGGAGTACTTTGTACTTAAATTTTTTTTGTTGTGGATATGTATATGGCAGAGACATAAGGAATATATAGAAACATTTTGTCTATATACATTTGAAGTTTTGATACTAATGCCAAAGGGGGAGATTGTTAATCTCTATTGAGCATTTAAGGTTGTCATTAGTATCAAAGGATAGTAAATAGGTTGGTTGATTACTTATATTGAGTTGGTCGGTAACTAGAAGTAAGACAGATCAGTTGGTAACATCTTTACATTGAGCATCACATAGTTTACCAAGCACCAGTGACACCGACACCGACAGTCAGTAAACACTGAGCATCATAGTATACATTGAGTAGATTATACAGTGTTTACCGATGATCACAGAAAATGGCATAGTAATATGAAATGGCATATTCTTCTATGCAAATGGTTACAACAGATCGTAAAATGGTTTACCAAGATCGAGGAGCATTTATTGTAAAAGATACTCATTAAATGTAATGTTTATCTTATTGTAATAGTTGATCTAGGTTATTTTGCACCGTAGATCTTAGAGTTATGATTATTTTTGTAACCTAATTTTTGCTAAAGCGGCAAAAATAGAACACTATATATTCTGTATGTTCGCACCATTTTATGAGGTTGGTGAGCTAATATATATGAATCATGGAGCACTTGAAGACATTGCCTAACTTCAACACAATCAGTTTACCAAGCAGAATAGAGTACAGAGGATATCAGATTGATTAGAATCAGAGAAGGCTACCAAGCAGAATAGAGTAGAGAACCATCACAGATAAGGTGATATTTTGATGAGCACTTATAGATCTGTTTCAGACAATTGAGTTGTCAACTAGTAGATAATTTCCTATTACTTTTTGACAATTGTGATAGAGTTTTTGATAAATCTCTTAATAGAGTAGACTTAACAGTCTTATGTAAATCTCTTAACCGAGTACACACTTCATTAGTGTTGTTTAAATCCTATAACTAGGTAGATCTAGCTGATCTAACATGTTACTCCTAACAGGGTAAGATCACCAGAAGTGATCAAAACTTGTAGCCTTAACAGGAAAACTTTTTCTATCTACAGTAGTGAAGAATTTGTGGGTGTCATCCCCACTGCAGTTTTTACCTTCTTACAAGGGTTTATGCGTTACCAAAATACTTGTGTGATGTGATTGTCATATTTATTTCATGTTGTTTACTTTATCAAGCTAACTAGATGATTGATTTATACAATTATATTCAAGTTATTTTGATCAATTATCACAGTACACAGTTATAGATCTAAAAGGTTTTTTCAATTAAAGTTTTTGAAGGCACTGATTCACCCCTCCCCTCTCAGTACCTATCTCTCCTAATTCCAACAGGGTGTTTTTGTTTCATTCTTTTTCTCTGTGTTAAGAATTTCCATGGTTTTTTAAACCCTTAAGATGTCTTGGTGAAAATTATTTTACCTCTAGTTGAAATTTTGTTAATTATCTTATGTATGGGTTTTTATTCATGTTTTGTTAGAGATTTAACAAACCCATAGTAGGATTTTGTGGAATATTTTATTTCTTGATTCCATTTGTTAAATCCATCATGCAAATCTATTGTTTATATTGACACAGTCATGGCTGGAGTGTCCCCAATGGAGATGGTCCTAGCCATGCAACATGAGTCCACACATCAGAAACAATCAACTCTAGGACAACAATAAATCCACAATGAACAATAATCATGACCATCCAAGCCTTCACATTATCTCATAAATAAGAAATTACATTAGGTTATCTAGCTACATGTCAATTTACACTTAAACACATACATGTCTAATTACATACAGAAGTCAAGATCCATCCTAGATGCTAATCTTTAGAAGACTTCCTACTCAAAATCTCTCTAACTAAGGAACTAACACTACAATATATACAAGTTTGCATGCCACATGTCGGCCAAGGAAATCACATTCTCCAAAGATGAAGAACATATTTAAAACAAATATGTCAAGACCCGAATCATCAAGGAACACCTCCAAATTGATATGAAAGGAAGTTCAATCACACAAGGAGGTCATCCAAAAGCATAAGATTATCAAAAAATGTGCTAATCAAGTCCACAAGCTACAAGGAAACTTCGCAAGATCCAAAAACTTGGATTAGTTGTTAACATGAAGAACAAATAGGTCTGAATCAAAACTCAAGAAATCTCTACCAAGACAGAATGGATCAAGATGAAAACCCAGACATAGATTTTACATGATGTCCAAAACACATGATAAGGCTCACATGAGCTAAGGTTTCAATTGGAAGGATCACCAACCAAAACACTAAATTTGAACGACAAGAACAAACTGCAAGAAAACTGAAAGGGAAATCTTATTGGTTGATGTAAGATTGCTAAGAACCCAAGATGCTCCTACATCATACACTCAGGGTTATTGAAAAGTGATCCTCTCACTTAGATGTTGCAAGAAGAAATCCACATCTGATTACAAGACTTCATTTTGACCTTCGGCTTCCTAACCCTCATGGTTAAGAATATGAACCTGCACACAAAAACTTTATGCCTTCTCAAATTTGATCTCCACATCCTCTACACTGCAATAATTCAGCTAACAAACTCTCTGACAAAACCAAGCTAATCAACAATAGAACCATGCACAAGATCTATATTCCTCTTCATTAACCCTCTTGTCATCTTCAACCACTTATCCTCATACTCATCACACATCTGATCACTCTCTACCATAGTCCATCATCAACAAAGATGTCTTTAACTTCACTCATTCCATCACCTTTATCCTCTTCCTTCATCGACATTACCTCTATCTTCAGTCCAATCTTCATCTTCACTCTCAATATATCCATTCTCATGCCCAAATAACTATTCTTATCAAAGGAATACTGCTCCTCTTTCCATACCTGCACTACAACACATGCAATAACATCCTCTTTCACAAAAACAACTTGATTAGTACCAACATTAACCAAGAAACATAGGTCTCAGCCTTCACACCATTTAGGTTATTTCTGCAACAAATTGACATCTAATTGAAGCATCTAAGTCTGCAACTCCTCGCCAACTTTAATCACCTAAAAATGGTCTAGCTAACTAAGTGCCCCTAATTTTAGTTAATTAATTTAAACAAAAATGTTAGAAATAATTATGTAAGTAATTAAATCAATCATCAAATAATCAATCAATTAATTAAAATCAATTGGTTGAGCTTAAAAGGTTATTTAAATAAATCTATTAGATTTCCACAATCCATACATATGCTAAAATAGTTTCTGGATTTGATGTTAAAAACTCTACACAATCGAATCCAAAAACTATTTTAGCAGGTTATTTAAAATCAAATCATTAATTAAAAGATCTTCCATTATTTTAATTAAATAAACCAACCTCTTCAACTCATGGACATAAAATTTTCTAATTTGAAAAGAGAGTGAACAAATGGAAGTTGCTATCTTTCTTTCAGTCTCATCCAATCATGATAAGTTTCTAAAAATGAAAGAGAATCTCAACCACTCAACAAAATGAATCTCAACTGCATGTTCATTCCTAGATTTCTATATAAACCAATGACTTGGCTCATTCGAAGGATCCTAATTTTTTTAAGTAAATGTATTATGCTAATTTTCTCTTAGATGGTTAGTTTTTGTTAATTTCAATTTCCTAAAATCTTAATTTGCATGTTAGCTTGTAGCTTTCAATTCATAGAATAATCTAATATCATGTTAGAATAGGCATTAGTTTTATAGTTCTTGAGTCTCCCATAACTAGATTCATATTGTTAAATGCATTCTTGCATCTCAATTCACCAAGAATCTTCCATTATGAAGTCATCTAGTCATTGATTCTCATGCATGCCATCTGAGAGCATCTTTCATAGAATCATACTTGCTTCATATAGAAAACAATATATTGTTTCTAGGCAGTTTCTTTGATTATTTAGAGTAAAGATCTATTGAAGTGTTGTTGTTTATAGGTCAAGTCCATAAAATACACACAAATTTTTGGCACCCACCATGGGGCTCAAATACAATTTTTTCTTGTTTACTTACAAGTTAGTTTTGCCCATTTTTTGAAACTGTGACAGTCATCGTACCACAGTGGTATAGATTATCATACGATCATATGGAAAAATGATTTTTATCACATGCAGTTGTGAGAATAATTGTACAATAACCTAGGATAAAA
The DNA here is from genome assembly GCA_027943335.1 of Chamaecyparis obtusa. NCBI lineage: Eukaryota > Viridiplantae > Streptophyta > Pinopsida > Cupressales > Cupressaceae > Chamaecyparis > Chamaecyparis obtusa. The sequence goes on along the minus strand of BSBK01002822.1, from coordinate 1,002,821 downwards.
TATTTTATCACATCTGGTTCTAGATTTTATCCCACTTTGTTGTGAGTTTTATCGCATGATATATCAACTATGGTCTTTTCTCACATGGATTTTTAAGTTGTATCGTATGATATTATGGTGTTTTCTAGTTTACTATGTTTTATCACATAAAAAACAATGAGCATATTCTGAGGTCTAAATACATTTTAAAATTTTTTTTGATGGTTTATATGGTTTTGTTTGCTTGTTGACCATCGTATTGACACAAGGAGGGGAGGGATGGTTGTCCACTACCCAGCTACCCTCATTAGAGTTACACACGAAAGCCAACAACAAAGGAGAAACACAAGAATTGTATAGATTTCAATGCAGATGTACTAAGATAGTTTTGATTGAACATGTCAGGCATAAGGCCTACTTGGTTGTAGCCATTTATGATCAGATAATAAACATCAATCTTAGAAGCTCAGAATTACATATATAATCTTGATTTATTTCCTTCTATTCTAACTTCTTTTCTACCTTCCCTAATCCTAGACCTCTTATTAAATAGCCAACAAGACCACAAGTCAGCCTGTTAGGAAAATTATTCAAAGAAATAGGTCATGCCCAAAGGAGAATCAACGATCTTACAAACAAGAAAATAAACACACACAAAGATAACTATAGGTCCACATGTGATCCAAGAAGAAAACCCCCAGGCCTTGTAAATCCTAGATACCAAACAAAACATCTCCAAAGCCAATATTGCATGTTACTTGAGCTACCAGGAAACAAGAACACCACGAATAAGGAGAAAGATAACTCCCACGAATGATGAAATTAAGCTCTTCGATATTAGATACAGGATGCATGATAGGTCAAAATTAAGGATCCAACTTCACATAAAGAGAAAACATGAACAACAAAGGTCATTCCTCAAATAACAGAAAGGAACAAGAAACAAGAAATAATTTTGGTTGATGCAAGATTTCCAAAGTACCCAAGATGCTCCTGCATCAGACACCTGGGGTAAATAAGGACTAATGTCCACATCAAGAATCCCTGAAGATCCAAGAAGTATCATAAAGATCCAACTCATCTTGTGATATCCAATAACTATATTCAACTGGTTTATTCTGCCACTGAACCAAGTACTCTTTATAGTCTTTTCCTCGAGTGCTTTTGCTAACTCCAGTGTCCAAAATTTTGTCAATTTCTTCTGTCTTCTTTTTAGGATAATAATTTTTATCAGAGGATTCCTCATCAAATTCATTATATTCAAAGCTATCTAAATATTGAACACATGTGAAATATCCATATCATCAGGCAATTTAACTTCAAAAGCATTACCACTGTCATGTTTCTTCAAGATTTTACAAGGTCCAAATTTCTTCATCTTTAGTTTATTGTAAGTACCAACTGGAAATGTGTTCCTCTTCAAATGTACCATCACTTCATCTCCCACTTAAAATTTTTTATGTCTTCTCCCTTTATCTATGTGGTCCTTACACTCATGATTACTGTTGTTCAAATTACTTCTCACTTATTCATGTAAAATTTTCATAAAGTTCACAAATTCTTTAGCTTTAGCACTATGTTTAAACTCAGAACTCAAGGTTCTTAGTTCTATAGTTCCCTTATGACTCATGCCATAGAAAATCTCAAAGGGTGTTTTATTAGTACTTTTATTCACTGAATTGTTATATGAAAATTTTGTCTGTGCCGAAACCAAATCTCAATTAGAAGGTTTATCCCCAATCAAACATCTCAAAAGGTTACCCAAAATTCTATTTACAACTTCAATTTGTCCATCAGTCTGAGGATAAAATGTAAAACTAAACTTAAGCTCATTATTCAACTTCTTCCAAAGTGTTCTCCAAAAGTAACCAGTAAACTTAGTATCTCTAACTGAAACAATAATCTTAGGAAATCCATGGAGTCTCACAATCTCTCTGAAAAATAGATCTACTATGTGTACTACATCTGATGTCTTCTTACAAGGTATGAAATGTGCCATTTTAGAAAATTTGTCAACCACTACAAAGATAAGATCATTACCTCTCTGAGTTCTAAGAAAACCAAGAACAAAATCCATATTGATATCTTCCCAAGGTTTATAAGGAACAGGTAAAGGTGTATACAATCCAACATTCTGACTACTGCCTTTAGCTACTTGACAAATTCTACAACTCTTCACCATTTTATGAACATCCTTATATATCTGTAGCCAAAATTAATTCTCTGAAACCAACTTTACTATTTTATCAATCCCAAAATGTCCTGCAAGTCCACCACTTTGTTTCTCTTTAATGATATTATCTCGCATAGATCCTCTAGGTATACACAACTAAATTCCTTTAAACAACATTTCTTCTTGAATGAAATAATCAATCCACTTTTCTTTCTTATCTATCATGTGATTCTCACAAACTTTCTAGGGTCTTGCAAAATTAGGGTCATTTTCATACAAGTTCTTCATATCTTCAAACCCAATAACTTTAACTCTCATCTCTGTCAACAAACTTCTTCTTCTTCTCAATGCATTTTCCACCTTATTTGAATGTCCACTCTTGTGTTTCAACACAAAATAAAAGTTTTTCATATATTAAACCCACTTCATATGTCTTTGATTCAACTTATTCTAACTTCCCAAATATTGTAAGGCTTTATGATTAGTGTACAATACAAATTCTCTAGGCATCAAGTAATGTCTCCATTTCTTCAAAACTTGAATTATTGCATAAAATTCTTGATCATAGATCAAATATTTCCTCTTAGCATCATTCAATTTCTCATTGTAGATAGCTTAAGGCTTACCCTCTTGACTCAAAGCACCTCCAATGGAATCTCCACTAGCATCATAGTCAACTTGAAATTTTTTATTAAAATTAGGTAAAGCAAGCATAGGCACCTAGCTCACTCACAGGCATACTCACCAAGCTCTTCTCGCAAATAAGCTCTGCTATTGCTCGCTAAACCTTATAAAGTCCTTTTGTCATTATGCGCAGTTGCCTTAAATGTTGATTCAGGCTTAGGTAATGAATCTCCAAGTTCTGCGACCTCAAAGGTAGTTAATTTAGCAATCAACATCTCTTTGTTAAAGTTCATATTCAAAGGTATGATCTCCTCTATCGCTTTCACTTTAGTCTTATACACAGTTGTCAAAGATCTAATAATCTTTTCAATCTCTTCTTCTTCCTCCAAGACTTCTAATGCCAATAACAACCTCTATAACCCTCTGTACATATATGCTCTTACATTTTCATCATCTCAAAGTATCCATCTTTATCTTCTAATTCTGTAGTTTCACTTGTTTAGTAAATTTATCTCCTTCATATAGTGCTTCCAATCTTAACCAAATTTTGTGTGCTGAATCTAAGTCCTTGAGCTCAGTAAATTCACCTTCAAAGAATGCACTAATCAGTGCTTCCCTTGTAACCATGTTGTAGGAACAACTTATTCTCCTCATTAGTGGCACTATCCAATTCATCTTTAGGCTTGATCTTCTCCTTTTTATTTGTTATCATCCAATACTCAATACCCAAACACAACAGACGTGTTCTCATCTTGTTCTTCCAATTGTCAAAATTATCAGCATCAAACTTTGGACTTTCCTTCTTATAGAATGTCATCTCCAAGATCACCTCAAGCTGCTAAGATTTCTCTTTGAGGACTAGAAGCTCTGATTCCAATTGTTAGGAATAACAGTTCACCAACACAACTGAGGGGGGGGAGGGGGTGAATCAATTGTGAGACAAATTACTAAACTTTAAACTTTATAATCCAAAACACTTAATCAAAATATCAACATAATGAATTCAAGACCATAGTTCACAATATTTTTTTGTCGAGGAAACCCTTTTAAAGGTAAAACCCTAGTGGGAATTAACACCCACTAATGATGTACTGAAATTATAGCATCCCTGCTAAAAGATAAATAGCCTTGTTAGGAGATTATTAATGCATACAATACATAGTCCCTGTTAAAGGACTGGCCACACTGTTAGGAATCAAGAGAAAAATGGTAGGCTTGCTACCCAGGCACACTGCCCAAAGAAGGTTAAATCCACCTTTAGGACTCACTGTCCAAAATACAATTGTATAGAAGATATACAAATCCAATGAACTGCATGTTAGCAATTGTCTTTGCTTGATCAGTTCCAATGAAGCTCCTCAATCACAACATATTCTCTACATCTAGCAGACTTCACAAATACAAGCTTACAAATTATACATGTATACATACACTTTATTCTTCAAAAATACTCTTCTTTATATCCTATTTCAATAACCAATTAGGTCGGCCAATTAAGGCTTCCCTAATGAATAAATAATTAAATAGAGCCTTGCTAAGATACACATGATACCTTACAGAAGTATACAATAGATACAATACAAAAAATGTTAGAATAATTGAGAGGGGGGGTGAATCAGTTAGATCAGTTATCCTACAGTCCCAAATACAAAGATGCACCTTATAAAACAATTCCAACAAATTATGCAGCTCAGTAACATAAAATATCAATCTGTCTGTCTAGTTTACCAATTACCAGTAATTATCCAATTGTGATTACCGACTAAATCAACTATGTAGTATGTAAAGTATGATAGCAAAACAATCATAACAAATAACACATAACATAATGATTTAACATGGAAACCCTGCTAAGGGAAAAACCACTTGGGACCAGTAACCCAAAATAATTCACTCTTCTAAAGTGAGCTTGGTGAAGAGCCAACCCTATTAAAGGTTACAATACACACTATTAGGTGTGACCTGGTTAGAGGATTTATCACTAACAGTTAACTTTTGACCAGCATTCACTATGGGGTCAACAAGATAACACTTTACATTCAATGAATGTCATAGAGTAGAACATAAGACTGTTAAGTCCACTCGGTTAAGAGATTTTTGAATCAATGGTTAAACTGATACAGTACTAATCTGATTCAAATACAACTCAATTGCAAATATTCAGATTTATGCTAAGCCCATACAAATATCCTCTAATCATTAATCAATTCACTTCCTCAATATTCTTCAACTTACATTCACTTGGTAAATGGTTCTCTGACGCTCGGTAATGTCTGCAGTCTCAATTCTTTCACTAACCAATTTGATTAGGCATGCATGAATAAAGTCTTCACACAAAATCTCTGCAGTCTTCTTCTTTTTGGCATGTTTCAATAATGAAACTCATATCTCTTATATAGATAGGTAAACTATTTTCATATCAGCCATTAGATTTTCTGCTTAATCTCCTTCATCCATTTTGCCTCTTAAACCTTCCTTGGTAGATGTATCATTAACACATTTCAATCTCATCCTTTAGATCTTCTCCGAATTTTGTCAACCGTAGATCTCATAAAAAGCTTCATCCTTAACCTCAAAATCATAATAATTTTCAGCTCATCAAATTCAGTTGGTTGTTCTTAGCATTTAATGTTTTCATCCATACTCGGTTGATATAGAAATGCATCAGTGATAACTTGTTAGACTAGCTTGGTTAATTCTGTTAGTCGGTATACACTACACTAGCTTGGTGTATACAAAAATCTTGAATTACCGACCACATTAACATGTTCAATTTCAAATCTCTTCTTCATAGTAGATTAATGTAACATGCGCAAGTCAACAATATAAAGTCATAGACTCATCAATAAGCTACCCAATGTTTTCCTTATCCTTATCTATCATATCCATCTTTTCCTCATGTAGATATCTCAGTTCTTCATCTTTTCTTCCTTCAACAGATGTTTAGATGTTTGTAACTAACATGATAAGTACTGTCAAAACTAGTTGACATCAATGACAACATATTGACTGATTTAATCATCTTACATATCATTTTTTTAGCTTGGTGATCTCTAATCACTACTCTTTCAGTTCATTCATCTATTCAATCAATTGTAGCTCATCAATCTCTCCCTTTGGCATTGATGACAACACAAGAAATATGAAAATATGCCATGCATATACCAAACATGTATTCTACAACTATGTAAGTAAATTATATAGCTCAGTAAGCTTAAATTTAATATGTTTAATCACTACAAAACATAACAGCATTACAAGTATAGATTCTCCTTGCGGATTTGATCTTTTCAGTTCTTGTATTCCCTTTATTCTCAGCAACAAATATTCAAGTCTCTCCCTTTCTCTGTGTTCTCACTAACTGATTTTTCATATTCATTCTCTCTGATTTTCTCTCCCTTTGAAAATAATGCCAAAGAAAATATACAAACAGATCTGCAACAACCAAGTAATTCTCTGTTGTTCGGTTCATTTTAGGTACCTTTAGTGTACAGATAAACAAATTTATGTTCCATCTTCTACAATCTTTCACAACCTTGGACAAAATCCAAAGTGTGAGCTATGTGCAACAACATGAATGATCTTCTGATAAGTATAGGTTGATGCAACCTCCAGATCACCTCAATGACCGGTAGACAGGGGACAGACCCCAAGTCTAGTCCTCAAATATTCAAATGTGTCCTTCGGTAATGGTTTAGTAAAGATATCAGCAAGTTGTTCCTTAGATGTTACAAATTCCAATTTCACATGCTTCTCTTGAACCTGTTCCCTCAAGTAGTTATACTTAATGGATATATGCTTTATCTTCAAATGCATCACAATATTTTTAGAAATATTTATAGCACTAGTTTTGTCACAATATATAATCACTAAGTCAGTGATTACCTCATTCATCCCTTCCAACACTTGTCGAATCCAAGCTATATTTGAACAATTTGCAGCAGAAGCAACATACTCTACTTCAGCAGTAGACTGAGAAATGCATGCTTGTTTCTTGCTAATCCAAGTCACAAGCCTTTCCCCTAAAAAAAATGCTCCACTAGTTGTGCTCTTCCGGTCATCTATGTTTCCAGCCCAATCTGCATTGGTGTAAACTCTTTTTTCAAATTTGCATTCAAATGTATACCATAATCCATAGTCTTCTATTTTCTTCAAGTATCTCAAGATTCTTTTCACAACAACCATATGTGAATCTTTAGGATTGGCAGAAAATCTAGCCACAATTTCCACTGCATGTGCAATATTAGGCCTACTGTGTACAACATACATCAGTTTACCAATCATATATCGATATAGAATTTGATATACTTCTCTAGATTCATCATCCTTTGTCAATTTATAGCCAGTTGTCATCGGTATTCCCACTGGTTTAGCATCTTCCATGCCAAAAGTTTTTAATACTTCTTTAATGTATTTTGATTGAGTGATGAAAATCCCATCTTTCTATTGTATAGCCTACAAACCTAGAAAGAATTTAATCTCTCCAAACATAAACATCTCAAATTCCTTTCTCATGTCATTAGCAAAAGATTTGCAAATTAGATCTTGTCCACCAAGGATTATATCATCAACAAATATCTCAGCAATCAAAATGTTATCATCAGATCCTCCTTTCATGTACAAATTACTATTTTCACTAGTTCTTACAAAACCAATACTTATAAGATAAGCATGTAGTCTTTCATACCATGCCCTTAGTGCTTGCTTCAATCCATACAAGGCTTTGTGCAGTCTATATACCATGTCTTTCTGATTCTAATCAACAAACCCTTTCGATTGTTCTATGTAGACCTCCTCCTCAAGAATCCCATTCACAAAAGCTAATTTCACATCCATTTGATATACTTTAAATCTCTTATGTGTAGCATAAGCAAGTAATATGCAAACTCCTTCTAGTCTATCAACTGGTGCAAATGTTTCACCATAATCAATACCTTATTCTTGTGCATATCCCTTGCAAACAAGTCTTGCCTTATTCCTAGCGACCTCTCCATTTTCATTTAGCTTATTCCTGAAAATCCACTTAGTACCAATAAAATTTTTATTTGTCAGTCTAGGCACTAAAGTCCATGTTTTATTCTTCTCAATTTGTTCAATTTCCTCATTCATAGCATTGATCCATTCCTCATTTTCAAGTGCATCCCTAACATTCTTAGGTTCAAACTCACAAACTAAGCATGTGTTTTGTCTTAACTTACTTTGGGTCAGCATGCCAAGTTTCTTATCTCCAATGATTTGATTCTCTAGATGATGTCTTCTAACAAATCTTGCTAGCACTTGATCTCTTCTCTGCTCATCATTCGGTTTAGGTTCATTTTCCCACTCGATAGCTTCATCTTGATTCTCGATTTGCATGTGCTGATTCTCAGTAGCATTTTCCTAATGCTTGGTAGACTTAGCCTATGGCTTTGGTAGATAATCTGGATCTTCAACATAAGTAAACCTACCATAATCTTCCAGCTCCTTCGTGCTTTCTTCATCATTCTTTTCAGAAAACTCATCAACTCTAACATTAGCACTTGTTATCATATTATTAGTAACCTTATTCAAACATTTATAAGCTTTACTCTTATTAGAATATCCCAAGAATATTCCTTCATCACCTTTAGAGTCAAATTTACCATTCCTATCATCTTTTAGAATATAACACTTGCTACCAAAGATTCTGAAATAACTTACACTTGGTGTGTATCCTTGGAAACCATAACTCATAAGGTGTCTTGTTTGTGTCTTTCTTTAGTTGAACTCAGTTCAGGACATATACTATCATTCCAACTACCTCTCTCCAATACATATGTGCAACATTTGTCTCAATCATCAATATTCTAGAAAAATCAACAATGGATCGATTTCTTCTTTCTGCAATTCCATTCTGTTGTGGTGTTCTAGGTGCAGAAACCTACCTTTTTATACCATGTTCATTAAAAAAGTTATTTAATTCATTAGAAATAAACTCACCCCCTCTATCATACCTTAAGCATTACAATTCTTTTCCAGTTTCTTTTTTAACTTTAGCCTTATACCATTTAAACAGTTTGAATGCCTTAGATTTTTCTTTCAATAACACAACTGTCATCAATCTAGTATAGTCATCAACAAATAAAATAAAGTATCTATCACCATAGTAGCTTTGAGTTCTCATAGGACCACATAATTTAGTGTGAATGAACTCCAAAATTCCTTTAGATGAATAGTCCTTACTTTTAAAACTATATTTTGTCATCTTTCCTTTCTGACATTGATGGCACATAACATGATCAGGTTTGGTTAGACTTGACAATCCTCTAACTTTTCTCTTTCTACTAATCTTAATCATGTTATCAAAATTTACATGACATAACCTCTTATTCCATAACCATGCATCTTCATTTTTCACCAGTAAACAAGAAGTCTCAACATTGTCAAGATAAAATAAATTACCTTTTGATTGTCCACCTGTTTCGACAAGATTTCCATTTTCATCATAGATTTTCACCTTCTTGCTTTCAAATGCAACTCGGTGACCTAAGTTATTCATCTATGCTACACTCAACAAATTGTAATTAAGTCCTTTTACCTAGTATGTATTATCACATCTAATTTTATCATTCAATAAAATAGATCCTTTTCCTTTAACCATGCAAGGTGTGTCATTTCCCATTTTCACTAATCCTCCATTATAATGCTCAAGATGATCAAACTTATCTTCATCAAGAGTCATGTGATGTGTACAACCACTATCAATGATCCAAGTATCATTCTTACTAACTTTAGAAATAAGTATTTTTTCTACATACCTTTCCTCCTCTTCTGAATCATCTTTCATTGCAACAAACACCACCTCAATATCATCATCGGTGTCGAAGTCAGAGTCATCTTCTTCAACAAGGTAACATGCCTTTTTTCCCTTATCTTTGTGATCTTGGTTGTCTCTTTAGTAGTGTCGGTAGCCTCTATCATTTCTTCTTCCATACTTCCCATCACCAAATTGGTCTCTGTCTTTATCATCCTCTTTCCTATTAGGACATCTAGCAACAATATAGCCAACCTCTTTACAATTAAAACAAGCTAAAGGTAAATTTCCCTTATATCTACCTTTTCCTTTCTGCAGTCTCCAGGCCATAAGTGCTTCAATCTCATCAAGCTCATCATCAGTATTACTATCACTTTCAATCCTTATATTATGCTTACTACTAGATTTACCAATCTTAAGAGATGACATTAAAGAAGACTCAACACTCGATACAACACTATTGTCAAAATTATTTAGCTCAAAAGTTGTTAACTTTCCAATCAGACTATCAAGAGTAAGAGTGCTATTAGGTGCAGACCTCATTTCATGAATAGATAATATTTTGATTTCGTAAATAGGCAACAAGGTTCTCAATATCTTACTTACCACTGTATCTTTAGAAATAATACCACCAGCTCCTCAAATAGAATTAACTACTTCGATTTGGTTTGTGTACTCTGTAATATTCTCTCCTTCCTTCATCTTCATTTCATCAAATTTGCCTCTCTAATGAACTACAATTGATTCAATACCTAAATGACTTGAAGATCAGAGATTAGACATCACTGAGTACTGAAATGATATGTAAGATAATTAAATCAGTTATTTTGTTGTCATTGATGTCAAATAGTTTTGATAGTACTTATCATGATAGTTGCAAGTATCTAAACATCTGTAAAGAGGAGAGAAAAGATGAAGAACTGAGATATCTACATGGAGGAAGATGGATATGACAGATGAGGATAAAGAATACTTTGGGTAACTTATTGATGAGTCTATGACCTCATATGGTTGACTTGATTATGTTGTATTAATATGTTATGGAGTTGGAAGCAAAACTTAACAAAGTAGTGTGGCCAGTAAATGAAGCACTTTAGTATACACTAAGCCAGTGTAGTGTATACCGAGTGACAGTATTAACCGAGCTTGTGTTCGTCGATGCATTTCTTCATTAACCAAGTATGGATGAAAGCATTTAATACTTAAGTTTAGCCGACAAAAATTTGTTGGAAATTTGGCTGAGTTAATTGCATAGATGTTGTCATTATGGCAACATATGGTATACATGAAGATCACACAAGTCAGAGAGCAAGTATGACAAAGCACATTGCATATTTGTCTAAGTATGAGACAGTATTTTTACCAGTATACCCGGACACAATTTTTTTTTGCGATGCTGACTGGAGTGAGTTCAGTGCTTGCACACTTGAACATAGACTCTATGGTGACTAATGATGACCCATCTCAGAGCGTAAGTCAGTATGGCATGTACAGAAGAAGTTATGATAGTTTTATCGAAGACAGTGTGAAGCCGACATGACAGTATATGAAGACAGAATTGGTAAGAGTTAAGGGATTATTTTGTTTCTCAAAATAATGTCTTAACAATATAAAGAGACAACATCTTAGATGTTTTACTCTTGGTTAAATCTATTGGTATATATGTAAATGTATTTGTAATTGTAAAGTGTAACAGTTGTAGTTGAAAAAGCAGCAAGCAATTGTAATAGTATGATGCAAAGTATATGAAGCATATGTAATAGCGATAGTGAAAGATAAACAAAGAGATATTGATGCAAGTAGTATAAGGTTATGTACCTTGACCTATTTTGTAATCAGTGTCTATTGTACATTACTTTTTTGGGCAGTGGGCTCAGCTAGTAATCACATTTTGTACTACCAACTCCTAACAGGGTTGAGGCTTCTAACAAGGCCTATAGTCCCTTAATTAGGACTAATACACTATATGTTTGTAATAGACTTCTAAAAGGATCGAAATCCTTAACAAGATACTTTTGATTAGTGGATCTTTGTGGGTACCATCCCCACTGGGGTTTTCCCTTGGCCAGGGTTTCCTTGAGAACAAATCATGTGTTATGAGTTCTTTAGTTTTATTGTTATGCATGTTGTTTAGCTTCTTATGTTATGCATGTATAAAGATAATTTGTTATATTCATAATTGGGAAAAAGATAAAGTTTGTAGAATACTGATTCACCCCCCCCTCTCAGTATTTCCTATTATTAACAATTGGTATTAGAGCTTAGTTACTCGGAAAAGAATCATTCAAGGAAAGCCTAGCAGCTTGAGTAAGATCTTTATGGATATGGATCAACTATAGAAGAATCTTGAAGAAGCTCTTGAATAGATTGATATGCTTACTGATGAAAGAGACACTTTGAAAGGAAAATATGATGATGCAAAGAAACTCATTGAGAAATTGAAAAACAAATTAGAAGATATGAGATCTAAAAAGAAATCTGAAGTTCTTATTGAAGATTGTGATGACAATTTGGAAAAAGAAAATGAGATCCTTAAGCATGAATTGAAGATAGAAAATTTGAAGCTTAGTTTGAAAGATGGAAATGGAAAGAATGAAGCAAATCTGAAATCTGAGAATGAAAGTCTAAAAACTGAAAATGAAGGACTGAAATCTAAACTTGGAAATGTAACATCTGAACTTGAGAAAGTCAATTTGTAGTATGTTGAACTTGAGAAATACAACAAGATTGTGAAAGGTGAACTGACTCAATCCAAGCAACAACTTGAAAGACTATATTCAACTAGTGAGAAGATTAATAGACAAGCATCTTTTCAGAAACCATTCTATGATAAGACTGGTCTTGGATTTAACACTCTCAAGGCAAATGATGAAAGCAAGGAACCAGATCTGAAAGTATCTGAAAGCTTAGAAGAGAAGAAGTTTGATGAGATAAACAAATCTAAAGATACACCTAAAGAAGAAGAATCACTAAAGCAAGATGAATCATCCAAAGGTATGCAAAGATAATTCAAAGGTAGATGTTTTTCTTGTAATACTATTGGTTATATGAAGAAAGATTGCATAGGTAAGCAATTTAAACCTCTTAATGGTTATTGTTATAACTATCATGGATTTGGACATAGAGCTATTGAATGTAGGAAACCTAAATTTATTGAGAATAATAATAATAGTAGAATGTTTAGGAATACTAACAATGCAGATAAGAAACCTACTGAAGATATGAACAAAAGAAATGGAGTAATATGTTATAGATGCAACAAGGTTGGACACATTGCTAGAAATTGTAGATCACAAATTAATCCACCTAGACCAAGATATGGAAGCAATGGAATTGTTTGTCAAATATGCAACAAGATTGGACATATAGCAAGGTTTTGCAAAATGAACAATGGAGTTTTTCATCCTAACCCTAACCCTAGAAATCATGAAAGAAGAAATGAAGATGCAGGCAACAGATAGAAAGGTTGCTGTAGCAATACAGATGAAGTGAAGTTTGTTAAAAGCACAGATCAAGGAGACATATTCAACATTGAAGGCAATTAGAAAGGTGAAGTATCAAGTGGTATGAATGAATCCTTACCCGACCTATCTCAAAGCACTTAATTTATGAAAATGATAGTAGATTAGGAACTTAGATTAGTGTAGAAGTAGATTTATGATGAATTAAGTCTTGCGTAGTTAATGGAAGGTAGTTTATGATATTCTAATGCTATGGTTAAGAGCGCAAAGAAAAATATTATGTTTTGCAAGATCGCAAGAACTTTTAAGTTTTACAGGATAGCAGAAACAACTTTTTGGAAAGAAGCGGCAAAAGAATTGAATGCGATGTCAAAACTAAGTGAGATTGAAGTAATAAAAGGTTATGATCAGTGTTATTTGATCATCAAAGCAAACACAAGTGTTAAAGAGATCAAAGAGTAGTGATTGGAATCTTTTTGCAACAATTTGGTGAAGGATTTGAGCGCCGAATCTATGCAAGCCCTAAAATCATGAAATCAAGGTATTTTAGTTGACAGATCTGTGAATTGGTAAAAGGAATTTGAAGTAATCATGGATGTATCTTTAATTCACAATATCAGGGATAAAAATAGACCTAGAATGAAGAGGGAACCAGTTGAACCTTTGGAAGAAGACCCTAAGTTAGCTTTATCATTCATACCAGATGGAGTTTTGCATTTAGAAAATGTAAGAAGTTATTTGGGATGCAAGTTAGAAACCATCAGTGATAGTGATTTTATAAGTGAGTATGAGAAGATTTACAACCAGGACATGTCATTGAAACAATGATATGATCATTTGAAAGACAATGAGATTATTAAGTATGCATTTCTCTATGAGTTTGATAATGAAGAATGCACTAAGATAATCCTTAGCAGAATTCATAATGGGAAGTTTTGGCTAGAAGATAAAGTAATAGACATTACAGCTAATTTGATTCATGAAGTCATTGGATTGTCTAAATCTAGAGCTATTCCTTTAAATGAGAAGAAAATGAGAAAGATAGTCATTGATAACACTAATTCATCCTATAATGGTAGAGAAATTGTAATTAGTAAGATCCAACAACCTGATGTTAGATACCTATGCAAGATCCTAACAACCAAGTTTTTTGCAAATTCAAGAGAGGATGACATGGCAGCTAGAATGGTACACATAGCTTATTTGATGTGTGTTGAGTAAGTCCCAGTTGATATGTGTGAAATTCTGAGAATTCAACTGTTTGAGAACTTGGAGAAGATTAAGAAGACAAAGTATGCACAATTTAGATTTTCATCTTTTGAGGAGATTTCCTTACACCATAGGAAATGATTGGAATGATGGACATAATATAGTGGAAAGGATTAATGTAGTATACAAAAAGCATGTTATTGATAGTGTTAAAGAGAGTGCAGTACTTGTTATTAAGACATTTCAGAATATTATCAAGGATTCCACAGTCTCTTGTGGAGAAATACAAGAATGAAATATGTTTTATGGTTGACACTGACTTTACATACATTGAAGCAGTTGAACCTAGAATTGAGTTCATAGACCCTCTTGGCTATGAAATATCTAAAATTGAGATAGAAGAATATGTGAATAGGCTACTTAAATGCAAGGTTGACACCCATAGTAACAGATTTGGAACTTCTGAACAAAATTTCAACTCCGCAAAGGCTATACTTGAGGAGAAACAGTCTAAGAAAAGAGTTGAGAGCACTATTAAGAAAATATTGAAGGATACAGGATTGACAGAGAGAGAATTCTTAGTGGCAAAGTAGACATCAGTAGCAATCAAAGATATTGGACAAAAAGAGATTTTATCTATACCTCCCTTATCATCTAGTGCAGCACTAGTCAAGGTGAAAGTAGAGGAACCTGAGAAGGAACAAGTAGCAAGCAAACCTACTAGATCTACTTCCTCCACACCAAGCAAGAGAGTGAAAGAAATTGCTACTGGACCTGGTAAGAGGTAGAAAACTTTGGTGCCACCAGTACCTAGGAAAATTGCAGAAATTAAAGATGATGACACTTTTGTGAAGAAGAAAGCATGGAAACCTAGAGTTGAGAGAGTGAATGAAGAAATTATAAAAGATGGAGACTTCACTAAAATGAATAAATATTATGACCTTTATGACTATTCTGATAAATTGAATCTTGAAAATGTAGTGGTCAAGCATTTGATTCTGGCTAATAAGAGTTTTGACTCTATTCAGGGAAAGATACCTGATGACTTATTGAAGAAACTTGCTAACAGGAAGATGAGAGCATAAGAAGAAGACAAATCTATCAAAGAGAATATTGTGAAGAAACTATGTGATGTAATAGATGATGAACATCTTAAACAAATTTTGAAGCCCCTTAGCACCCATTTAAGGAAAAAAATGAGAACCATTCAGATTATGGCAGGACAATATGAACAAGTGAATGCAAAGACTGAACAAGCAATAATCAAAGTTATGGTAGAAATTGTTGGAGAGACATCAGTTGTAGTAGAGAAATCAGAAGAAGTAGAATAAGAGGATATTCCCTCTTCACTGGCTATTAACATTGAAGAAGAATCTATGAATGTTGAAGGTACAAGGATCACCTTGGATACTGATGATAATGTATTCAAGAATCTAGAGAACATTGTTGACAATTTGGCTCTTGATGAACCAGATAGAACTGTAGAAGCAGAGCAAACCCAATTTACTATTGAAGAACCCAAAGTATCAGAAGTACAAGCATCTATATCCTCTCAAGAATAAATTAGTCTTACTCTTGAGACTGGAAAGAAGAAGCAAACTAGATCTTTGTTTGAGGATTTGGGAAAAGAAGTGGATGATGATGATCAAATGGAATTGATCACATCTTTGAAAAAAATCATTGGGAAGAATAAGAAAGTTAAAAGTATAGAAGGATGTCTGAAGGATCTAATTGAAAAGCTACAAAGTATTGTGACCACACAGATTGTAGAAGAAAACCCTATGGATAAGGAAAAGAAAGTGATGAGCACTTTTAATGATGAGTTCACTAACCTAGCTGATATTGCAAAAGTGAAAGCATAGGTAGACTATGAGGCTAGAATGTTATTGAACATTAGTCAGTACATCAGCAATGATATCAATACTCTTGATATCTATATCAAAGATTTGAGGAAATATTTGGAGACAGGAAAATCTTTGTACATACAGTGTACAAAATTAGAAACTTTGACACCTGGGGAAGATTAGAAGATAAAATTGAGGGAAGCTGAGATTCTGAATGAAACAAACCTTCTATCTAACCCTAATGTGAAGGTCATTAATGTTGAAAAGAAAGTTAGGAAACTTTTTGATGAAATCAAAATTTTACAAGATGAGAAAGATAGGAAGTTGAGGAGATATACTCTTTTGAGAGAGCATGTTTCTATGAAGTTAAGTGTTATTGAAGAGTAGTTAGAAGATTGTCTTACAGCTAAGACATCTTTTCAGAAATTCAACTTTGGAAACCTCCAAGCTTGTCAATAGCATCTTATGGACTGAGCACACTACTCAATGTGGCTGATTCCATTAAGAAGTCATGGGAAAAGGAGATAGAAAACATGAAGATAGATTTTGCAGATTGTCTTGCAAGCCTACCAGCTTTGCAATAAATACATTGAGGTATAATTCTTTTTTTGATACAATTTTGTAGCCCTCCTTACCATTATTTTGTCATTGTTGTCAAAGGGGGAGAGATATTTAGTAGAAAATTGATGGTATATGATAAAAGTTGATACTCTTAGGGGGAGTATTTTATTATAGATAAGATTTTTGAGGAGTTATAAGGATAGTATATATATGTTATACTATGGCCACAATTTTGTCAATTTTGAGATTTTGGAGTTGCACACTTAGCCAATTTTCTCATATGTTGCCACTAATGACAAAGGGGGAGATTGTTGGAAATTTGGCTGAGTTGATTGCATAGATGTTGTCATTATGGAAACATATGATCCACATGAAGATCACACAAGTCAGAGAGCAAGTATGACAGAGCGCATTGCATATTTGTCTAAGTATGAGACAATATTTTTACCAGTGTACTCGGACACAATTTTTGTTTATGATGTTGACTGGAGTGAGTTCAGTGCTTGCACACTTGAACATAGACTCTATGGTGACTAATGATGACCCATCTCAGAGTGCAAGTTAGTAGGACATGTACAGAAGAAGTTATGATAGTTTTACCGAAGACAGTGTGAAGCCGACAGGACAGTATATGAAGGTAGAACTGGTAAAGAGTTAAGGGATTATTTTGTTTATCAAAATAATGTCTTAAAAATATAAAGGGATGACATATTAGATTTTTTACTCTTGGTTAAAGCTATTGGTATATATTTAAATGTATTTGTAATTGTAAAGTGTAACAGTTGTAGTTGAAAAAGTAGCAAGCAATTGTAATAGTATGATGCGAAGTATATGAAGCATATGTAATAGTGATAGTGAAAGATCAGTGAAGAGATATTGATGCAAGCAATATAAGGTTATGTACCTTGAACTATTTTTTAATTAGTGTATATTGTACATTACTTGTTTGGGCAGTGGGCTTAGCTGGTAATCACATTTTGTACTACCAACTCCTAATAGGGTTGAGGCTTCTAACAAGGCCTATAGTCCCTTAATCAGGGCTGATACACTATATGTTTGTAATAGAATCCTAATAGGATCAACATCCTTAACAAGATACTTTTGATTAGTGGATCTTTGTGGGTACCATCCCCACTGGGGTTTTCCCTTGGCCAGGGTTTCCTCGAGAACAAATCATGTGTTATGAGTTCTTTAGTTTTATTGCTATGCATGTTGTTTAGCTTCTTAAGTTATGCATGTATAAAGATAATCTGTTATATCCATAATTGGGCAAAAGATAAAGTTTTTAGAATACTAATTCACCCCCCCCTCTCAGTATTCCCTATTTCTAACAAAATTGATGAGCTATAAAGTGTTATGATTTTGAGATTGAGGATAAAGTTTGTTACAAGATCCACGACTGACAAAATTTGGAGAAGATCTCAGGGATGGAATTGAAATGTGTTTTTGACACAACCGCCTAAGAAAGTTTAAGAGACAAAATCAATGAATGAGATTAAGTGGCAAAATCTGATGGTTGATATGAAAATGGTTTATTTGTCTATATAAGACATATGAGTTTCTTTATTTAAACATGCTGGACGATAGAAGACTATAGAGATTTCACATGAATATAGTTTCATGCATGCCTGATCAGACTGGTTGAAGAAGAACCGAATTGTAGAACAACACTGAGCATTAGAGAGCTATTACCAAGGGACAATAAGTTAATGAATGTTGAGGAAGTGAATTGATATATTGATCAGAGGATTGGTATGGTCTTAGAATAGATCCGAACATTAAAAATTTGAGTTTTATTGTAATCAGATCAATTATTGTTTTAGTTTAACTATTGATGAAGAAAAATATCTTAATCGAGTGGACTTAACCGTCTTATGATATACCCCATGTCATTCAATGAATGTACATTTTTATCCTATCGACCCCATAGTGAATGTTGGTTGAACGATAACTGTTAGTCTTAAATCCTCTAACAAGGTCACACCTAACAGTGTGTTTGTAACCTTTAACAGGGGTGGTTCTTCATCGAGCTCACTTCAGAAGAGTGAAAAGTATTTTGGGTTACCATTCCTAGGTGGTTTTTCCCTTAACAGAATTTCCACGTTAAATCTTTGTGTTATGTGTTTTTGTGATGATTTCTTTATTGTCATACTTTACATATTGCATATTTGATTTAGTCAATAATCACTATGAGTAATTAACTGGTAATCGGTAAAGACACATATAGTTTAGTATTTTATGTTACTGAGTTGTAGAAATTTGTTGAATTTATTAAAGAGATACATTTTGTAATTAGGACTATTGGATAACTGATCTAACTGATTCACCCCCCCTCTCAGTTATTCTAACAATTGGTATCAGAGCATAGGTTGCTTGGAACAGAGTTTTAAGGACTTCAACAGAAAGATCACAAAATGTATAAGAAGGAGGTGCCAAAGTTGAATAAGGACAATTTTACCATATGGAAAAGTTGAATGAAAATTCACATATCTAGAATCAGAGATTTTGCCTTACATCTACTTGATAATGGCTACTTACAACCACCAACTGGACCTTTGACTCTTGATCAATTGAAGGATTGACATGAACATAACATGACTATGATAGAGATTGTTGTTGCTCTATCAGATAAATAATTTGAGGATGTCAAAGATTGTATTACTTCAAAGGAAATGTGGGAAAAAATAGCTCAAGTCTATGGTGGTGATGTTAATGTTAAGAGAGCCCAAGCTGAAAGCCTAAGAGGCAGGTTTGATGATATGAAAATGAAAGGAGAAAATATAGTACAGTATACAAACCAAATAAAGGAGGTAGTCAATACTATCAGAGGATCTGGTGGTGTCATTGATGAAGATACAGTGGTAAGAAAAATTCTAAGGACCTTGTTGCCTACTTATGCAATCAGAATATCAGCTATACATGAAATGAGGTTTGCACCTGGCAACACTCTTACTCTTGATAGTCTGATTGGTAAGCTAACAACTTTTGAGTTGAACAATTTTGATAATAGTATTGTACCATCTGTTGAGCTTCTTTCATTTCTTCTCTGAACATTAGTAAGTCTAGCAGTAGAAATAATAGGGATGATAATGATAGTAACATTGATGATGAGCTTGATGAACTTGAAGCTCTTATGGACTGGAGGTTACCTAAAGGTAAATGTAGATATAGGGGAAAATTGCCTTTAGCATGTTTTAACTGCAAAGAAGTTGGTCATATTGCTGCTAGATGCCCAAATAAGAAAGAAGATGATAGAAACAAAGATCAATCTGGTGAAGGAAGCTATGGGAGGAGAAACAACAGAAGTTACCGACACTACAACAAAGATAGCCGAGACAACAATGATAAGGGCAAAAAGGTATGTTACATTGCTGAAGAGAATGATACTGATACTGACACAGATGATCATGTTGAATTAGTATTTTTTGTGATGAAGGATGATTATGAGGAAGAAGAAAGGTATGTAGAGACAACACTCATTTATAAAGTTAATAAAAATGATACATGGATCATTGATAGTGGCTATACACATCACATGACTGGTGATGAAGAAAACTTTGATCATCTTGAGCAATATAATGGAGGTTCTATAAAAATGGGTAATGATACACCATGTATGGTTAGAGGAAAATGATCTTTACTAATAAATGATAAAATCAAATGTGATAATGCTTATTGGGTAGAAGGGCTAAATTAAAATTTTCTAAGTGTGGCACAACTTAACAACTCAAGTCATCGAGTAGCTTTTGAGAGCAAGAAGGTAGAGATATTTGATGATGGAGGAAAATTTGTTGGAATAGGAGCACAATCCAAAGGTAACTTGTTTTATCTTGACAATGCTGAGTCTTCCTATTTAACGATGAAAAATGAGGATGCATGGTTATGGCATAAAAGGTTATGTCATGTAAACTTTGATAACATGATTAAGATCAATAGAAAGAAAAAGGTTAGAGGTCTGTTGGTGCTAAAAAATGATGGACTATTTTTGGCCAACTAATAGGTACAAATTGATACCTCTACAATTTTGGCTTAATCAAGCCAAGGCTAGTAGGCCTAATTTCACTTTGAACTATTTAATTCTCTATGTCGCACAATTGTGTACATAAACAAACAAAGTTCCTGCAAAGGTGGTGAATGATCCTTTGAGGAAAGAAACTAATCTCTTGAAAATATCTATTCTATAATACTTGACTAAATGGATTATACTAAAGAATTAAAACTTGTTGGTGTCCAAAATGATGCTTATGCTCTAACAGGCTGCTAGTACACCCTCAGATAGATTTTAGGGGTGGATAGCTCCAAAATTTAATGAGGTCTTAGGATAACTGGACCAACTCTAGGGACAAGACTACCCTCTTCTGCTTCTGGCTCTACAAAACCAAGGTGGGTGCACCTAACCTAGTATAAACTATACTTCACACACCAAAGACTAGGTTTGAATAATAGATAAATGGATAGCAAGAAAGTACTAAGTGTTAACCACACACTCATTGACTCTCCATTGCTATGGGTAGGAACTAGATACAACCAAATGCTGAAAACTTAAGGAATGGTTCTTAATTTATGTTTTTGAATCATAACAACAACAATCAAGATATGTCAACAAAGAAATACTTATCTAGGCTAGTGCCTCATCCACTGGGCAAGGTTTCTTAGACATACTACACACACACACACACTAGAATATATCTGAGATTCAAAGCCATAAACACATTTACAATCTCCTCTACTACTTACAGAATATCCCTACATAGACAAGAGATAAATCTAGGTCCCATCTGAAGCATCATTTAATCTAATCCTGGATTAGAACTCAAGAATGAAGACCTATACATAAATTATTATGCAGTGAACTGGAAAGTTCAAAATTCATCTAAGTTGACACAATGGAGAGATGAGAATCAAGTGCCTGCATTAAGTGTGAAGAATTCTCAAGTGCATACAATCCATCCCAAGGAACCCTGCTTGCAAACTGCAGCTCAGACCTACAACTTTCTTTCTGTTGTCAAAAAATCAAGACAAGTCATTACAATTCAGATTGAGAAAAGGACTCACAACCCAAAAGTTTGAATACCTAACTCCCAGTGCCCTCAAAAATGATCACCCAAAATCCCTTTATACCAGGGTTACAAAGCAAGCATAACGATCATTCCAACTCAAATTTCAAATCCACCTAACCCCACCCAGGAATTAACACAGACATGATAGGGGTCAAGCCACAACATGCAAGCTCAAACAGTCTAATGCATTTAATCAACATCAGATCTTCAATCATGAGAAACTTCTAAAAAGGCACCGAAGATCAATCAAAAATTTGCAAAAATCAAACTGGAAGTGACCCTGCAACTGCTTTTGGTACATTTCATTTATTCCCCTATGGCAAGACACTCCTCTTCTACAATCATCTCATACCCTGGAGCACACTGGAGCGGTGGAGAAAATAAATTCTACCAACTCTGGCCCTTTTTGTCATCAATTTCGGTCCTTTTCGGTCAGTGGAAATGTTCACAGAGATTCAAAAATGAAGGCAAACGGTCACAATGCACTTGCGAGCTTCATGTTTTTAACCATTCGAACACCTCAGGCTAACTCCACAACAGTGATGCCAAATAGTTGTCGCATGATTGCATAGCCCGAAAATCAGCTATGCGAACATGCGACACGCCACTTCCCATTGCCTTCTTCACAATCACCGACGCTGTCGCTTGCCACAAAAGGGCTTGTCGCATGTTCACAAGCTAAAAAATTGGCTCACGCAAACATGTGACAAGCTGCTAACATGCACCCTGCCGATTGTTATGTCACCGCCGAGATACCCTAGCTTGGACCTATGTTCAAACCTTATTATCCCGATAGCACGGACCAATCGGAGATCACCACGACCTCACCTACCAACAGGACCACCAAAAAAATACAGACGGGCCCTAGCACATGTGGCACCCTATCACATGATCGCATAGCCCAAAAATGGGCTATGTGAACATGCAACAACCTGCCAACCTCAGCCACCAGCAAAACTACCGTCGCCCACCGACCAATAAGGAACCACCACACGACATGAAGTCAACACTAAGGGGTTTGTCGCATGATCACAAGCTGTGGAAATGGCCCTTGTGATCATGCGACAAAGCCATTAGACTACCACATCACTGCTCGCTGGCCAATAGAACACTGCCACTTAGCATCTAGAAGATGCCCCATCACCTACTACCAGGCCCCAGGGACATGTGGCAAGTAGTTGCATGATCGCATAGCCAAAAATTGGGCTATGCGATCATGCGACAGCCAACCCCAGGCTACCACATCACCACCTCAGACCACCAAACAGCAACCACCATCGGGCTCCTTGTGGAAGGAAGGAACTGGTCACATGGTTGCATGTCAGAAAACTCTGACATGCGATCATGCGACAACCAATAGGAACATGAACCTTCACCTCCCCTTTGACATCGGGCCCACCGCACAAAACGTGCACCTCCGCAATAAAAGCCAACAGGTCCCACCATCCATCGCACTTGTGCACTAAGGCAAAGTAGACCGCCAGGCAGTTGAATAGGACTAGGACCCACACGGCTACGTGGCAAGCGATCGCATGATCGCATGTCAAAAAAGTCTGACATGCGGCCATGCGGCAACCAATCAGGAAAAGTCTGGACCCACCATCCAGTCAGACTTGTGCAGTTAAGATCGAGGTCGAAAACACAGAAAGTTTTTGACACCAAAAGACAAGTGCACAAAGCTGGAAAGCAAAGGTCAAAAACAACAAGGGTTTTCGAAAAAAGATAAAAAACACACAGGATTAACGACAGACCAAAAGGTAGTAGGGAAGCCAAAAACATCACGGGTTTTCAAAAACACTATGGGTTTTCGACACCGTGGCAAATTTTAAAGTTTATTTCCTGCAGACTTGAATAATTTCCTAGGCTTTACGAATTAGCTTATGCGATCTGGACTGGAGCAAGGACACAACATAAAGAGCACAAGGCAAGAGCGCACACCATGAAACACTAAGGATTTTCTTTGCAAGTTAAAACTGAGATTGCAGGCACGACAGGACAACAAAACAAAGACTACAGAGAATAGACCATTTTCACAAGATTTTGCAATGACTGGAAAATAGACTAATAGTGGCTCTGGTTGGGGATGCATGTCTCTTGTAGGCATGGAAAGAATTCAGATTCATTGGGAGAGCAGACCACCAACTGGACAAAAATAGGGAACTCAAAAACTGGCAACCGAACCGGGAAAAGAAACACACAATAGGAAAGGGAAACTATACAAAGATTTACAATATTTACAAAAGGCTCAAGGCCCCAAAACTTTTGATCAGCCTTTACCTCTATCAAACAAGAAATTTTCATCTCCACAAATCAGAGACAAAGTGAAAATTTTGCTTCCATGCGACTGATCAAACTTATATCCATCCTTCCATAATTTGAAACAAAATTTTTTAGTACATACTTCCTGAGGGCTGGAAAAGTAATCATACCCATTCTAAAAATGCCATGGCACATGCATGTTATAGTCAAAAAGGAAAATGCTGAAGGAGCCACAAGATGAACCATCCTCAATCCTGTCAACAAACCCATGAATTCTACTGTCCACACGGAAAGAAAAACACTCCAGCTCTATCAAACTGTCAGTGCAATTGCTATTGGATCCATTCATACAAGAAATTTACACCTCCAAGGAGAAGATACACCGACCTTCATGCAAACACTGAGGGAACTCATCACATGGGACATGATCACCGAACATAGGAGCAACCTGCATTTTGTCAACAACTGGCAAAACCAAAAATTGTTAATAGGTGGGAAGAGAAACATCAACCTGTCCATGAGATGGTGAAGCTTGAGTAGCTGAAAGGCCATCCTTCCATGGCTTAGCAAAAGATTCAAAATCAGAAGAGGATTCAAAATCCACACAACTCTTCCAATCAGTACTCAAAATAATATTAGGGACCATCGAGTCACTTGAAACTGAGAAAACACTGGCAACCTCATCATCTAACACATCATATATAACAGGGTTGCTACCTGGTGGTGCTGGGGTAAGAAGGGGAGAAGAGGCACACATGTCAAAGTTAGATCCCATTGACTCATGCTCCCGGTCAAAATCAATGTGTGCTAGATGTAAGAACTCAGAGCCATCTCCCCCTGAATATCTGAGATACTCACAAGACAAGAGGTCTAAAATTTGTTCACTGTGAAGTGAACAGCTATCCTCAAGAACATTATCTTCTACCATACAATCATCAGCAATACCTTCATCTATCCAATCCTCCTCTTCATCTGACTGATTGCATAAACTTTCTATCCCATACTGAGAAAAGGCATCACTTTCATGACTGCAAGAAAGAGTGTCAACACCTAACACATCTCCTTCATAAATTTTATCATTCTCAATATCAACACTACTAGACACAACCCCAAATGTATCTTCAAGACCAAGATCAGCATCATTAAGTATCCACTCCCTAAGATGCTCATAACACTCTTTATACAAGGAGGCTGGCCAATGGATTGATTCAGAAAAATAGAGCTCCAAAAACAAGCCAATGAACACAGACTCTGGAAACTCCACACCCTCTGGAAGCTGATCATATGCTTCACAAAACCTCTCATAGAACAAAGGTATTGACAACTCCCTTCTACACCCCACCTTCAGTCTTATCAATTTTATGCAATCCCTAAGGATGCCCTGATCTAATAATGTAAGCTCCTCCTCAAGCTTACCCATTACAACTTAGTGCACTACTTCCATAAAATTTTGCAAAGCTGCAATAGAGAACTTGAAGTATGCTAACCTATAATCACACCTTACTCCTTTTCTATTCTGCTTGACCACTTAATAAGGAAACATTTCAAATCCTTGAGAAATACCTAGGAATCTTGCAGCAGAAGACCCTATTGACTGGAAGGCAGGGCAGATCTTGAGCTCACTTTGAAGCTGCATCAGATTTTGATAGTGTAGAGCTGCCACCTCCTTGAGAGGAAAATAATTTATTACTTCTTCTTCCAACCAACAAAAAACTCACCAAGATTTACAAACTATCTATCAGGAAAATGCATTGATCAAACAGAGACAAATCAGAGCTGCCACTCACAACTAGGTGAGAAAATTTTGCAAATGCTTTGTTTTTATATCTGACTCTTTTTCTAGACTCTCCCCAGTAGAGTCACCATCTTGTTGGTGTCCAAAATGATGCTTATGCTCTAATAGGCTGCAAGTATACCCTCAGATAGATTTTAGGGGTGGTTAGCTCCAAAATGTAATGAGGTCTTAGGATAACTAGACCAACTCTAGGGACAAGACTACCCTCTTCTACTTTTGGCTCTGCAAAACCAAGGTAGGTGCACCTAACCTAGTATAAACTATACTTCACACACCAAAGACTGGGTTTGAATAATAGATAAATGGATAGCAAGAAAGTACTAAGTGTTAACCACACACTCATTGACTCTCCATTGCTATGGGTAGGAACCACATACAACCAAATGCTAAAAATTTAAGGAATGGTTCTTAATTTATGTTTTTGAATCATAACAACAAAAATCAAGATATGTCAATAAAGAAATACTTATCTAGGCCAGTGCCTCATCCATTGGGCAAGGTTTCTTAGACAGACTACACACACACACTAGAATATATCTGAGATTCAAAGCCATAAACACATTTACAATCTCCTCTACTACTTACAGAATATCCCTACATAGACAAGAGATAAATCTAGGTCCCATCTGAAGCATCATTTAATCTAATCCTGGATTAGAACTCAAGAATGAAGACCTATACATAAATTGTTATGCAGTGAACTAGAAAGTTCAAAATTCATCTACGTTGACACAAGGGAGAGATGAGAATCAAGTGCCTGCATTAAGTGTGAAGAATCCTCAAGTGCATACAATCCATCCCAAGGAACCCTACTTGCAGACTTTAGCTTAGACTTACAACTTTCTTTCTGTTGTCAAAAAATCAAGATAAGTCATTACAATTCAGACTGAGAAAAGGACTCACAACCCAAAAGTTTGAATACCTAACTCCCAATGCCCTCAAAAATGATCACCCAAAATCCCTTTATACTAGGGTTACAAAGAAAGCATAATGATCATTCCAACTCAAATTTCAAATCCACCTAACCCCACCGAGGAATTAACACAGACATGATAGGGGTCAAGCCACAGCATGCAAGCTCAAACAGTCTAATGCATTTAATCAACATCAGATCTTCAATCATGAGAAACTTCTAAAAAGGCATCGAAGATCAATCAAAATTCTGCAAAAATCAAACTGAAAGTGACCCTGCAACTACTTTTGGTACATTTCATTTATTCCCCTATGGCAAGACACTCCTCTTCTACAATCATCTCATACCCTGGAGCACACTGTAGCGGTGGAGAAAATTAGTTCTACCAACTTTGGCCCTTTCTGTCATCAATTTTGATCCTTTTCAGTCACTAGAAACATTCACAGAGATTCAAAAATGAAGGCAAATGGTCACAATGCACTCGTGGGCTTCATGTTTTTAACCATTCGAACACCTCGGGCTAACTCCGCAACGAGGATGCCAAACAGTTGTCGCATGATCGCATAGCCCAAAAATGGGCTATGCGAACATGCGACATGCCACTTCCCATTGCCTTCTTCACAACCGTCGATGCTACCACTTGCCACAAAAGGGCTTGTCGCATGTTCTCAAGCTAGAAAATTGGCTCACATGAACATGCGACAAGCCACTAACATGAACCCTACCGATTGTTATGTCACCGCCGAGATACCCTAGCCTGGGCCCGCATTCAAACCTTATCATCCCGCCAGGATGGACCAACCGGAGATCGCCATGACCTCACCTACCAATGGGACCACCAAAAAAATACAGACGGGCCCCAGCACACGTGGCACCCTATCGCATGATCGCATAGCTTAGAAATTTGCTATGCAAAGATGCGACAACTCACCAACCTCAGCCACCAGCAAAACCACCGCCGCCCACCGACCAATCAGGAACCGCCACACCGCATGAAGTCAACACTAAGGGGTTTGTTGCATGATCGCAAGCCATGGAAATGGCCCTTGTGATCATGTGAAAAGGACATTAGACCACCACATCACCACCCGCTGGCCAATGGAACACTGCCACTTAGCATCCGAAAGATGCCCCATCACCTGCTACCGAGCCCTAGGGACACGTGGCAAGTAGTTGCATGATCACATAGCCAAAAATTGGGCTATGTGATCATGCGATAGCCAACCCCAGGCTGCCACATCACCACCTCAGACCACCAAACAACAACCACCATCAGGCCCCATGTGCAAGGAAGGAACTGGTCGCATGGTCGCATGTCAGAAAACTCTGACATGTGATCATGTGACAACCAATAGAAACATGCACCTTCGCCTCCCCTTTGACATCGGGCCCACCACACAAAATGTGCACCTCCGCAACAAAAGCCAATAGGTCCCACCATCCATCGCACTTGCGCACTAAGGCAAAGTAGACGGCTAGGCAGTTGAACAAGACTGGGACCCACACGGCTACGTGGCAAGCGGTCACATGATCGCATGTCAAAAAATTTTGACATGTGGCCATGTGACAACCAATCAAGAAGAGTCTGGACCCACCATCCAGTCGGACTTGCATAGTTAACCATGAGGTTAAAAACACATAAAGTTTTTGGCACCAAAAGACAAGTGCACAAAGTTGGAAAGCAAAGGTAAAAAACAACGAGGGTTTTCGGCAAAAGATAAAAAACAAATAGGATTAATGACAGACTGAAAGGTAGTAGGGAAGCCGAAAACATCATGGGTTTTTGAAAACATTGTGGGTTTTTGACACTGTGGTAGATTTTAAAGTTTTTTTCCCACGGACTTGAATAATTTCTTGGGCTTTGTGAATTAGCTTATGCAATCTGGACTGGAGCAAGGTGACAACATAAAGAGCACAAGGCAGGAGCGCACACCATGAAACACTAAGGATTTTCTTTGCAAGTTAAAACTAAGATTGTAGGCACGGCAGGACAACAAAACAAAGACTGCAGAGAATAGGCCATTTTCACAAGATTTTGCAATGACTGGAAAATGGACTAACAAAAATAATGCTTTTGAAATAATGATTTAATGATCTATAAACTACAAAGTATGAACCAAATGAAAATTTACAAATAATGATTAGCTTGGTGCCTTCTAAATACTTGGGCCATAGAGTCAAAAAACTTTCAATCCTACGTACGATTAGAGACAGTTTTAAAAACTTGCTTTAATAAGACAAGACCATCATTTCAGAGGCTTCCACTTGATTCACAATTTAAATCAATTTACACAACTTATCCTATCGAGTTTAACTCAAATTAAGAGACCGATAAGAACAATGGTAGGTTCACATACCATACAATTGATATTTGAGTTGTATATATTAATTTTGAATTATGATACTCAGGGAATTCAACACAGTGAAACACTCTATTTAATAGAATATCTAAAAGACTAATTGAAAACATATAACTTATAACCACAAATAAAAAGAAGAGCACTTATCTTTATTGATGTTGAAAAATTGGTACATAAGAGTTGATAGTTGCAGTTGTTTATGAAATTCTATTCTATAAAAATATATCTTGTATTATGTTTTCTCTACATTTTACATTATGTATATATATATGTGTTTGAGTGGCTTTCACACCTCTTTAGGGTGAAAAGACACAACCCTTATTACAAATCATTTTGAAAAAATAATAAACTAACTAAGAAATAACTACCTAACTTTCGGATTTGGGTCTGGTCAAAAACCCAAAACACCTTGTGGAAAGCTAAAATTTTTATTGGAAATAAGAAATTTGATTTTCCAAACTGGGTCCTTTTTAGATTTTTAAAATTCGACCATCTTTATCCTTTGTCGGCATCATCTTTGCAGTAGGTTGAAATTCTAGCATTTTTTGAAGGCTTTGATCATAGAATTTTGATTGTTCTTGTCACAGAGCTTCCTTCCGTAATCTCTCAACTTTTTAATTGAAAATTAATATAATTTTGTATCCCATTTCATGTAATCCATCATTAATTATTTGGCATGGAAATTAAGAGGCCATTTTTTAGGGTTTTATCACTATATATGACTCCAAATTTTGCCCAAAATTTAGAGCTCCAACAGGCTCTTTCTGAGGATGTTTTCTCCATGTGAGCATAGCGAGATTCTAGCTATCTCTGGAGAAGTAGACCAAGTATCCATACTTAATCTGATGCAAAGTAAAATTGGGTGGCCCCAGGCCCCCCCAAAATTGAATATTGATCTTTTCCTTTATCGAACACTTGATTTTGATCATGCAATAACTCCCTCCTTGCTGCATTGGGTGCCTCTTCCTTATGGACAATTCACATTGTTTCATCGATGTGGTCCTTGGTATTTGGCCTTTGTTTCATCTTTGAGAAATCATTAAGTGCATCATGATTTTTTCTGAATGGAGGATCTCTATGCATTAGACCAGTTATATCAAAATGAAATTTCTTTACTTGGACAACTTCTTGCTCATAATTTTATTTGTCTTTATAATCCATATGTTGTTTCTCATCATAAAATAGTTTTAAAGGTAACTCATATTTAGGAGATATTACTATACTTTTATCAAGAATCAGATTAGATAGGATATTTGGAAAACTTTTAGTACTATTCCTCAACACATTCTCCTCATTATGCCTAGCTAATACCATCTTATCTTCACATGTTTGATACAAATTCTGTTCATAGGATGAACTGAAAGATGTCTCACCTATTGAATACACTTCTCCACACATATTTTGAGTTTCATCATCCTCAAAATTATCATTAGACCTGTTATCTTCATCCTGATGTCAATGGATTTTCTTGCATAGAAGATTATCTTCAAATAATGGATTCAAGAACATAGAGAACTCAGACATATATTCATCTTCTTCCTCGTCAAACAATGGATTCAAGAACATAGAGAATTTAGACACATTTTCTTCTTCTTCCTCTCTACTAAATTCATCCTTTTTAGAATCATATACTTCATCAACAAGATAGGTGTCTCTCTCATCAGGTTTATCTTATGGTGTTTCATCAAATTTTTTATCCTTGTGAATTGGAAAAATTTTTGAGTTATTTTTATGTATATGTCTTTGATATTCCTTATCCAACAAATCTAAAATTTGTTCTATACTGAGAAAATCTTCTTCCTCATTCATTTTATTTATATTATCTACTTCTATTTCATAGGTCCTATTGTCACAAGAGTCAGCCACACATAAATCAATAACTAGATTTATTATGTTCTTTTCTCTGATGTTATCCTTTATTGTATAATTATGTAATACATGTTTGATTATTTGAGATACAAGTCCATGGTTGGATTTATTATTTTCTTCATCTGGATCTGGAACTTCATTAGAGCTTTGTACTCCTGTAGATTTCACACTGCATCTATCACCTTCTTGTCTTTCAATATTTAAAAATTCATCCAAGGGAGACATACAAGGCTCTGCTTCCCAGATTAATTGTTGATTCTCTTCCTGTTCATAACACATGTTATTTCCTTCTCTTGCATAATGGAATTCATATAGAAACCATTTCTCAAATTCTTTCCAAGATGGAATACTTTGTGTAGGTAATGATTCATATGCCTCTCTTGCATTATCTTCTAATGTCCTGACAAATAGTTTCATTGCCTGATCTTCTACACAAATCTCATAGTTTTCTATGAATGCATAAAATGCATCCATATGTTCAATTGTTGATTCATCCCATTCTCCATGGAACTTTGGTACAAGTTGTGAAAACTTAGGGAGCAACTTAGAAGGAATACAATGGAATCTCTTGAGATCCAATGACCTAATACCATCTAGAATAAATGGTTTTATCTAAAATGGTTGTTTATTTTGATACATTCTGAATATTTGAATTGGTAGTAACTTGTTTCTTTATACATTATGTTCTTGACAATAGAGTCACCACCTCTTTCAAATAGGAAAAATTTACTTATCTCTTTCCAGGTCTTCTTCCTCAATAGAGTCACTAATTGAAATTATTTATTGAATATAGTCGCCACCTCATTTGAGGAATGTCTTACTTCTAGGTTCTTTCTTGTAGTAGAGTGTTCTTCCAAACAAACTAATATAACTACTTTATGATTCTGATCTATGAAATTTGAAATTCTAGGTAACTTCACAATATATATTGTGAGCAACTCTCCCTAGTAGAGTCGCCAATTTATTGGTGCTAAAAAATGATGGACTATTTTTGGCCAACTAACAGGTGCAAATTGATACCTCTACAATTTTGGCTTAATCAAGCTAAGGCTGGTAGGCCTAATTTCACTTTGAACTATTTAATTGTCTATGTCGCACAACTGTATACATAAAAAAACAAAGTTCCTCCAAAGGTGGTGAATGATCCTTTGAGGAAAGAAACTAATCTCCTAAAAATATCTATTCTATAATACTTGATAAAATGGATTATACTAAATAATTAAAAGTAATGCTTTTGAAATAATGATTTAATGATCTATAAACTACAAAGTATGAACCAAATGACAATTTCCAAATAATGATTAGATCAGTGCCTTTTAAATACTTGGGCTATAAAGTCAAAAAACTTTCAATCCTATGTACGATTAGAGACGGTTTTAAAAACTTACTTTAATAAGACAAGACCATCATTTCAGAGGCTTCCACTTGATTCACAATTTAAATCAATTTACACAACTAATCCTATCAATTTTAACTCAAATTAAGAGACCGATAAGAACAATGGTAGGTTCACAGACCATACAATTGATATTCGAGTTGAATATATTAATTTTGAATTATGATACTCAAGGAATTCAACACAGTGAAATACTCTATTTAATAGAATATTCAAAAGACTAATTGAAAACATATAACTTATAACCACAAATAAAAAAAAGAGCACTTATCTTTATTGATTTTCAAAAACTGGTACATAAGAGTTCATAGTTGTAGTTGTTTATGAAATTTTATTCTATAAAAATATATCTTGTATTATGTTGTCTCTACATTTTACATTATGTATATATATGTGTTTGAGTGGCTTTCACACCTCTTTAGGGTGAAAAGACACAACCCTTGTTACAGATCATTTAAAAAAAAATAAACTAACTAAAAAATAACTACCTAACTTTCAAATTTGGGTCTGGTCGAAAAACTAACACACCTCATGGAAAGCTAAGATTTTTACTCAAAACAAAAAATTTGATTTCCCAAGCTGGGTCCTTTTTAGATTTTTAAAATTTGACCATCTTGATCCTTTGTTAGCATCATCTTTGCAACAGGTCGAAATTCTAGCATTTTCTAAAGGCTTTGATCATAGAATTTTGATTGTTCTTGTCACAGAGCTTCCTTCCATAATCTCTCAACTTTTTAATTGAAAATTAATATAATTTTTTATCCCATTTCATGTACTCCATCATTAATTATTTAGCATGGAAATTAAGAGGCCATTTTTTAGGGTTTTATCAATATATAGGACTCCAAATTTTGCCCAAAATTTAGAGCTCCAACAAGGTCTGCCTAGCCTAGCAAAGCCTGATCATGTTATGTCTCATGAATGTCAAAAAGGAAAAATGACAAAATCTAGTTTTAAGAGTAAAGACTATTCAACAAAGAGAATCTTGGAGTTAGTTCACATTGACGTATGTGGTCCCATGAGAACTCAGAGCTACTATGGACATAGATATTTGATTCTATTTGTTGATGATTACACTAGATTGATGACTGCAATATTTTTAAAAGAGAAATATGAGGTATTTAAGATGTTTAAATGGTACAAAGAAAAAGTAGAGAAAGAAACCAAGAAAGAACTGAAATTCTTGAGATCTGATAGAGGTGGTGAGTTTATTTCTGATGAATTCACTAACTATTGTAATGAGCATGGTATAAAAAGATAGGTTTCTGATTTGAGAACACCTCAACAGAATGGGATTGTTGAAAGGAAGAATAGATGAAAGCATTTAATACTTAAATTTAGTCAATAGAAATTGATGAGCTATAAAGTATCATGATTTCGAGATTGAGGATAAAGTTTGTTACAAGATCCACAATTGACAAAATTTGGGGAAGATCTAAGGGATGGAATTGAAAGATGTTTTTGACACAACCACCTAAGAAATTTTAAGAGGCAAAATCAATGAAGGAGATTAAGCTGCAAAATCTGATGGTTGATATGAAAATGGTGTATCTGTCTATATAAGAGATATGAGTTTCTTTATTGAAACATGCTGGAAGATAGAAGACTACAGAGATTTCACATGAATATAGTTTCATGCATGCCTAATTAGACTGGTTGAAGAAGAACCGAACTGAAGAACATCATCGAGCATCAAAGAGCTATTACCAAGGGATATTAAGTTAATGAATGTTGAGGAAGTGAATTGATATATTGATCAGAGGATTTTTATGGGCTTAGAATATATTTGAATATATACAATTTGAGTTGTATTCTAATTAGATCAATTACTATTTTAGTTTAACCATTGATATAGAAAAATCTCTTAACCAAGTGGACTTAACCATCTTATGATATACCCCATGTCATTCAATGAATGTACATTATTATCCTATCGACCCCATAATGAATGCTGGTTGAACGATAACTGTTAGTCTTAAATCCTCTAACAAGGTCACACCTAACAGTATGTTTGTAACCTTTAATAGGGTTGGCTCTTCACCGAGCTCACTTCAGGAAGAGTGAAAAATATTTTGGGTTACCAGTCCTAGGTGGTTTTTCCCTTAATAGGGTTTCCATGTTAAATCTTTATGTTATATATTTTTGTGATGATTTCTTTATTGTCATACTTTAGATATTGCATATTTGATTTAGTCGGTAATCACTGTGAGTAATTAACTGGTAATCGGTAAAGACACAGACAGTTTAGTATTTTATGTTACCAAGCTACAGAAATTTGTTGGATTTGTTTAAAGAGATACATTTTTTAATTGGGATTATTGGATAACTGATCTAACTGATTCAACCCTTCTCAGTTATTCTAACATCTCAAGCTTTCATATCTGGCTCTCATCACATTCACATCACCACCATAAACTAGACCAAGTTTATCCGACATTTTCTTCGCTATAGTGCAATCCTTGACATCCTCAAATTCAACATTAGATAGAGCAACATCAATATCTATCATAGTAATATTGTTTTCATGACGGTCTCTCAATTGATCAAGAGTCAAAGGTCCCACAGTCGGTTGTATGTAGCCATTGTCCAGTAAAGGTGTATAAGATTCTCCAATTCTAGATATGTGAAGTCTCATCCGGCTTTGCCATGTAGTAAAATTGTCTTTGTTCAGATTCAACACTTCCCCCTTATACATCTTGTAATATTTCTCAAGTCCTTAAAAATTTCTTCCAATGCTCTGATACCAATTATTAGAATAACTGAGAGGGGGGTGAATCAGTTAGATCAGTTAGCATATAGTCCCTGATGAACTACAACTAATTTAGAACCTAATTAAAGATCTGTGACTAGAGACCATTGAGTTGTTGATTAGATATGTAATATGATTAAATCAATAATATGTTGTCACTGATGTCAACTAGTTTGATAGCACTTATTTTGTAAGTTACTATACCAAAACATCTATAGAAAATGAGTAAAAGAGATGAAGAACATAAATATCTACATGAGGAAGATGTATATGACAGATGAGGATAAGAAATACATTGAGTAACTTGCTGATGAGTCTATGACCTTATGTTATTGACTTGATTATGTTTCATTCATCTATGATGAGGAAGAGAACTGAAAGACACAAGGCAATGTGGTTGGTTGATGAAGCATTACAGTATACACCAAGCAGCGTAGTGTATACCGAGCATAGTATAAACTGAGCTTGTGTTCACCAATGCATTTCTTTGTTAACCGAGCAAGAGAAAAGGAACTAAATGATTAGTTTATCTGTTAAGGATTGATGAGCTATAAAGTACATCAAAATCAATGATGGAGATAATGTTTGTTATGAAGATCAATGACTAGCATAATTCAAAGAAGATCTAAAGGAAGGTTTAAGCGGCAAAATGGATGAAGGAGAATAAGCGGCAAAATCTAATGGAGGAAAAGAAAATGGTTTACTTGTCTATTTAAGAGACTAAGATTTCATTATGAAACTTATACGGAAG
This sequence comes from Chamaecyparis obtusa, assembly GCA_027943335.1. Taxonomy (NCBI): domain Eukaryota; kingdom Viridiplantae; phylum Streptophyta; class Pinopsida; order Cupressales; family Cupressaceae; genus Chamaecyparis; species Chamaecyparis obtusa. The sequence continues at coordinate 967,046 of BSBK01002822.1, read as the reverse complement.
AAGAAGGACTGTAGAATTATCGCATGAACAAGCTTTATGTATGCCTAATCAAATTGGTTAAGGAGAACTGAACTACAAAGTTTACCGAGTGTCAGAAAGATATTACCGAGTGACAGTAAGTCATTGATTATTGTTGATACAAAATTTTAATACTGATAAGAGGATTTGATTGAGTGAAATATAGATCTGAACATCTACAATTGAAGTTGTATTGTAATCAGATCAAAATGCTATTACATTTTAACCATTTTAAACAGAGAAATCTCTTAACAAAGTGGACTTGAAAGTCTTATATGTTTCATTCATAGAATGAGCATTGTTATCTTGTCAACCCCATAGTGAATGCTGGTTGGACGATAACAGTTGGTCTAAAATCTTCTAACAAGGTTACACCTAATAGTGTGTTTGTAACCTTTAATAGGGTTGGGTCTTCACCGACCTCACTTCAGAAGAGTGAACATTTTTGGGTTGTCGATCACAGGTGGTTTTTCCCTTCACAGGGTTTTCATGTTAAATATTTTGTGTTATGTGTTCATTGTGATGATTGTTTGTGATCATACTTTACATATTACATGTTAGATTTGGTTGGTAATCATTATATGGTATTTGACTTGTAATTGGTAAAAGCATAGACAGTAAAGTATTTTAAGTTACCGAGCTGTAGAAGTTTAAGTAAATTGTTTTGGATTATACATTTTGATTTGGGACCGTGGATAACTGATTCACTCTCCTCTCAGTTATTCTAACAATTGGTATCATAGTTGTGGCTGCTTGGAATAGAGTTTTATAGATTTCAGCACAAAGGTCTCAAAATGTTTAAGAGGGAAGTGCCAAAGCTAAACAAAGATAACTTCACAATATGGCAAAGTCAAATGAAGCTGCATGTATCCAGGATTGGGAATTCTGCCCTAGATCTAATGACAAATGGACACCTTGCACCATCCATTGGTCCCTTGACCCTTGATCAACTAAGGGACAGACATGAACATAATATTATGATGATGGAGATTGATGCTATCTGTTCAGATGTAAAATTTGAAGACATCAAGGATTGTACTACTGCTAAGAAGATGTGGGATAAACTAGCTCTAATCTATAGTGGTGATGTGAATGTCAAGAGAGCAAGAGCCAAAAGCTTGAGAGGAAGATTCAATGACATGAAAATAAAAGAAGGTGAAAACATTGTGCAGTACACAAACATAATAAAAGAGGTAGTTCATGCTATAAGAGTATCAGATGGAGTTATTGATGAAGACACTGTGATAAGAAAAATTATGAGAACCCTATTGCCTATCTATGCCATCAGAATATATGCAATTCATGAAAATAGGTCAGCACCTAACAACACACTCACTCTTGATAATCTGATTGGAAAGCTTACAACATTTGAAATGAATATTTATGATAATAGTGTTGTACCCAATGTTGAATCCGCTTTCATGACTTCTCTGAATATTGGTAAGTCTAGTAGCAGAAATAGTAACGATGATAGTGATAGCAATACTGATGATGAGCTTGATGAACTTGAAGTTCTTATTGCCAGAAGGTTACCTAAAAGAAAAGGAAGATATAGAGGCAAGTTACCTTTAGCATGCTTTAACTGTAAAGATGTTGGTCACATTGCTGCTAGATGTCCACACAAGAAAGATGATGATAGAACCAAAGACTGATTTGAAGGAAGCTACAGGAGAAGATACAACAGAGGCTACCAACACTACAACAGAGACAACCAAGACAATATTGACAAAGGCAAGAAGCTTTTCTACATTGCTGAGGAAGAAGATATCACTGATACCGACACTGATGATGATGTGGAGGTAGTATTTGTGGTAATGAAGGATGATTCCAAAGAAGATGAAAGGTATGTAGAAACAACACTTATCTCTAAGGTTAATGAGAATGATACATAGATTATAGATAGTGGCTGTACACATCACATGACTGGTGATGAAGAAAAATTTAATTATCTTGAAGAATATAATGGAGGATCTGTAAGAATGGGAAATGATGCACCTTGTATGGTAAGAGGTAAAGGATCCCTAATGATAAATAGATTAAAATGTGAAAATGCTTATTGGGTAGGAGGATTAAACTATAACTTGCTAAGTGTGGCACAGCTGAACAATTCAGGCCACCGAGTTGCTTTTGAGAGAAAAAAGGTGAAAATATTTGATGATGGAGGAAGACTTGTTGGAACTGGTACACAATCCTAAGGTAATCTATTTTATCTTGATAATGATCAATCTTCTTGTTTATTGATGAAAGAGGAAGTCTACATAGAACAACCTAAAGGGTTTGTTGATCCAGAAAAGAAAGACATGGTATGTAGATTACATAAAGCTTTATATGGTTTGAAGCAAGCACCGAGAGCCTTGTATGAGAGGCTGCATACTTATTTGTTAAGTATTGGATTTGTTAGAACAAGTGAGAATAACAATTTGTATATGAAAGGAGATACTGATGACACTATTCTTATTGCTAAAATATTTGTGGATGAAATTATCTTTGGAGGTCAAGATCAAATTTGTAAGTCATTTACTGATGAAATGAAAAGTGAATTTGAAATGTCTATGTTCAGAGATATTAAGTTCTATCTAGGACTACAAGTGACTTAGCAGAATAATGGTATATTCATCACATAATCTAAATACATCAAGGAAGTATTGAAGACATTTGGCATGGAAGATGCTAAAACTGTGGGAACACCCATGGCTACTTGATGTAAATTGACTAAGGAAGATGAAACTACAGAAGTGAACCAGACACTGTACCAATCTATGATTGGTAAGCTAGTGTATGTACTGCATAGTAGACTAGACACATCACATGTTGTTGGAATTGTTGCAAGATTTTCTGCAAACCCTAGAGACTCACACATGGTTGCTACAAAGATAATCTAAAGATACCTAAAGAAAAAAGAAGATTATGGATTATGGTATCCTAAGGAAGGAAAATTTGAACTCAGAGTCTATACCGACACTAATTGGGCTAGAAATGTGGATGATAGAAAAAGTAACACCGAAGGAGCATTTTTATTTGGTGAAAGACTTGTTACATGGACAAGTAAGAAGTAGGTCTGCATTTCTCAGTCTACAATCGGAGCACAATATGTTGCTACTGCTACAAACTATTCAAATATTGCATATATTAAGCAAGTATTGGAAGGAATGAATGAGATAATCACCGAGCCAGTGATTATATACTATGACAACACCAGTGCAATAAACATTTCAAAGAATCCAGTGATGCACTCTAAAAAAAACCATATATCAATTAAGTATCACTACTTGAGAGAACAAGTACATGAGAAGAAAGTTAAGCTAGAGTTTGTTACATCAAAAGAACAACTTGCAGACATATTTACAAAGCCTCTACTGAAGGATACATTTAAATACTTGAGGACTAGACTTGGGGTCCGTCCCCTATCTACCGGTCACTAATGTGATATGAATGTTGCATCAGCCTAATCTTATCAGAAGATCATTCATGTTGATGAAACATAGTTCACACTTTGGATCATGTCTAAGGTTGTGAAAAGTTTGGAGAACTGGAACAGATTGGCATATCAGTAGATAAAGATACAGAGCATGCATTGGACAACAGAGAGTTACATGGCTACTACAGAGCTGTATGTTTATTTTTTTCTTTGGCATTGTTGTCAAAGGGAGAGATAAACAATATGAAACAATATGCACTAACGAGAACAATGAAACATCTATCTAAGGGAGAGGCAAACTGAAAGAAAGAGAGGGAACTGAAGATTAGTTACCGAGAACAGAAGAAGGAATCCGAGAGCTAAAAAGATTATAACTGCAGATTGTCAAAGTTGCATTTGATAATCTTTTTGAGTAATGTAGTGATTAAACATATTAAGCTAGGGAGAGCTTGCATGACATTTTTTCACAGAGTTGTAGAATACATGTTTGGTATGTGTATGATATATTTCATATTACTTGAGTTGCCATCAATGCCAAAGGGAGAGATTGATGAACTATAATTGATTTAGATCCTAATTGAAGATCTATGATTAGAGATCACCGAGTTGTTGATTATATATGTAATATGATTAAATCAATAATATGTTGTCATTGATGTCAAGTAGTTTGACAACACTTATTTTGTAAGTTACTATACCGAAACATCTATAGAAAAGGAGTAAAAGAGATGAAGAACAGAAATATCTACATGAGGAAGATGTATATGACATATGAGGATAAGGAATACATTGAGTAACTTGTTGGTGAGTCTATGACCTTAAGTTATTGACTTGATTATGTTTCATTCATCTATGATGAGGAAGAGAACTGAAAGACACAAGGCAGTGTGGTCGGTTGATGAAACATTACAGTATACACCGAGCAGTGTAGTGTATACCGAGCATAGTATAAACTGAGCTTGTGTTCACCAACTCATTTCTTTGTTAACTGAGCATGAGAAAAGGAACTAAATGATTAGCTTAGCCGTTAAGGATTGATGAGTTGTAAAGTACATCAAAATCAGTGATGGAGATAATATTTTTTATGAAGATCAACGACTAGCATAATTAAAGGAAGATCTAAAGGATGAAACCAAAATGTGTTATAGGCACAACTACCGAGGAAAGTTTAAGTAAAAAAATAGACGAAGGAGAATAAGTGGCAAAATCTAATGGAGGAAAAGAAAATGGTTTACTTGTCTATTTAAGAGACTAAGGTTTCATTATGAAACTTATGATGGAAGAAGAAGGATTGCAGAATTATCACATGAACAAGCTTCATGTATGCCTCATCAAACTGGTTAAGGAGAACCAAACTACAAAGTTTACCGAGCGTCAGAAAGCTATTACCGAGAAACAGTAAGTTATTGATTATTGTTGATACAGAATCATAATATTGATCAGAGGATTTAATTGAGAGAAATATAGATCTGAACATCTGCAATTGAATTTGTATTGTAATAAGATGAAAATGCTATTACATTTTAACCATTGTAAATAGAGAAATCTCTTAACATAGTGGACTCGAAAGTCTTATATGTTTCATTCATAAAATGAGCATTGTTATCCTATCAACCCCATAGTGAATGCTGGTTGGATGATAATGGTTGGTCTAAAATCCTCTAACAAGGTCACACCTAACAGTGTGTTTGTAACCTTTAATAGGGTTGGGTCCTCACTGACCTCACTTTAGAAGAGTGAACATTTTTGGCTTGCCGGTCCTAGGTGGTTTTTCCCTTCACAAGGTTTCCACGTTAAATCTTTTGTGTTATGTGTTCATTATGATGATTGTTTGTCATCATACTTTACATATTACATGTTAGATTTGGTCAGTAATCATTATATAGTATTTGACTGGTAGTTGGTAAAAGCATAGACAGTAAAGTATTTTATGTTACCGAGTTTCAAAAGTTTAAGTAAATTGTTTTGGATTATACATTTTAATTTGGGACTGTGGATAACTGATTCACCCCCCCTCTCAATTATTCTAACAGTCCCAAATACAAAGATTTACCTTATAAAACAATTCCAACAAATTATGCAGCTCAGTAACATAAAATATTAGTCTTTCTATCCAGTTTACTGATTACCAGTAATTATCCAACTGTGATTACTAACTAAATCAACTATGCAGTATGCAAAGCATGATATAAAAAAAATCATCACAAATAACACATAACACAATGATTTAATGTGGAAACCCTGCTAATTAAGGAAAAAAACACCTGGGACCGGTAACTGATGCAGGAGCATCCTGGGTGTAGGAGCAATCTTGCATCACCCAAAAACATTTCTATTTTTGTATTCAATAAGGGCTATCTTGTGCAGAGCCGCTATTTATGGAAACTTTCTGTTTTTAGTAAGTTGGTCTTACGATCTCGGAATGTTCTAATTTTACATGTGGAGGTTTATCTCAGTCATATCAGCTTGGTAGCAAAGTTTCATGGCTAGATCAGGTCTAGTTTTGAAGATATTGAAGATTTTTGGTATTGGCAGTAGGGTACACAAAATTTGAACTCAGTTTTGAAGGCTTTAGAGGCCTTGGATGAGGTTAAAAATTTGGGTGATGGGTGCTTTGCATGCATCAGGCCTGTAGAGCACTTCGTGGCATTTTCAGAATGGGGTTATAATAGACAATCGGGTCAACGAGCGATGACTTATGGTCTTCGGAAGTTGGGTCACCTGAAATGGTAGAAAATAATTTTTCTTCAAAATTTCTGTTTGGGTTTCAAAACTCATTTTGAGCCGACTTTGATGTAATAAGTTGTAAAATAAAATAATTCTAAGTTTGGTCGGCCCTAAGAGCTAAATTTCTAGAACCTTCTCGGGCGGTAGAAATTGCCTATATAAAGAAGGCCCGTAGTGTTGTCTAGGGCAGTTCTGGGTATTGATTCGAGGCTTTGTCCTACAGAATATTGTAAGGGAATGCCCATGTGGCTTTGCATATTGTAATTCTAAAAGTTTGTAATTCCACATTTGTGGAGATAATAAGAAGCCAATTTTCTGTTCTTGCATATTATTGTTGTTGTTTCTCTATTTCTGTTATGTGTTTGTGGTATTAAGGGGAGCACCCTTCATCAAGTGGTATTAGAGTAGGAGTTCTTGAGTGTGTAAACAGATCGCCGACTGTGAGGCAGTCTGCACTAGGACCGTGGTTAGGGTTTCAATGTGCATCGCAAAAATGCCTCAACGAAGAGAACGTGGTGGAAGAGCTGGTGCTGTGACACCTGAGGTTAGAGAGCTACAGAGACAAGTGTGAGCATTACAAGAAGAGATTCACAGAGGAATGAATCTTAATGTCAGAGATGAAAGCGAGGATGAAGCCGAAGAAGAATATCAAGAAGGAGAAGCTAAAATTGTGAACCAGGAGGAAGAAAGACTTTTTTGGGCAATTTTCAAGATTGGGAAAAGACCTAAGATTGAGGTTCCTAAATTTTTTGGAAATCTTAACCCAGAGGAATTGATCAACTGGATCAATGAATGTGAAAAATATTTTAAGTATGAAGATGTTGAGGATCTTGATAGGGTCAAATTTGTGAAGGCCAAACTGAAAGGTCATGCGAAGATCTGGTGGCAAGAAATTCAATTAGAGTGAAATAGAAGAGGGAAAGATAAAATCACAAGATGGGATCAAATGGTGGATAAATTGAAGTGACAGTTCATTCCTGTTGATTATGAGCTTAACCTACTAAAGAAAATTCAAAGTTTGAAGCAAGCAGGAAGATCTATTCAGGAGTATACAGAGGAGTTCTATCGACTCCTCATCAGAACAGGCCATGCAGAAGCTGATAAGGAGAAAGTTTCCCGATACCTTAATGGGTTAAGGCCAAGCATTTAGGAGGAGTTGAATCTGGTTTGAATGAACAGTATTGAGGAGGCATACCAGTTTTCCCTAAAAGTAGAGGAAAAGCTGAACAAGAAGTTTGAGAGTAGACAAAATGGAAGAAGTCGTGGTAGAAGATCTGGTGGACGGTCATATGGTGGCCGAAATGAAGATCCGAAAAAGAAGGATGAGGCCAGTAGCAGCTAGAATTAGAGAGGAAACAATTCCAATCATTTTCAAGATCAGAATAATAGAGATCAGAGAGGAAGAGGAAGAGGACAAGGATCTGGAAGAGGAGGCTTCCGTGGAACATGTTTTCACTGTGGAGAAGAAGGTCATAGGGCATTTGAATGTCCTCAGTGCCAAGGTAGAATAGATAGGAGAAATGAAGGCCAGGCCAGAGTTGCACATGTAGATGAAGATGCTAGATCATGAAATTCTGAAGATGCTGAAAGAGGAGAAACGCTAATTAATAGAAGAGTCTTGCTGAGTGGTGAGAATGAACCTGAACAAAGGAGGAGCCTGTTTCGCACTAGATGCAAGTGTGAGGGTAAATGCTGTGATGTGATTATCGATAGTGGAAGCACTGACAGTTTGGTGTCAGAAGAGATGGTGACAAAGTTGAAGCTCAAGAGATAGAAACACCCACATCCATATCAGATTGCCTGGGTGCAGGATGACCACAAGGTCATGGTCAGTGAACAGTGCCTGGTAAAGTTCAAGATCGACGGGTACCAAGATGAGATACTATGTGATATCATCCCTATGGATGCATGTCATATGTTGTTGGGTAGACCATGGTAGTTTGACAGATGTGCTGTACACGATGGTCGTGCGAATACCTAATCCCTGACAAAGGATGGAGTGTGACATAAGCTAAAGCTATTGAAGGAGACCGAAGAAAAGGTATGTGGTAATGCAAGAATAACATTTGTTGATGGAAGAAAATTCCTAGATGGTATGAGGCATGAGCATGTGTGTTTTGCTTTAATTCCAAAAGCTAGTAAAGAAGAAGTAGAGGATGTACCTGTAGAGGTTGTAGATTTGTTGAACAAATTTTAGGATATTGTATCTGATAATGTACTTGATGAATTACCACCCGTAAGGAAGATCAGTCATCAGATGGATTTGATTCTAGGAGCCAGTTTGCCAAACAAGGTAGCACACAGAATGACACCAGTAGAAAGTGAAGAGTTGAACAGACAAGTACATGAGTTGTTACAGAAGGGATTGATTTGGGAGAGCCTGAGTCCATGTGTTGTACCAGTAGTATTAGCACCACATAAGAATGGAGAATGGAGGATGTGTATAGATTCTAGAGCAATAAATAAGATCACAATCAAGTATAGGTTTCCATTGCCACGAATGGATGATATTATGGACTGTTTGAGTGGAGCTGTGTATTTCTCAAAGATAGATCCGAAGAGTGGATATCACCAGATTTGGATCAGAGAAGGAGATGAATGGAAGACTACCTTCAAGACAAAGGAAGGACTGTATGAGTGGTTAGTCATGCCTTTTGGGCTAACCAATGCACCGAGCACTTTCATGCGGCTCATGAACGGGGTTCTAAAAGAATTTTTGGGTAAGTTTGTCATTGTTTACCTAGATGATATTTTGATTTTTAGCAAGACATTGGAGGAACATATGATGCATATTCGTATGGTGTTTGAAAAGTTGAGAGAGAAATTGTTGATTAATTTGAAGAAGTGCAGTTTTGTGAAGAAAGAGTTAGTGTATTTGGGATTTGTAGTTTCATCAGAAGGTCTCAAAATGGACCCAGAGAAGGTACAAGCTATCCTTGAATGGCCTACTCCAAGGAGTGCTACTGAGGTAAGATCTTTTCATGGTCTAGCTAGTTTTTACAGAAAGTTTATCAAAATTTTTAGTAGTATTTGTGGTCCCTTGACTGAGACAATGAGAGGGGATAGAAAAAAGTTTAAGTGGACTAATGGGGTAGAAAAGAGTTTTCAATTGTTGAAACAAAAAGTTAAAGAACAACCTATTTTAGCACTTCCAAATTTTAATAAGGTGTTTCAAGTAGATTGTAATGCTAGTGGTACTGCAATAGGAGTTGTTATGAGCCAAGAAGGTAAACCTGTTGCGTATTTCAGTGAGAAGTTAAATGATGCCAAGAGGAAGTATTCTATTTATGATCAAGAATTTTATGCTATAGTTCAGGCATTAAAGAAGTGGAGACATTATTTGCTTCCTAAGGAGTTTATTTTGTATACTGATCATCAAGCTTTGCAATATTTGAATAGTCAAGGAAAGTTGAATCAGAGGCATTTGAAATGGCTTGAGTTTTTGCAGAGTTATACATTTATTTTGAAACACAGGAGTGGAAAGTCTAATAGGGTTGTGGATGCTCTTAGCAGAAGGCAACTATTGCTGACAGAGATGCAGATTGAAGTGGTTGGGTTCAAGGAACTCAAGAATTTGTATCCAGAGGATCCTGATTTTGGTGGAGCTTGGAAAGCTTGTAAAGAGCCTGTTACTCTAGATAGGATGAAATGACTTGATTTCATCATCCAGGATGATATTCTATTCAGAGGGAGTCAGTTGTGCATTCCAAGAAGTTCTATGAGGGAAAATCTTATCAAAGAGAAGCATAGTGGAGGATTGGCTGGACATTTTGGTCGTTATAAAACCCTTGCTTTGGTTGATGAGAATTATTATTGGCCACAATTGTAGCAAGATGTGAAGAAGTTTGTACAAAGTTGCAGAGTATGTCAGATGGTGAAAGGAGTGAAGAAGAATACAGGGTTGTATCAGCTGTTACCTGTACTAGAGAAGCCTTGGGAGGATATTAGTATGGACTTTGTTCTTGGTTTACCGAGGACATAGCGGGGACATGATTCAATTTTTGTAGTAGTTGATAGATTTTTGAAGATGGCACATTTCAATCCCTGCAAGAAGACTAATGATGTTGTTCATGTAGCAGAATTATTTTTCAGAGAAGTGGTGAGGCTACATGGTTTGCCAAAGACCATAGTTTCAGATAGAGACACTAAGTTTGTTGGATATTTCTGGTGGACATTGTGGAAGAAGTTGAAGATAGATTTGAAGTTTAGTTCATCACATCATCCACAGACTGATGGATAGACAGAGGTGGTGAATAGAAGTTTGGAAAATCTGCTGAGATGTTTGGTTGGAGATAAGCCAACAGGATGGGATTTGATTTTACCACACGCAGAATTTGCATACAATAATTTTTTCAATAGGAGCACTGGTAAATCACAATTCCAGATTGTATATGGAAGTAGTCCAAGAAATGCATCTGAATTGAGAAAGATAGATAAAGGAGAAATAAGTAATGCTGAAGCTGAGGATTTTGAAAAACACTTGAAGAACATCCATGAGGAGGTGAGGAAGCATATTACCAAGATGAATGTGCAGTATAAGGCTAAGGCAGATGAGAAAATGAGGCATAAGGAATTTCAGGTTGGAGATGAAGTCATGGCTCATTTGCGGAAGGAGCGATTTTCGGTTGGTACATATAACAAGTTGAAAATGAAGAAGTTTGGGCCATGTAAGATACTTGTTAAAATGATAAAGAACAAAATATGAAATTGCAAGAAATTGTTTAATCCAAGAGCGAGGAGTAAGGAAAATTACCATGAATTAGCACAAGAACTAGGAGCATACACCAAAAAATAAGCAAGGAGGAGACAAGATTTTGAAGGGGAAAAGCAAAAAAAAACCCCAATAAAATTAATGAAAGTGGCAGCAAATACCTATGAGAGAGAGAGAGAGAGAGAGAGAGAGAGAGCAATGCTCATACAATGATAATCAAGAAGAAGAAGAAGAATCTCTTCATAAGAAATGAGAGAGGAGAGCCATCTCTTAATAGAGATGTGAGAAAGGAGTTACATTGTAACTCCCATTTCTGTGAGTGCCACATTTCATTAGTGTGTAAGACAAGTGTAGGATTCCTCATAAGGAGGAATATCTAAATAAGAAATTACAATAAAAAGAATTATCCTCACACTTGTACAAGAGGACAAAATAGGTGTAGGGATTTCATAAGAATCTCCTACTTACATTAGTACAAGTAAAGATTAAATTCTAACACCCCCCTTTAATCTTTACTTGGGGTAATTACAAAAATCTGCAACTAGATTATCCTTCTTGTAGTAGAGGAGGAAAGCTTGACTTTCTCCACTTTGCGTTGATATAAGGTGATGGTGCAATGATAAATGTTGGGATCTTGAAATAGGATTCTTTTGCTTGTCGTAATGCAAGAGTGTAGGTGTTTGTGGATGTAGGCCCAAATCTTTAAGTAAACTTGGAGATTGTTCGTTGTTACTTGTCCAAGAAAGATCACCTGAATCTACAAAAAAATAAGAACAATGAGGGGATCTCCCATGATTGGGATTTCCTCCTAAAAATGAATCAGTAAAATTTGAATGTGAATCATTAAATGTAATTTCATCATAAAGAGGTTTTGTAAACCAAATAGATTTATTACTAGATGCATAAGCACAATCACCATCAATAATATCATCAAGAAAATTAGAGTTTAGGGAAGGAGGTTGGTCCTCCATAAGAACCATTTGAGTGTCATGAAATTCATGATCTAGTTTGGAGCATATAGGAACATAATCAATACTTGAGCCTGGAAAAAGGCAAAAAACACTAATAGAGTGCCCATCATTGGGATCACCTAGTGTTGAATTAGTAACACTGTTGAAAAAATCATATTGTGAATCATGGTTCAAATAATTAGGAATGCAATCTTCAGTTTCATAAAATAAATCTGTGACGTATTCATCATAATGTGAATCATGAGTCATAGAATTAGAAATGCAATCTCCAGTTGCATAAAAAAAATCTGTAACATATTCATCATAATATGAAATATCAAGAGGAGAGCTAGTATAAGTATCATCATTATTATCATTAACCTCCACAATAATCATAGGATTGGCACCTTCATAAATTTCATCTTGTGTAATGGACATATCTTGCAAAGTATTATTAAGAAAGGTAGATATGATTTTCTCTTCTTGGTTAAATATATCATCAACATGAGAGCAAGGAGGAGCAAATAGATTATTACCATCATCAGCAACCTGTAACAAGTTATCTTTATGAGAAAAATAGGAAGCAAGGGGATCATCCCCAAAACAACCATCATCACATGGGTCATCCCAAATAGGAAAATCAGTTGAAGGGTACATAATAAGGGGAATAGGTTTCTCATAAGTTTGAAAAGTGTTCTCGAAGACATGCCACATCTGATGTGCTGTAGTACAATCTGAGATAAGATGGTATAAATTTGGATTTAGTGAGAGGCCAATTAGGCCAAATGCTTGGTAATCTTTCTCCTGCTAGGAATCCTGGTCAGCCTGAGGAGTGGTGGAAGTTGGTTTCACATTAGAAGACACAACATCAAACAGGTTTTGAGTTTTTAAAAAAATGGTCACGTGAGTCCGCCAAACAGGATAATTTGAAAGAGTGAGTTTAAACAGAGACATGATGACAATAAAATAGAGAACGGAAAAAAATACCCCCCTTATATGAAAGGAGAATTATTTAATTTAATTTCATAAACACAATGTAGATATGAAAAATCTAGAAAAAATAACACATAGTATAATGATTAAGCAGTGAACTCAATAAACTTTATGATTTAATTAATAACAAAAGGAAAATAAAGATTATTCTCAAATAATGAGATAATGAAATTTAACACATTGTTAATCAAGGTTTAAATAAATAAATATTTAAATATTTGTTAAATTGAAAAACAGATAGAATTTTAAATTATTAAAAAAAATGAACTCTTATAATAAAAATATTGAAATGTTATAAAAAAAATTATTAAGAAAATATGAACATTTACAATTCTAAAAAGATTTTAAACAAATGATTAAATTGTAAAAAAGTTATTAAACAATTTTTAAAAAATAATATAATTAAATAATGCTAAAAATCAAACTAAAAAAAGTGATTAGACTATTTTATGATATATATATATATATATATATATATATATATATATATATATATATATATATATATATATATATATATATATATATATATATATATATATATATATATATATATATATATATATATATATACTTTAAAGAAACACTTTTTATTTAAAAAATAATAATTATTTCTCCTTGACACAAATTAATTAAATCTAATATAATAAGATTTTATATTAAAATATTAAATAACTATTATAATATAAAAGAAATTTGAAATTCCTTAAGTTTAAAACTTTAAAGAAACTAGGAAAGTCTCTATACTTACGTGGCTTACAAAATTTTATTATAGAGCTTATTATTTTTATTTTTTTAACTTCTTAACTTTATTAACTTCTTAGCTTAAAAAACGTATGCAGAAAATAGAATATATACAGGGAATGCTTTTTAAAAAAAAATGTTATGCTATGATATACTAACGTTATAACGTTATTGCTATGATATACTAATTTTGAAATAACTAACATTCTGCAATAATCAATGAAATATGCAATGATAAAAAAAAATGCCTGCAATGAATAATGAAATGAAGAAACGTATCAAAAGAATGCAGTGATTAGAACCGTTAGAAACGTCTGCAATGTTAATAAAATTTATAATGATTAACAATGAAAAATGTATATGCAATGAATACTATTTATAATGATTAACGTCTATATATGCAATGAATTTATGAACCAGAATATGAATCAGAACGTTAATGCTGCAAGAAATAACGGTAATGCAATAATAAAAATGTTAGTATAACTTGAAGCGAACGTTAGTATAAAATGTTGGCAATTTATAACCGGAAATGTATATGCCAAAAATAGAAATGATAAAAAAAATGTTAGGTTATGAAACGTTAAGTTATGAAACAAGTAATGATAAAAAAATGTTACAATAACTTCAATAACTATAAAAAATGTATATGCAGAAACGTTATATGCAATAACGCATATGCAGAAACGTTCTGATACCAGCGTATATGCAATGAAAGAAATGATCAAAAGCGTTAAGAAATGAATGTTATTTACGTTATGAGCAGAGATTATCATTAGTACTAAAATGTTAAAGGATGAGAATAATAATGTTTCAAAGAGTTATTAAAGGGTATCTTTGATACCATTATTAGTAACAACTATAATATCGATGCAGCAGTAACACATATAATGCACATTTCTCTGCTACCTAAAACGTTAAAGGACGCGAAAAATAAAGGGATTCCAGATGATAGTTATCTGAGATGTTAAAGGACATTTTTATTTTCATCTGCTAAAACATCTTTGATAAATTTACATCTACTAAAATGTTAAAGGATGTTTTTTTTATTATCTGCATATACTTCTAGATGCATGTAAGATTTAGTGAATGCAGAAAACTAAAATGTTCAACACTGGTGTAGTTGACTGATAAGGTAAAGACACCAAGATCTTCAAATGAATTTTAAGAGACAGTAGTTTTTTTTTTTTTTTTTTTTTAAGAAATATATGTTTGAGCTCAACGTTATTGCCTTCTTTTGCAGAGATACACTATTTTATAGCAGAGATTGAATCACAGAGATATATATTGAGAACTAACATTTTAGATTGATTGTTTCTTTTTTTGCAGATATATTTTAGAGAAATAACGTTCTTGTTTAACGTTATTACTTTAAGATAGATTTGCAAAAAAACAAAAAAATAGAGATGAAATGTTGATAAAACAGAGATAAATACACAGAGAATAAAGATTAGACACAAATGTATGTTGGGATAGATATATGAATTTAAAACCAGAGATATAAATTTTTTTTAAATCTGTAGATAAAATAATATAGATTAATAAAAAACCTGTAGAAATGGGTGAGATTAACGATATTCAATGAAAATATTAACCATATTAAAGCTCAGTTTTAAAAAAATTTATTGAAGAACAGAGCAAGGATATCTCCAAACCTGCACAACAAAAAAAATGAATCCAATAGATAGATCGGGGTTGGCGGTAAACCAGCCAAACTTGAAAAAAAATTGAGATTTTCCTCTTAACCAGATTAGTAAAAAATAATAAACTCTCTCAAACCTACACAAAATGAAACCAAGAGTTAATCGGGTTTGGCGGTAAACCAGCCAAACCTAAAAAAAAATTTGATTTTTTACCAACTTAAGAAGATTAAAAAGAATTTAGTGAAATCTCTCTCAAGAGTCTCCAATATGAAGTGCTCCAAGATATGGTAGTTCCACCCCCTGCACACTCAAAATGAGATTAAACCAACCTGCTCTGATACCATGTTAAAATGATAAAGAACAAAATATGAAATTGCAAGAAATTGTTTAATCCAAGAGCGAGGAGTAAGGAAAATTACCATGAATTAGCACAAGAACTAGAAGCATACACCAAAAAATAAGCAAGGAGGAGACAGGATTTTGAAGGGGAAAAGCATAAAAAAACCCCTGTGAAATTAATGAAAGTGGCAACAAATACCTAAGAATGAGAGAGAGAGAGAGAGAGAGAGAGAGAGAGAGAGAGAGAGAGAGAGAGAGAGAGAGAGAGAGAGAGAAATGCTCATACAATGATAATCAAGAAGATAAAGAAGAATCTCTTCATAAGAAATGAGAGAGGAGAGCCATCTCTTAATAGAGATGTGAGAAAGGAGTTACATTGTAACTCCCATTTCTGTGAGTGCCACATTTCATTAGAGTGTAAGACAAGTGTAGGATTCCTCATAAGGAGGAATATCTAAATAAGAAATTACAATAAAAAGAATTATTCTCACACTTGTACAAGAGGACAAAATAGGTGTAGGGATTCCATAAGAATCTCCTACTTACATTAGTACAAGTAAAGATTAAATTCTAACAATACTGAAGAAGCATGATTCAGGAAATGCATATGAGGTAGAATTGCCTACTGAGTTGAATATTTCACCAGTGTTTAACATTTCAGATTTGACAGAGTATCATGAAGGAGGTGTTGAAGATGAGGTTGCAGCAGCACAGTGGAGTATTCTAGCAACCAGTTCAGATATCAAGGAGATTGAAGACATACTGGACAGTCGTGTTGGCAGAAGCACAAGGAACAAGACATATGAAGAGTATTTGGTCAAATGGAAAGGATGACCTGTTGAAGATTCATCATGGCTAACAAAGGAGGAGGTTAACCATCTTGGTTTTCCTCTGCACACCTGAGTCATGACAGGGTCACTTCTCAAATTACCCCGGGTGTCTAATGCAGGAGCATCTTGGGTGTAAGAGTAATCTTGCATCACCCAAAAATATTTTTATTTTTGTATTCAATAAGGGCTATCTGGTGAAGAGCCGCTATTTATGGAAACTTGCTATTTTTAGTAAGTTGGTCTTACAATCTCAGAATGTTCTAATTTTACATGTGGAGGTTCATCTCAGTCATATCAGCCTGCCAGCAAAGTTTCATGGCTAGATCAGATTTAGTTTTGAAGATATTGAAGATTTTTGGTATTGGCAGTAGGGTACAAAAACTTTGAACTCAGTTTTGAAGGCTTGAGAGGCCTCGAATGAGGTTGAAAATTTGGGTGATGGGTACTTTGCATAGGTTAAGCCTGTAGAGTGCTTCATGGCATTTCCAGAAAGGGGTTATAATAGACAATCGGGTCAACGGGCGATGACTTATGGTCTTCGAAAGTTGGGTCACCTGAAATGGCAGAAAATAATTTTTCTTTAATATTTCTATTTGGATTTCAAAACTCATTTTGAGCCGACTTTGATGTAATAAATTGTAAAATAAAATAATTCTAAGTTTGGTCGGCCCTAAGGGCTAAATTTCTAGAACCTTCTCGGGCGGTGGAAATTGCCTATATAAAGAAGGCCCGTAGTGTTGTCTAGGGCAGTTCTGGGTATTGATTCGAGGCTTTGTCCTATAGAATATTGTAAGGGAATGCCCATGTGGCTTTACATATTGTAATTCTAAAAGTTTGTAATTCCACATTTGTGGAGATAATAAGAAGCCAATTTTCTGTTCTTGCATATTATTATTGTTGTTTCTCTATTTTTGTTATGTGTTTGTGGTATTAAGGGGAGCACCCTTCATCAGTAACCCAAAATAATTCACTCTTCAGAAGTAAGGTCAGTGAAGAGCCAACCCTATTAAAGGTTACAATACACACTATTAGGTGTGACCTGGTTAGAGGATTTATCACTAACATTTAACTTTTGACCAGCATTCACTATGGGGTCAACAAGATAAGACTGTTAAGTCCACTCGGTTAAGAGATTTTATGAATCAATGGTTAAACTAATACAATACTAATCTGATTCAAATACACTTTACATTAAATGAATGTCATAGGGTAGAACATAAGACTGTTAAGTCCTCTTGGTTAAGAGATTTTATGAATCAATGGTTAAATTGATACAGTACTTATCTGATTTAAATACAACTCAATTACAAATATTCAGATCTATGCTAAGACCATACAAATATCCTTTGATCATTAATCAATTCACTTCCTTAATATTCTTCAACTTACTTTCAGTCAGTAAATGGCTCTCTGACGCTTGGTAATGTCTGCAGTCCTGGTTCTTTCACTAACCAATTTGATCAAGCATGCATGAATAAAGTCTTCATGTGAAATCTCTCCAGTCTTCTTTCTGACATGTTTCAATAATGAAACTCATATCTCTTATATAGATAAGTAAATCATTTTCATATCAGCCATTAGATTTTTCTGCTTAATCTCCTTCATCCATTTTGCCTCTTAAACCTTCCTCGACAGATGTGTCATTAACACATTTCAATCTCATCCTTTAGATCTTCTACAAATTTTGTCAATCATGGATCTCATAACAAACTTCATCCTTAACCTCAAAATCATAACAATTTCTAGCTCATCAAATTCAGTTGGTTGTTCTTAGTATTTAATGTTTTCATCCATACTTGGTTGATATAGAAATGCGTCAGTGATAACTAGTTAAACTAGCTTGGTTAATGCTGTCAATCGATATACACTGCATTGGCTCGGTGTATACAAAAATCTTCAATTACCGACCACATTAACATGTTCAATTTCAAATCTCTTCTTTATAATAGATTAATGTAATATGCTCAAGTCAACAATATAAAGCTTATATAGACTCATCAATAAGTTACCCAATGTTTTCCTTATCCTTATCTGTCATATCCATCTTTTCCTCATGTAGATATCTTAGTTCTTCACCTTTTCTTCCTTCAACAGATGTTCAGATGTTTGTAACTAACATGATAAGTATTGTCAAAACTAGTTGACATCAATGACAACATATTGACTGATTTAATCATCTTACATATCATTTTAGTAGTTCGGTGATCTCTAATCATTGTTCTTTTAGTTCATTCAGATATTCAATTAGTTGTAGTTCATCATCAAATAAACTGTAGGATCTGAAATCCATGTTCACCATCTTCACAACACGTTACACATCTCCAGTCGGCTCCAAATGGGTCTTCTCAAGATCACATGCTTCAGTTGACGTCACCATGAACACAACAACTCCATAATAAAAAAATAAATATTCTTCAATATGTCTTCTATCACACCTTAAGCTTGTAGGTCACAAATCATGCTCACATAAGTGTTATCTTAGATATACAGAGACTAACTCTGTCATTGTCCACTATCATAGTCCAATAACCAATCTTCACTAAGAAAAATGTACTTCATCTAAAATATTAAGCCAAGTGACCTTAGACATAAGGTCACAACTCATTCCTGTACATATTCATATCTTCGCATGTTCTAAAACAACTATACAATAGTCATACACTTTTGTCAGTCATCCATACATCATTGTTAACCTAACTATCTGCCTTCATCTGAAACATATGTTGATAGCAATGACAAAAAATGAGAGTCAACACATATTAAAGACCCAATTCTAATAGTAATTGACCAATTGAAGCATATATGTGCCAAGATACCTCTCTTCCAAGCTATAAAAGATGTCCCTATTTATGGTAAAGCCATCAAGGAATCTTGTCTAAAGAAACCTAGGAGAAAGAAGAAAGATCCTCAAACAATGCATGTCCTAGGTTAGTAAGAAGACATTGTGCTTGGAAAGATGACAATACCCAAACATTTTTATCATGGTAGTCCTATAGTTGGAGTTATCATTATTGGTATTCAAGTTAAAAATGCCTTAATTGATTTAGGGGTAGCCATTAATATGATGAAAAAGGATGTATGCAACATCTTCAGATCACCAATCTCAGACCTACACCTATTGTCTTGCAGCTAGCTAATGGTTCTACTAATAAGCCTGATAGGATGGTAGAGGATCTATTTTTCCTCTTAGATTCTTGGGAATGCCCTTCTGATTTTATAATATTCTCTCCTAAAGACACATTGGAGGCATATCATATCATTTTAGGAAGGCCTTGGTTAGCTACTATTGATTCATTTATAGGATTTTGGTCAAGAGACATGACTATTTTAGATGGTCTGACCACAAAGAAAGTTTCTCTTTATCCACTAGCACAATCTCATCCCGAAAAAGCTCAACTAGTATGAACAGACCTAGGGGAATAAACAAAGGAAGTTAACTCAGTGGTGCATCTCATGATGATAGATAGGGATCCTTTCCTATAGATTCAAGAATAGGATGATGTACTCAACAACATCCTTCAAAATTATTATGGAGTGGGTGAGAAACCTTTTGGTTGTTTTTCACATCAATCATGTTCATTGCAAACCATATTCCCTGTTCCTAGTTCATCAAACTTTCTTGCAGCTATAGATATCTAATGGAACAAGTAGGGATGTGATAGTGTTGATTATTAAAAATGATTGTTGCATTAGAGTTTGCAAGAAAATTAGCACAAATTCCAGGCCTTCTAAAATTTTGATTTGAGGGAGCCTATTTAGCTTATTAATAGTAAAGGTAAATGAACCTCGTTAAGGGTAGAAGTCTTTGAAATCTTTATGGTTAGGAAAAGAAGTGGAAAAACAAATGAGAGACAATAGTAAAGTTGTTTCTCCTCATTGAATTTTATGAGGAAAGTACAAGAGCATGAATACAATCTTATTAATTTATAGGGAAAAATAAGAATTGACATATCTAAAACGAAGGGACATTCAGTTATCTCTTCCAATTCAACAAAGATTTATAGAGTTTAGAAATTCATATTAATGTCAAATTCGATAAAATAAGGAACTTATGAGGAGAAAGTTTAGTCATAGAACATAGTTCCAGTGGCTATAGGAATAGTCACAAAACAAAGTTTCAATAGCTACAGGAATAGTCAAAGAATATAGTTTTGGATAGTCTATGAGTTGGGGGGGTTCTTTTTTGTATGAATTATGGACAATTTTGGAGAAGCTTTAGGAGTAGTTCTATGTTAGTTTTGGAACCCATGTGATGCATTCATGCATAAGGAATATAGTTTGGGGGCCTTTATAAAGAATAATGCTAATTTATGTGCTAATTAGGAACTAATTTGGGTACTACATTAGGTGCTAAGTTAGGTGCTAATAATTTAGGTTTTAAATTAGGTGCTAATTTAGGTGCTAAACTATGTACTAATTTAGGCACTAAAATAGATGCTAAGTTAAGTGCTACTAAAATAGGCACTAATTTAGGTGCTAAATTGGGTACTAATTAAGGCACTAAACTAGGTGCTAAATTAGACATTACTAATTCAGCTGCTAATTAGGTGTTAAATTAGGTGCTAAATTGGGTGCTAAATTGTGCACTAATTTAGGTGCTAAATAGTGCCTAATTTAGCACTTGTTTATTTTATCGGACGCAAACAACACCAACCTAATTTGAAATACCACCGACTTTTCAAAAAAATGGAGAAAAATAAATTAAATAGTGGGTGGAAGCAAAAAGGGGAGCTAATTGTTTGTTTTATTATAGTGAGCCTAGGTAGGTTAACTAAATGTATATAGAGGGAAGTGTCTTGCAATGGGGGCCAAAGTTGGGCCCTAAGTGGCTGCCAGGGTAACTCATTGTAGGTTACTTAATAAAGTGATATCTTAAATATAATGAGAGCTTTAAAATAAGTTAATAAGATGTATGTGCTCCTCACCCATGCCTTGAGTTATTGTATAGGCTGGGATGAGAGTGAGAGAAGATGTTTGATTGAGGTCTTGCATAGTTAGTACCCTTTGTTTGTATGAGAGGTTACTGATGCCACATAGAGTCACTTAGGGGAAAAGGTCCAAAGACACTACCAGGGTAGCTCAAAAGTTGGCTCATGTGATGACCCTTCCCCATCTGCATTTTATATTTCCTACATGTTTTGGTTGTCTCTAGATTAGTTGATTTTCTTTGATGTTGTGTTGTACTTCTTTATATAGAGAGTTTTTAGGACTCTTCACTTAGGTGTTTTATTGTGATTGGTTTTGGTGTTTGATATCTGAGTGGGGTCTTTTGTTATCTCCTCAGCATAGTGGGAGTGGACCTTTTGTTCCATGTGGTCATGTGGTAGTGATTCTTTTACCACTAGTACATTTTACCTCATTTTTCTATGAAAATTATCGACCATTAATTAAAAAGGTTTAAGTTGGTTGCATTAGAGAAGGAAAAATTTGTTTTTTTAAAAATACATGCCCATGTTGGTCAAAATTTTGACCAATATGGGCACATAACTTAAAAAAAAAACATTTCAATTCTCATTTCATTTCATAACAAACCCTGTGCTAGCAGCATATCTGGAACGGAGCTGGAACGAAAGATCGTGAAGAGCTGGTTGCAGCGTGTGAAAACCCTACCATATCCAGCACCAGAGTTTAGGAAGTGAGGTTAGAAAATTTATAATAATATCAAACCATATTCTGAGTATGCTTTCTGGTTTTGATTATTGGTTCATGTGTTGATAGTGATAAGTGAGTGTATTGTTTGATAGAGCTGCAAACCCCATTTGATGTGTTTACTGTGGAGTAGTTTTAACGTGCATTGGTGACTGTGAAAGAATATGAAATTTCTATCATAATAGAAACTCACATTATATATTGTGAGTTTGAACGTTACCATGTACTCATTGTGACTAGCATTCGATTGTTCGGTTATGTATTTCATTAACACATAGTCAGCCATGAATTAGATATTTACATTTTGGGTAATGCACCACAAATCCATACTCATGCATTCATCTTTTAAAGTTTTCTTGTGCTAGTGTTGTTTACATTTTACGCGGGTTTCAACTCCCCGTCAGACCATGTGGAAAGATATTTCCATTGGCTCAGTTATGGAATTCAATCCTTAACTTGTGTCTCCTCCACAGGAATCCAATGCTATTGGATGGAGAATAAGTTAAAGTAATTGTTACCATTATTTTCACTCTTTTGGAGGCCTAGTTACTAGATGAAGCTACAATTCCCTAGTTTGTGTTATTAGGCGATCTTGCTTAAAATTTTGTGTTCATTTCATTTGCAAAGTACATGAAAGGGAAAGGAAATAAATTGCATCTAAGATTACATGTGCATATATCAGTGTTAAGCATGATGTACAAGAGAGAAAGAACTGAAAAGAACATCTATCTGAGCTCACACATGCCGTGAGCATAGCCATTACTATAATTGTATAAATGAGTGAAAATATACATGTGTAGGGAGCATAAATATAGGGGTACCAAACATTGCCTAGTAATGAGTCTATCTCCACTGCATTCCCAGTGTGCTCCTGTGATCCTGAACCTGCAAATAAGAGAAGAGAAGTGGGTTAGATCCAATGGATCTAAATAATGCCTGGTATCACAATATCTATATACAATCATGCATACATGTACTCAGTCATACACCTCTGACACGGGTTGTGCTCAGGACATGTGCATTAAGGAGCCTCCAGAAATAAAAGAATACCATTGTTTTCACTAATGTGTTTGTTCCATGTGTAGACGAATGGCCTTGACTTGTGATGCAGTCAATGCTAGGAAAACCTCATTCCCTTGGCAGTGGCTGTATCACAGGCCAATAACACCCATGATCAATAGTGTAACATTTAGTGGATAGTACAGTATCAATGGGACACTCAAGAACCATAGATCCATATCAAGTGAAATGTGGTTAAAGCATAGGTTGGAGGGGCTTGCAGGGTACATGGGATCATCTTCAAAATAGAGAACAAGCATCATGGAAAGATCCTATGAAATAGTGAGGTTCACATAGTATGTGTATGGTGATTTGAAGATGCCTCTCAATGAGAAATCACATGGTGCAATGAGACAACTGTAGTACAATCAGAAAATAGGCATGAAATGGGGCACCATGAGATCTATATAGCACAGGGTAAAAAAATATATCTCTATCAATAGGGCATATGGATCAATGTCTTAAGGAATAACAGAGCACCATTAGGGAATCAATGCCAACCAATTGCAAGTATACATTACCAATAATGGAATATATGTAAACACAAATCAATCAATAGTGAATATATATGTCCACAAAAGAAAATAGTTAAAAAAAAATTATGATGCCCTGGCCAAGATCACAGATCATATCAATGGGGCACAAGTAGCTTCAAAGCAGGGCATTGCCATTAAGCCAAATAACATAGATACCATGATGCTCAGAATGAAAGTCATAGAATCAAATACAAATAAATTTTCCATAACAGTGCCCTTGATGGAGCCAAGCACACAACCAATATGAAATGAAGAATAGAGAATGGCTAACAGTGCCCTCAAATTGTAGTAAAATAGTCAAATACAAGCATGTTACAACATGGTGCCCTCAAAATTTTGCTAATATTCTGATACCATATAGAGATTCCAAGCTCACAAAATCATAGTGCCTTCTAAATACATTGATGCTATCAAGAGTAATGCATAGCAAGATTGGTGCCCTCAGAAACATGAACACAAAATACAGAGCATGATGCTAGATAGGAATGCAGAGAAATGGAAGTAAAAAACCATGCAATGCCTACCTCATTCTGATGATGCCAAGAAGAGATCAAAAGGCCATAAGTTCCATTTGCAAGCCTGAGTTTGCAGCCAAAAGAGCCAGTGAAAATGGAAACTTCCCCATCTTGCAATATTAAAATGTCCATTTTTGGGCATCTTTCTTTCTTGGATTGGCTTTTGCAAGGATTGGTTAATAGATTTTTCCCTTTTCTTTTTTAAAGATTAGGTTGAAAAATCTATTAATTAAATGTTAATGTTGTCCTGGGGGTCTTTTGCTTTAGTTTATTAGGTGGATTTGATTTAAAATGTAAATATTTTAAGGTATGAATTCCCCATTTTTGGGTTGACGACTATTTTGAAATATATTTAGGTCCACATATTTGGCATGAGGGTAAATATTTTAAATATGAAGTCATTGCAAAAGTTTTATTGTAAATTTTGACAATGGTGTTTTATAAGCCATTGTCAGAATATTATTTATGATGCATGACTTAGTGGGTAGGGTCATTCCTTTGACCACCTATTTTAGGCATCCCACTTTTTCAGCCCCCCTAAAAACTCAGGAATTGGGCATTCGAGTTAAGGAGGTATTCATGGGCCTATTTGGAAGAGTTTTTTTCCATTTTTAGGGAGGTCATGGGTCATGAAAGCAGATTCTTAGGGTTTTCTTTTTATACCTCTCACTTCTATGATTGAGGTTAGTTCTTTTTTCCCTCTTCCTTGGAGGTGAATGACTATAGCTCTAGAGAAGCAGGTTGATATTTTTGACTCCTTTCATTGAAAATAAGACAGTATTCCTTCTCATCCCTATTATTTTCTAAGTTTTCCTATTTGAATTCATGTTAAAGTTGTTGTGATCTTGTCATCCTTTACTTTGCATGTCTGTTCAAGTTGAATGTTCAAGAAGGTGTTTTGTAGTTGTTGTTCTAATCTGTGTACATTTGGTTTTAATTTGTGGGAGTTTTTCCCTTCTTTTAATACAAATACCTCTTTATTTCAAGAATTATCAAGGCAAACAGGGTCAAGTTGTGAGTTACCAGATTATTTTAAGTGTCATTGTGAGTTCTGATTCAATTTGTGGATCTACAAAGTTCGGTGAATCACCTAGTTTTAGTTTCAATTTCATGCACTCTCTCTCCCTTTTCCTTCAAAGTTCAGTTCAGTTTTAGGTGATTCAAGCGGAAACTGGCCCCTAATCTAGAGGTCTATTCTCTGATAGGTTACCCATAGCCTGAGAATAGTCCCATGTTTCATGAGATTGTTGGGTTTTACACTTAGCCATACTTAGGTGCAATCCCTAGTGACAATAGTAATTTATGCAAAGAATCTAAATGCTCAGAACTTGGGGAGATAGTTTTTGTTAGAGTAGTCATATTATAACTAATAATTAATTTATTTAATTATTAGTCTATTATTCTCTACACTTAAGTTAGACTTAGGCATCTCATTAACCTTTAGGGTTTTGGTATCCTTTTATAAGGATTCCCTCTTTGTAATTCATAAGGAGATTGTATTATTTTCATCATTGTTAATAGAAGATTATTTTCTTGCAACATGGTTTTGCAGTCTCTGGCCTATTGGCCGCCATAGCTTTCTGTCTCTCTTCTGTCTTCATTCTTGTAGCAGTCTTTGCATGCAGGTGTTCTTGGGAAGATTTGATGGTTATCAAATCCAACATGGTATCAGAGCAGATGTTTCTGGCATTGCATTTCAGTGTTCCTGTCACCCCTCTCCCTGTTCAGCATTATGGGGGGGTTCACCTGTTGGCTCTATTGCTTCCTTGGTTCGGTTGAGTGATCTACGTATTCAGTTTTTGTTCCTATGTACTAGGCGGATGCAGTGGCTAGGCACCTATGCATTTCGGTGAGATGGATCATCTACTATATAGACACTCATTCATTCCTG
Source organism: Chamaecyparis obtusa (assembly GCA_027943335.1). Lineage (NCBI taxonomy): Eukaryota > Viridiplantae > Streptophyta > Pinopsida > Cupressales > Cupressaceae > Chamaecyparis > Chamaecyparis obtusa. The sequence continues at coordinate 941,023 of BSBK01002822.1, read as the reverse complement.
CTTTTGGAGGCCACCTCTTCGATTGATCAGCTCTTCAGACTTTGTCTTCTCTACCTGGTCATGCACTATTTCAATGGGGGTTCCAGCAGTATTCTTCTGACAGTGTTTGCAGCTTCATGCTTCGGAGATGCTTCATGCTCTTTCTTGTTCCTTTCTTTGGGACATTCCCTAGATTGGAGGCTTTGTTTCCTTCATCTAGTTTACTTTCTTGTACTTGGGTACCTGATCAGGCCTTGTTGCCGGGACCCATAGCTGTTTCATGCATTTTTGTTTTCATGCATCTTGTAGTCCTTAGTTGTTTAGCTTCTCCCTAAGTTACACTTAAGGGGGGGTGTTAGAGTAGTCATATTATAACTAATAATTAATTTATTTAATTATTAGTCTATTATTCTCTACACTTAAGTTAGACTTAGGCATCTCATTAACCTTTAGGGTTTTGGTATCCTTTTATAAGGATTCCCTCTTTGTAATTCATAAGGAGATTGTATTATTTTCATCATTGTTAATAGAAGATTATTTTCTTGCAACATGGTTTTGCAGTCTCTGGCCTATTGGCCGCCATAGCTTTCTGTCTCTCTTCTGTCTTCATTCTTGTAGCAGTCTTTGCATGCAGGTGTTCTTGGGAAGATTTGATGGTTATCAAATCCAACAGTTTTAATGCTTCAAGGTGGAAGCCCTAAAATTAGAAATGCACTATGTATCTAATCAAGGGAATAAAGGATTACCTGTAATCATGCCCTAGGTGGAAACTGGAACCAAAGATTTAGAAGTCATCCTCAACCCTCCAACAGTTGATTCACTATAAGTACCCATCTTCAGATCCATCGATTTTCCCTAGCTAACTTGATCACTTAGCCCAGTGAGTCTTGGTGAAGACTGAAGGTGCTGGAGCAGAGTGAAGGAAACTGTGCAGAGGAGTTTCGAGAATAAATTAGAAGATAGTTTATTTTATGAAAAGCATTCAATACCAGTTCATTTCCTAGTTGTGGAAGGAAAACTGTTGCAGGCCAATAAAGAGTTGTTAGGAATAATAAACCATATATTGGGAGATACCCTAAAGATTGTTAAAAAATCTATTTATAAAGTGTGTTTGCCTACATCTAAAATTGTGCAAGTCTATGGTAAAGTCAAATCAAATGCATGAATTTTCTGTTTACACTAAGTGAGGTTAGCATAGAACCCCAACCTTATTCAAGCCATGTCTTAGGCTCATATTTCATGGTTGAAGCACTTGTGCCCATGACTTTATGAAATACCATCAGAAGAATCAAAACACAGTTGAAAGTCCACTAAACTCTCTTTGATAGTAATGTCATGAATGCATATTTTTATTTTATTCTCCAAATATTATTAATAGCAAAATTGTAAATTGGTTGGCAAGTGTGAAATCAGTAAAACACAGGATGCAACACAAACAAGTACTTGTCGCTCATCTCACTTATGCATGACACCGAAAACAAAAGAAATTTGAAATAGATTTTGAAATATGTTCTACATGAGGATGAGGTAAGAAAACTTTTGGCAGAAAAATGTCCCAAATGTTATAGCCATAGGATTGATCAGATTGCTTTATAATGTGGGAAATCCAAACCAATAAAGGCCTTGAGACTCTAGAATCAGATAATACAATATTTAAATAGAAAACCCATAAGTTTATCAATGGGCAATTTTAATACAAAAGGCATCTAAAACATTTTCAAACTTTTAATTCTTTAATATGAACTCTAGATTATAAAAAAACATATGCCCTTGTGACTAAATGAGTTCCCATTGAATACCATTATTTCCCCCAACTATCTCCTGGTATCAAATAGAGTTATTGCTATGACTCCACATTTGATATTGATACTAGAACATTATCATTATGGTCTTGAGCTAACTTGAGAGATCTATAGATCCATCTACTCAAATCATGTCCTATTGGGTACCAGCACAAGTGTTGCGCACTAGCACAAGAGACCTCCAAAAAACCACTTGTAAGAAAAGAAATCAAATACTACAAAAACTCATTCCACTCTATTGAGAATTTCTCTTTGAAAAAACCTACTTAAGGCATAATAGTAATTAACTCAAGAAGGTCAACATTAGCTCTCATTCCCAACACCTTGCACTCCCACATAATAATTGATATAATATGTTATCCCAAACATAAGTGCAAGCTGAATATAAGCCATAAAAATCATTTGGTGCTCAAACATCTAACCAACATCAAAACTAGTTAGCCTTACTTGAAATTCTCTCAATCTACTACCCAAAATGGAGTGTATTGAAATTGATAAAATCTATGATTGTTCATGTCTTATTTTTCAAAAAACAACACCTTATTCATAAAGATTGGCCAAATGAAACTTTTTATCATTCCCTTGGCTAGAAATGTCTTTCTCTAGGTCACCAATTCAGTAGAAAACTAAGTTTTTCTAATGATCTCTCTTCAATCCACTTATAGGAGCTCAAATGGATTCATATGATGAGTAAGAGGTAACAGTGGGATTATTATCACCTTTAAGGTTCAAAAATTCCCATGGTGTGCATCTTTGATCATCATTGATCACCAATAGCCCTTGAAAAATATCTTGTGCATAGATACCAACCCAAAGAGTGACTTCACCATGTTGATGTTGTGCTACTCCAATTTCCATGTGGACCCCATGAAAAGTGCATTTGACTATGTTTGTAGATTCAAAATCAATGGTATCCACACCAATAATTTATAGGCTATACTAGAACCTCTTTCATTATGGTAAACTTGCAAGGCCAATCATCAAACTATAGTAATTCAATCCATCATAGTCTATTATAGAAAGAAAAAAATCAACTATCCTAAATGGCCCAATAGACAACTCAGTTGGTTCCACCTCATAATCACACACCACACCTAGCCCACATCTCATTATCAAAAATAGTAGTCAACTATCATCCCATGGGAAATAAATTAAAATACTTAATATTTCCTATCTCTTTCACTCTCCACTGGAAAAATGTTACCTCTACCAATCTTGGTAGTCCCATCATTGTATAGTATTCATCACCATGGGGTGGGTTCTCAAAACTTGCCCTGATTTCATCTAGGTCAATGTGTCCAATATCAATGTGTATTATACTATGGAATCTACTCTCCAAATTGGAGTCCATGACTAATCCCTTGTATACTTGATTCATTATTTTTGAGGTTTTCTCTAACTTCACTTCTTTCTTAATGCTCCTCCTAACTTCTAGAATCTCAAATTGTGCTAGTGTTTCTTCCATAAAATATTTAAGTCACATAGGGGAGAAAAAATCATAATTAAAATCATAAAATATCCCCTAAGGAACCATTCTAATTAAAATCACATAATTCTTTTGTGTTTCTATAGGTTTTATGGGTTTCTAAGAATCTACAAAGCCCCCCAATATACTTACTCAATAGGATTTACTTTTCATTGAATTACTTTAGATATTTGGGTTCAAAGGTATGGTATGCATTATAAAGTTCACTAGAAAATATATGTGAACTCACCATGAAATCAGTGAACTCTTTGATATTTACGGATAAACCTGGCTTCTCTCCCTAAACATCTTATAAAGTTCACTAGAGAACATATGTGAACTCACAATGCAAGCTACAAAGCCCCCTTCAGTGAAAATTTGTTTTCTACTAAAAAGATGCTATCATCCCTAAGTTCAAAGGGGAAAGATACATATCATCTTCTATGGCAACACATTTTCTTGATTTCAAATCACTTAATGTGCTCTCTATAAGCTCAGAAAGGTAATCTGACAAATGCCTATGGCTGAAACCCTGAAGATTATATTAATTTGGATTCTATGTGAGTCTTCGGTAGAAGAATGTCCAAGTAAGATAGTCTACAGCACCTTGCTTACTTTCAATAGTGCCCATGACAACTTCAGGATTGATATGATCATGGAGAAAGTGATTAAGATGACTCTCAACAGGAAATGGCTCATATAAGAATTTTTTATAATATTCTTTACGAGGTGCATGACATAAAAGTATACATTTTCATCATTATCAAGAAGAGGTCTACTGGCACGCCCCATCATTTGGAGAAGATCAGTAATAGGATAGTCTATGTGAGCATTTTCCCATCCATTATAATATTATGTACCCATGACAACCACCAAGTGTGCTGACAAAGACAACCCCCAACTCATCAAACTGCTTGCAACACACACCTGAATCACCCTTGCACTGAACAAATGAGCTACAAGTTCCTGTTCTACCAAAGTTAGACCTTCATGTAAATACCCAATTCCATTAGACAATGCATGGCTCAAAGTAGGTTCTTTCACTTTGGCAATGAAAGGTTTCAAATCTTCTTCAGTAAATTGAAGAAATTGGGATCTTTCCCCACCATCTACATTTGAATAAGTTAATAAATCAAGGGCAGTAAGCCATGCGTGTTTTCTTGTTGGCATGAACACTAGAGCTGGTTTTCCTCCCTTAGCATGCTGAATTATTGATGTATTAGTTGGCTTGGTCATTGCCCACATTCGAGCTTCAAATTTGGCTATATCAACATGCTGAATATGAATCTCTAATGGTACAAGATGGACACCAGGGGGAAATTAAAAAGCCCATGCGTAGTAGCTCCAATCTACTCACCAAGATCCTTAGCATTTGCAAGTGAAGTAGAAAGAGCAACAATTCGAATACAATTTTCAATTTGACTTGAAATATACCTCATCCTAGAAACAATTACTTCCAAGATGGGACCACCCTCTCTACCAATTAAATGAAGTTCATCCATAATAAATAAGCTGACTTGCTACACCTGCTTACGTTGTTTCCATCTATAGGATAGAGCATCCCATTTCTTAGGTGTATTTATAACAATATGACCTTTCTCAAATAGCTTCAAATCAGTTGCAGTCTCACTTGTCAATTCAACTACTTTCCATCCCAGACCTTTCCCAAAATTATGCTCCCATTCACAATATTTTTCCTTTGCAAGTGCTGCTATAGATGCAATATGTATGCTGATATTTCATTGTCTCTATATATGCTAAGTGTTTATATAAGAGTGGGGACATGCTATGTAACTTTACTTAGTCACGGTCTTAATTATATAAGGATATATACTGGGATATTATAAAATAATGAGCATATCTTTGAGAATTATCCTAAGATTTTATATACATTTCTTTTGATTTTTTTTTGTTAATTTAGATTTATTCTTGGAGTTTCATTTGAATCAAACTCTATATCCTTTTTTAATCAATGGATGTCTTTTCCTCAAGTCTTGGATTACTCTTTCAATCTATACAAATCAAAGTACGAGCCATAAATGTTATGAGATCAATGAATATTTTCCCCTTACTTTTAATGTCTCAATGTCACTTTCAACCCCTTCATAGTTTTGTGTTATCTTTAGCATTTATAATGAAGTTTATAGTATCATAATAATTATTTTCAAAGGTTCCCACCTCAATCACATGGATTCCACTTCTACTTCATGATTGGTCCTATTCTCATCTTTTCCTTGTGATAGCTTTGTACCTAAAAGTCCCTATGGGCCATTATTCATCCATCCAAGGAATTTTCTTTCTCATACTATCATTGATATTGTGGATCTTCGCTCTTCATTTTCTTCCTCACCTTTTTGGATGTTCTTGCAAACTTGTCCATGCTAGCAATCTACTAGATACATTAGAAATTGATGGTCCAAGGATATCCAAAAGAATTATTATTTTCATACCATACCTTGTACATGTCATTGAGACCAACCTTGTGGGAAGCCTTGTTTTGGGGATTTTCAAGGTCCCCTCCATGAAAATGTATTCTCAATTGTGCCAAATACTAATTAAAATGAAATGTCTAAGAATCTAGAGTTTCTTGGGCTTCCTTATTATCAAATGGAACAAAACCCACTCTTTCAAAATCTTCATGTAGAAGTCATTGCTAAAATTATTAACTACATATCCATGCTGCCTATCATCCATTAATTTGGTGCTAATTGAAGATCTAATTTGGTATATAAAGTCACAAATAATCAGTTGTTGAACCTAGAACGGATTGGAGATAGGAGATTTGAGAAACCCTTGCATTAAGGGTTTAGAAGTACCAAATTGGGGTTTTGGGGGTTCCCAGTGGACTGAGTCTTATCCCTTTAGAATTTGTGCATTTTTAACCATTATATAACACTGCTGAGAGTTTGGAGTGATAAGGATAAAGGGAGAGTGATGATGCTTTGAAAATTGGTAGTTTTTCATGCTATTTAAGGGTCACTGTGTGGGAACAGTCAAACCTGGTCCAAAGAAGCCCATAGTAATTTTTTGATATGTTTTAGTACTTGGAAAATGGTATTCATAAATGCCTTTGCTTTGTCAAGTGCTTTGGGAAAATGTGAAGTTATTTGGGTTTGTATCCTGCTACAGGGCTACTAGAATTGCAATTAGGTCTCTGGGACTGATTAAGAAGATTTGGAATATTGGGAACATGGGTTTGACTGAGAATCTTAAAAACCTTTGAATCTAAGTTAATAAAAGCCTTTCAAATAAAAAAAACCACTTAGGAGTCTTGGAATAAGTTTGGTGAGACAAGTCTCTAAGTGCAGTTAAGGGTTTGGTATGTCATAAAAGAGTAAGTATATATCCTTATATAATTAAGACCATGACTAAGTTATATAAGAGTGGGGATACATAATATTATTGAACCATATTGAAGTGGAACCCAACTAGTTTCCATATTGAGACCCAAGTTTTATTTTTGCATCATTTTTATATTATGGTTTCATGATATTTATTGACCTCTTGAGTACCATAAACTTGTTAAGAAAATAATATGAGAAGAAAGTAGGGGTACCATGGTAGGGTTGGATGATTGTATGTTGTGTACGAATTGTGGCTAAGGCAAGGAAAAACCTATCTTGTAAGGCCTGTTCGGTTTTAAACTCTTGTTATATTAGAAATTATGTTGGACATAATGTTATATTGTGATGATATCAAGATTTATGTAGGTGTTAACCTTTTGGAAATTATATATACAAATTTCAAGTGTGTCATGAATTTCAGTCTTATTTCCATTTACTAGAAAACATACAAATTTGGAAGGTAAACATACAAATTTAGAATCCATAGTTGTGCTTCAGATTAGATTCTAAGATTTTACTTAAAGATTTTGATGATGTTGTTTTAGATGACATTGGAAATGCTCATGTTGGCCATACATTGATTTATAAATCAGTATTAACTCATATACTCCTTCTATAAATCAGTATTAACTCATAGACTCATAGATGTGTTACAGTATTGTTTGCTGTCACACAATGCTTACCAGCATTGCAATTGATTTATAAATTTTCTTATCTCTTCCTTATGAAGAGTAACTTGTATATTTTATTACTATTGTTCACTCATTTCATAATCATTTTACTTGTTATTGTATCATGTGTATAATGTTTCTATATATAATTATAAATATTCATTTGTATATCTTGAATATATACATCAATTATTAGCAAGAGTTTCCAGGCTTCGGCACACACCAGATAAAAATATATATTGCACTATGTGTCTTTTCTTTTACATCACTATCGATAGAAACTAGTCTGCCCTCTCCATTCTTTTCTTACTATATCCCATGGAGTTTCTTTTTAGTGTATAGATTGTGTTCTTTTTCTTCCCATTCCATGATCCTAACAATCTGATCTGCTCTTCTATTTTATATTGACTCACTTGTTTGAGGAGAGGTAATCCTTTGTGAGGACTCATGCCTCTTCATTAACTATTAATTAATCTTTCTTTTATTCTCTAATGACAGCTTTCATTCTTGTAGAGTGCAAGGAAAGGGCATGTTGGCACTTAAGGCTTTAGCGTATATTCCTATCAGTTTGGCATTTGAAAATGGTGCTTATGTTGGAAATTTTATGGCCCACGGTGTCTGGTTTAGAATAAGACTAGCACAAAAATGTAGGGGATTGTTTATTCAAGCAAGGAAGAGGTTGTGATCAAGGACATAGTAGACATACACTATCAAGTCAATGGTATTAACTAAAATTTCTCTTTGCCTTTGTGAAATGAAATGATTATAGTGGTATTTTTATATTTTTTCTCTTTGCCATTATTCTAACAACATATTCTCATCTTTGTAACCATTATTTTTATATTAAGCCACTCTTTCAAGTAACCATTAGAGCTATTTAATATGCACAAGTAATGAACATGCATATTTGTATAAGCACTACTGGGAGCTTACCTTGCAACACATGTACTATTGTGAAATATCATCACAAGTCCATTTTTTGTGGGGTCAAGCTCCCCGTAATGCTTGGTCGATAAATCTGCATGTTTTTCACCTGTGCATATGCCTTCTCTGATCGACTCTTATATGCACATGTAGTATTGTGAACATGCAAATTTTCTATAGTCGTAATGATTTTTCTTATTTCTTGTCTTTTGTCCCTTTTTTATTTCCTAGTTCTGTACTTGGTGACAACATTTTGAACATTGTTGACATACTTAAATGAAATACACAATACCAAATGATGAATGCTCAATTATTGTAATGGAAAAGCATCAAAACCGTCCATTTCTAAACTTTGATTTGGTATGATAAATGTCCCTTTGCATTGAGAAAATTATAGTTGAGAAAATGGTCGTTCAGTAACGATTTGTATTTGCAAGTTGCAAACAAATCATCCTTCTTCCACCAATGAGTCATTCCATTCAAGAAAGATCATGTTTGACAATATCAATGCACAAAAAAATAGGGAGACAATTGCTAGACTATGGTCTAACTTAAAAAGAAAAGGTGATAGAAAATGTTATTGTCCTTGCAAAATTTGTAAGGGCTTAAAGACTCAAAGATATCTAATCAAAAAAACTGAGGAACATTGTAGGAAACATGGTCACATTGAAGGGGGAAACAAATTTCATCCATTGGTATGTATTTTAATAATTTATAAAATACATAAGACATGATTTGATGATGACATCATGGTCATGGTTAATATAAGGTTATCATTTTCATATAGGTCAACCTCCCTAGGTTTCATGTTATGGACCATGACAATCCAGAGAATGTGGACTTCCAAATGAGGAAACATGGAGGTGTGAATATAGAAGTAGAAGGTAATGATCCCATGGAAGAAGACCATGATGATGAAGAAGATCATGATGATCAAGATGATCACGATGATCAAGATGATGATGATGATGATGATGATGTTGATGCAGACCTTGATGTACCCATACTTGAGAAGGCACACGAGCCCCTATATGAAGGCTCCCAAACAATTCTTCTTGCTGTTGTATTGTTGTTGGTGAACTTGAAGGTTATGAATGGTTTATCCAATGTAGAAAAGACACGTATGTTAAGGTATGTCATCTTTTTTCATTATTTTAGTTGTAATTCCCTTACAATTAACATTGGGTGAATCGTGTAGCAATTAATATTCTTTAAATTATTAAATTATATTTTTGGTCATAGGTTGATAGGTGAGTGTTTGTTACCACCATCAAACATTCTACCTCACTCGTATCGAGAATTATTTTCCATTATGAAAGATATTGGAATGGAGTATCAAACAATACATGCATGTCTGAATGATCATATTATATATCATAAACAACATGAATTTGCAACAAAATGCCCCATTTGTCATATTAGTAGATATCAATCAGATCAAATACCAAAAAAGGTGCCTCGCAAGGTTCTTCAGTTTATTCCCATTATTCCACGTCTGCAACGATTATTCAGGTGCAATAGCTTGGCACAATTTATGGATTACCATGCATACAATAGAAGTCAAGATGACATTATGCGATTGCCTATGGATGGTTTGACATTTAAGGAGATAGAGGAAAAATGGCCACACTTTAAAGAAGAACCTTGTAATCTCAAGCTTTCATTGGCAGCGGATGGTGTCAATCCTTTTGGAGAGATGAGATCTACTTACTCGGTGTGGCCTATTTTTGTTATCAACAATAACATTCCTCTTTGGTTGTCCATAAAGAGGGAGCACATAATGTTGGCACTGATTGTTCCAAGTATTTTTTGATTTAATAGTCATCTAAATTAATTTATTATAAATAATCCATCAAAATGGTCATAATAATTATGTAATGTTTTTGTTCATTCAACTAGGTAAGTACCAAGTTAAAGATATCAATGTATATATTGAGCCCCTTATCGACAAGTTGATGGTGTTATGGAATGGGGTCACTATGTATGACATCTCTAGACCAATAAGACACATACAATTTCAATTCCATGCAATGCTTGTATGGACAATACATGATGCCCCTGGGCTAACACATTTTTGTGGTATGTTCTCTTCTTAACACCACTTTTTTGGTATGTTATAGTGCTAACACAATGTTAACATATTTAATCTAATTATACATGATCTTGTAGGTCTTCAGACAAAGGGAAAATTTGCATGTCCAGTTTGTGGTCCAAAGATAAAATCTCATCATTCAAAAAGTTTAAGAAAGTAGGTGTTTGATGAGAATAGACACTTTCTCCATAGAAATCATAAGTACCAAATTATCAAAAACATCTTTTCAATGGGAAAGAAGAGACTACATCAAAGCCACAAAGAATGACACCTCACCTATGAAAGTTGGCATACAATAAAATAAATCATCAAGGTAATGTCATTCCATCTGATGGTTTTTGTTTCAAATTTATATTTTGATATTGTGTTTTGTTTATTGATGATGTAATTTATGCTTGTGAAGGTCATCAAGGCATCAATGACCAACTTCCAAAAGGACTAAAAAGTTATCCTACACAATTTAGTAGGTTGCCATACTATGAGCAACTCCCAATTGTGCATTTGTTTGATCCTATGCATATTGGAAAGAATGTAACAGAGACATTATAGAAAATCTTGGTTGGAAGGCGTGACAAAGACCAAATTGTCAAAATTTGTAGTGACATTGAAGAATCCAACCATGCAATGAAAAATGTCATTCAATCAAATATAAATGGAGACCAGATTGATACAAGTGCCCTTAGTTGGTTATTGTCAGAGTAGTAGAGCAATGCTATAAAACAAGTCATAAAAAAAATACAATTTCCCACAGGATTTGCTGCGAACATAAATGATCTCATATCAAAGAAAAGTGAATTTGGGTCAGGGATGAAAACACATGATTGTCATACATTTATTAAGGTAATTCATGTTATTTTGTATTCACTATATATTTGTATACTGCATGTAGTTTTCATTGCATTCTTTTATAAAATATTGACAAGATCATTTTACAAATATTGCAGTATGTTCTACCTCTATCTCTCCCACACCACTTTGCCAATAGTGTCAAACAAGTTATATATGATCTTGTAAAATACATGAGGTGGTTGTCATCTAAAGAAATCAATAAAAAAAATATAAAATATTGGAAGAGAAAAATTCCTCTTCTTATGTGTGAAATGCAAAAGTGTCTACCTTCAACTTTTTTCAATGCACAAGAACACTACCTCATACATCAAGTTGAGGAGATTGAATTGTGTGGACCTGTACCAACTAGGTCAATGTGGATAGTTGAGATGCACTTGAAATTTTTGAAAGGCTTGGTTCGACAGAGAGCACATCTTGAGGGTTCTATGGTGGAGGGATATATGGTATACCAAACCATGGTGTACATTAGTGAATATCTTCCTAAGTTTGCATCAAAGATCCATGTAGATCATATTTGGGATCTCAACTCCATTAACAAATTCAAAGGGGAGTACTTGATCAGAAAAGGTAGATTGAGGAAAGTGAGAGGTAAATCTAAGATGTTATTGTAGTTAATTAATTCTTATAAATCTTCAATATAAGTTATTTATAATTGGTGTATTTTTTTTATACAGTTGGTCGAGAGTGGGATGCAATACATTTGCATATTGTAAACAGTCTTGATTGGATGACATTATGGATTGAATGATGTCAACAAAATGGTTGCTCATTAACATGGGAAGGTGTTGCTTCATTGGTTAGAGAAACTCATCATAATTGAGATTCCAATGTTATGCTAATGGTAATTGATCTAGCATATGGTTTAATAAGTAGAGAGGTATGTACAAATTTATTAATGATCATGACTTGTATGTTTTGTATCAAATCATGATGCAAATAATTTACACATGCTTGAAAAATTGCAGGTCAAGCACCACAAAGCTATGTACTATCATGGCTACAAATTTCGCATAAAAAAGTTGGATGACACAAAGAAAACTTGTGATTATGGGATAACTGCAATTTTTGAGGTCACTAATATATCATCTAGAAATGACATACATCCTCAACAATCTCAAAATTGATACTATGACATCTTGGATGATATAATTGAGTGAGACTTTAACTCCTTCAAAGTAGTTTTATTCATCGTCAAATGGTACAGGCTACGATTGAATCAAAATGATCCAGATAGAACTGTTATTCAACATGATAATAGATTTACAATGATTAATACAAGGTCATTTGAGTCAGTTGGAGATGAGACCTATGTTCTTCCAAGCCAATGTGAGAAAGTGTTTTACTTAGAGGTTCCACATAAACAGGGTTGGTCATTTTTTGTTAGACATGATCCAAGAGGAAGACCGATAAAGTATAATGTTATGGAAGAAGAAGATATTGAAGATGATGAAGAAGTAGATGATGAAGATCAAGATAATGATGATGATGATGATGATGATGATGATGATGGTGGTCGTGGTGGTGGTGATGGTGATGATGATGATGGTGATGGTGATGACGGCGATGATGATAGTGGTGATGATGATGATGATGATGATGATGATGAAGATGATCAATGACATGATCGAATTGATCAATGAAATGATTGACATGATTTATTGATTTCAATTGTAATGATTACATATTTATTATGTTCAATTCTAATGATTAAAACATATGTGATTTTTAATCACCAATGTCTTGCTTACGATGCTCAATTAATTGCTGCTAATACATGTATATATTGTGTTTGATTATCACCCTTTTTGCAAACAGGTAGTTAACTACAGACATCGTCACCCCTTCTGTTGACAATCTTGCATTCCATATATAAGGTAAATTTTTTCATGTTTACGATGTTGCATATTGTTCATGTTGTCTTCTAAGTTATTTGTAGCATACTTATCATGTAATTTTTAGCTAACTTAAGATAAATGATTAACATATGCAAGAAATTTGATCCCTTTGGCATGGATCATGCATAGTGACATGGATCAATAGGTATAAGTCAATAAATAAACATAATTTTCTTATATTATTCTTGCTTATCACTGAGCACGTATGTTATAAATAGACATATTATATAATCATATAATGTATATATAGACAAAGAAGAACCATATAGAAATATAATTATATAATCACTTTCAACTTAGTATATTTTTTTATCTCCCATGTATAGACAAAGAAGAACCATACATATGGGTCACGACTTGATTATTCTATATATATTATTTAAATATTATCAAAATTCTATTTAAAGCGAGGACATGACAATATCTCATTTGATGGATTGCAAGACCCACCAAATAGGTACTTGTCAGATCTATCTACATCGAATGAGGGAAATGAGGGAATGCTAGATGAAAGTTCTACATGTAGTATGACTAAAATGGGGAGATCAACTAGAGGTCAAAAGATTAGAAAAAAATTTGATAAACGCATGCAATTTTTCCTTGCTAATGGGGGGTCATGTTCTTATGATGATGAGACCAAAGGTGACATCAAGGTGCCCTTTTGGTACACACACATTGAGAAAGAATGGGTACACAATGAGCTACCTTCAATTAACACTAATTTTTGTGTTAATGAGAGGATATATCACATAGCTCCATCCTCATTACATAGTTTGGGCTTATTTTCCATGGATGGGATAAAGGTATGTTACAAAAAAGTTGTTGAATTGTTCAAGTATGTTGGTTCATGTTACAATTACAATGATTGGATGTAGATTGTTCAATATAAAAAAAGTATGCGTAGGTATGCACGATCAGCTAATTATATACAATGGAAAGAAAATGATCAAAGTAAAAGATTTGCAATGTACATTGATGGGAGACCAAAAGCAACAGGTAATATTGCGGGTTTTATAAATAGTATGTTGGCTTCCTCAACTAATAAGCAACCCAATTGCATATTTGAGGCACGTGAGGGGAATCAATTTTTTGTATGTGCAATAAAATCAATAAGTGAAGGGGAAGAACTGCTAATGGATTACCATTTAAATTGCATAGATACAAACAAAGTTACTATCATTAGGGTGGTAAGTACTATATACCATTTTATTAATAAGTTTTTTTTGCTAAGTCTATTACTTTCAGTTCCCTGAAGTTTTTATATTTAATCTTTGTCACATGATGATATGGATCCTGCACATGATAGAGGCCATGAGGATGCTCCTCCCACCCATTCTTCAGAAAGGGTAAACCTTATTGAAATTGTACAAATTAGATAGTTGAAAAATGTTATATTATTACATTATTTTATTTACAGTTTTGGAGTTTTTATGATAGTTTTACTGATATTCCTGTCATAATTTGATGTTCAAGATAGGGGAAAAGCACCTGCAGTAACAGAGGCAATAGCTACCCCTTTTGATGATGATATCACAGAATCACCTAGTATGACAATTATGTTGAGGAAAAAACTAAAAAAAATTAATTTAGAAATAATGAGAATTTTGGATGAAGCAAATATTACAACTGAGAAGATGATGAAGAGGCTATCTGAATTGAAAGCGCAAGCACATCATTATGAAGTAAGCAGTAATGAATCTTTAGTTATAAAAAAATTTCAATAAAGGTTTATATTTTATACTTTTTTATGTTGTGAAGTAAAATATGTAATATGTGTTGTTGTTACAGGAATTTTTGGCAATTGATCTAGAACCTGGTCAAGGAAAACACGGTGAGGCTGGTAGTAGTAGAGCTCCATCTGCCTTAGGTAAAATAATCCTTTAGTTGACAAGTTACAAGGAATTTTTTCTTTGGAACATTCAAAAACTTCTTAAGTTAACTCTTACTTTTATTATTTCAAAATGTCTTTGCTAACAATGTATTGTTCAGGTCGTCAAGTGTAGGAGACTCCTCCTAGGAGGTCAATGGACATCCATCCAAGATTTCAAAGTGCAATGTCAGCAATAAGGGGCATGCAAACATCGATGCCTTCACGGTCTATGCCAGCTAGTAAATCCTTGTTTTTCTATATTTGGTTTTGTGTTAATTATGATTTGATAATTTGTACTTTAATCTTGGGTGCATCACATAGTGGATTATTTTTTTGGAGTAGGAGATACACTAGTGGCACCATCTAGTATGCCAGATACAGATCAGAGTACATGTATTGGTGATAATTCACCATCATTTCCTAGATCTACTCATGTTTCTAGCATGGGAGTTATGCAGACATCATTGTTGATTGACGATAATGAATCGATGCCTTTAAAATGTCCTAAGCTTCCAGGTACTTTAAATAATTATTTTTTATATTGTAATATGCATTTACCTATTCATAAAAAGTGTTGGATTGATTATCCCATGACATTTTTTGCAAGAAATGATTCATTTTATGTTAGAAAGTAAAGTCCATGAAGATAACTGAGAGGGGGGCGAGGGGGGGGGGTGAATTAGTTATCTAATAATTATAAATTTTATAATCTTCAACAGCATTAAACCATATAAGCAATATAATTACCAACCATAGAAATATATTCATACACAATAACACAATGACACAAGATATGTTGACTAGGGAACCTCTTGATCAAAGAGTAAACCTCGGTGGGAATGATGCCCACAAAAGATACACTAATATGAATATTCCTTATGAGAGGATGGAATCTGTTAGGAGTCTTGTGAAATACATTCAGTACATATGAATCCTTGTTAGGAGATTTTTAATCCCTGTTAAAAGATTCTAACCCGGTTAAGAGTTATAGAAGACAAAAGGACCCACTGCCCAAACAGCTTTAGGGTAAGATCATTGAACACACTGTCCAAATAATCTTTTCATTATTCAATAGAATAATATGTTACCTTTTCTTTGACTATGCCAAACTGCACTCACTGTTACATTAGATCTTTGTACTTCGCATGTCTTCCTTCACAATTTTGCTCTCATACTCTGCTCTTTTCTTCACTTCATGCATACCGCATCACACATCATCAAAATTTTGCATCACAACATCATGATACTATTATACAACAAGGAAATACATTCCTTCCTTTATAACACACTCAAATAATTACAAATGAGTCAGCATACAATTACAAAATAAAAGTTTCCACACACTACACCAAAATTACATAAAACTGTCAGTTTCCAAATACAATAAATCTTCACTCGTTTGACCTCAAAGTTTTCACTATCATCCACATCACTATCAATGTGTCTCCAAATTCCCTTTAACTGCACAAAACTAGATTCCATCCCGATTAGGAGATATCATCCGATTTCCACAAACCGCTACTCAGGAACACTGCCTGAACACTACTTCTACCAAAATGATCATAACTTCCATGAATCAATGAATTAATGTCTATGCTCTTAACCATAGAAATATGACATATCAAAGAGTATAACCTCAACATCACATAGCTCCAACTATAATAACCCACGTGCGCTAATCCAAACTCTGTTTGCTTCTTTGCAAGTCTTCGGTAAATCACTATGTTGACATCAATGACAATCATAGTCATGAATGCAACAACTACTACTACAGAATGGCTGCCAAACACTTTAGAATTCATTCCTAGTAATCTCCCCCATTGGCATTGATGGCAACATAGATGAAAAACATCCAATGTTCCAAAAATCCAATACTACAACACTACTTCAAATCCTCTTCATCAATCAAATCTTTCTTCGTTATCCTATTTAGTTCTCATGCATACTTCTCCCCCATTGACATCAATGATGGAAATTCCATCACTAAGTCAACAACAACTCAAAGTCAAAAGACACTTTTCAGAAAAAATATTTACTAGAGTCCTCATGACTCAGCTCAAATACACATACTCCCCCATAGAGGAAGTACCAACATCCAGTCTATAAGAAAGATAGGGCTCATATACCATTGGACAGATGCAACCAACTGCATCACTTCTCAAAAGTAGGCTGGGGGATAACCCCAAGCATACCTCTCAGATACTCAAATGTATCATTAGGCAATGGCTTTGTGAATATATCTGCTATCTGCTCCTTTATACTTATGTACTCAAGTCTGACTTCTTTTCTAGCAACTTTCTCTCTTACAACATGATACTTAATCTCTATATGCTTTGTCTTAGAATGTAATACAAGATTATTAGACATACTAACTATAATGGTGTTATCACAATGTATAATAATAGGTTCAACAAATTTTATTCCAATATCCTTCAGCATTTACTTCATCCAAATTATTTGGTTATAATTGTTTGTTGGTGCTACATATTCTGCTTCTGTTGTGCTTTGTGAGATATAATTTTTCTTCTTGCTTAGCCAAGAAACTAATCTTCCTCCAAGGCAAAATGCTCCTCCATTGGTACTTTTCTTATCATCAACAATGCCTCCCCAATCTACATCTGTATATGCACATAGGGTAAAATCATCAGAATTTTCATACCATAATCCATAGTCCATTGTGTTGACTTGGTGGTCAGCTCCTCCTTGGAGATTCATGACATGGCTTAACCGCCTTTCATGGATCGGGTTAAATATGACATTTGTATCGGGCATTGATAGTTCAAGCTTTTGGTGCAACAGAAAATGATTCCAACAATTGGTATCAGAGCCTTGGGTCACGGGTTTGAGTCTCCCTTCAGTGGGTGCTGAAGGCTCAGTTGGTGTTGAGGGGGAGATTGTTGACTTGGTGGTCAGCACCTCCTTGGAGATTCGTGACATGGCTTAACCACCTCTCGTGGATCGGGTTAAATCTAACATTTGTATCGGGCATTGATAATTCAAGCTTTTGGTGCAACGGCAAATGATTCCAACACATTGTGCCTCTTAAATATCTCAGTATCCTCTTTACTACTGCATAATGTGATTCTCTAGGTTTAGCTTGAAATCTTGCTACAATACCAATTGAATGTGCTATATCAGGTCTTGTATGAGTCAAATATTGCAATCCTCCAATCATAGATCTATATTTCTTCTATTCTACTATAGGAGTCTCTTCTATGCTAGATAACTTATGTCTAATCACGATAGGTGTTCCAACTGGTTTACAATCCTCCATTCCAAATCTTTTTAACAAGTCATTCAAGTACTTTGTCTGACTTACAAAGATACCATCATTGTTTTGTGTTATTTGTAATCCCAAAAAGTATTTCATTTCACCAATCATACTCATTTCAAATTTAGTCTTCATTTCATCAACAAATTTGTCACTAGCTTCATCTTCTCCTCCAAAGATAATGTCATCAACAAAAATAACTATAACTAACAAACCATTTTCAATTTCTTTTGTGTATAGATTTCTATCAACTGTACCTTTTATAAATCCTAACTTTAACAAATACTTATCCAGTCTTGCATACCAAGTTCTAGGTGCTTGTTTAAGTCCATATAAAGCTTTCTTTAATTTACATACCATGTCTCCTTCTTGAGCTAAAGGAAAACCTTTAGGCTGCTCAATGTAGACTTCTTCCAATTCTCCATTCATAAATGCTGACTTCACATCCATCTGATACACTTTGAATTTCTTGTAAGATGCATATGCCAAAAATATTCTAACTACTTCAATTCTTGCAACAGGTGCAAAGGTCTCTTCATAGTCAATTCCTTCTTGTTGTGAGTATCCCTTACATACCAATCTTGCTTTGTTTCTTACTACTTCTCCTTGTTCATTCATCTTGTTTTTGAACACCCATTTAGTTCCAATAACATTCTTGTCTTTAGGTCTAGGGACCAATTCCCATGTCTTGTTCTTTTCAATCTGATCTAGTTCTTCTTTCATAGCATTAATCCAACTTTCATCTGCACAAGCTTCATTAGTAGTCTTAGGTTCAATTTGAGAAATCAAACATAACTGTTCTTGTGCCTTATTTCAAGCAAGAACTCCTCTTTTGATGCTCCCAATAATCTATTCAAAAGGATGATTCTTTAACAAACTCTTGCTAGGTGTCACTGTCTTGGATTTCTCTTCAGATGTAGGTTCTTCAATAACTTCACTATGGCTTTCATTCAACAAATCACTGTCAGTTTCATAAAACAATTTAGTAGTTCCAGTATTAGGCTTAGGACAAGCTTCTTCATTAGATTCATAATCAACCATTCTTTCCTGAATTTTGAACTTTTCATCAACTTTAACATTTGCACTCTCAACAATAGTCTTAGTTCTTTTATTGAAACATCTATATGCTTAGCTTTTCAAAGAATATCCAAAAAATATACCTTCATCACTTCTAGGATCAAACTTTCCTATATCATCATATCTCCTTATATAACATTTGCTTCCAAAAATTCTAAAATACTTAATTAAGGGTGCATGTCCAAACCATAACTCATAGGGTGTCTTGTCTGTGTCTGCTTTGATTTGTACTCTATTCATTGTATACACTATTGTGTTCACTGCTTCTCTCCAGAATACCTTCACCAAATCATTCTCAAACAACATAGCTCTTGCTACTTCAGTCATTGATCTGTTACTTCTTTCTACCATACCATTTTGTTCAGGTGTTCTAGGGGTTGAATACTGTCTTTTAATGCCATTTTCTTCACAAAATTTGTTAAACTCTCTAGAAGTAAATTCTCCACCTCTATTAGATCTTAAACATTTAATCTTCCTTCCAGATTCATTCTCAACTTTATTCTTAACTATCTTAAACTTATCAAATGCTTCAAATTTTTCTTTAAGAAATGCAATCTACATCATTCTTGTAAAATCATCAACAAGAATCATAAAATACCTTTCTCCATAGAATCCTATAGTCCTGGTAGGATCGCTCAAATCTGTATGAACAATCTCCAGCTTCTCTGTAGATGTAAATGTTATAAACTAAGTTTGCACCATTGTTTTAGGTTCTCATAGTCTTGATAACTTAGTATAATATGGGAATCATCTCCAGGTTGTGGGACCTATGCTAACTGAGATGAGACCTCGAGGTTCTAGGCTGGTTCCTCTTGGATAATCATCTTAATTTTTTTTTTTGACAGGAAAAGTAAATCTTTTGAGGGGAAAAGGGATAGAAGGAATGCTTTGAAAGAGAAATAACTTGAAAGCAAACTACCTACTAGGTGATACACCAAAATGAAGGGTTTGAATCTCAGTATAGAGGATGAAAATAATGAACAACTCAGGTCTAGGAGATCACAACTCACCAAATAGGCTTGCATAAATATTTCATAGAAGGGTCTACAATAGAAAGAGGATATTCAGGGAAAGGAATAATTTCACAAACAATAGCATTCCTAAGGATTTAGACACAATCTACAACCTGCAGACAAACATTCACCTCTGCAACTCAGTATAGGAATGAGACAGATTGTTAGGGGGTTGAGGTATACCCATAAGAGCATTCAAATCATATCACCCACAATAATACACAAAATTGTAGAAAGAGAGAGGGATCAAGAACCCTGAGATATCACTCAAAACCTACATATACTTAGATTCAATAAGAGATAATTCAGACAAGGAAGCATAGGGACATGAAGAATTGTCACAAAATACCTCTGCAATATCTTAATCATCAATGAAAGATTTACAACTGTAGAAGCTAGAGGGAAGAAAAAATGCCACAGATAACTCTCAAGAAAGGTGAATTTCTCTTTTACAATTGTCCAACTCTGAGCTCAAAAGCTCCAAAAATACAATATATACATCTCCTCTTTTTGCACGTAGGCCGAAGTTAAAACCTAACTAGGGTTTACAAAAATTTGCAATAATAACTAACCCTAACTTAACCAAGTCTGATCATGAATATATCTCTACAACGTTATGGCTAATCAGACCTCAAGTTTGTGTACCCATCCCTATACCACATCAACCTGTAGACAAGCAACCTGGATTCATCCACTTTCCTGCACAAAGTCTTGCCATGAATGCATAACTGGTACCTTTTTGAGACAAGAAATGACCCATGATGGCCACCCAGACCTCCCCATTATCTTCCTTTTCAACTGCAAATGTCCTGAAGACATAAATTCTTTAGCTACCTTCTACAGCTGCTACATTTTTGAATCAATTACTAGCAAAAAACCCTCTTAGAGACATTTGAATTTGAATTTTAATAGCTAGTAGGTCATTTTAAAATGTGACTGTAGATATTCTTTATTTCCCGGTAAATGAAAAACCCAGATCAACTTGACAACAGTCGTAAACTTCCTTGAAAAGTCAATGTCCACATCAACATCTTATGACCAATGAGAATCTAGCATATCAGCATGCCAGCATATTTGGACCCACCTTGAACTTTTTTCCTTTAGTCATTTGGTGATTATGTGACTGAAGGCCCCTTTTCTAAGTCATGAAGAAGTTGGTCTAACCCCGGTCTGGTTAAGTAACTATGTGAACACTATAGTCGTTGAATAGCTTAATCCTTTGGCTAACCCTAGTTAAGTCCAACGAACAAGAGATAACCCTTAGTCACCAAATCGCATAATACATTCAAACCCCGGGCCCATTTTCCACATGTCACCTCTTGATTCACTCTGGCCACTCCATCAGCAACCACCCCAAACTTCGTTTGACATCAGACCCACTTGAGACAAGATTCCAATCTAATAGTGGGTGCATGACCTCATAGCCTTCAAATATTCCTTTCGATCATGTGCCAGTCGTTGATCCTTTTAGAATTGGGACCCCATTGACACATGAGTCCACCTATAAGTCTTTGTTAGCACTCGGTGACCAATCATATGCAAGCACATTAGAAAGAAATGACCCATCAAATGAAGCTCTGACAAAAAATCAAGTTTGACGGTCGAAGCATAATCTCATGTGTCAGAAAAACTCCATGAGATCATGTGCCAACCATTGGATTAAAAGCTACACATTCCTCTGGGCCCACTCTGATGAACTTCCAAATCATCACCAACCACCCAATGAAAAGCTTCCACATAGGATGATGTGGTAGTGGACCCACTTAGCGAATGAAGCACTGCACAAAAGGAAAGATCGACGGCTATCGTGAAATCACAAGTGTTAGAAAAACCCTTCACGAACTCAGGAAAATCGTTGGATTCTACATAACTGGGACCCCCACATAAAGTGACCACCAAACATAAGGTGAATACATGATTGAGGAAAGGTTAACCACCTCACTGGGTCAGAAGAAGTTGAGACTTAACCACCAAGGATTAAGAGGTTACACGATAGCTCATTCACTGAATCGTTGAATAGGAAAGGTAACCGCTGAAGAACTTAGAGAACCTGTGACCAGCCAATCAGATTAAAGCACAAATGGGTATTTGAGGATTTTAAGTAGCTGGTAAAGTAACTCAAAAATAGAATGAAGGCCAGGGTCACTTAGGGTTTTATGCCTACAATAGCTACTTTTATGAATTTTTATTGCAGACCAAGGAATTAGAAAACTTGCAGAGGCCAAAGAATAGGACATAAAGCTATGAAATTTTCTAAGGTGCTTGGCAGGGTAAAAACAGGGACCTGGGGATAGATTTTAGCCAAATTTGCATGCACACAAAAATTAGGGTAACATTTTGGTGATTTCTGCTGGATGTCAGCTTGCTAGACATGGAAAACTAGTGGCCTGGACAAAAATTCATTGGGCATGGAGTCACTACTTGAGCACAACACTTCAGAAGAGGGGCAAAACTTGAACAGAAGGATGAACTTGTGCATACGAACTTCTTGAAAATTAGGAAACTAACCTAGAAAATAGGGAAAGAAAGTAGGGGAAAAACATATTTACAAAAATTTACATAGAGGGATTAACCTCAAAGCATGGCTTCAAGTGGAAACCATTCACTGAGATAGGAAAGGCATCTCCTTCTAGAGTTGATAGTTAAAAAGCATTAGACCCCTTGCACTCTATTATAACAAATGGTCCACCCCAAAATGAGTCAAATGTTGTATGTCTACTAGGTCTAGATCTGAACTCATCCCATTTGAGAACTACATCTTCAACCTTGAAATTTCTGACCCTGGCTCTTTTGTCAAAAATTTTCTTTCTTTGGATCTGATGGAATTCCATATCCTACATTGATTTGTGTCTAAGTTCTTCTAACTCCATCAACTAACCATATCTAATCTACAAGGGATCTCCTTCATCAAATAAGGCATATTGAGTGGCTAAGTCCAGAGCTGGTAATTCAACTGAGATAGACAACTTGGCCTCTCTGCCATACACCAACATGTAGGGGGAATTACCAATGATCTTCTTTGGAGTAATTCTATCTAGGAATAAGGCAGACCTCAGTTTGGTATGCCAATCCCTTTGGTTGTCTTTCAGAGTCTTCTTGATTATCCTAATCAAATTCTTGTTTGTTGATTGTCCTACCCCATTGCCCCAAGGGTAATAGTTTGAACTGGTATTTAGATAAATACCATTCTTGACTGCCCACTCTGAGACTTTGAGGCCTGTGAATGCCAATACATTATTTGAAATTATGGAGTCAGGAGTGCCAAATCTGTGAATTATATCATCATAAAAACTTAAGATAGAACTCTCATTGGATTCTTTTAATGAAATTGCTTCTATCCATATGGCTAAGTAATCCATTGTAGTGATTATCCATTTATGGCCTGCACTAGATGGAGGATTGATCATGCCAATAAAGTCTATACCCCATTTCATGAAAGGTTGCTTTGTTCTGACTGGCTGTAGGGGCAAGGCTGCAAGCCTTTCTTTCCCTCCAAACATGGCACACTTGATGCATTTTCTCACATACTTATGACTATCCTTGAAGATAGATGGCCAATAGTATCCAACCCTCATGATTTTAAAAGCAGTAGTCCTAGGGGAAAAGTGACCTCCAAAAGGTCCATCATGAAACTCAAATAGGACATCTGCTACCTTTTCTGAATCAATGCATCTTAAAAGGACACCATCGTGATCCTTTCTGAAAAGAACCTCATTTACCAATACAAAAGGAACATATTGTAACCTATAATACCTTCCTTTTGCTGAATCTAGGCCTGTAGGACATTGTCCTCTTTTCAAGTAATTGATCATATTAGGCAACCAGCTTGTTGCCTTGGCTTGTTATTCCGTAGAATGCACAACTAGAGATGCATCTATTTGCTCTAATTTCTTTGAACTTTCATCCTCTGCCAAATGCTCACAAAGACCTCTTCCTCTAACCAACCTGGTGGTTTGGATATCAATGTCATATTCCATTACCTTGGTGATCCAACCAACTCTTTTCTCATTTAGGTCTTTGGGAAGCAAAAATTCTTTGACACTTGGATGAGTGACTTTCAAGTGTACCTTGCTATGGGTCAAAAAAATATCTAAACTTTTTAAGGCTCTTCACCACAGCAAGTACGTGTTTTTCTACAAAATAGTATCTCTGTTCATACTCTTCAAAACCTTTCCTAAAGAAAGCAATAGGCTGCTCCAATCCATCTGAATTTTCTTGGGTCAACATTGTAGATATAGCATCATGAACTCCATAAGAATAAAGGATAAAATCCTTACTGAAATTTGGGTTTAGGAGAGTAGGGGCTTCTATTAAGGCCTCTTTGATAGCCTAGAAATTGACTTTCCCTTCTTTGGTCCAACTGAAAGTTGAACTCTTCTTTAATATGGTTGTCAAAGGCTTTAGTAAATATGCAATGTTAGGCAAGAACCTCCTAACAAAATTAATCTTTCCTATGAAAGATTGGAGACTTTTGTTATGATGTGGCAATGGTAGCTCCAAGATGGCTATAATTCCCTTAGGATCTAGTGTTATCACTTCTTTAGATGCTTCATATCCCAACAATTTTCCTTCATGAACTCTAAACACACATTTCTTGGGATTAAGAGATATCTCAAATTCTCTATACCTTTCAAAGATCTTCCTCAAATGTTTGATGTGATCTATTGCATGCTTAGAATAGATGGTTATGTCATCCAAGTAGACTAGTACAAACTTGTACATGAGGCTTTTAAAGGCCATATCCATTGCCCTTTGAAATGTAGCACCTGCATTTGACAAACCAAAGGGCATCTTTTGATAAGCCATGGTTCCCCACTTGGTTGTAAATGTAGTCTTGTATTGATCCTCTTTATTAACCAGGATTTGATTGTATCCTAAATAGCCATCCAATAATGAAAATCTCTCAGATCCAGAGACACATTGTAAGATTTTCTCCATAGAGGGTAATGGATGGCGGTCTTTTAGAGAGGCCCTATTAAAATCCTTGAAGTCAACACATAACCTCAATTCCTGATTCTTCTTCCTGATAGGAACAAGGTTAGAAACCCAACTAGTATGCTTAATGGGGTAGATGATACCACTTTCTATTAGTTTGAGCACTTCTTTGTGCATAAGTGGCTCAAGCTTTGGATTAATAGGCCTTTGCTTTTGCCTCACTAGTTTGGCATTAGGCTCTAATTCAATAGTGTGCTAGGCAAGGGCTGGATCAAAACCTTTGAGGTCTTCATATTTCCATGCAGAAATATCACTGAATTCTTTGAATAATTGGGTATAATCTTGCTTTTCCAATTCAGTGTTTACCTTTCCAAATTGTAAGCTCTTACCTGGTCCCAACTCTAGTTCGACACAATGTTCTTGTTGAACTACCAGGCCAGCTTTTCTTTTCTTAACTTCATCATCCTTGTTGAAGATAGTCTCTAAGGGGACAAGACCTCTAGGCATCTTATTAGACTTAAGTTGTATCACCTGATCACCATAGTTCTATGATAGCCTATCTTGATTATGCTCTAAAAAAATATCTTCTTCAAACTAGAATTGCAGAATTTGTTCATCATTGTCAAACACTTGCCAATTGATGTCATTATTAGGAATAGAGGGTCTGACAATCACTTTGATATGCTATTGGTCTACCTCTTTTGAAATTCTATTTGGAATATCATACTGAGATCCAACAGCAGCTAACCTATCTGCATTTTGATTTAGCTTTCTAGGGATAGCAACAATGTTGAAAGCACAAAAGTCTTCAATTGCATCCCAAACCCTATGTTTGTATTCTTTCAAAGTGTCATTCTTGATTTCATTTATCCCTCTTACTTGGCTGACAACTAACTCACTATCACCATAAACTTTTAAGGCTTTAAGCCCTCTTTTTCTAGCCCACTCTAGTCCATTGACTAGACTTTCATATTCTACAGTATTGCTAGTGTAGGAGAAACTAAATCTAAAGGTAGTGTAATACCTTTCTCCTTTTGGGGAGACTAGCATAGCACGACCATGAGAACCATGTCTACTTCTAGCCCCATAAAAAAATAGTTCCCAAACCTGATTACTCTGATCCTTTGAATCAGTGTCTTCTTTGAAAAGGGTTGGCTCTATGGATCCACTTTCTTGTATTAAATAACTTCCCAAACCAAAATCCCAAACAAGATTTTCTTGGGCCTCTGAAGCTCTTTCATCCAGTAAAAAATTAGGGATACTTTCTATGTTAGTGTCTGCTTCACTAATGGTTTGGAAGTCATTGTCATCAAATATGGGGCAATTTACATTGATGGTATTGGACACATATGGTTCTATATGGTGTTCTACTAATGGTTCTAATTTAATGGTGACGTTGGTCCCATACCTTGTATGGAATATCATGTGAGACCAATCAGAAGATAGGTATCCTCCTATCTTGGCTGTAAACTCCCTTAAAAGACATATAGAAAATAATGCAGGGAGATCTATGATATATATATCAAGGAGGATAGAGAAATTAGGACTAGCATGTAGGATCAGACTGGTATCCTTAGCCACACCTATAGTATTGACTGAGGATCCATCAAGTTGTGTAACCTTCTTTTGAAAGGGTTCATATTTCAGTCCTAATTGGTCAGCTACCTTTTTGGGCATTACAATGCTAGTAGCTCCACTATCTACCATACAATTATGTACTAAATATTTTCCAATGATTAAAGATACATAAAAGGGAGCTAGCTTTGAGTTCCTACCTTGCATGGTATTGGCCTTGGAGTTGCTACTTGGAGCCTCCTTTTCTTGATCAGTGTTAACTAACACTGGCTTTGCAGCTTCTTTTCTAGGCTAAGGAGTTGTCACTTCCGTCATGGCTTTCTTCAAGATCTCAGACTGCCCTGGAAGAGCCAAAGAGTCCCACATGGACATGGTAATGTTCACCTTCTTGATGTTGTCTACAATATTATAAGGTGTCACAGAGTGTACTCTCTATTGTGTCTTTACTATGATGAGCTCCACCTCTTTGGAATGTTGGCCTTCCTTTCTTGTAATGACAGGAGCCTCCTTAGGTGTGATGGGATTAGCTTGCTATAGTGGCTCTGTAGATGTAGTGGCTTTGGCATTAGAATCTTCCCTCTCCATGTCTTGAGCTCTCCTTTTTTCTCTTGTATAGGCAACAAAAGCAACTTCATCATTGACTCCATTGAAGTCTGGTTGCTCCCAATTGAAAAGAGCAGTCTCATTTTCTTTTGATTCTTCTTGAGGCACTAACCCACTGGATGAAGCCTCTAATTGAGCTTGTGAGGCATTTTGAACTATTAGAGCTTGGTTCATCCATCCATTTGAACATGTAGCTTGATTATATGTCTGATTACAAGGAGAACACCATTCATTTTCCATAGCCATAGTGTTTTGACTAGGAACCATATCCCTAACTGGATTTGCAAAATTGAGAGGTGTAGGGTTTTATGGTTGGAATGGTCTCTGATTAAACTTTGTCTTTGTCCATGATAGCCTCCTTGGTATGGTGGCCTATTTTTCTGATAAGGCTATCCTTGATTCTAATATTGTTGATTAGGACCTTGGCCTTGTTGCTAAAAGGGTGGTCTAATTCCTTGACATTGTTTCTTTAGATTTGTCACCTCTTTAGTCAAGGTCTGCAGCAAATTTGTCATTTCTTGCTTACTACTTTGTTGGCTATTCTTTATCTCTTGCAACTCTTGAGAGAAACTAGCTGTTAGCTCTTGACCACTGGTACTAGCTTGGGGTTCTAATATGGTGGGAATAGGAGTAAATGGGGGTAGTTGGGCAGGTGCAATGGGCTAAAGGCTAGGGAAGATGGGCATTGGAGGCCTTCTAGCAATCATGTCTGCTTGGATTAAACAATTTTCAGCCCTGATAGCCATGTCAAAAGCTTGGGGTAAAGATGTACCACCCATAGACTGGATCATGACAAAAATTTGACCATTCAAGCTTCACAAGTTGTAAAGGAAAGGATGGTCAGCTAATCATCTCATAGAGACTGGAATTCTATTCCATGTTTTGAGGAATCTACTATTGTAGTCTGTCATTTGTTCTTGAGGGTCTCTTTTAGTGGTTGTCAACTGCTCTACCAGAGACAAATTATCTGATTTATCCTCAAAATGCTTACTTAATGCATCTACTAACTCATCCCATGAAGTAATGGAAACAACAGTTAGAGTTCTAAACCATTCAAGAGCCTTACCTCTTAGAGAGGCTACTAATAACTTTGTGGCCACATCTTCCTGGCTTATGTTGTGTATGTTGCAGATGGTGGTCACATCTGTTATGTGTTCAAAAGTAGTTGTCTACCCTTCACCTTGAAATCAGGCAAGCTCTTAAGTGCCACCAAGGGCACATCATGATGTTGAGCAAAGGCTAATGGACTCCCTTGGTTGAATGGTGCAAAGGCAAATTGTCTAGCCATTGCATGAGTTGGAATCTAAAGATTAACAACTATATGAGCTGTATTTGGTGTTGGATTTGAATCCTCTTCTAGATCTCTGGTTAGAGATCTACCTCTTCTTCTGGAATGAAAGGGAAAAGATCTCCTTTCTGAAGTATTAGGAGGTGTAGATTGAACTCTCCTTGTAGGGGATGTTCTTCGAGTTGACCTGCCTTTGTAACTTCTTTTTGAGGGCAACTCTAAAAATTTAGTGGGCTTTGAGCTCCTAGTCTCAATCTTTCTCATAAACCTCAAACAAATTAGCCTGAGTATGTGAAATCAATGGAGTCGCCAGATATACTTGATAGAACAACCTCTAAAGGTCTGTATTATGCAATCTGTATATCAGAAATAACATAACCTCAAACAATGAACTTCTTTTCTTTTATAGTCCCACCAGGCATGCTAGAATTTTTATACACTGGCACCAAGGTGGGGTATCCTTGAGCTTGAGTCTATATTGATAGTCCCTGTGTATTGAACCTCTTTAATCCTTTTGTAGATGAACCAACAAGAGCACCTTTAGACTTCAATCTAATCTTTTATCCCACTGGGCATGCCAGAATTGTTATACACTAAGTTTGCACCCTTGTTTCAAGATCTCATAGTCTTGATAACTTAATATAACATGGGAATCATCTCCAAGTTGTGGGACCTATGCTAACTAAGATGAGACCTCTAGGTTCTAGGCTAGTTCCTCTTGGATAATCATCTTAATTTTCTTTTTTGACAGGAAAAGTAAATCTTTTGAGGGGAAAATGGATAGAAGGAATGCTTTGAAAGGGAAATAACTTGAAAGAAAATTACCTACTAGGTGATACACCCAGATGAAGGGTTTGAATCTCAGTATAGAGGATGAAAATAATGAACAACTCAGGTCTAGGAGATCACAACTCACTAAATAGGCCTGCATAAATATTTCATAGAAGGGTCTACAATAGAAAGAGGCTATTCAGGGAAAGGAATAATTTCACAAACAATAGCATTCCTAAGGATTTAGACACAATCTACAACCTACAGACAAAAATTCACCTCTACAACTTAGCATAGGAATGAGATAGATTGTCAGGGGGTTGAGGTATACCCACAAGAGCATTCAAATCAGATCACCCACAATAATACACAAAATTGTAGAAAGAGAGAGGGATCAGGAACCCTGAGATATCACTCAAAACCTACATATACTTAGCTTCAATAAGAGATAATTTAGGCAAGGAAGCATAGGGACATGAAGAATTGTCAAAAAATATCTCTACAATATCTGAATCATCAATGAAAGATTTACAACTGTAGAAGCCAGAGGGTAGAAAAAATGCCATATATAACTCTCAAGAAAGGTGAATTTCTCTTTTACAATTGTCCAACTCTGAGCTCAAAAGCTCCAAAAATACAATATATACATCTCCTCTTTTTGTACGTAGGCCGGAGTTAAAACCTAACTAGGGTTTACAAAAATCTACAATAATAACTAACCCTAACTCAACCAAGTCTGATCATGAATATATCTCTACAACATTATGGCTGATCAGACCTCAAGTTTGCGTACCCATCCCTGTACCACATCAACATGTAGACAAGCAACCTGGATTCATCCAATTTCCTGCACAAAGTCTTGCCATGAATGCATAACTGGTACCTTTCTAAGACAAGAAATGACACATGATGGCTGCCCATACCTCCCCATCATCTTCCTTTTCAACTGCAAATGTCCTGAAGACATAAATTCTTTAGCTACCTTCTGCAGCTGCTGCTTGTTTGAATCAATCGCTAGTAGAAAACCCTCTCAGAGACATTTGAATTTGAATTTTAATGGCTAGCAGGTCATTTTAAAATGTGACCATATATATTCTTTATTTCCTGGCAAATGAATGACCTAGATCAACTTGACAACAGTCGTAAACTTCCTTGAAAAGTCAATGTCCACATCAACATCTCGTGGCCAATGAGAATCTAGCATATCAGCATGTGAGCATATTTGGACCCACCTCAAACTTTTCTCCTTTAGTCATTTGGTGATTATGTGACTTAAGGCCCCTTTTCTAAGTCATGAAGAACTTGGTCTAACCCCGGTCTAGTTAAGCGACTACGCGAACACTATAGTCATTGAATAGCTTAATCCTTTGGCTGACCTTGGTTAAGTCTAGAAAATAAGAGATAACCCTTAGTCACCAAATCATAGAATACATTCAAACCCCATGCCCATTTTCCACATGTCACCTCTCCATTCGATCTATCCACTCCATCAGCAACCACCTCAACCTCCATTTGACATCAGACCCAATTGAGACAAGATTCTGATCTAACGACGGGTGCATGACCTCATACCCTTTGAATATTCCTTCCAATCATGCACCAGCCTTTGATCCTTTTAGAATTGGGACCCCACTAACACATGGGTCCACCTATAAGTCTTCATCAACACTCAGTGACCAATCACAGGCAAGCACATCAGAAATAAAGGACCCACTGAATGAAGCTCTGACAACAAATCAAGATCAACGGTCGGCACATAATCTCATGTGCCAAAAAAACTCCATGAGATCATAAACCAACTGTTGGATTAAAAGCTACACAGTCCTCTGGGCCCACTTTGATGAACTTCCAAATTATCACCAACTGACCAATGAAAAGCTTCCACATAGGATGACGTGGCAGTGGACCCACTTAGCAAATGAAGTGCTGCACAAAAGGGAAGATTGATGGCTATTGCGAAATCACAAGTGTCAGATAAACCCTTCGTGACCTCACAACAATCATTGGATTCTGCATAACTGGGACCCCCGCATAAAGTGACTACCAAACATTAACCAAATACATGACTGAGGAAAGGTTAATAGCCTCACTGGGTCACAAGAAGTTGAGACTTAACCGCTGGGGATTAAGAGGTTACGTGACAACTCATTCACGAAATTGCTGAATAGGAAATGTAACCACTGAAGAACTTAGAGAACCTGCGACCAGCCAATTAGATTAAAGCACACATGGGTATTTGAGGATTTTAAGTGGCCGATAAAGTAACTCAAAAATAGAATGAAGGCTAGGGTCACTTAGGGTTTTATGCCTACAACGACTACTTTTATGAATTTTTACTACAGACTAGGGAATTAGAAAACTTGCAGAGGCCATAGAATAGGACATAAAGCTATGAAATTTTCTGAGGTGCTTGGCAAGGTAAAAAAAGGGACCTAGGGATAGATTTTAGCCAAATTTGCATGCACAAGAAAATTAGGGTAACATTTTGGTGATTTCTGCTGAATGTCAGCCTGCTAGACATGGAAAACTAGTGGTCTTGACAAAAATCCATTGGGCATGGAGTCACTACTTGAGCACAACACTTCGGTAGAGGGGCAAAACTAGAAGAAAAGGATGAACCTATGCACAGGCACTTCTTGAAAAGTAGGAAACTAACCTAGAAAACATGGAAAGAAAGTAGGGGAAAAACATATTTACAAAAATTTATAGAGAGGGATTAACCTCAAAGCAGGGCTTTAAGTGGGAACCATTCACTAAGATAGGAAAGGCATCTCCTTCCAGAGTTGATAGTTTAAAAGCATTAGACCCCTTGCACTCTGTTATAACAAATGGTCCACCCCAAAATGAGTCAAATTTTGTATGTCTACCAGGTTTGGATCTGAACTCATCCCATTTGAGAACTACATCTCCAACCTTGAAATTTCTGACCCTGGCTCTTTTGTCAAAACTTTTCTTTGTTTGGATCTGATGGAATTCCATATCCTACATTGATTTGTCTTTGAGTTCTTCTAACTCCATCAATTGAGCATATCTGATCTGCAAGGGATCTCCTTCATCAAATAGGGCATATTGAGTGGCTAAGTCCAGAGCTGGTAATTCAACTAAGATAGACAACTTGGCCTCTCTACCATACACCAACATGTAGGGGGAATTACCAATGATCTTCTTTGGAGTAATTCTATCTAGCCATAAGGTAGACCTCAGTGTGGTATGCCAATCCCTCTGGTTGTCTTGCGGAGTCTTCTTGATTATCCTAATCAAATTCTTGTTTGTTGATTGTGCTAAGCCATTGCCCTGAGGGTAATAGTTTGAACTGGTATTTAGATAAATGCCATTCTTGACTGCCCACTCTGAGACTTTGAGGCCTGTGAATGCTAATGCATTATCTAAAATTATGGAGTTAGGAGTGCCAAATCTATGAATTATATCATCATAAAGACTTAAGATGACACTCTCACTGGCTTCTTTTAATGTAATTTCTTCTATCCATCTGGTGAAGTAATCTATTGCAGTGATGATCCATTTATGGCCTACAATAGATGGAGGATTGATCATGCCAATAAAGTCTATACCCCATTTCATGAAAGGTTGCTGTATTCTAATTGGCTATAGGGGCAAGGTTGCAAGCCTTTCTTTCCCTGCAAACATGGCACACTTGATGCATTTTCTCACATACTCATGACTATCCTTGAAGATAGATGGCCAATAGTATTCAAACCTCATGATTTTAAAAGTAGTAGTCCTAGGGGAAAAGTGACCTCCAGAAGGTCCATCATGAAACTCAAATAGGACATCTGCTACCTTTTCTGAATTAATGCATCTTATAAGGACAACATTGTGATCCTTTCTGAAAAGAAACTCATTTACCAATACAAAAGGAATAGATTGTAACCTATAATACCTTCCTTTTGTTGAATCTAGGCCTGTAGGACATTGTCCTATTTGCAAGTAATTGATCATATTAGACAACTAGCTTGTTGGCCTGGCTTGTTCTTTTGTAGAATGCACCACCAGAGATGCATCTATTTGCTCTGATTTCTTTGAACTTTCATCCTCTACCAAATGCTCACAAAGACCTCTTCCTCTAACCAGCTTGGTGGTTTGGATATCAATGTCATATTCCATCACCTTGGTGATAGCTCTTTTCTCATTTAGGTCTTTGGAAAGAAAAAATTCTTTGACACTTGGATGAGTAACTTTCAAGTGTACCTTGCTATGGGTCAAAAAAAAATCTAAACTTTTTAAGGCTCTTCACCATAGCAAGTACCTATTTTTCTACAAAAGAGTATCTCTATTCATACTCTTCTAAACCTTTCCTAAAGAAAGCAATAGGCTGCTCCAATTCATCTGAATTTTCTTGGGTCAACATTGCAGATGTAGCATCATGACCTCCATAAGCATAAAGGATAAAATCCGTACTAAAATTTGGGTTTAGGAGAGTAGGGGCTTCTGTTAAGGCCTCTTTGATAGCCTAGAAATTGACTTTCCCTTCTTTGGTCCAATTGAAAGTTGAACTCTTCTTTAACATGGTTATTAAAGGCTTTAGTAAATCTGCAATGTTAGGCAAGAACCTCCTCACAAAATTAATCTTTCCTATGAAAGATTGGAGACTTTTCTTATGATGTGGCAATGGTAGCTCCAAGATGGCTACAATTCTCTTAGGATCTACTATGATCCCTTCTTTGGATACTACATATCCCAACAATTTTCGTTCATGAATTGCAAACACACATTTCTTGGGATTAAGAGATATCCCAAATTCTCTACACCTTTCAAAGATCTTCCTCAAATGTTTGATGTGATCTGCTGCATGCTTAGAATAGATGGTTATGTCATCCAAGTAGACCAGCACAAACTTATACATGATGCTTTTAAAGGCCATATCCATTGCCTTTTGAAATGTAGCACCTGCATTTGACAAACCAAAGGACATCTTTTGATAAGTCATGGTAACCCACTTGGTTGTAAATGTAGTCTTGTATTGATCCTCTTTATTAACCAGGATCTGATTGTATCCTAAATAGCCATCCAATAATGAAAATCTCTCAGATCCAGAGACACATTGTAAGATTTTCTCCATAGAGGGTAATGGATGGCAGTCTTTTAGAGAGGCCCTGTTAAGATCCCTGAAGTCAACACATAACCTCAATTCCCCATTCTTCTTCTTGATAGGAAAAAGGTTAGAAACACAACTAGTATGCTTAATGGGGTAGATGATACCACTTTCTATTAGTTTGAGCACTTGTTTGTGTATAAGTGGCTCAAGCTTGGAATTAACAGGCCTTTGCTTTTGCCTCACTAGTTTGGCATTAGGCTCTAATTCAATAGTGTGCTGGGCAAGGGCTAGATCAAAACCTTTGAGGTCTTCATATTTCCATGCAAAAACATCACTGAATTCTTTGAATAATTAGGTGTAAGCTTGCTTTTCCAATTCAGTGTTTACCTTTCCAAATTGTAAGTTCTTACCTCATCCCAACTCTAGTTCGATAGAATGTTCTTGTTGAACTAACAGGCTATATTTTATTTTCTTAACTTCATCATCCTTGTTGAAGATAGTCTCTAAGGTGACAAGACCTCTAGGCATCTTATTAGACTTAAGTTGTATCACCTGATCACCATAGTTCTGTGATAGCCTATCTTGATTATGCTCTAAAAAAATATCTTCTTCAAACTAGAATTGCAGAATTTGTTCATCATTGTCAAACACTTGCCAATTGATTTCATTATTAGGAATAGAGGGTCTAACAATAACTTTGATATGCTATTGGTCTACCTCTTTTGAAATTCTATTTGGAATATCATACTGAGATCCAACAACAGCTAACCTATCTACATTTTGATTTAGCTTTCTAGGGATAGCAACAATGTTGAAAGCACAAAAGTCTTCAATTGCATCCCAAACCCTATGTTTGTATGCTTTCAAAGTGTCATTCTTGGTTTCACTTATCCCTCTTACTTGGCTGACAACTAACTCACTGTCACCATAAACTTTTAAGGCTTTAAGCCCTCTTTTTCTAGCCCACTCTAGTCCATTGACTAGACTTTCATATTCTACAGTATTGCTAGTGTAGGAGAAATTGAATCTAAAGGCAATGTAATACCTTTATCCTTTTGGGGACACTAGCATATCACCACCATGAGAACCATGTCTACTTCTAGCCCCATCAAAAAATAGTTCCTAAACCTGATTTGTCTGATCCTCTAAATCAATGTCTTCTTTGAAAAGGGTTGGCTCTATGGATCCACTTTCTTGTATTAAATAACTTCCCAAACCAAAATCCCGAACAAGATTTTCTTGGGCCTTTGAAGCTCTTTCATCTAGTAAAAATTTAGGGATACTTTCTATCTTAGTGTCTGCTTTACTAATGGTTTGGAAGTCACTGTCGTCAAATATGGGGAAATTTACATTGATGGTATTGGACACATATGGTTCAATATGGTGTGCTACTAATGGTTCTAATTTAATGGTGACCTTGGTCCCATACCTTGTATGGAATAGCATGTGAGACCAATCAGAAGATAGGTATCCTCCTATCTTGGCTATAAACTCCCTTGAAAGACATATAGAAAATAATGCAGGGAGGTCTATGATATATATATCAAGGAGGATAGAGAAATTAGGACTAGCATGTAGGATCAGACTAGTATCCTTAGCCACACCTATAGTATTGACTAAGGATCCATCAAGTTTTGTAACCTTCTTTTGAAAGGGTTCATATTTTAGTCCTAATTGGTTAGCTACCTTCTTGGGCATTACAGTGCTAGTAGCTCCACTATCTACCATACAATTATGTACTAAAGATTTTCCAATGATTAAAGATACATAAAAGGGAGCTGGCTTTGAGTTCCTACCTTGCATGGTATTGGCCTTGGAGTTGCTACTTGGAGCCTCCTTTTCTTGATCAGTGTTAACTAACACTGGCTTTGTAGCTTCTTTTGTAGGCTGAGGAGTTGTCACTTCCGTCATGGCTTTCTTCAGGTTCTCAAATTCCCTGGAAGAGCCAAAGAGTCCCACATGGACATGGTAACATTCACCTTCTTCATGTGTCTACAATATTAGGTGTCATAGTGTGTACTCTTTGTTGTATCTTTACTATGATGGGCTCCACCTCTTTGGAATGTTGGCCTTCCTTTCTTGTAATGATAGGAGCCTCCTTAGGTGTGATGGGATTAGCTTGCTATAGTGGCTCTGTAGATGTAGTGGCTTTGGCATTAGAATCTAGCCTCTCCATGTTTTGAGCTCTCCTTTTTTCTCTTGTATAGGCAATGAAAGCAACTTCATCATTGACTCCATTGAAGTCTGGTTGCTCCCAATTGAAAAGAGCAGTCTCATTTTCTTTTGATTCTTGTTGAGGAACTGACCCATTGGATGAAGCCTCTAATTGAGCTTGTGAGGCATTTTGAGCCATTAGAGCTTGGTTCATCCATCCATTTGAATATGTAGCCTAATTATGAAGCTAATTACAAGGAGAACACCATTCATTTTCCATAGCCATATTGTTTTGACTAGGAAAGATATCCATAATTGGATTTGTAGAATTGAGAGCTGCAGGGTTGTTTGGTTGGAATGGTCTTTGATTAAAACTTCATCTTTTTCCTTGATAGCCTCCTTGGTATGGTGGCTTATTTTGCTGATAAGGCTATCCTTGATTCTGATATTATTGATTAGGACCTTGGCCTTATTGTTGAAAGGGTGGTATAATTCCTTGACCTTGTTTCTTTAGATTTTTCACCTCTTTAGTCAAGGTCTACAATAGATTTGTCATTTCTTGCTTACTGCTTTGTTGGCTATTCTTTATCTCTTGTAACTCTTGAGAGAAACTAGCTGTTAGCTCTTGACTACTGGTACTGGCTTGGGGTGCTAATATGGTGGCAATAGGAGTAAATGGGGGTAGTTGGGTAGGTGCAATAGGTTGAAGGCTAGGGAAGATGGGCATTGGAAGCCTTCTAGCAATCATGTCTTCTTAGATTAAACAATTTTCAGCCCTAACAACTATGTCAAAAGCTTGGGGTAAAGAAGTACCACCCATAGATTGGATCATGATAAAAATTTGACCATTCAAGCTTTGCAAGTAGTAAAGATGCACTAGTATGAATATTCCTTATGAGAGGATGGATTCTATTAGGAGTCTTATGAAATACATTTAGTACATATGAATCCCTGTTAGGATATTTTTAATCCCTGTTAAAAGATTCTAACCTGGTTAAGAGTTATAGAAGACAGAAGGACCCACTGCCCAAACAGCTTCAGGGTAAGATCACTGAACACACTGTCCAAATAATCTTTGCATTATTCAATAGAATAATATGTTACCTTTTCTTTGACTATGCCAAACTACACTCACTGTTACATCAGATCTCAATTTTAGATCTCTGTACTTCGCATGTCTTCCTTCACAATTTCGCTCTCATACTCAGCTCTTTTCTTCACTTCATGCATACCACATCACACATCATCATATTTTTGCATCACAACATCAAGATACTACTATACAACAAGGAAATAAATTCCTTCCTTTATACCACACTCAAATAATTACAAATGAGTCGGCATACAATTACAAAATAAAAGTTTCCACACGCTACACCAAAATTACATAAAACTATCAGCTTCCAAATACAATAAATCTTCACTCGTGTGACCTCAAAGTTTGTGCTATCATCCATGTCACCATCAATGTGTCTCCAACTTCCATTTAACTGTGAAAAACTAGATTCCATCCCGATTAGGAGATATCATCCTATTTCCACAAATCACTACTCAGGAACACTGCCTGAACACTACTTCTACCAAAATGATCATAACTTCCATGAATCAATGAATTACTATATGTGCTCTTAACCATAGACATATGAAATATGAAAGAGTATAACCTCAACATCACATAGCTCCAATTGCAATAACCCACATGCGCTAATCCAAACTCTGTCTGCTTCTCTGCAAGTCTTTGGTAAATCACTGTGTTGACATCAATGGCAATCATAGTCATGAATGCAACAACAACTACTACAGAATGGCTGCCAAACACTTTAGCATTCACTCCTAACATTTTATAGGACACTTTATGACCTCACACTACATATATTCAGGCCCACCATACATACAAGGTGGAACATCATAAGTGAACTAACTTTATCCCACTATTTTTTTTTCATATCATTAATTGGTACAATATTTTTCCTTTCATTCGGGTCTTTTCTTTTACTAGCTATATCTAACAATTTTGCATTTTTTCTTAAAAGTTGGAACTTGCAAGACAAAAAATTAAAAGATCAACTCATTAAATATTTAAATCCTGAGTTTGGTAATAATATTTTTGACAAGAAGAAAATTTTAGAAAGAGCTTGCAAACATCTTAAGACTTTGATGGACTCATATAGAAAGAGCCTTGTCTAGAACCCAAAGTATGAGCATCCTCCCTTTATTCTAGTGAGGGATTGGAATGAGTTCATTTTGGATGCAAAGGAGAAAGGGGATGCTCAAAGAGGAATTACACCAGAAAATGAGAGAAGGTATGCAATAGTATTAACTACTAGCACAATATAATAATGCACTAATTAGTGATCTTTGTATCTATATCATCTAACATATTTCAAAATTTTCATAGGTTGCAGGACACATCAAAGGCAACAAAGGCCAAGTTGCAAAAGATTGGGTAGCACAGACTTAGCTCTGGTGGATATTTGAAAATTAAAACACGAATTGTAAGTAGTAGTAAATGAATTGCAGAGAAAAATTATTTATAAAATGCAAATAATTTTGTTTAATCAAAAAATGCAGGGCTCTAAATTTAATTTAGAGGCCACGACAGAACACAAAAAAATTGCTTTCAAGGAAGGCTATCAAGCCATGGTTGAATGCTTATGACAAGCTTCCACTAGCCCAACCGAAGAGTCTCCTGCATCATGTGCACAGGTAAATATGCCAAAAAATATATTAGAAATTGAATACTTGAGCAACAATCTATTTGATAATAATGTGCATGACATTGCAATGCAGCCTCTTAATTGTGACACAGATCATACGCCACATGATGAAGCCCCTGATGTGCATCGTACTATCAATGGAGGTGCTCATTTGCTATTTCAAACTAATTTTGTACTTATTAATACAATTTAACATCTTAAATTGAACTTGGTGTAGCCGTTAATTTGTGTATATTTTAGAGGAAACATAATCATGTCATGCTGAACGAGTGTTGGAGGATGTTCAGACTGATCACCATGTAGATCATGTGGCACATTCAGGTAAAGAAAATCTATGTTTTGTTTTTTAAATTAATTTTTTGATTTATAGTTTTTTTACTTAATTAAATACTTGTAATTCACTAATATAAAATGGCGTGAATTTAACTCATGAAGTAGTTGTTATTGCAGTGGACCCCCCTTTGGTGTAGTGGCCTTGTGTTTCTGAATAGATGAAGAGGAGACATGCATTGGAATTAGAATCAGTAGAGGAGGGGAATGACGAGGAAATTGATCTTCCTCTTAGAAATTACATGATTAAAAAAAATAGCAAGAGACCCAAAAATAAATGATTGTAATTAACATTTTTTGCTAATGAAAGAACGTTGTCTTAATGGATGTAATTTTGTACTAGTAATGTTGATGAATGATGTGTTAATGAATTCTTCATTAATGTTGTGTGTTAATGAATTTTATGTGTTAACGAATTATTCATGAATGTTGTGTGTTAATGAATTTTGTGTTAATGAATTATTCATGAATGTTGTGTGTTAATGAATTTTATGTGTTAATGAATGTTATCATGTGATTATAATTATTGAATGTTATATTTCAAAAATGGATGAATGCATGTTATTAAATGTTAATGGGGAATTTAGAGTGATGTTAGGGGGGGGCGGGGGGAGGGGCCAAATGAGCTTCCACCTTCACGTGGTTGGCCTTGTTTAGTAGAGAATATTAAATTATTCTCGAAACCAAGTGAAGCTCAAACTTTAAAGATAAGCTTAGAGCTAATAGTGACAACTAATTAGCAAGTCAAAATGAAGTTCTTCGTTACAGGTACCTTTTTAGTTTTTAAAGCACAATGTCATGTTTTAATATTGTGTAGTTTTTTTCTTATGTCAAAGTATTCTTTTACTATAAGAACATAATTTATGACCATTTTAGTAACTATTCTAACACTGCTATATGCTTGTGATTTGTTTATCTTGTTTCTTTGCAGTCCTTGGTGTACTTGGGGAAAAGTATGATGAGGCAATGAGAAGAAATGATGTGAGGGAAATTGTTGTTAACATACCTCAATTGGTGATGGAGAAGGTGGAAATGATAATAAATCAGAGACCGTATGATTGTCTGCTTTTATTTCATCATTATATTTGTATATATTCAATATTCAAACTGAAATGGTGCTTTTGTTTTCAGGGATGGACCCTCTATGAGATTGTCAGATATGCTCCTATGCTATGAAGGAAAACTAATTTTTGAATTTGATCAAACCTAGATGTTCAGATCTAGTCTCCTTGGATTTAGTCTTCATGGTTCTTTGTCTCATTATTACTATCATCCTAGTAAGGTAACACCTTTGCCTTCTTTCTTAGTCTCTTATAGTTCATACTTGTTTACTTGTGTGATGGTTAAATTATGATAGTGTGATTCTTTCCATCATGTTCAAACCCCCACTCCTTGATATTGACTTTTGGCTTGACTTCTCTTTGCAACATGAACACCTGCTTCTCTTTGTTGGCCATCAACAACTTCCTCTTCCTGTTTTGAACCTCTACTTTTGCATACATCTAAAACTTCAATAAATCTACTTTCCAAAGACACTCCTCTTCCCTGACACCATCAACATACCATGCCTCCATGCTTGGAGAGTAAATAATCTCTTGATCCATTTCATGGCCCATCATCATATCTAACTCATTCTCATCATATGTGAGTTTATTTGTGGTGTTAAAATTATCTATGATATCATTGTACAGTCCTAAACCATCTTTCACATTCCTAAAGCTATGAGGTTTGTAACTCCAAAAGTAATGGCCAAATGTAGAGCTTTTCTTCCTTTCTTATTATTGGTTTTTTATTTGGCCTTTTGTTCCTTTGATTCTTCATCGTCTTTACAACCATACAAGCACTATTATCCATGTTGGAAACCATTGTCTCCATGACTTGTTAGTGATCTCTATTTATACTAATTTTTGCCATTTTCCCCATTATTTTGGATTTTTTTGCCTTAAATTCGAAGCCACAGGCATGTTTGGAACAAATTTGAGCTTAAATTAGGCACTTGTTTGTTGACTTTCACCTGTGAAAGCCAGTCACGGGCTCCATCACGTGACTGCGCTATGATATTTCATATCATCTTTAAATTCATGTTGACTCCAAACTTACTGAAGTTGTTTTGCTTTCAGCATTTTCTTCCTGAATCATAAATAGAAGCTCTATGCTTTGTCTGTGTATCTGTAATACTATCCATTGTCTCTCCAGTAATTGTTTCTTGCTTGCTTCTTATTTACCTTGCGGCTTATATCCTTTCCTATTTTTTATGCGGTGGCCATGGCTGAGAGGCCTACTGATTTATTTGTTGATTTCAGGTGGTCTGGACGAGACGTTGGATAGTAGCTTTTGAAGTTTATATGTAAGAATTAGAAGGATGCACACATAGCCATTTTCTCTTACAAATCCAAGGTGATATTTTTATCATGGTTGTGAGAGCAAAAGCTTGAAGAAGGTTGTGTGATGCCCGGGGTAGGTTTGTATGGAAGATGGACCTGAAGAGCTAGTTGCAGAAGGTGCCCGAAAACTTTAGCTTCAAACATTTTGTAAGTAGTCTTTTCTTTATCTGGTTCTTATCTAAATAGTGGATTGGCTGGAGTATAGTTGTGTTCATTGTGCTCCATTTAGTTTTGGTAGATTAAAAAGTTTATTTTTATTTTTTTCCCCTTTTTTATAGAAAATATTTTTGGGGCTCTAATTTTGGTTAAAATATTAGTTTTCAATCCTCTAATTTTAATGATACTTGCATTCTATTTATTATAGCTATGTTAAAATCAATTGTTTGAGCAGCCTTGTTTTGTTGCAAATGATCCAAGATCAGAACTTGTTGTGGTTAGAGCACCTTTGTCTCTTTGCATTAGATAGGAGTTTAACCTTTCCTAGTCTCAAATTTCCTAGGTAAACAAAGAGCTCACTTAACTAAGTACTGGTACATCTCAGTATAATCAAAACCTAGTCATCAACTAGAACAATCATAATCATCACAAGGTGAGATAATTCACAGGGAAGTGTTCAAGACTTCAATGTTATTGTGACTTGTGAGGAACAAATGGGACAAATGATGAAAATCAGACTACATGAACCTTGGCACTTTGTGGAGCTTTAGCAATGACATGTCATAATCATGCTTATTCCAGTACCTCAACCTTCAACTCCAATATTCTTTCTTCCCATTTCTATCTCTAGTGTCTTTCTCAATGCAAAAGCACACATAATGGTACAGAATTGGCATGCCATGGTAAAAATTTATCACTTGAAGTTGTTAAGAATTATTTGATTATTTTTTTATAATGAGGGGTCCCCTATCATATGTTGAATGATTTTTGTAGACATCAGTGTTCTTTCTTCTTCATATCATTACTTTCAACTTAGAAGGCAATCTGAAACTAATGCCATAGTCATTGCTGTAGAATCATGGTTGCTGAAATATTGGATCTTGTTCTAATGAGACTAATCAGGGATAATTAATGTGAATTTGTGAGCTAAGAGTATAGATACAAAATTTGATCCAAATGGCATGAGCAAGGTGTACTTGATGCCTTTCTGTTCCTTTGATCAGTTGAGACCTAAAACTTCTGGGATAGCCTCTACAACATCACCAACCTAGAAGAAGAAGACCCTTCTCATCCTTGCTTCATCACTTGTCTCTTATGTTGCCATTACTAAACTTGAAATTTTAGAAGTTCTTAGGTTCAAATGTTTTTAGAAGATGATGCACGCTCTATGTTTTTTTTAAAAAAATGCAGGGAACCTATTTGATTTTATTTGATCCTTTCTATGTTCCAAAAGCTCTAACTATTGCAAAATATGGTGGCAGTAAATATCAACTAAGAACTAACATAAAATGCTTGATGTTGATATTTAGTTTACTTTGACTAGAAACTGCTAAATTTTGTTTTGACCTATATCCATTCTCAAGATATATTAATTTTAA
Source organism: Chamaecyparis obtusa (assembly GCA_027943335.1). Classification (NCBI taxonomy): domain Eukaryota; kingdom Viridiplantae; phylum Streptophyta; class Pinopsida; order Cupressales; family Cupressaceae; genus Chamaecyparis; species Chamaecyparis obtusa. Next base: position 897,423 of record BSBK01002822.1, on the reverse strand, counting down.
AATATTTAGTTTTTGAATGACATGCTGAAACAAGACAGTGGACTAATTTTAGTCAGGGTTACTATCATTAAGATTAAATTTGGAATTTCGATGCCACTCTAAAATATGAGAACACCTTTTGTATATCTTATGTTTCATCTTAATCAGGGAATTGTTTGCATTGTGGATTATAGATAGAACAAGGCTTTTCTGATCTGATGATTCCAATTGAGGGCCAACTATGAATACTTTTCTTACAAGAATCAAACTTGTAAAACTATGTAAATGTTGATAAGGTTTTGGGACAACCCAAGTTACAAACTATTTTCTTACAAATTCCAATTCTACAAAATTGACACTGTGTTCACCTACATACTCCTTTTAGTCATACTTCTTTGTTTCAAAAGGAAGTAGGACATCTCCTTGTGAGTACAGGTTATGATTGGGTTCAAGAATATTGCATAGATTCTTATATGCTGGATGTAGTAATAAGTAACAAAAGGGTTTGTTTGGAGATTGATGGTCCATCCCACTTTTCACGAAATACAGGTGTGTCTTTTATATGAGATAGATTGTTCATTATTAGCACATCAAAGCTTTTCCTTTGAGATCAATTTTAGCATGAAAATACATTTTCTAAAGCCTTGATTACATCTTGGAATCTTTAAGATTGACATGTGTAACATATTTGTTACATTTATATTAGGAACTCCTCTTGGTCATACCATGCTGAAGTGGTGCTACTTGGCTTCTGTTGGTTGGCATGTTGTGTCATTGCCCTAGCAAGATGTGAGTTTAATAATATCTCCTCCTATTGTGATAGAATTATATGCATATAGAAAATCTTTAGTGAATGCATCTATTAATACTTTGAATGCAACTGTACCATAAAATCATAACTAAAGAAGCTTCAAGTCATCTGAATCAATCATGGTTATATCCAATCTGTATGGTGTTTTTCTTTTTACATTTACAGCTGTATGTCTTTTGATTTATGGTCTAAAAGCCTGCTAGCTATTTCTCTCTTTGTATACAAGTCACCTCATATGCATAGATTTTATTTATTTCTTTGGATAAATGTCACTATTTATGTCATGGAATGAAAATTTGCATGGTCAGCTATCCAAAAAGTTGAATTCATTGATATGATAACATCACAATGTTATAGAAACATATCAAATTTTAGCTATTGAACTTGTGGGCTCTTAAGAAAACTATCTATGCTTGAATGAAACTACATAACATTAAATCTATACACCCCAAAGGCCCATAATTTTTAGATCAAAATTCATGTACACATGCTATCTGCTATATTCTTATTGTTAGGAGGGGAGTCTGTAGGTTCTAAGTAGATGTCTGCAAGCTAAGCTTGGAGGCTATTGGATAAAATATTAGAAACTAATATAGATGCCTATGATGTTTAGGGGGAGCAATACCAGGATGCCATCTCTGATCATTTGGAGCTAGAGATGATGTTGCACTACCAAATCTGATTCCATAATAAAGAAGAAAAACAAATTCTAATTACAAGTTTTGAAAGGCAAGGGACTGTTGAGCAAAATGAATTTATCTTATTTGTATTCCTCATGAGTTGTAGAGCCATCAAGTATAGCTGGGAGGTTTCCAACTCAAATTAATCATTGTAATTTATTGACTTATAAAAAAACCATAAATGGAGACACCAGCATGAAACTAGTCTATGCTCAAAGAAATTATCCAGACTTCCCTAAAATTGGAAATATAATGCCCATATGCTATATGTAAGTGTGAGGGTAACAATTTCCTTGCTTCAAAGTCTCTTGCAATGATTAATAACTCACTCATGTCCCGATCATTCAATCTTGCAAAATTGAAATGAATGGGTGCATGTAGTTACTCACAAGCTATCAGGATTTTTTCATTATAATAAAATAAAATGAGCAAAATAGTAAACATTGTAATACACCTCATGATCATATCCTTCACATGGTATTAGAAGCAAAGTTTCATGGAAATGGATATGGATACAAATATTGATTCAGATACAACCATTTCTCAAGATCCCTAATATGGATACAACTGGATATGATATTAATAAAAAAAACACACACATATATATTTAACGCAATTTTCTAAGTTAGTAGAGGATATTTTCATTACTTCAAAAGAAATATAGACACATAAATGCTACATAAATAATTATAAGTTAATTTAAAAATTTACAATATGCAAAAATAGTAGTGTAGCATTGGAAGATAACCCAAAAAATGGGTCGCTAAAATAGAAAATGCTCTCTTATGCTGAAGGGCAAGGCTAATAAGAGGTTAAAGGCAATAACTATTTTTTTTTTATGAATTATTAGTGGATTTAATATTACATCTCCACTACAGACAAGTGAGAATTGAAGTTGCATGATGTCCATTTTTTATGTTAAATGAACTTGCCAAGTCCAATTCAACCTTGGGAGTGGACTTTTCTGAGTCCAAGCCTTGTAACTGTAGCTTAGAGGGAATTTTTCTCCCACCCTTAAAAAAGCCATGGAATGGGTATGCATCATAATTGTACATGCTCATATGTGGCTGAATTAGTTCTATATTTGTCCCACTAGATTTTGATCTGATTTGTAGCTCTGTTTTGCACTTGCAAAGTTGGTGCTCTAATCTCTGTTGGCCTTTCCCTGAAAATTGTACTTGGAGAATCATAAAAAGAAGACTGATCACTAAAAATATAAGAGTTCCTATATTTGTTTTTCTCTAAACAAAAATGTATAATGCATTATGTATATAAGGTGAAAATATATTTATTTTGCCTATTGTTAAAACATCCTTCTTAATCTAAATGTAATAAGTCTAGAAGTCGACTCAGTTTCTTCACAAAGTGTTTTTCAACGTCTCTTTACATTACACTTTGATCTGATGATTCTAATTGAGGGCCAACTATGAATACTTTTCTTACAAGAATCAAACTTGTAAAACTATGTAAATGTTGATAAGGTTTTGGGACAACCCAAGTTACAAACTATTTTCTTACAAATTCCAATTCTACAAAATTCACATTGTGTTCGCCTACATACTCCTTTTAGTCATACTTCATTCTATAGATCTCTATAATTTTGTTGACTTTTAGTGTCTTACACTTAGTCATATATCTAGGCAAGGATGGTTGGTCATCACTGCGACCGAGTAATTCTGTATAGGTCGAATTTTGTATTGTATACTTACCGAGCAGTAGTATTGCCGAGTTAAGTCACGGTCAAAATATGTTTGTAATATGCTGAGTATATTTATTGCTAAGTACAATAGATGTCGAGGATAGTTGATGTCGAGTGCCAAGGATAACTTTTGCCGAGTTAGCCAGAATTGGCATACAAGTCTGGAATGGCACAATGATTGAGGTAAACCATTTTTGGTGATAATTATATTTTGTATATTGTCTATTGAGGTAATCACAGAGGTGGTTACACATCCATATTGCTATCATTGATCCCTATGTATAATCTTTAGCCAATCATAAAATTGTATAGTATAGGTGGCAATAGGAATATATCTGGACCATAGATCTTGTAACGGTAAAACATTTTTGCTACTATATAAAGGAAGATCTAGGATAGAGATGTGTGTGAATCAGAGAGAAAATTAGAGACATTGAGATCAATTGAATGCTATAAGTATGAGGAAATAATTAGGAGAAGAATTCAGACAGAGTTCAGTGACCGAGCAAAGCAGTGAAAGGATAGAGTCAAGAAAGATCAGATAGAAGAGATCACAATCATACAGTAAAGAGAAGATCTGTTATCAACATATCAGTGAAAACCAAAGGATCATATACTGAGACATTTTAACCAATGTATTAGGGTAAATCTCTTAACCGAGTAGTCTTAGCAGACTTTTGTAAATCTCTTTACCGAGTGCTTACTTTATTGTAAGTTTGTAAATCCTTTAACAAGGTAGACTAAATAAGTCTCTTAGCTTTTAACAGAACAAACCTCTCATAGGGTAGATCATGATATGATCAAATTTTGTAAGCCCTAACAGGAAAACTTTATTATTTGCAGTAGTGAAGATTTGTGGGTGTCATCCCCACCCCAGTTTTACCTTTCAAGGGTTTCTGGGTTACCAAATCTATTGTGTTATGTGTAATTTCATGTATGCTATTTGACATGATATATTACCTAGATTGTTCAAGTTTTGTTTACTTGATGCATAAAGTTCTAACAGTTTAAAGAAAAATAAGTTAGTAAGTTTTGATTCACCCCCCCCTCTTAGTACTACTTTCCCATTTGTATTTCCAACAATTGGTATCAGAGAAAAGGTTTTCTCATAGGAAAGTCTAACCACTTGAGGAAAAGATCTTAAGATGGAAGTTTACAAACTGGGAAAAGTCATAGAGAATCAAAAGATTGAAGTTCAACTAGCATTGCAACAGCTGGAAGCAGCCAGAGGGGAATTAAAGAAATCCTTGAGCAAAAGAAGAGAAATTTCTATTCAACAAAGTGAGCCACTATACAAGGAAGAAGAGACCATTGGACTATTTGATACTGGTAATTCTACAAAAAATGACAAAGCCATGAAAGAACTGATGGAGAAAAATACCATATTGAATGATGAAATCAGGACTCTAAGGAGAGAGCAGGAAATTCAATCTGTCAGACTCTGTGAAGTAGTGGAGCAAAAAAAGAAAGCTGAAGATGATAAGGTAATGGCTGAAGAAGACAAAAGACAAATTGCAATAAGGCTAGATGAAAGAACAAGTGATATACAAAGGTTGACTAATAATCAACTAGATATGGTAAATCAACTACTACTGGCCAACCAAGAATTGGGTAGGAAAGACTTGGAGAACAATCAACTAAAACTTGAAAATGATCAACTGAAACATGAGTTGATAACTGAGAAAGAAATCAATGAAAGGATGAACAAACCTAATGAAGCTACAAAGTATTTTGAAGAACTGTTAAGGTCACCTAGGAGATCTGGTGATAGATCTAGACTTGGACTGAATGATCAATCATCTACTGAAGAAGGAGAGTCATCAAAAGATGGAGAACAGAAGATTGCTAAACCAAAGAACAAAAAACCCACATGTCATCACTATGGGAAGCAAGGACATACAACCAACATATGCAGAAGAAAACATGGTAAGACTGATTCTAAACCTAAGTTTAATGGACATTGTTTTAATTGCAAGAAGCATGGACATCGAGCACATGAATGTAGATATAAAGCTAACATTTCATCCACCTCACCCAAGTTTCGAGGAAGTTGTTTCAATTGTCAAAAGTATGGGCACAAAGCTTACGAATGCTGATCTAGACCAAGGTGGCCAACTAATGAGCAAACAAAGCGAGTCACACAGTGTAAGAGTTACAATTGGGATTACAACACTTGGTAGAATTGCCATTATTGTGGTAAGTATGGATATATTGGAGAAAACTACATGAAGACTCATTTTAGAGGTAAATCTAAAAGTTGGATGAATGGAAGCATGGTCTGTTATAAATGTAATAAGGTCTGTCACTTAAAGAGAGATTGCAGATCACCTATGCCAAGCAATGTTAACAACTAGAATGAGAACATCTGTGAAAAAATGAGGAACCAGATGGAAAAGACATGGAGGAAGAAAGAAGAAGGAACAAAAAGTGAAGTAAGCACATCTGAGGTCACCCAATCCGATGGATTAGCTAATCACACTTCTTCCAACTAAGCATGAAAGGTATGTCTGGAACTGATTCTCGCAAAGTCTTACTTTACATGAGTTCCTAACATAGAATTAAGAAAAAGTCCATATCTACATAAATTAAGATGCATTAGGACATATCTAAATAAAAATAGAAAATTTCATTTTGATGCCAAGCATCAGTGTCATGACCGAGCTAACAATGTTTGCCGAGCACCTATTATTGCCATGCTGAGCTATATTGCAACGGTTACATCGATCGAGCTTGTGTTTAACTGAGTTTAACATAAATTTACCGAGATAGCCGTATTTCACCTAAAATTTGTATAGAGCATTTATGAGGCCCTAATCCTATTTTTTCAGATTCTATAAAGTGAAAAGTTGCTGTTAATTTTATTTCACCAGGCTATTCGAGATTTTAGAGAGATTCAAAATTTGTGCAACCCAGATCAAGCAAAGCGATTCTGAATCTTCTCAGTGTGTCATTGGAAAAATTCATCTGCAGGGTTAATTGACAAAAAGGTACTTTACCAAGCAACCACTTTCTTTTTGAAAATTATAGTTTGAAATGGCATCGTCTTCATCCACACTAGTCAGGAAACAAGGAATGGAAGTTTTCAATGTACAACTTGTAAGGAATGAGGTTTGCAAACTAAGGGTATTCAAGGCAATATCTGAAAGTGTGATCAAAGGAGATTTGAATGGAGCCCTATCTATGACTCTGGAAAATGTGTTAATGATGAACAATGTTAGGTCTTGCTATATGTGCAAAATTGGAGAAATCGGTGATTACAAGATCAGGGAAGCATATGATAAATTGTGTATCAACGGAGTGCTGAAGCTGGAGCACAAGGTCATTGCCAACCAAGGGTTAGTACATGCCCTAAATTTCCCACAAAATTTCAAGGTAGAATGGATAAAGATCATGTTAGGCCGAGTGCACAACATGTAATTATGGTTGGAAGATGGACCAGTTAAGATTATGAAGGAAATGATACATGATGTCACTGGTTACCCTACCATTGACGGAAAGAGAACAATGAAATGTGCAAGAAAAGAGGATATTCAAGTGAACACATAGGCAGTCTAGAAAAAATGTAGAATGACAATTTCCACCATCACTGATCGAGAAATTGACTTCATTGTTAGAGTTATCTCGCATAAGTTTTACCAATCCAGTAGGTTGGACAGCGTCCCCTGTATGGCAGTGGACCAAGCTTGGAAGATAATAAAGAACGGGCACACATATGACCTTTTCGAGCTCTCACTGACTTAACTTGCTGAGAACTTGAACTCCATCAGGACGGTGAAGAACTCTATGTGTAAGTTTGGTTCCTTTCTGATCTGCATATTCTTTTATGTTAAAAAGTGTTTTCCTACACATGGTGATGTGAAATGGGATAAGAAGAAACCCATTATTATTTAGATTAATGATTTCATAAATGAGAGTGGTGATGATTTTGAAGGGATAATGGACAATTATTTCATTGAGTTTAAGAAGAAAATGAGGAATAGGACTAGAGTCCCTGTGTCTCTGATTGAGAAATATAGTAAAGACATATGTTTTCTAGTAGACACAGACTTTACCTATGCACAGGCAGTCCTACCTAGGGTTTCATGGTTGATGCCACTACCCTATGAACTCAATATTGATGAAGCTACTACTACAATCACAACCCTCCTAGCTGAGGAAATTGATAACAAGGCTCCTTACTTTGGTACATTTGAAGAGGACAAATCCAAGATCTCTTTGGGATTATTAGCTGCCACCACTGAGAGAAGAAGAAAGAAAATAGTAAAGAATGTGGAGGAGTATGTAAAAGAATCTAGAAATGAGGCACCACTAGAGTTCACCCAAGGGTTAGGAGAAGATGAGAAGAGTGCAACAAGTGGTAGTGAGACAGAAGAAGAAGAAGAGAAGAAACCAATAATTGCCGAGTCCCCACCTAAAAGAAGAGTGTTGAAACAAAAAGTGTCTGAGACACCATCACTTAGACCTCAACCAAAAAGGACTACTACTGAGACTCCTAAGATGCCTCCTACATTTGCAAAGTGAAAAAATGCACAATCCAAGACAGTGCCAACCAAGGTTATGAAGAAGCTGAGAAGAAAACATGTTCTACCAAAAGATGATGAAACGATAGAAAATGATGAAGCAATAAAAGGGAAGGCAACACAACAAGGTTCACATCAACTCACTATTGATGAATTATGTAGTAAGATTACTAGTACAACTATAGTTGACGAAGTGAAGAAATTAAAGTTTGGACCGCTGAGTATTGGAGACAAAGAAAAAGTTGAGGATGCTATTCTTGAAATGTTATGCACTTTCAAGATGCTACCGATTGAAATTGAAAATAGGATTCCAAAGGAATTGTGCAACAGAGTTGCACAAAAGTGGGAATATGCTTTACAAATCAAGAAGGAAATACAAGAGAGTACATTAGCACAAGTGGAATCCACTCTCACTCCTACAAATATCAAAAAGACAATTAATGATTATAGAGGCAAGTTTGATCCTAAACTTAGAGCCTATCTTATCCTTCAACACAAGGTTGAAGATGTTGTGCAGGAAAGTTTAAAAATTTGGAAAATAGTGTTTGGACTATTGGTTGATAAAGATGAAGGAAAGGTTGCTAGCACTTCACAGGCCGCATAGCTTGAAGCAACACACAATAGAATGGAGACTGATACTCCTAAGGAAATGAAATCTCAGGATATATTTGAAGTCCATATTGTTGATATACCAAAGGAGAACCCCATTAAGACCTCGTTCCTAACTAAGGATGACTTAAAGAACTCAAGTGCAACTGACACACCCCTGCCAGGTAGCAATCCTCTACTATTACATGTCGTGGATTATCCCACCATCTCAAGCACACAATCTGTTGATGGAAATCCTATTGTACCTAAAGTTGCTACTGTTGATGAGTTAGTCCGTATAAGTCTTACCAAGGAATCAATCAAGTTGGTACCATTAACTTACTCTGCCGAAGAAGTTAAAGAAGAAGATAACATTCAGAGTCCTCCTAAGGAAGAACACAACACATAAGGACATGGAACGAAGTTAGATGAACAAGTTGTTTGACCTCTTGCCAAGGAAAAGGAGAAAGAAGAAGGGAACAGTAGAGGAAAATTCATTGAAGAACAAGCGCCAAAGGAACAAGAGGCCATCAAAGCTCTTGTACAGCTACTGAGTGGAAGCACCCCGCTGAGAGCACCAAAGGAAAAAGATGAGGTAACAAATTAAGAAGAAATTGTTATTCCTAAATGGGATATTGATAATCTTACTTTCGAGTAGCTACAGATAATGAAAGATTTGATGACAAGGAAAAGTAGACAAGCAGAACTCTGAAGGGAGCATCAACAAAAATAAGTTCTTCATGAAATAAAGGACATATTTAATGAAGTTTATGATTTATCTGATGTAAATAGTTCCATTCCTATATTAGAACAACTTGTACATATTGTTCAGAAAGTAAATAATGACATGAGTTGTGCAAGTGATAAGCTATTTGAATGGTCAGAATGCAGATTTGAGACAAAAATGTTGGATAAGATATCTACCGAGATAGCAGTCAAACAAGTTGAGTTGTCAACTTTGGTAAAGGAGACCGAGAGATTAGTTGTGGATGGATAGTCTCTACTGGCCAAGATATCCAATGTTGAATTATTCATAGATGAGAACCAACACTTGCTTGAAACTCTTAAGCAAGAAATCAAATTTTCAAGTCAGTCCCTGACTTTGGATGCCAACACCAGTGCCAGACACTATGTTAAGGTAATGCAGACACAGGGTAAGTTAGCTGAGCTGATGGCAAATGATGGCAAGATTTTCTCTCACCTACTTTCTATTCAAACTATTCTTACACCACATCTAGAGGCTATACAAAGAAAATTAGCCAAGGCTAAAACATTGATCCAGAGTGACTCACAATTGTCTACAGCCGAAGGTCTCATCAGTCTGGCCACTAATTTAGAAGTACAAACTGAAGTGTTAAATCTTGCTTCAACTGCATTATACATGATCACAGTGCTTCATAGACCTTTTCTGGAGAAAATCTGCAACTTACCTACCGATGAGGAAATTAGTCATGTCAAAAACAAGGGGGAATTATCATGACACGAGTGTGAACAGGGACAAGTAACACAATTTTGACTATGTATATATATCTCAAGGGGAGTTTTAGGCTATACAAACATATTTTTATAATTGTATATATGAATTTCATGACAAATTGTTTTTGCCACTAATGTCAAAGGGGGAGATTGTAGATCTCTATAATTTTGTTGACTATTAGTGTCTTACACTTAGTCATATATCTAGGCAAGGATGGTCAGTCATCACTGTGACAGAGTCATTCTGTATAGGCCGAGTTGTGTATTGTATACTTACCAAGAAATAGTACTGATGAGTTAAGTCATGATCACAATATGTTTGTAATATGCCGAGTACAACAGATGCCAAGGATAGTTGATGCTGAGTGCCAAGGATAACTTTTGCCGAGTTAGCTAGAATTGGCATACAAGTCTGGAATGGCACAATGATCGAGGTAAACCATTTTTGGTGATAATTATATTTTGTATATTGTCTATTGAGGTAATCATGGAGGTGGTTATGCATCCATATTTCTATCATTGATCCCTATGTATAATCTTTAGCCAATCAGAAAAATGTATAGTATAGGTAGCAATAGGAATATATCTAGACCATAGATCTTGTAATGGTAAAACATTTTTGCTACTATATAAAGGAAGATCTAGGATAGAGATGTGTGTGAATTAGAGAGAAAATTAGAGATATTGAGATTGATTGAATACTATAAGTATGAGGAAATAATCAGGAGAAGTATTCAGATAGAGTTCAGTGACCGAGCAAAGCAGTGAAAGGATAGAGTCAAGAAAGATCAAATAGAAGAGATCACAATCATACAGTAAAGAGAAGATCTATTATCAGCATATCAGTGCAAACCAAAGGATCATATATTGAGACATTTTAACTAGTGTATCAAGGTAAATCTCTTAATCGAGTAGTCTTAGTAGACTTTTATAAATCTCTTTACCGAGTGCTTACTTTATTGTAAGTTTGTAAATCCTTTAACAAGGTAGACTGAATAAGTCTCTTAGCTTTTAACAAAGTAGACCTCTCATAGGGTAGATCATGATATGATCAAATTTTGTAAGCCCTAACAGGAAAAATTTATTATCTACAGTAGTGAAGATTTGTGGGTGTCATCCCCACCCCAGTTTTACCTTTCAAGGGTTTCTGGGTTACCAAATCTATTGTGTTATGTGTAATTTCATGTATGTTGTTTGACATGATATATTACCTAGATTGTTCAAGTTTTGTTTACTTGATGCATAAAGTTCTAACAGTTTAAAGAAAAATAAGTTAGTAAGTTCTAATTCACCCCCCCCCCCTCTTAGTACTACTTTCCCATTTTTATTTCCAACACATTCTGTTTAAATTGACTTTGTATTAGCCTACACACTCCTTTTAGTCATACTTACATTTTGTGTGTTGGTTGTATACATTATTGGCAAATACATTTTAATTTGATAAATTTACATTCCAGCATGTGGCACTCTTGTAACTTGAACATCATGGTCAAGCTTTGAATATTCACATTGAAGTACAAATGGAGGACTTAAAATTGAAATTGGTGCATACACAGCCGATAATCCTTTTGCCTTGAAAAGGGGCACTAAATGATGACTAGTCTAATTACAACTTTTCTCTTTGTTAAAGAGGTTGGTTTGTTAGATAATACCCAAAAGTGTATATTCAAAAGAAACCATTCGACTAGTTTCTTTGAAGTAATCCCTACAATCTTCCATTAATGATTCCAGCAGATAAGACTTTGCACTTGGAACAATTGTCTCCCTGAGTTTCTAATTTGGTGCATGCAAACTGCAGAAATCAAATAAGGAAGAACATTGTTATGAAAGTGATTTTTTTGGAGATACAGGTTAGACTATGGACAAATTGTCAAATGCCAAGCACAGGATGTACAAAGATCAGGAGCAACCCCCAACCCCACAATCTCAACATTTAACTTTTATCAATCGAAACCATGCTGGATTTTTGAAACTCTCAAGTGCCTACATAAGGACTTGAATATTGAAGAAAATTACAAAATTATGAAATCAAAACCCTCATTTCTTTTAAAGATTGAATGCATGTTCATCTTTCTGCCTAAAAATGAAAACCTTTTTGGCAAATGGATTCAAGGATGAAAACCGTCCAATTCAGGACTAATGATTTGATAGTTTGCAGTCCTTTTCTAGTTCCAGCTGGTGTTTGCAGACTCTTGTGAATTTGAGGTTTTGAATAAATTTCAGTTTGTGGTGGTTTCTAAAAATCATTATGTATTATTGGCTTAGTTGTACTGCATATTATTTGCAATCATGCCTATGAAAACCATTGCACATTTTATCAAGGAATTGTACAAAGTATGAAAGTCTCATGTGTTTAGTTGCCGTACAAATTTAAAACTTCATATTTCTTGTGGGTGTCATAGAAATCAAATAAGGCTAATAGAAGCATTCTTAAGACTTTATTGTATTTACCATTGACTATCACACTTCCTTGGGACAGTCAAACATATTGAATATACTTCTTTATTATCGTACCTTCAATTCTGATCACAACTTCTAAACAATACAAGGGTTGCAATCTTTTTCACTTTTGGTCCTTTGAAGGATTTTCCAAACTGCTATACATTTTTAAAGGGGTGTTGTACAATATGAAATCAAGCATTTCTTTTTGGAAAGGTAAATCATAATGTGTGGGGGCCTCTAGCCTTCAGAAATACGTTTATAATTGTTTATTAATAGGGTTGCTGATAATATTGCTGCAATTGGTCCATTTCCATTTTATGGTCATAATTATTTCTAGTATTGCTTATGTTGTCCAACAAAAATAAAATACTTATTATTTTGCATTGCCTCATCATCTATGCAATTCATTACCTGATTTATTATAGAATATGTATCTCATTCTTGAAGTTTCGCCACTAGAACCAATATTGCAATAGCTTCAAATTCAACTTGTTTTGATTTGTGCATTTACCTACCAGATTTAGAACTTTGTTATTGTTCTTGAAGGCCAACCACAAGAATGAGTTTCAATTATTTTCAATTTTAGTTTGTAATTAATTCAGAAGGCTTACCACCAAAATATGCATATCTTTACTTCTAGGTTTTGTAATAGTTTGTGATATTGAGTTGACAGCTTGCCACCAACAAGCATTTCAATATAAAGTACTTAATATTATTCTAACTCATTCACCATTTGTTCTCATCTTGCCCACATCAAAATCTTGATAATTAAAAGGTGTTAAGGTTTCATGCTTCTTTATTATGGAAGTGTAAAAATTTCAAAAATAATTAATTAATTTGAACTTTAACAAAATAAGACAAAAATTCTCACCATCATGTCTATGAAATTTAAATTTTAAGTTAGGGTTTGATAATTGACTTATAGACAAGAGGTTTTCAATGAACCCTGGAACATGAACCTTCATAATTCATCATCATTGGGTTTTGAGTGGCAACAAAATCTCACCAATGCCCTATACATCATAGGTTGTATCATCCCAAGTGAAACTTTCCCATATAAAGTTGATGTAGAGAAGTGGGAAACCCCTTATTTTCTCCTGGCATATATCTAGAAGTACCCAATTCAACATATGTTTTGAAGAGGAGTGAACATTTATGTACCATACCAGTAGTCCTCTTCATCAAAATCTTCTCTGGAAGCAATATTTATTTGTTTCTTGTGGTTCTTTTTCCATCGATGATTCTTTTGATATTGGTAGGTGGGAGGCTATAGGTTGAGGTGGGTGAGAAGAAGGGGGCCATCAACATCAGTGGGTAGGTCAGGTTCCCCTTCTCCATTAGCAATTGGTCATGGCCCAACTGAAGTAGGGGAGAGAAGTATAGGAAGTGATCATGTGTTAGGCATAAAAGTACATGATCGAGTTGAGGAGCCCCATTGGGTGATGTGACCCCCTCACCGCCATTATTTCTCAATTTCTTTCTTTATCCTCCTTTCCCTCATATGTGGGATTGGGTGGGGGGCTAAAGGCCTTCCACCCCTGGGAGAGGTTACCAAATAGTAATTCCTCAACAATTGTTAGCACAAGCTACAAGCCATGAACAAATTTGAAATCTAGCACAAGCCACAAGCTATGAACAAATACTGGAATCAACTACAAGAAAATTGCACAATAAAATGTACAATCAAATTTATTTCTATCATATTGATAATTGCTTCCTACATGCCCTCATTAAAGGATTAAGAGATAGGAGGAATGCTAGAAAAATACTAATGTGGAAGCCACCACTGGCTAGTTTTTCCAGACTTGACTTTGGTAGTACCTCAATAATAATCCAATTATCATCAAAGATGATGATGGTTCTTTAAGCTTGCATGATCAATAAACTTGAGAACATGAACAGATAACATGGAGGTGGCCTAAGGTCAGAGTTTCAAAGTATAAGGTGATTCATTGATGGAAACAAATGATGTTCACCATAGAACATGTAATTGGAGATTAGCCTCTTCAAAGAAGCCTCATAGATCAGTAAAACATTTGAGCAGATCACCTTCTCACATTGCAAACCATGGAATTAATCAATTCCCACTATACAACATGTAATGTCCCCAATTTTGAACCAATCCCACTAGAACATTAAGACACATTTGTGGACAAGGAGTGGCAGTCCTTGGACACTAATAGCAGGTAGAGGTTAGTAGATTTAGCTAGAAGTACATTATACTAGATATTGGTAAGGGTAATAAGGATTGAAGAAACCATGAAGTCTTATAAATAAGATGGTTTCCTAACCCTTGGACAAGGAATAAAGGTTCTTTCCAGTCGATGATCACCTTCAAAAAGGATGATGACATTATACCAGTTACATATCTTTGACATCATAATATACTTGATGAAGAGATCAAGTGAATAACAAGTATTAAGAACATCTCCATGGATCAGTTAGTCAATAATTACAGAGATCAAGGCATACTAGCATGTATGCATCATCAAGATATGAATGAGGTCTTCAAATACATCATCTAAAGCATGGACCAATATCAAGGAAGTTGACAAAGAGCAGATGTATAACACTGATGTATAAGGACAACATACCAATCACCTTGTAAAGATTAAAATCAACAAAAGACAATCAAAGATCATCGATCAATACTTACATATGATAACATAGAGTATTCATGTGCAATGATCAGGCAAGAACCCTAATGAGCAATATCGACTAAGGCAAGAACATGATAACATCGATTGCGTATCAAACATCTCAACAAAGTGGGACTAGCATGTGATCTACTATCATCAATATTAAAAGAGGATGTTAATTAGTGAGTCAGTGGCAACAAAAACTGGCAATGGGTTCTTTAGCTAGAAATAAAAGGAGAACTTAGCAAGTACAACTTGATCATTGCATGGAGAATGTTTTGCATCATATAGGAAATATGAATTGTGTTGTTGTGTCACATTTTTTTTTAACAAAATCTTAGTATTGGTCAATTTTTCCATCTTTCCACAGTCCTTTGTTTGACGGGAATGCTATGCATTTGATGTCCATTTCTATGAAGGTTGGTGGAAATTTCGACCCACAGTTGGTCTCACTTTCCACCTTTCCACAGTCCTCTGTTCAACAAGAATGCTATGCATTCGATGTCCATTTCTATGAAGGTTGGTGGAAATTTTGACCCATAGTTGGTCTCACTTTCCACCTTTCCACAACCCTATGTTTGATGAGAATGCTATGCATTCGACATCCATTTCTATGAAGGTTGGTGGAAATTTCAACCCACAGTTGGTCTCAATTATTCCAATTCCAAGCAATTGATTCAGTAGATACTTCGACCACTCGTAGAGTCAAAATTTTGACTATGGTTTTCCCTATCGATAAATCAATGAAAAAACTTTGACCACAGTTTTAGTCATCTGTTCGACCAATTCATGTTGGAAATTTGACTAATCCTCATCGAAAAATAGGGTAAAATTTACTAGTGTACCATTTGAGATTCTGACATTCATGATTATGTATGGATGGTCCTTATTTATGATTACCTTCTTTGTGTTCTTCTTTGGATACTTTCTCTTATCTTTCATATATTGTATTGTATCTTGTACTTGGATATTATTTCATATCCTGCAACTTGTGCAGTGGATGTTGGTCATTATGTTTCAATTGTATCTATGTTTCATTTATGAAATGATGTACTTGTTATTCATTTTCAATATGTGGAGATTGTATATTATTTATTGTACTTAGTAGATTAATTAACTTATGTAATTCTACATCATGGAAATCATAGGATTTGTAATTGATGATTGAGTTATATCTATGAGTATGTATTGGCTTATGTTATATTGCTTCCACATTGTTATTCATTATTGATTGTAAACTATTAAGAAAAAAAATATTTTGTAAACTTAGTAACATGTTTTAGGTTAATTTCTCTAGTGTTCTCTAGTGGGGCATTACATAAACACAATCCTAATGGATTTTGGAGAGAACTTAACAAAGGAAAAATTAAATAGAAAATAATATCATAAAAAATCAATGGTTGGATTATGTGAGACTCCTTTATAAGAAAATACAAGATAAAAGTACTCCTAGAATTAACACCTCTATTGAACTCTTTTTAGTGGAAGATATTAAACAAGGAATAAAGATCCTAGCAAGTAATAAAGAAAAATATATTGATGGGATGCAAGCTGAATTATTGAAGTGGGGGACTGGAATTTATTTCCCTTCACATCCAAAAATCTTTCAACAATGTTAATCACAGTGGTTTTCTGACAAAATGGACTACTAGCATGGTTATACCTCTCCACAATAGTAGGGATCTCAATAATCCCTCTAACTATTACACAATTATGATGAATTCACTTCTTGGTAAATTATTTGGGGGTGTGATAGAGAATAGAATCAGCAGTTAGGTGAAAAAAGAAGAAAAGAGATAAAAAGGGCAGGATGGGTTTAGACCAAAATACTCTACCACTGACCATTGTATCACTCTTAGACACCTTATTGAGAAAGTTTGGGACCTTCAAGGTAGAGAGGTTTTTTGTTGTTTCATATATTTCAAAAAATCCTTTGATATGATTCCTAGAGATAAGCTTTGGAAAATAATGTAGGAACTCAAGATCCCAAATGAGCTTAGAGTGGTGGTTGACAGACTCTATGAGTAGGCTAGAGATAAAATCATGACAAAAGATGGCATGTCAAAATTATTTGGTAGTGATATTAGGATAAAAGAGGGCTTCCCTCTCTCACCCACTCTATTTGGCTTGTATATTGATAAACTGGAAGAATGGTTACTCAAAACTGTAGGGGAGGGAGTCCAACTTGCTAGGTGCATGGTGAAGTTACTTCATTATGTAGATGATCTTATTATAAGTGCACAAACAACCAAGGATTTAAGAGAGGTTTTTTTCACGAAGTTAGGATGAAGGTGAACACTAGAAAGATTAAAATCATGATTTTTTCTTTAAAAAAGAAGAAGCGATGAGTTGATTTCCTCTTTGAAGGAAATATGCTTGAGATCATGGATGAATATAAATACTTAGGAATAGACTTTCACAACAACCTTAATTGGGAGACTCGTAGAACTAAATGGAAGCAAGGGGGATGGAGAGCTTCCTTTTTGCTACAAAACAAGTGTAGACAAGAAAAACTATAGGATTAGAAAACTAAGAAGACTCTTTTTGGAATGCGGGTCACTCTAGTTGTGTTGTATGGTTGTGAGGTTTGGGGGAGCAACCTTTCTAACAAAAAATGGAAACAAATTAAAAGAATAAAAAAACATATTATCACTACTAATCTTAAATTTAAATCTTGACAATTTTGTATGAGATTCTTTTGGCTAAAGAATGTATGTTCCCAATGGAAGCTTCTATGCTTATCTATTTGTTAAGCTATTTAAACAAAGTTGAAAATATCCAAATACACAACACTGTCCCAAGTTAGTGGTTGAGGAGATATTAGACCATAGAAAGAAGACATGGATGAGGAAGAATAAGGAATGGCTAAATAAGTAGGACATTGAAAACCAAAAACATCCCAATACTAATGAAGAGATAAAAAGACTTGTGTTGGAAAAATTTAAAGATGCAATGTGGACAAAGCAAATGGGGAGAAAACAACCCACTATGTAAAAGAGTTCAATCCCACACGGGGTCATGAGGATAAAGACTACTTATGACCTAGTCATCAAAGGTAAAGCTAGGTTGTTAGTGGCATAGTTGAGAACCGAATCCCATCATGTGTGGTGTGAGATGGGAAGATGGACGATGCCCAAGGAGGTTTGGGAAGAAAGAACATGCATTTTCTATAGTAAAGGGTGTGTTGAAGCAAAATGAAACTTTATTTTTTAGTACACTACCTATCAGGATATCTATGCAGAATATGAAAACAATTTGAAGGAGAGTTGCCTACATCAACTTTTTGATGAAACAAGACTGGACAAAACTACTAGTTTTCTAATGTAGATTCATAATAGGAGGGCTAATATCGAAAATAACAAGAAAATGATATATGCCTTTTTTGTGTGGTCCCATAGACTATTTGATCTCATAGACATCATTAAAATATCTTCATTCATTCATTAAAAATAGGATAAGGATTAACGCTAAGTGGTCTTCCATGAATATGAGAACCCTTAAATACGACAATGTCTACAACCACAATATATATAAAATGGTTATGTTAAATATGAGAAATTTTAAATAGATTATTTTTATATTAAATATAATTTTTTTTTAATTTAATAATTTTATATATATTTAAATTATTTGTTTTCTAAATATGAATTCTTTCTTATATTTTTAATAATTGAAGTAATTTTTTAAAATAATTTATAATGAATGAATTTTATTATATAATTATTTTTTATACCATATTATATGAAACATAATAATTGATAATAATTATCTTATTTAAAATATAATTTATATTTATAATTTTAACT
The DNA here is from genome assembly GCA_027943335.1 of Chamaecyparis obtusa. Lineage (NCBI taxonomy): Eukaryota > Viridiplantae > Streptophyta > Pinopsida > Cupressales > Cupressaceae > Chamaecyparis > Chamaecyparis obtusa. The sequence continues at coordinate 878,783 of BSBK01002822.1, read as the reverse complement.
TAATATATTTATTTCAAACTATTTACTTTTACTTTGACTCATTTTTTAGAATCTTTTATTAGTAAAAAAAATCCCAATCGAAGCATTTTCTCAATTAGGAAGATAAAAAGAAAGAATATTTTTTACTTTAGGAAAAATAGAAATGTACCGATACATAGAATTAGAATGTCTTTAATTTCTATTTTGATTTTTGTTTGCAAATTATATGTATTATTGTCTAGTTACAAATATTATAATTTTTGTCACATTTAAATTTAAAAAAATGAAAAAATGAAAACAACTGAGACTTGCATTCCTTTAAGAGCACTTTTTTTTATCATTTTTATATAGCTCGCCTATAGTAAATTAAGAATCTCTAAAAAATTTAGAATGGATAGTGAGATGTCCATTACAAAATATTTCAAACTAATTAGAAAAAAATTCCAAATATAATTTGTTGTTTTCAGTCATGAAGAATTTCAATTTATTCTCAATTGTTGTGTTGACTTACACCTCATGTAGAAATTTTACTCCTTATCCCCTTACATGAAAGGACATTCTCATATTTTCAATATATTTTTTATTTTCTATATTTTCATCTTCTCAATTTCGTTTCATCATTTTTATACAGCTCACCAATTATAGTAAAGTACATTGGCATGAATAGTGAGATGCCCATTATAAGATATTTCAAACTAATTAGAATATTTCTTCAAATATAATTTGTGGCTTTTGATCATAAAGAATTTCCTTGTTCTCAATATTGTATTCACTTACACCCCATACAAAATTTGAATTCCTTATCCCCTTATATGAAAGTATGTTCTCATCTTTTCAATATTTATTTTATTTTCTATATTAATGTTCACCTAGTCTTTAGAACAAGCTGAGATAAATAATTTTGCAATGGTTTCATTTGTCTTATCTTTGTGATTTTACCATTTTTATCATTATTCTTTTAATCTATTCAAAACTAAATACCCTAATGATTTGTCTCATCTACATCAAACACAATAACATTATTGAGGCACATGCTTTGCTCAAATTCAAAATTCTAAACTATAAAGATTGTTTGAATGGATGACTTCTCTACAATAAGCTTATTTATTTTGATACACAAGTTCAAACCTTGGTAGTTTAAAGTAAAAATCTATAAATTATATCAATTTCACCCAATCTTAATTCTAAATTCATTACACTATAGGCAAGAACTTTGACACTTCGTGTTATTGAAACAGACCATGAAGAAAACACTTGTTGGCTTATTGACAATTGAAAAGTTACTAACTTTTAAAATGAAATCAAATTTGATTTAGCACCTAACAAGACCAAATTAATTTGATGGGAATCCACCTTGTGGACTATGCCTATCCAAAGTTTTTCAAGGGAGAATTAGAGACCCTATCTCAAAAAATTTGATTCCATTAATTTATAGTATAGTGATTCACATTCATCATCTACTGCATTCATTTATTTGTGTGTGACAAATGTTTATTGATTTTGAGGTTCTTCCTATTGTATTGGATGGAGCATAGTCTGCAAGCTAGATTCCCCATCAAATTAATTTTTTCGCCTATAGTAAAGCAAGAATCTCTAAAAACTTTAGAATGGATAGTGAGATGTCCATTACAAAATATTTCAAAATAATTAGAAAAAATTTTCAAATATAATTTGTTGTTTTCAGTCATGAAGAATTTCAATTTATTCTCAATTGTTGTGTTGACTTACACCTCATGCAAAAATTTTACTCCTTATCTCCTTACATGAAAGTACATTCTCATATTTTCAATATATTTTTTATTTTCTATATTTTCATCTTCTCAATTGCTTTTCATCATTTTTATACAACTCACCAACTATAGTAAAGTAGTTTGGCATGAATACTGAGATGCCCATTATAAAATATTTCAAACTAATTAGAATATTTCTTCAAATATAATTTGTGGCTTTTGACCATAAAGAATTTATTTGTACTCAATGTTGTGTTCACTTACACCCCATACAAAATTTGAATTCTTATCCCCTTATATGAAAGTATGTTCTCATCTTTTCAATATTTATTTTATTTTCTCTATTAATGTTCACCTAGTCTTTAGAATAAGTTGAGATAAATAATTTTGCAATGGTTTCATTTGTCTTATCTTTGTGATTTTACCATTTTTATCATTATTCTTTTAATCTATAAAAAACTAAATACCCTAATGATTTGTCTCATCTACATCAAACACAATAACATTATTGAGGCGCATGCTTTGCTCAAATTGAAAACTCTAAACTATAAATATTGGTTGAATGGATGACTTCTCTATAGTAAGCTTATTTATTTTGATATGCAAATTCAAACCTTGGTAGTTTAAAGTAAAAATCTATAAATTGGTAATGCATCAATATATCAATTTCACCCAATCTTAATTCTAAATGCATTACACTATAGGCAAGAACTTTGACACTTTGCCTTATTGAAACAGATTGTGAAGAAAACACTTGCTGGCTTATTGACAACTGAAAAAGTTACTAACTTTTAAAATGAAATCAAATTTAATTTAGCATTTAACAAGACCGAATTAATTTGATGGGAATCCACCTTGCGGACTATGCCTATCCAAAGTTTTTCAAGGGAAAATTAGAGACCCTATCTCAAAAAATTTGATTCCATTAATTTATAGTATAGTGCTTCACATTCATCATCTACTACATTCATTTATTTTTGTGTGACAAATGTTTATTGATTCTGAGGTTCTTCATGTTGTATTGGATGGAGCACATTTTTAGATAAAAATTTGGAGAAAATTAAGGACCATAAGCACACAAAAATATGTTATTCGAGAGTTTTTACAGTATATTTCCTCTCACAATCATCATCAAATTTGATTTATTCATTTGCAACAAAGCCTCTTGAATCTATTTTATGCAAAATTTATGAAGTCTATGCTCAATCCTACATATTCACTGTGAACAGTGCAACAAAATCCTCAATGACACCAAAACCAAGATATATTCTAGTATTGGATGGAGCACATTTTTAGATACAAATTTGGAGAAAATTAAGGACCATAAGCACACAAAAAAATGTCATTCAAGAATTTTTACAGTATATTTCCTCTCACAATCATCATCAAATTTGATTTATTCATTTGCAACAAAGCGTATTGTTTCTATTTTATACAAAATTTACCAAGTCTATGCTCAATCCTACATATTCACTGTGAACAAAATGGTGCAACAAAATCTTTAATGACACCAAAACCAAGATATATTCTACAATCCACTATTTCCCCAACATTCTTGTTCTACGGTAAAATTGCAATATCAAAATAAAAATGGGTACTCTTAAAGCTGACACATTTGCATCAAAATTCTTCACCAAGGAGATTTTGAGGATCTTTAAACACTTGCATTTATACAAAGATCTTCATTCTCTAAAAGGAAGAAATCTTTGTTATCTTCATTGATACTGTAGATATATAAATGCCTAACAAACCTATCAATTTTTATACCAGACACATCAGTTCACATCTTCTAGAGGAAAATTATAGTTTCATTTTCCTATCCATAAATACATCCAATCTAAGTTTGCATACATTTTTCAAAAAGACATGGATAAAATAACTAAAGCCCCATCCTAGTTTAATAATGAAATGGTCCTATCAACCTAGAATCACTTTCTTTAGAACTTAAAAATGAAGCTACACAATTGGAATCAGGTATGATTGCAAGCGAAAAAGTAAGAATATAAACCACCACTTAATAATAGATTCGTGTACATCTCAAACAATTAAAAAAAAATCATTTAATTTCCTAGATTATGAGAAACCAACCTCAATGAAACAAACTTTAATCAACCTAGCTACCAAATAGTCAGTTGCATTTCAGAATGTAGAAGACAAGTTTCAAATGGAGTTTTGTAGTAACAAAAACCATCATAAATTACAAGTAAAGAGTTCAACAAGCTTAAAGAAAATGTAGTGAATTCTTGACTATCTTTGGCTTTTATAGAACTCATTTATATTAAAATTATACAAAGCACAACATGTTATTATCATTTTCCAAAGCTCTCCTTGTAATCCTTTTCTATACAAGCATTAAACTAATTTTTAGTTTAAACAAGAATCGGCCTTCTCCAAAAGCTAACTACATTTTTTAAGCCATGCATGCAAGATCCAAAACTGCTTGCCCAACAAATCAGCATTTCTGGCCCACCATTGGGTGTATCATTTTTAGGCAACATCAATTTTCTGACACACTTGATGGAACTTCATTCTTGAAACTCTAATGAATTTTTTGTTTGTTGGGTATTCTTTTTTAAACAAAACCCTTTGAACAATTTTGTAATAGCTCAAGATTTTATGGTTGACAAATATTTTTTTTAAAGTAAATTTTTACACATGCTAAACTCATAGCATGGTCTTTGGATTATAAATCATACATATTTTCTTTTCTACAACATTTATATTCACCCGTGACTCTATGTTGCTGAACCTAGATGCTCATAAGTTACCATATTTCCCTTTAATACTTAAGAAGACTTGTGTTGTAGCACTAATTGGTTTTCATATGAGCATTTGTCCTCACATTCAAATACAGTTTCTTTCCTGCACACTCCTTCAAGTGTGAACCTTTGAACATATCACCTGCACACAGTCAGTATGATTTCCCTACCAGTTATTGTTGTGAGAGTTAATATTTCCTTCTTGACATTGAACTTCCTCCTGTGAAAGGTATATAAAGGGGAAAATTAATTTGTTGATGATTTTTTAGTTAAAGATATTAGATTTCTACAATCTATAGTTTAATATTGATATTGCTTCCGAATTTGATTGTATTAAGTTTTTTCATAAATGTTTTGGATTACACTCAATGATCTATCATCAGAATGCAAATGAGTACCAGAAAATGAAAAATATGAATATTTTTTAACCATCAAAGAGTGCACAATAGAAAGAGAAAGAAATACGCCTCTTTCCAAAAAGATAATGTCTAGCATATTCAGAATTGTATGAAGAAATTTGGCCACCATGAATATAAGAAGCTACCATATATGAAGAATATAAAAAAGGGGGCAAGATGGAGATAATGCAGAACTACAATCTGTAAATAATCATTATTGTAATTTTGAATTTAAAATCCATAAGATATACATGGAAATGTGATATTTTGTGAATTGGTTGTTGGATTGGCTACACGTCAGGGTAGTTTGATAAGACTCCTAGTCATGACTGCATCAAAGAAGGGCCACAAGTGATGAACTACAATTGATTTAGAACCTTATTGAAGATCTATGATTAGAGATCACCGAGTTGCTAATTAGATATGTAATATGATTACATCAATAATATGTTGTCATTGATGTCAACTAGTTTGACAACACTTGTTTTGTAAGTTACTATACCTAAACATCTGTAGAAAAGGAGTAGAAGAGATGAAGAATAGAAATATCTACATGAGGAAGATGTATATGATAGATGAGGATAAGGAATACATTGGGTAACTTTCTGATGAGTCTATGACCTTATGTTATTGACTTGATTATGTTTCATTCATCTATGATGAGGAAAAGAGTTGAAAGACACAAGGCAGTGTGGTCAGTTGATGAAGCATCACAGTATACACCGAGCAATGTAGTGTATACCGAGCATAGTATAAAATGAGCTTGTGTTCACTGACACATTTATTTGTTAACCAAGTAGGAGAAAGCAACTAAATGATTAGTTTAGCCATTAAGGATTGATGAGCTATAAAGTACCTCATGATAGGAGATGGAGATAAAGTTTGTTATGAAGATCAATGCCTAGCATAATTCAAGGAAGATTTAAAGGATGAAATCAAAAAGTGTTACTGGAACATTAGACGAGGAAGGTTTAAGCGACAAAATCTAATGGAGAAGAAAATGGTTTACTTGTCTATTTAAGAGACTAGGGTTTCGTTATGAAACTCATGTCAGAAGAAGGAGACAATAGAATTATCACACGAACAAGCTTCATGTATGCCTGATCAAACTGGTTGAGGAGAACTAAACTACAGAGTTTACCGAGCATCAGAAAGCTATTACCGAGTGACAGTAAGTCATTGATTATTGTTAATTCAGAATTGATATACTGATCAGAGGATTTGAATGAGCATAAAATAGATTTGAACATCTGCAATTGAAGTTGTATTGTAATCAGATCACCTGTTGTTACATGTTAACCATTTTAAATAGAGAAATCTCTTAACAGAGTGGACTTGAAAGTCTTATATGTATCATTCATAGAATGAACATTGTTATCTTGTCAACCCCATAGTGAATGTTGGTTGGACAATAAAGGTTTGTCTAAAATTCTCTATCAAGTTCACACCTCATAGTGTTTTTGTAACCTTTAACAGGGTTGGGTCTTCACTGACCTCACTTCAGAAGAGTGAACATTTTTGGGTTGTCGATCCTAGGTGGTTTTTCCCTTCACAGGGTTTCCACATTAAATCTTTTGTGTTATGTGTTCATTGTGGTGATTGTTTGTTATCATACTTTACATATTGCATGTTGGATTTGATCAGTAATCATTACTTGTTATTGACTGGTAATCAATAAAAGCACAGACATTATAGTATTTTATGTTACCAAGCTGCAGAAGTTTAAGTAAATTGTTTTGGATTATACATTTTGATTTGGGATGATGGATAACTGATTCACCTCCCTCTTGGTTATTCTAACAATTGGTATCAGAGCTATGGTTTCTTGGAATAGATTTTTAAGGACTTCAGCATAAAGGTCTCAAAATGTTAAAGAGGGAAGTGCCAAAGCTAAACAAGGGTAACTTCACAATATGGAAAAGTTGAATAAAGTTGCATATATTGGGGATTGGGAATTCTACCCTAGATCTAATGGAGAATGGATACCTTGCACCACCCATTGGTCCCTTAACCCTTGATCAACTAAGAGACAGGCATGAACATAATGTAACTATAATGGAGATTGTTGCTGCCTGTTCAGATGTTGAATTTGAAGACATCAAGGATTGTACTACTGCTAAGAAGATGTGGGATAAACTAGCTCAAATTTATAGTGGTGATGCGAATGTCAAGAGAGCAAGAGCAGAAAGCTTAAGAGGAAGATTCGATGACATGAAGATGAAAGAAGGTGAAAACATTGTGTAGTACACAAACAAAATAAAGGAGGTAGTTCATGCTATTAGAGCATCGGATGGAGTTATTGATGAAGACACTGTGGTAAGAAAAATTCTATGGACCCTATTACCTATCTATGCCATCAAAATATATGCAATAAAATAGGTGAGCACCTAATAGCACACTCACTCTTGATAATTTGATTGGAAAGCTTACATCATTTGAATTGAATAATTATGATAATAGTGTTGTACCAAATGTTGAATCTACTTTCATAACTTCTATGAAGATTGGTAGTCTAGAAATAAGAATGATGATAGTCATAACAATACTGATGATGAGCTTGATGAACTTGAAGCTCTTATGGCTAGAAGGTTACCTAAAGGAAAAGGAAGGTATAGAGGAAAATTACCTCTAGCATGCTTTAACTATAAAGAAGTTGGCCACATTGTTGTTGGATGTCCACACAAGAAAGATGATGATATAACCAAAGACTGATCTAAAGGAAGCTATGGGAGAAGATACAACAAAGGCTACCAACACTACAATAGAGACAGTTAAGACAATAATGACAAAGGCAAGAAGGTATGCTACATTGTTGAGGAAGAAGATATCACCGATACCGACACTAATGATGATGTGGAGGTAGCATTTGTGGCAATGAAGGATGATCCCGAAGAATATGAAAGGTATGTAGAGACAACACTTATCTTTAAGGTTAATATGAATGATACATGGATTATAGATAGTGGGTGTACACATCACATGATTGGTGATGAAGAAAAAAATGATTATCTTGAAGAATACAATGGAGGATCTATAAGAATGGGAAATGATGCACCCTGTATGGTAAGAGGTAAAGGATCCCTAATGATAAATGATAGATTAAAATGTGAAAATGCTTATTGGGTAAGAGGATTAAACTATAATTTGTTAAGTGTGGCACAACTGAACAATTCAGGCCACCGAGTTGCTTTTAAGAGCAAAAAGGTAAAATTATTTGATGATGGAGGAAGACTTGTTGGAATTGGTACACAATCCAGAGGTAATCTACTTTATCTTGATAATGATCAATCTTCTTGTTTATTGATGAAAGATTGGTGTAGGAGCACCCTTCTAAGGGCTCCCACCATCATAAATTTTGGTGTGATGAACTTCATAATGAAGGCTTGTAATTAGAATAAGAGCCTTGAGCTCATTTGGTGTGTGTAGGGTCTAGTTAGGATTCTAGAGTCATAGTTTGGTCTTTCTTATTGACTATACACTGACTCAGAGAATGATGTCTTCTTGAAGTCACATGATCATAGAATAGGTCAAAGTCTAAAAATAGGGGTTTTGAAGGTTTTAGCACATGTGTGATTTGTTCTAGACCTAAGAATGATCTTAGGATGTGGAAAGAGAAAAATTTGCTCAAGCAAGAAAAAGTTGCTCAAAAAGTTGCTAGCAACTTTTCAAAGTTTGCTTAGCAACTTTTCCCAATGTGGGTCTAAACCTTACCCAAGTAGCTATAATCCCTAACCAAGCTCAAACCCTGAGAAGAAGGCTATTTATGTTTAGAAAACCCCTAATTTAGGGGTTGGCAATCATTTTGTACGACCTTGAGTTAGAAGAACCAGACTGTGACTATAATTGTGTGTGCTAATCAATGCTAATGGCATGATTTGGATGAATTAATGGATAGCACATGAGATATTTGGCATTGTACATTTGAATTAGTGTATTTAATTTCAATTGTGTGATTAGAGTAGTTTCTCTATTTATTTGTGTGTGTTCTTATCTTTAGTTTGAATCCACTAGTCCTCTGTCCAGTTTGAATAGGCATGTAGATAAGGGCCTGTAACTCCTATCCCCACCATGGAAAAACCATGGAACGTTGAGATATGGTAGTATATATCCTATACTATACATATTTGCAAGCAGGGCCCTGGAAGGTCAGTGAGTAATTATTTGACCGAGCCCTAGGCAAGCTTGGACTGTTCCCGGCTAGGTGAGGTCAGCGTTGAGGAAGCTCTCAAAGACAAGGGTGAAGACTTCAGCAAGAACCCTTTGGAGGAGTTCAATATTGATGAAAGAAGATTCCTTGGTGTGATTATGAGGTTTCCACCAATCCAATAAAGGTTTTTTTATAAGAAAAAAAACTCTGTGACTCTGCTAAGCCTAAAAAGCCCTAGAAACCCTCATTTCTAGTTAGGGCATTGTATGGATAGTTGAAGACTTAAAACCCTAAAAATCCTTGAGGGATGGGAATTTGAATAGATTTCTCTATGGAAGAGTAACCATGATTTGGTGAAAGAAGTGGGTCAAAATTCCTAGAAACCCAAAAGGAGGCCTAATTGGGGCTCTTTTCTAGTAGCCCTGTTTTGGGAAGAAAGTATGAAATTGGGTAAGAAGAAAACTTCACCAACACCTTGGAGTCACTTTGTTGAGTGAAAAAACACCTTGGAAGTCATCTCCACCTTTTTTAGAGCCTAAGGAGGTGAGTAAGAAAAGAAACCCTTATTAGCCTATGTAAGGGTATGAAGCTAGAAAGTGTGTTAGAAAGCTAAGAGGAAGGAAATTTCAATATTGGTTGAAGGATTGGGCTAGGTCAGGGGATCCTATTGAGGAAGAGGATTCCTAGAGACCATAGGGTGTGAGTAGAGAACACTAGGGATCCAAGATAAGGATCTAGGAGCATAGACTAAGCTAGTCTATCCCAATCTCCCCATCAGATTGGTATCAGAGCCTAACAAGGCTTGGGAAGTGGATAGTTGGGGAGTGGATGTTTCAACCTCTAGAGGAATTAGTAGGGTCATCTTAGAAGAAGAAGATGGTGACTAATTTAGAGCTAGCCAAAAAGGTAGAAGATTAGGAGGAAGCAAATAGACTCCTACAAGAAAGATTGTATCAAATGGAACAACTCTTGGATGATGTCCAAGAAAAGGCAGATAAAGTGAATGATAGAATGGAGGAACATGATACTAAAGAGAAAGAGAAGACTATAGATGATGAGGTGTCTACACCTGATCCTCCTACTCAAGATGAGTAGTTCTTAAAGGCACTAAAGGCCATCACTGGAAAGACACTTGAAGGTGTTCCACTTCTTACTGGTAGAATGGACACATAACTTGTCATGAAATGGATAGAGGGTATGGAGAACCACCTTGAATGTGAAGGGATCTCTGAGGCACAAAAGGTCAAACTAGCCAAATCTAGGTTAAGAAGGCAAGCTCTAACTTGGTGGAACTATCTCCAAGAAGAAAGGGAGAAAGAGGGAAAGAATCCAATTGCTAATTGGAAAGGTATGGTAAACAAAGTGAGGGAAGCATACCTGTCTGTAGATTATGAAATCCAACAGCATAGAAGAAGATTGAATCTCAAATAGAAATAAATGGATGTAGCCACCTATAACAAAGAGTTTAACAAGTTGAGCCTAAGATCCAAAGTGAAAGAGGAGGAGAGTATCAAGGTGGCAAGGTATTTAAGTGGACTAAGATGGAGTATAGTAGAGGAGATGAACTTGTTTACTCCTACCATGGTCCTTGAGTGTCAGCATATGGCACAAAAGCTAGAAGATAAGAAAAGAAATATGCAGGAACATAACTCCAAAAAAGAGGTAGAGGTAGATACTCTAGAGGGGGTCAAAGAGGAGGTGACTCTATAAGTCAAGGAGAGAGTAGACTCCTAGAACAAGTTGTAGAGACTAGTACAAGAGAAAAATTCAGTAGAGGAAGAGGGTCTCAGGGTAGCAGAGGAAGAAGTACATAAAGGAGTAGCTCCTACTTTTCCACAATGAAGTGTTATCAATGTGGATAGCTTGGACACCTTGCCTATAGGTGTCCTGATAAACCTACAAGCTCTAGTGGTGAAAAGAGGGTAGCTTATGCCCAAGAAGATGGTAGTAGCTCATGCACCAATGAGGTCAGAAAACTAGAATTAGAGATGGGAGAAATCTTAATGTTTAGAAGAGTATTGATTAGATAGCCTACTCAAGGTGAACCCAAACAATGGAGAGCTTTTTTTAGAGTTAGATGCAAATCCAAGGAAAAGTTTGCAAAGTGGTAGTTGATTCAGGATCAACTAACAATATCATATTAGATGAAGCAGAAAAGAAACTAAAACTTACAAAGATTCCCCATGCCAAACCTTACAAGGTGACTTGGTTGAATCAAGAGCAGAGTTTGTTAGTGAATGAGCAGACATGGGTGGATTTTTCCATTGGAGCATATAGGGACAAGGTTCTTTGTGATGTCCTACCCATGGATGCCTACCATCTCCTATTGGGAAGACCCTAGCAATTTGATAGGAAGGTGATCTATGATGGAGAAGAGAACTCCATTTCATTCAAGAAGGATGGAAAGACATTCAAGATTTAGTCTCTAACAGAGAATAAAGAAGGAGCCTTAAGGACACCTAGTGTGTTTCTTAGTAGTGGGAAGGACTTCCTAAATTTTGTACATGATGTTGAAACAAAGGGATGTGCCATTGTTGTGAAACCAAAAGAGGAAGAAAAAAAGTTGCAGATAGAGATACCTAAGGAGGTGAAGGAAATGTTAGAGGAGTTCAAAGACATTGTAAGTGATGGAGCACCTACAAAACTTCCTCCAAGAAGGGCTCTAAGTCATTAAATAGAATTTTTACCCGGTGCATCTCTACCTAACAAGGAAGCATACAAACTTACCCCTGATCAAAACAAAGAAGTAGCAAGGTAAGTGCAAGAGCTATTGGATCAAGGACTAATCAAGAAAAGCATTAGCCCATGTGCAGTTTCGGTGGTGTTGGCATCAAAGAAGGGAGGCAAGTGGAGACTTTGCATTGATTCAAGGGCCATCAACAGGATCACCATCAATTATAGATTCCCAATTCCAAGGATAGAAGACTTGATGGATTGTTTAGGAGGTGCTATGTATTTTTCTAAGTTGGATCTTAAAAGTGGTTATCACCAAATAAGAATTAAGGAGGGTGATGAATAGAAGACCTTTTTTAAGAGCATAGATGGGTTGTATGAATGTCTTGTGATGCCATTTGGGCTTACTAATGCCCCAAGAATCTTCATGAGGTTGATCAATGAGGTCTTGAAGGACTTCATAGGAAGATTTTTGGTGGTGTACCCAGATGACATACTCATGTATAGAAAAATTAAAGAAGAACACCTTGAGCACTTAAGGTTAGTCTTGAAGAGGCTACATGAGGAACAATTGGCTATCAACCTAGAGAAATGTGAGTTCATGCAGTAGGAGCTAGTCTACTTAGGATTTGTGGTGTCCAAGGGTACTTTGAAGATGGACCCAAGCAAGGTGGAGGCAATCTTAAATTGGCCTACCCCTAAAACAGGGACTGAAGTTAGAAGTTTCCATGGTTTGGCACAATTTTATAGGAAATTTGTGAGAACTTTCAATGGCATACGTGCACCAGTTCTTGACACCATCAAGGAAGGACTTAAGACTAAGTTCAAATGGACTGAGGAAGCTGACAAAGCATTCCAAACATTGAAGCAAGAGGTAGCTACCAAACCAATCTTACTCTTACCTACTTTTGACAAATTGTTTACCATTGAATGTGATGCAAGTGGTATTGCAGTAGGGGGTGTATTGAGTTAAGAGGGAAGGCCTATGGCATTTTTCAGAGAGAAAATCAATGAAGCAAAGAAGAGGTATTCAACCTATGATCTAGAGTTATATGCATTAGTTCAATCCCTCAAGAAGTGGAGGCATTACCTCCTTCCAAAGGAATTTGTGGTGTTCACAGATAATCAAGCCTTGAGTTATATAAAAACTCAAGAAAATATTAGCAATAGACAGTTGAAGTAGATAGAGTATCTCCAGTCCTTTACCTTCACTATCAAGCACAAGAAGGGGCATCTCAACAAGGTAGCATATGCTTTAAGTAGGAAGATATTGACTATCCAAGAAGTTCAATTGTAGAGCATAGGAATAGTAGGTTTCAAGGATCTTTATGAGGAGGATGAAGAATTCTCCAAAGCCTATAGGGTATGCCAAGAGTTTGAGAATCACTTTCATAGTGAGTATGCAGAGTACACCCTTCAAAATGGAATCTTTTTTAAGGGCAATCAGCTATGTGTGCCGAGAGGATCTATGAGGCAAAATCTAATCCAAGAGAAGCACAATGGGAGTCTAAGTGGGCATTTTGGCATTAACAAAACCATGGAGTTGGTATAGAGGTACTATTTTTGGCCTAAGTTTCCAAGGGATGTGAGAAGGTATGTGGAATAGTGTGGTGTGTGCCAAAGGGCTAAAGGAGGCTCAAGCAATGTAGGGCTTTATTGACCCTTACCAGTTCCAAATAGGCCTTGGGAGTGTGTGAGTATGGACTTTGTGGTTGGAATCCCTTAAAAAAAAATAGGTATGGATAGCATCTATGTTGTAGTAGAAAGGTTTTCAAAGATGAATCATTTCATCCCATGTAGAACTACTCATGATGCAAGCTATGTAGCACATCTCTTCTTTAAGGAGATTGTGAGGATTCATGGACTCCCTTTGAGTATTGTGTCAGATAGGGATAGAAAGTTCATGGGACATTTTTGGAAAACCTTATGGAAAAGGTTAGGAACTATTCTCTCATTTAGCTCAACTTACTATCCACAAACTAATGGTCAAACTGAAGTTATAAATAGGGTGTTGGGAAATTTTCTGAGGTGTTTGACCAAGGAGTATGGGCAGACTTGGGATCTAGTCATTCCACAAGAAGAGTATGCCTGTAATGATAGTGTTAATAGGACCACAGGTAGGGGTCATTTTGAGGTTATTTATGGAAGACACCCTAGAGAAGTGTGTGAACTAAGAGAACTTGGTTCAATGGAGATGAAGAGTGGCCAAGCAGAGGACTTTACTCAGACTATCAAAGAGGTCCAAGAACAGGTCAAGAAGGATATCCTAAAGTCCACTCAAAAGCTAAAGGCTAAGGTAGATGAAAGAATAAAAGAAGTTTAGTTCAAGGTAGGGGACTATGTGATGGTCCATCTAAGAAAAGAAAGGATGCAAAAAGGCATGCCTACCAAGTTGCAGATGAGAAGAGTAGGGCCTTGTAAAATTCTAGCTAAATATGGTGAAAATGCATACAAGGTGGACTTGTTGGACTACAACTGATTTGGAATCTAATTGAAGAATTTGTGATTGCAAGATCACTGAGGAGTTTCTGATTAGATATGTAATATGATTACATTAGTATTATGTTGTCATTGATGTCAACTAGTTTGACAACACTTATCTTGTAAGTTACTATACCGAGACATCTGAAGAAAGGTGATAAAGATGAAGAACAGAGAAATCTACATGAGGAAAGATGTACATGACAGATGAGGATAAGGAACACATTGAGTAACTTGTTGATGAGTCTATGACTTGATGATGTTGACTTTATTATGTTTCATTCATCTATGATGAAGTATAGAGCTGAAAGACACAAAGCAGTGTTGTCAGTAAATCAAGCATTTCTAGTATACACCAATGAAGTATAGTGTATACCAATCATAGTATTAACCGAGCAGTGTTCACCGATGCATTTCTTTGTTAACCGAGTGGAATAGAATGAATTAAATCATTAGTTTAGCTGATAAGATTGATGAGCTGGCAAGAGTATAACATCAAGGTAACAAATAATGTTTGTTACATAGATCGACGGTTGATGAAATTCAGGAAAGATCTAAAGGATGAGAATCAAACGTGCTATTGACACAAGTGTTGAGAAAGTTTGAAGTGGAAAAATCTATGAATGTGGTTAAGTAGCTAAATGTAATGGTGGAGAAGAAAATGATTTATCCATCTATATAAGAGAACATAATTTCATTATGAAAAGATGTCGAAAGAAGTAGAAACTATAGGAATATCACGTGAACAAGGTTTTCATGCATTCTGATCATACTAGTTAAGTAAGAAATAAGCTGTAGAACAATTACCGAGCTACAAAGAGCAATTATCGACGAATAGTAAGTTGATAGAGTATTGAATCTAAAGTGAAATATTGATCTATAATCTGCAATTGAAGTTGTATTAAGGTAGGTCATTTACCGTTACATATTTAACCATTGTATATAGTCAAAATCTCTTAACTGAGTGGACTCTGAAAGTCTTATGATGTAACATTCATAGAATGAACATTGTTATCCTGTCAACCCCATAGTGAATGTTAGTTAGATGATAACTTCTAGTCTAAAATCCTCTAACAAAGTCACTCCTGACTGTGTGTTTGTAAACCTTTAACAGGGTTGGGTCTTAATCGACCTCACTTTAGAAGAGTGAGCAATTTTTGGGTTGCCGGTCCTAGGTGGTTTTTCCCTTTACAGGGTTTCCACGTTAAAGCTCTTGTGTTATATGTTAATTGTGATATTTTTTTGTTATCATTCTTTACATGTTACGTGTTAGATTTGATCAGTAACTATTATAGTATTTGACTGGTAATTGGTAAAAGCATAGACAGTGAAAGTAGTTATTGTTTACCGACGAGCAAAAATTGGAGAAGTTGTTTTTGAATTATACATTTTGTTTTGGGACACTGGATAACTAATTCACCCCCCTCTTAGTTATTCTAATAGGACTTGCCATCAAATTTGGCTATCTCACCAATGTTTAATGTTGCTAACTTGGTCTTGTTCAAAGGAGATATAACTAAGGGAAGTGAAGATCAAGCAAGGGTGCTGCAGGATATAGATAGCAATGTCCTACCAAAGAGGAAGCAGTCCATAGCAGGATAGATCTTGGAATCTAGGGTGACAAAGTCTACCAGGCATCAAATGTATATGGAACACTTAATCAAATGGGCAAGTCAACCTGAGTCTAAAGCTACTTGGGTAGAGGAGAGCCAGTTCAAGAAACTAGGCATAGACCTAGCTCTTCTTTACCCCAAAGTACTTTAACTTGTGCCGAGGGGGAGTATGGTGTATGAGCAGCCTTCTAAGGGCTCCCACCATCATAAATTTTTTTGTGATGAACTTCCTAATGAAGGCTTGTAATTAGAATAAGAGCCTTGAGCTCATTTGGTGTCTGTAGGTTCTAGTTGGGATCCTAGAGTCATAGTTTGGTCTTTCTTATTGACTGTACAGTGACTCAAAGAATGATGTCTTCCTAAAGTCACATGATCATAGGATAGGTCAAAGTCTTAAAATAGGGGTTTTGAAGGTTTTAGCACATGTGTGATTTTTTCTAGACCTGAGAATGGTCTTAGGATGTGGAAAGAGCAAAAGTTGCTCAAGCAAGAAAAAGTTGCTCAAAAAGTTGCTAGCAACTTTTCCCAATGTGGGTCTAAACCTTACCCAAGTAGCTATAATCCCTAACCAAGCTCAAACCCCAAGAAGAAGGCTATTTATGTTTAGAAAAACCCTAATTTAGGGGTTGGCAATCATTGTGTATAGCCTTGAGTTGGAAGAGTCAGACTATGACTGTAATTCTGTGTGCCAGTCAATGTTAATGGCATGATTTGGATGAATTAATGGATAGCACATGAGATATTTGGAATTGTACATTTGAATTAGTGTATTTAATTTAAATTGTGTGTGATTATAGTAGTTTCTCTATTTATTTGTGTGTGTTCTTATCTTTAGTTTGAATCCACCAATCCTCTGTCCAGTTTGAAGAGGCATGTAGATAAGGGCATGTAACTCCTATCCCTACCATGGAAACACCATGGAACCTTGGGATATGGTAGTAAAGACCCTATGCTATACATATTTGAAAGAAGGGCCCTGGAAAGTGAGTGAAAGCAATTATTTGACCAAGCCCTAGGTGAACCTGGGCTGTGCCCGGCTAGGTGAGGTCAACATTGAGGAAGCTCTCCAAGACAAGGGTGAAGACTTCAGTAAGACCCCTTTGGAGGAGTTCAAGATTGATGAAATAATATTCCTTGGTGTGATTATGAGGTTTCCACCAATCCATTAAAGGTGTTTTTATAAGAAAACAAACTCTGTGACTCTGCTAAGCCTAAAAAGCTCTAGAAACCCTCATTTCTGGTTAGGGCATTGTATGGATAGTTGAAGACCTAAAACCCTAAAAATCCTTGAGGGATGGGAATTTGAATAGAGGTCTTTGTGGAAGAGTAGCCATGATTTGGTGAAAGAATTGGGTCAAAAGTCCTTAAAACCCAAAAGGAGGCCTAATTGGGGCTCTTTTCTAGTAGCCCTATTTTGGGAAGAAAGTATGAAATCAGGTAAGAAGAAAACTTCACCAACACCTTGGAGTCACTTTGTTGAGTGAAAAAACACCCTGGAAGTCATCTCCACCTTTTTCAAAGCCTAAGGAGGTGTGAAAGAAAAGAAACCCTTATTAGCCTATGTAAGGGTATGAAGCTAGAAAGTGTGTTAGAAAGCTAAGAGGAAGGAAAGTTCAATATTGGTGGAAGGATTGGGCTAGGTCAAGGGATCCTATTGAGGAAGAGGAATCCTAGAGACCATAGGGTGTGAGTAGAGAACACTAGGGATCCAAGATAAGGATCTAGGAGCATAGACTAAGCTAGTCTATCCCAATCTCCCCATGAAAGATGAAGATGCATGGTTGTGGCATTAAAGGTTATGCCATGTGAATTTTGATAACATGATTAAGATCAGTAAAAGGAAAAGAGTTAGAGGTCTACCTAACTTGTCAAATCCTGATCATGTTATGTGTCATGAATGTCAGAAAGGTAGAATGACTAAATCTAGTTTCAAAAGAAAAGATTATTCAACAAAGAAGATACTTGAGTTAGTGCATACTGACCTATGTGATCCTATGAGAACTTAGAGTTATTATGGAGACACATATTTTATTCTTTTTGTTGATGATTATACTAGGATGATGACTGTCATGTTCTTAAAAGAAAAATCTGAGGCATTCAAGATGTTCATGTGGTATAAAGAAAAAGTAGAAAAAGAGACTGGTACAGGATTGAAATGCTTAAGATCTGATAGAGGAGGTGAATTTATTTATGATGAATTTACTAATTCTTTTAATGAGCATGGTATTAAAAGATAGGTCTCTACACCGAGGACACTCCAATAGAATGGCATTGCTGAAAGGAGGAATAGGTCAATTGTTGACTGCGCAAGGACATTAATGATAGAAAAGAATGTTGCTCAAACATACTGGAGTGAAGCTATTAGCACTACTATTTATGTGCTAAACTGAGTACAACTAAAGAAGGACACTAATAAGACACCCTATGAGTTATGGTTTGGACACAAACCCACTATAAGTTATTTCAAAAATTTTGGAAGAAAATGTTTTATTCTGAAAGATGAAAGAAATAGAAAGTTTGACTAAAAAGGTGATGAAGGGATATTTCTAGGATATTCCAGTAAAAGTAAAGCATACAAGTGTCTGAATAGAGTAACTAATAAAATGATTGAAAGTACTAATGTTTGAGTTGATGAGTTTGATGATAAGAATGTAGAGGAAAGAAAAAAGGAACCAGAAGACTATGGTAGAATCACTTACATTGAAAAACCTGAGTATCTACTGAAGCCGCAAATAGTAACAACTATTAAGTAGGAAAACAAAATCGAGGAATAGGAAAGAGAAACTGATGATCAGGAAGCACCCACCGAGCAAGAAAATGAACCTGCACAGGATGAACAAGAAAGAAGAAATCATATACTGGCAAGTTTGTTAGAAGACATCATCCTGAGACACAAATCATTGGAGACAGACAAGCTAACATGCAAACAAGGAGTAAGACAAGACAAGGTACATGTCTAGTTTGTGAATATGAACTGAAGAATGTAAAAGTGTCATTATAAAATGATGAATGGGTTAATGCAATGAAAGAGGAAATATAATAGATAGATAAGAACAAAACATGGACCTTAGTACCTAGACCTAAGGATAAGAATGTTATCGCTACTAAGTGGATATTCAGAAACAAGCAAAATGAAAATGGAGAGGTAACAAGAAATAAAGCTAGATTAGTATGCAAAGGATATGCACAGGAGGAAGAAATTTATTATGGTGAAATATTTGTACCTATTGCTAGATTAGAAGGAGTCATAATTTTACTTGCATATGTTACACACAAAAAGTTAAAAGTTTACCAAATGGATGTCAAGTCAGCATTTTTGAATGGGATACTTGAAGAAGAAGTCTACATAGAAAAACCTAAAGGGTTCATTGATCTAGACAAGAAAGATATGGTATGTAGATTACATAAAGCTTTATATGGTTTGAAGCAAGCATCAAGAGCCTAGTATGAGAGGCTACATACTTATTTGTTAAGTATTGGATTTGTTAGAACAAGTGAGAACAACAATTTGTATATGAAAGGAGATACTGATGATACTATTCTTATTGCTAAAATATTTTTGGATGACATTATTTTTGGAGGACAAGATCAAATTTTTAAGTCATTTTCTGATGAAATGAGAAGTGAATTTGAAATTTCTATGTTCGAAGAGATTAAGTTCTTTCTAGGACTACAAGTGATTCAACAGAATGATGGTATATTCATCACACAATCCAAATATATCAAGGAAGTATTGAAGACATTTGACATGGAAGATGCTAAACTTGTGGGAACACTGATGGCTACTGGATGTAAACTGACTAAGGAGGATGAAACTATAGAGGTGAACTAGACACTGTACTGATCTATGATTGGTAAGTTAATGTATGTAGTGCATAGTAGACCAGACATAACACATGCTGTGGGAATTGTTACAAGATTTTCTACAAACCCTAGGGAGTCACACATGGTTGCTACAAAGAGAATCTTAAGATACATAAAGAAAATAGAAAATTATGGATTATGGTATCCTAAGGAAGGCAAGTTTGAACTCAAAGTTTATACCGACGCTGATTAGGCTGGAAATGTCGATGATAGAAAAACTATCACCGGAGGAGATTTTTCTTTGTTGAGAAACTTGTTACATGGACAAGTAAGAAGTAGGCTTGCATTTCTTAGTCTACAGCTGAAGTAGAGTATGTTTTTGGTGCTACAACCTCTTCAAATATTGTATATATTAAGCAAGTACTGGAGGGCATGAATGAGGTAATCACTGAGCCAATGATTATATATTGTGATAACACCAATGCAATAAACATTTCAAATAATCTAGTGATGCACTCGAAAACAAAGCATATATCTATTAGGTATCACTACTTAAGAGAACAAGTATAGGAGAAGCAAGTTAAGCTAGAGTTTGTTACATCAAAAGAACAACTTTTTGACATATTTACAAAGCCTCTACTAAAGGATACATTTGAATACTTGAGGACTAGACTTGGGGTCCATCCCTTATCTATCGGTCACTAATGTGATCTAGATGTTGCATCAACCTAATCTTATCAGAAGATCATACATGTTGATGCAACATAGTTCACACTTTGGATCATGTCTAAGGTTGTGAAAAGTTTGGAGAACTGGAACAGATTGTCATATCAGTATACAGAGATATAGAGTATGCACTAGACAAGAAAGAGTTACATGGCTACTACAGAGCTATATGTTTATTTATTTCTTTGGCATTGTTGTTAAAGGGAGAGATAGACAGTGTGAAACAATATGTACTGATGAGAACACTGACATCTATCTAAGGGAGAGACAAACTGAAAGAAAGGGAGAGCATTGAAGATCAATTACTGAGAACAGAAGAAGGAATCTGAGAGTTGAAAAGATCATATCAGCAGAATGTGTCAAAGTTGCATTGGTAATACTATTGAGTAACGTAGTGATTAAACATATTAAGCTAGGGAGAGCTTGTACAACATTTGTTCACAGAGTTGTAGAATACATGATTGGTATGTGTATGGTATATTTCATATTACTTGAGTTGCCATCAATGCCAAAGGGAGAGATTGATGAACTACAACTGATTTAGAACCTAATTGAAGATCTGTGATTAGAGATCACCGAGTTGCTGATTAGATATGTAATATGATTAAATTGGTAATATGTTGTCATTGATGTCAACTAGTTTGACAACACTTGTTTTGTAAGTTACAAAACCTAAACATATGTAGAAAAGGAGTAAGAGAGATGAAGAACATAAATATTTACATGAGGAAGATGTATATGATAGATGAGGATAAGGAATACATTGGGTAACTTGTTAACGAGTCTATGACCTTATGTTATTGACTTGATTATGTTTCATTCATCTATGATGAGGAAAAGAGCTGAAAGACACAAGGTAGTGTGGTCGGTTGATGAAGCATCATAGTATACACCGAGTAGTGTAGTGTATACTAAGCATAGTATAAACTGAGCTTGTGTTCACCAACACATTTCTTTGTTAACCGAGTAGGAGAAAGAAACTAAATGATTAGTTTAGCCGTTAAGGATTGATGAGCTATAAAGTACCTCATGATAGGAGATGGAGATAAAGTTTGTTATGAAGATCAATGCCTAGCATAATTCAAGGAAGATCTAAAGGATGAAATCAAAATGTGTAACTGGCACATTAGCCGAGGAAGGTTTAATTGGCAAAATGGATGAAGGAGAATAAGTGGTAAAATATAATGAAGGAGAATAAAATAGTTTACTTGTCTATTTAAGAGACTAGGGTTTTGTTATGAAACTCATGCCGGAAGAAGGAGACTATAGAATTATCACATGAACAAGCTTCATGTATGCCTGATCAAACTAGTTGAGGAGAACTGAACTGTAGAGTTTACTGAGCATCAGAAAGCTATTACCGAGCAATAGTAAGTCATTGATTATTGTTAATACAAAATTGATATACTAATCAGAGGATTTGAATGAGTATAAAATAGATCTAAACATCTGCAATTGAAGTTGTATTGTAATCAGATCACCTACTGTTACATTTTAACCATTGTAAATAGAGAAATCTCTTAACAAAGTGGACTTGAAAGTCTTATATGTATCATTCATAGAATGAACATTGTTATCTTATCAACCCCATAGTTAATTTTGGTTGGACGATAACGGTTGGTGTAAAATCCTCTAACAAGGTCACATCTCACAGTGTGTTTGTAACCTTTAACAGGGTTGGGTCTTCACTGACCTCACTTCAAAAGAGTGAACATTTTTGGGTTTCCAGTCCCAGGTGGTTTTTCCCTTCACAGGGTTTCCATGTTAAATATTTTGTCTTATGTGTTCATTGTGGTGATTATTTGTTATCATACTTTACATATTGCATGTTGGATTTGATCGATAATCATTAGTTGTTATTGACTGGTAATCAGTAAAAGCACAGACAGTATAATATTTTATGTTACCGAGCTGTAGAAGTTTAAGTAAATTGTTTTGGATTATACATTTTGATTTGGGATTGTGGATAACTGATTCACCCTCCTCTCATTTATTCTAACAACAAGTTCTCATGGATTCCTAAACATGTCTACCAATAGTGTGCATAATAACTTGTGAGTGATGGAAATTTCCTCCATATGGTATGTGTATGATACAAGGAGGACTATTAGAACTTCCTTAATGATGTTGTCTTTGTCCAATTTTTGGTATAGGTGGTCTATGAACTGTCTTTATGTATTTTTTGATGGTTTTCTTATGGTAGTAGAAAAATCTATATATGTTTTCCATTTTGGCCCTTTAGGGTTCTTGTTTTCTTCTGTTATGCCTGATATTAGGCCGTTCCCATAGTTTATATTTGTTTGCATTTTTCTACTTCACAAACCAGGGGGGCCTTAATAGAACCCCATAATTATGATCAGGAAAAAATTGGTTTCTAAATCTTAGGGCTAACTTCTATTTGAATAAAAGTAAAATTTCCACTCCCAAAGAAAAATTAAATAACTTAGTGGTATTACTGGCATTTGAAATGTTTTTTCTATATGTAGGCAGGAATTCAATAATCAATCCAAATGTCCTCTAAAAATGACAATCTAATAAACTTTAAAATGCATTTGTTTCACATATTTAATATTTCACAAAATAGAGAAACTAGCAACAAAGCATGTTCCCAACCAACACATAGTTGTTCAAATAGACTTACACAATACTATGCAGAAAATGATGTTTAGGATCAAGCATCAACCTTTGAATAAGGTAAGGTAAAGAAACATAAAAAAATAAGGTGATGAAAATGACGCCTCATCTTAAAAAGCATGCTAATGAGCTTCACCAATAACCAAGTCCTTCTGGCTCCCCTACAAATTCAGCAATATGATCAAGAGACAGAGTTAGTGTCTCGTAGGTGTTCTCTTTCTAGACCAGTCCAGCTACCTTATTTGAAATCCTCTCCAAGAGTTTTCCAACAACACCCATTTTCTTTCCCTCAACTACCATAACTGGACCACCTCTCTTTGGTAGAGCAGCCTCCACAACATCCTCTTTCACTCCTAGACCAACCGTTCCATTCTCATCCATCAATAGGTCACATGTAGCTGAATCCACCACATCAATGATAATGCCCTTTTTCAAGTAGAGCTTTTCTCCTAAATATCTCTTCTAATAACTCTAATCCTTATTTGACTTATGAGCTAGGATACTGGTAAAACACTTTCCTGAATTACATTCTTATAATCCTCTTGAACCCTCACATCCCTAGAATTTCCCCTTCCATTGACCCTCATCTTCTAAAACCTCCTGAGACAATCTTCTTCCTCCTCGGTATCCCCCATAGAAACACCCTTCCCAAAATGAAAGTCTTCCACACTCATCCTTGAATGAATTTCCTCAAGTGTTGGAGCCTCCTCTCCATTTTGATCAATGTCTGTGGGACCAGTGACATGGGTTCTAAGATTCAAGCCATACTCTCCATTGGTATCATGAGAATTTTTCACATTAGCTTCAGGCTTGAATTGTAGCTTGGTATCCTTTAGCTGAATGTTGTTCATCTTTTTCTCTAAGAGCCATGAGTTTTCTGGCATAGAAATGACCTTCAATTTCTTTATTGGCTTGGTGGGGTCGAATTCGTTCACCAATTTTGGCCTATCTTCATCCTCGTGAGATTCTTTATCTTCCCATGGCCTTGCCTTTGGCTTACCATATGCCCTTATCTGGACCATTCTATCTGATTTTTCACCATTTGATTCCATTTAAGAAATATAGAATCTTAAGAACAGGGGACAAAAAATAGAGTACTACAAATTTTCACACAAACACATAATTTTATTTCATTACAATTGCAACTCACAATACATTGTTGCAGGCTATTTTGAAGATGACAATAAGAATAGTCACTCAACATGCAACTCATGTATTATTCTGTGATCTGCACAAGAATTGAATAAGCCACAAACTGACATTGAACAAGTACTTTAAAAAAACTCATAAATCTAAAGTAAGCCATGCATGTGATGACCTACAACTGATTTAGAACACTGAATGAAGAATCTATGATTGAAAATCACTGAGGAGTTTCTAATTAGATATGCAAAATGATTAAATTAGTATTATGTTGTCATTGATTTCAACTAGCTTGACAGTACTTATTTATAAGTTACTATACCGACACATCTGAAGAAAGGTGAAAGAGATGAAGAACATAAATATCTACATGAGGAAGATGTATATGTCAAATGAGGATAAGGAATACATTGAGTAACTTTTTGGTGAGTCTATGAATTGATGAAATTGACTTTATTATGTTGCATTCATCTATGATGAAGAATAGAGCTGAAAGACACAAAGCAGTGTTGTCGGTAAATGAAGCATTATAGTATACACCGACAGAGTGTAGTGTATACTGAGCATAGTGTTAATCAAGCTTGTGTTCATCGACGCATTTATTTGTTAACCGAGCAGAACAGAAAGGAATTAAATGATCAGTTTAGTTGATAAAGTGATGAGCTGTAAAGTGTATAAAATCGAGGTAACAGATAAGGTTTGTTATGAAGATCGACGGCTAACATAATTCAAGAAGGATCTAATGGAGTAGATTGAAATGTGTAACTAACACATCAGCTGAAGAAGGTTAAAATAGAAAAATCAATGAATAAGATTAAGTGGCAAAATGTGATGGAGGAAAAGAAAATGATTTACTCATCTATATAAGAGACATTGGTTTCATTGTTGAAAGGATGCCAGAAGAAGAAGATACTATAGAATTATCACATGAAGGAGTTTTCATGCATTCTGATCATACTGGTTAGTGAGAACCGAACTGCAGAACAATTACTAAGCTACAAAGAGTAATTACCGATGGATGGTAAGTTGATATAAGATTGAATCTGAAGTGATATATTGATCAAAAAGATTTGAATGAGTTGAACATTGATTTGTAAACTGTAACTGAAGTTTTTTCAAGGCAGATCATCTACTGTTACATATTTAACCATTGTACACAATCAAATCTCTTAATCAAGTGGACTAAGAAAGTCTTTTTGATGTTTCATTCATAGAGTGAACATTGTTATCCTGTCAACCCTAGAGTGACTGTTGGTTGGACGATAACTTCTGGTCTAAAATCCTCTAACAAGGTCACACCTAACAGTGTGTTTGTAAACCTTTAACAAGGTTGGGTCTTCACCGACCTCACTTCAGAAGAGTGAACATTTTTGGGTTGTCAGTCCCATGTGGTTTTTCCCTTCAGAGGGTTTCCACGTTAAATCTCTTATGTTATGTGTTGATTGTGATATTTTCTTGTTATCATACTTTGCATATTACATGTTAGATTTGATTGGTAACTACTATAAGTTTTAGACTGACAATTGGTAAAAACACAGATAGTGAGAGTATTTTATGTTTACCAAGTAGCAGAAGTTGAAGAATTTGTTTTCGATTATACATTTTATTTTGGGACACTAGATAACTGATTCACCCCCCTCACAATTATTCTAACAATTGGTATCAGAGCTGTGGTTGCTTAGAATAGAGTTTTAAGGACTCCAGCAAAAAGGTCTCAAGATGTATAAGAGGGAAGTGTCAAAGCTAAACAAAGAGAACTTCATAGTATGGAAAATCTAGGTGAAGTTGCACATATCTGGAATTGGGAATTCTGCACTAGAACTGATGGAAAATGGCTACATTGAATCGACACGGTCCCTGACACTTGATCAACTGAAGGATAGGCATGAACACAATATTACTATGATGGAACTTGTTTTTGCCTATACCGATGCCGAATTTGAAGATATTAAGGGATGCGCAATTGCCAAAGCCATGTGGGATAAAATGACTCAAATATATAGTGGAGATGCGAATGTTAAGAGAGCCAAAGCAGAAAGCCTAAGAGGTTGATTTGATGATATGAAGATGAAAGGAGGTGAGAACATTATGCAATACACAAATAGACTAAAAGATGTAGTACATGCTATTAGAGCACCTAATGGAGTTATTGAGGATGAAACAGTGATAAGCAAGATTCTCAGAACTTTGCTGCTAATTTATGCAGTCAGGATCTCTACAATTCATGAAACAAGGGCTACATCGAACCTTACTCTTGACACACTGATCGGTAAGATTACAACCTTTGAATTGAATAACTTTGACAACAACATTGTACCTTCTATTGAATCCACTTTCATGACTTCTTTGAAGATTGGTAAATCTAGTAGCAGGAATAGTAAGAATAATGATAGTGATAGTAATACTGATGATGAACTTGATGAGCTTGAAGCTCTTATGGCTAGAAGATTACCCAACGGTAAAGGAAGGTATAGAGGTAAGCTACCTTTAGCATTTTTTAATTGTAAAGAAGTTGGCCACATCACTGCTAGATGTTCGAATAAGAAAGATGATGATAGATCCAAAGACTGATCTGAAGGAAGCTATAGGAGAAGAGTCAATAGAGGCTACCAATACAACAACAAAGATAACCAAGATAGCTATGGAAAAGGAAAAAATGTATGTTACATAGCTGAAGAATTTGAATCTGAATCTGATATTGATGATGATGTAGAAGTAGTATTTGTTGCTATGAAAGATGATTCAGAGGAAGAAGAGAAACATGAAGAAATAACATTGATCTCTAAAGTAAGGAGAAATGATACATGGATCATAGACAATGGATGTACACATCATATGACTAGTGATATAGAGAAATTTGATCTACTTGATGAATATGATGGAGGATATATAAGGATGGGAAATGATGCACCCTGTATGGTAAGAGGTAAAGATTCACTAATGATTAATGATAGAATAAAATGTGAAAATGCATACTGGGTACATGGACTGAACTATAATTTTTTAAGTGTGGCATAGATAAATAACTCAGGCCACCAAATTGCTTTTTAGAGCAAAAAGGTAAAAATCTATGATGATGGAGGAAGACTTGTCAAAACTGGTACACAATCCAGAGGTAATCTATTTTATCTTGATATTGATCAATCTTATTTTTTATTAATGAAGGATGAAGATGCATGGTTGTGGAATAAGAGGTTATGGCATGTGAATTTTGATAACATGATCAATATGTTGCATCAACCTTACACTTATTAGAAGATCACACATGTTGATGCAACATAGTTCACACTTTGGATAATGTTCAAGGTTCTGATTAAGTTTGGAGAACTAAAATAGATTGGGATATTAGTATACAGAGATACAAAGAATGTATTGGACAATAGAGTTACTTAGCCACTATAGAGCTGATTATTTATTTATTTCTTTGGCATTGTTGTCAAAGGGAGAGATAAATAATATGAAAAGGTATCAAAAGGAAAGGGAGAGATATGCACCGATGAGAACTATCTAAGGGAGAGAATGACAAAGCTATATTTTTTAATGTTGTTTAGTAACATAGTGATTAAACATATTAAGCTAGGGAGATCTTACAGAACATAGAATTTGATCACAGAGTTGTAGAATACATGTTTGGTATGTGTATGGTACACTTCATATTAATTGCATTGCCATTAATGCCAAAGGGAGAGATTGATGAACTACAACTAATTTAGAACTTGAATGAAGCATCTGTGATTAAAGATCACTGAGGAGTTGTTGATTAGATATGTAAGATGATTAAATCAATATTATGTTGTCATTGATGTCAATTAGCTTGACAGTACTTATCTTGTAAGTTAGTATACTGACACATATGAAGAAAGGTGAAAGAGATGAAGAACAGAAATATCTACATGAGGAAGATGTATATGTCAGATGAGGATAAGGAATACACTGAGTAACTTGTTCATGAGTCTATGACTTGATAAAATTGACTTTATTATGTTGCATTCATCTATGATGAAGAATAGAGTTGAACGACACAAAGTAGTGTTGTCGGTAAATGAAGCATTCTAGTATACACCGCCAGAGTGTAGTGTATACCGAGCGTAGTGTTAACTGAGCTTGTGTTTACTAACACATTTCTTTGTTAACCGAGCAAAATAGAAAGGAATTAAATGATTTGTTTAGCTGATAAAGTGATGAGCTGTAAAGTGTATGAAATCAAGGTAATAGATAAGGTTTGTTATGAAGATTGACAGCTAACATAATTCAAGAAGGATCTAATGGAGAAAATTGAAACATGTTACTGACACATCAGCCGAAGAAGGTTAAAGTAGCAAAATCAATGAATAAGATTAAGTGGAAAAATCTGATGGACAAAAAGAAAATGATTTACTCATCTATATACGAGACATTGGTTTGATTGTTGAAACATCGCCGAAAGAAGTAGATACTATAGAATTATCGCGTGAAGAAGTTTTCATGCATTCTGATCATACTGGTTAGTAAGAAATGAGCTGCAGAACAATTACTGAGCTATAGAAAGTAATTACTTATAGACAGTAAGTTGATATAAGATTGAATTTGAAGTGATATATTGATAAAAAATATTTGAATGAGTTGAACATTGATCTGTAAACTACAATTGAAGTTGTTTCAAGGTAGATCTTCTACTATTACATATTTAACCATTGTACATAGTCAAATCTCTTAACCGAGTGGACTAAGAAATTATTTTTGATGTTTTATTCATAGATTAAACATTGTTATCCGGTCAACCCCAGAGTGACTGCTGGTTGGACGATAACTTCTAGTCTCAAATCCTCTAACAAGGTCACACCTAACAATGTGTTTGTAAACCTTTAATAGGGTTGGGCCTTCATCGACCTCACTTCAGAAGAGTGAATATTTTGGGTTACCAGTCCCAGGTGGTTTTTCCCTTCATAGGGTTTCCACATTAAATCTCGTGTTATGTGTTGATTGTGATATTTTCTTGTTATCATACTTTGCATATTACATGTTAGATTTGATTGGTAACTACTATAAGTTTTTAGACTGACAATCAGTAGAAACATAGACAGTGAAAGTATTTTATGTTTACTGAGTCACAGAAGTTGAATTTGTTTTGGATTATACATTTTGTTTTGGGACACTGGATAATTTATTCACCCCCCTCTCAGTTATTCTAGCAGGTAGGTGTGACCTTGTTAGAGGATTTTGGACTAGAAGTTATCATCCAACCAACAGTCACTCTAGAGTTGATAGGATAACAATGTTCACTCTATGAATGAAACATCAAAAAGACTTTCTTAGTCCACTTGGTTAAGAGATTTGACTATGTACAATGGTTAAATATGTAACAGTAGATGATCTACCTTGAACCAACTTAAATTGCATTTCATAAATCAATGTTCAGCTCATTCAAATCTTTCTGATCAATATATCACTTCAGATTCAATCTTATATCAACTTACTATCCGTCGGTAATTACTCTCTATAGCTCGGTAATTGTTCTGCAGTTTGGTTCTCACTAGCCAGTATGATCAGAATGCATGAAAACTCCTTCACATGATAATTTTGTAGTATCTTCTTCTTCTGGCATCCTTTCAACAATGAAACCAATGTCTCTTATATAGATGAGTAAATCATTTTCTTTTCCTCCATTAGATTTTGTAGCTTAATCTTA
This sequence comes from Chamaecyparis obtusa, assembly GCA_027943335.1. NCBI lineage: Eukaryota > Viridiplantae > Streptophyta > Pinopsida > Cupressales > Cupressaceae > Chamaecyparis > Chamaecyparis obtusa. Next base: position 849,028 of record BSBK01002822.1, on the reverse strand, counting down.
GTCATTGATTTTTTCCCTTTAACCTTCTTCGGTTGATGTGTTAGTAACACATTTCAATCTGCTCTATTAGATCCTTCTTGAATTATGTTAGTCATCGATCTTCATAACAAACCTTATATGTTACCTCAATTTCATACACTTTATAACTCATCACTTTATCAGCTAAACTGATCATTTAATTCCTTTCTGGTCTTCTTGGTTAACAAAGAAATGCATCGATGAACACAAGCTTAGTTAACACTACACTCGATATACACTACACTCCATCGGTGTATACTGGAATGCTTCATTTACCGACAACACTGCTTTGTGTCTTTCAGCTCTATTCTTCATCATAGATGAATGCAACATGATAAAGTCAATTTCATCAAGTCATAGACTCATCAACAAGTTACTCAGTGTATTCCTTATCCTCATCTGACATATACATCTTCCTCATGTAGATATTTCTATTCTTCATCTCTTTCACCTTTCTTCAAATACATCAGTATAGTAACTTACAAGATAAGTACTATCAAGCTAGTTGACATCAATGACAACATAATATTGATTTAATTATCTTGCATATCTAATGAGAACCTCCTTAGTGATCTTCAATCATAGATTCTTCATTCAGTGTTCTAAATCAGTTGTAGTTCATCAATGTCTCCCTTTGGCATTGATGACAACACAAGTAATATGAAGTGTACCATACACATACCAAACATGTATTCTACAACTCTATGATCAAATGTTGTGTTTTGTAAACTCTCCCTAGCTTAATATGTTTAATCACTATGTTACTAAACAACATTATAACATACAATTTTTTCATTCTCTCCCTTAGATAGTTCTCATTGGTGCATATAGCTTGCTTTCATTTTCATATTATTTATCTCTCCCTTTGACAACAATGCCAAAGAAACAAATAAATAATCATCTCTATAGTAGCCAAGTAACTCTCTTTTTGTCCAATACATTCTCTATATAATGATATCCCAATCTGTTTCAATTCTTCAAACTTAATCACAACCTTGAACATTATCCAAAGTGTGAACTATCCTGCATCAACATGTGTGATCTTCTGATAAGTGTAAGCTGATGCAACATCCAGATCACATTAGTGACTGATAGATAGGGAATGGACCCCAAGTCTAGTCATCAAGTATTCAAATGTGTCCTTCAGTAGAGGCTTTGTAAATATATCTGCAAGTTGTTCTTTAGATGTAACAAATTCTAACTTCACTTGCTTCTCTTGCACTTTTTCTCTTCAGTAATGATACTTAATTGATATATGCTTTGTCTTAGAGTGCATCACTAGATTCTTTGAAATATTAATAGCACTTGTGTTGTCACAGTATATAATCACTGGGTCAGTGATTACCTCATTTAGTCCTTCCAACACTTGCTTGATATATGCAATGTTTGAGAAATTAGTAGTATCAACAACATACTCTGCTTCAGCTATAGACTGAGAAATACAAGCCTACTTTTTACTTGTCTAGGTTACAAGTCTTTCACCAAAGAAGAATGCTCCTCCGGTGGTGCTTTTTCTATCATCCACATTTCTAGCCCAATCAGCATCGGTATAGATGATTAGTTCAAATTTACCTTCCTTAGGATACCATAAACCATAATCCTCTATCTTTTTCAGGTATCTTAAGATCCTTTTAGTAGAAATCATATGTGATTCTCTAGGATTAGCAAGAAATCTAGCAACAATTCCCACAACATGTTCTATATCTGGTCTACAGTGAACTACATACATTAGCTTAACAATCATGGATTGGTAAAGTGTTTGGTTTACCTCTATAGTTTCATCTTCCTTTGTCAGTTTACATCTAGTAGCCATCGGTGTTCCCACAAGTTGAGCATCTTCCATGCCAAATGTCTTCAAGACTTCCTTGATGTACTTGGACTATGTGATGAATATTCCATCACTCTGTTGAATCACTTGTAATCCAAGAAAGAATTTAATATCTCCAAACATAGACACTTCAAACTCATTCCTCATGTCATCAGCAAAAGATTTACATACATGATCTTGACCTCCAAAAATAATATCATCAACAAAAATTTCAGCAATAAGAATAGTGTCATCAGTATCACCTTTCATGTACAAATTGTTGTTTTCACTAGTTTTTACAAATCCAATACTTAACAAGTAAGTATGCAGCCTTTCAAACCATGCTCTCGGTGCTTGCTTCAAACCATATAAAGCTTTGTGTAATCTACATACCATGTCTCTATTGTCTAGATCAACAAATCCTTCAGGTTGTTCTATGTAGACCTCTTCTTCAAGTATACCATTTAGAAATGCTGACTTCACATCCATTTGATAAACCTTTAATTTCTTGTGTGCAACATATGAAAGTAGCATTCTAACTCCTTCCAATCTAGCAATAGGTGCAAATGTCTCACCATATTCAATGCCTTCTTCCTGTGCATATCCCTTGCATACCAATCTCACTTTATTTCTTGTCACTTCACCATTTTCATTCAGTTTGTTCCTGAATATCCATTTAGTACCGATAACATTTTTATCTTTAGGTCAGGGTACTAAGGACCAAGTTTTTTTATTCTCTATTTTTTCTATTTCCTCTTTCATTTCGTTAACCCATTCTTCATTCTCTAATGCAACTTTCACATTTTTTGGTTCAAATTCACAAACTAGACATGTACCTTGTCTTTCTTTGCTTCTTATCTGCATGGTAGCTTGTCTATATCCAATAATTTGTGTCTTAGAATGATGTCTTCTTACAATAATAAATAGTACCTAGTTTCTTCTTTCTTGTTCATCGTGTTCAGGTTCATGTGCTTGCTCGGTAGCTCCATCTTGTTTGTTATTTTCCCTTTCATGTTCCTCGGGGTTATTTTCCTGTTGACTGGTTATCACAGGTTGCAACTTTGGTAGATAATTAGGAAGTTCAATGTAAGTGAATCTACCATAGTCTTCTGGTTCCTTTCTTTCCTCTATGTTCTTGTCATCAAAGTCATCAACACAAACATTAGTACTTTCAATTATCTTATTTGTAGCCTTATTCAGACATTTGTATGCTTTACTCTTAGTAGAATATCCTAAGAATATTCCTTCATCACCTTTAGAATCAAATTTCTCATTTCTCTCATCTTTTAGAATAAAACATTTGCTTCCAAAAATCCTGAAATAACTTACAGTAGGTTTGTGTCCAAACCATAGCTCATAAGGTGTCCGGTTGGTGTCCTTCTTTAGTTGTACTCGGTTAAGCACATATATAGCTGTAATGACATCTTCTCTCCAATATGTCTGAGCAACATTCTTTTGTATCATCAATGTTCTAGCACAATCAATTATTGACTTGTTCCTTCTTTCAACAATCCCATTCTGTTGAGGTGTTCTCGGTGCAGAGACCTATCTTTTGATACCATGCTCATTACAAAAATTAGTAAATTCATCAGAGATAAATTCACCACCTCTATTAGATCTTAAGCATTTTAACTCTTTTTCTAGTATCTTTTTCTACCTTTTCCTTATACCACTGAAACATCTTAAATGCTTCAGATTTTTCATTTAAGAACATAATTGACATTAGTCTAGTATAGTCATCAACAAAAAGAATAAAGTATCTATCACCATAATAGCTCTGAGTTCTCATAGGACCATATAGGTTAGTATGAACCAACTCAAGTATCTTCTTTCCTGAGTAGTCTTTGATTTTAAAACTACACTTAGTCATCTTACCTTTATGACATTCATGACATATAACATGATCTGATTTTGATAAGTTAGGCAACCCTCTAACTCTTTTCCTCTTACTAATCTTGATCATGTTATCAAAATTCACATGGCATAACCTTTTATGCCACAACCATGCATCTTCATCCTTCATCAATAAACAAGAAGACTGATCAATATCAAGATAAAATAGATTACCTCTAGATTGTGTACCGGTTCCAACAAGTCTTCCTCCATCATCATAGATTTTTACCTTTCTGCTCTCAAAAGCAAGTCGGTGGCCTGAGTTATTCAGCTATGCCACACTTAAATTATAGTTCAGTCCATGTACCCAGTATGCATTTTCACATTTTATTATATCATTAATCATCAGTGAACCTTTACCTCTTACCATACAAGGTGCATCATTTCCCATCCTTATAGATCCTCCATCATATTCATCAAGTAGATAAAATTTCTCTATATCACTAGTCATATGATGTGTACATCCATTGTCTATGATCCATGCATCATTTCTCCTTAATTTAGAGATTAGTGTTGTTTCTTCATGTTTCTCTTCTTCCTCTGAATCATCTTTCATAGCAATAAATACTACTTCTACATCATCATCAATATCATATTTAGATTCAAATTCTTCGGCTATGTAACATACATTTTCCCCTTTGTCATAGCTATCTTAGTTATCTCTATTGTTGTATCGGTAGCCTCCGTTGATTCTTCTCTCATAGCTTCCTTCAGATCAATCTTTGGATCTATCATCATCTTTCTTATTTGGACATCTAGCAGTGATGTGGCCAACTTATTTACAATTAAAACATGCTAAAGGTAGCTTACCTCTATACTTTCCTTTACCTTTGGGTAATCTTCTGGCCATAAGAGCTTCAAGCTCATCAAGCTCATCGTAGGTACCACTATCACTATCATTATTCTTACTATTCCTACTAGACTTACCAATCTTCAAAGAAGTCATGAAAGTGGATTCAATAGAAGGTACAACACTATTGTCAAAGTTATTCAATTCAAAGGTTATAAGCTTACCGATTAGTGTGTCTAGAGTAAGGTTGGATGTAGCCCTTGTTTCATGAATTGCAGAGATCTTGATTGCATAAACTAGTAGCAAAGTTTTGAGAATCTTTCTTATCACAGTTTCATCCTTAATAACTCCATCAGATGCTCTAATAGCATGTACTACCTCTTTTAGTCTATTTGTGTATTGCACAATGTTCTCACCTTCTTTCATCTTCATATCATCAAATCAACCTCTTAGGCTTTCTACTCTAGCTCTCTTAACATTCACATCTCCACTATATATTTGAGTTAGTTTATACCACATGGCTTTGGTAGTTGTGCATCCCTTAATGTCTTCAAATTCAGCATCAGTATAGGTAGCAACAAGTTCCATCATTGTAATATTGTGTTCATGCATGTCCTTCAGTTGATCAAGTGTCAGGGGACCTAGTGTCGGTTCAATGTAGCCATTTTCCATCAGTTCTAGCACAAAATTCCCAATTCTAGGTATGTGGAACTTCATCCAACTTTTCCATACTGCAAATTTCTCTTTGTTTAGCTTTGGCACTTCCCTCTTATACATATTGAGACCTTTTTGCTAGAGTCCTTAAAACTCTGTTCTAAGCAACCACAACTCTGATACCAATTGTCAGAATAACTAAGAGGGGGGTGAATCAGTTATCCAGTGTCCCAAAACAAAATGTATAATCCAAAACAAATTCTTCAACTTTTTCTACTCGGTAAACATAAAATACTTTCACTATTTGTGTTTCTACCGATTGTTAGTTTAAAAACTTATAGTAGTTACCGATCAAATCTAACATGTAATATGCAAAGTATGATAACAAGAAAATATCACAATCAACACATAACACAAGAGATTTAATGTGGAAACCCTGTGAAGGGAAAAACCACCTGGGATCGGCAACCCAAAATATTCACTCTTATGAAGTGAGGTCAGTGAAGACCCAACCCTGTTAAAGGTTTACAAACACTCTGTTAGGTGTGACCTTGTTAGAGGATTTTAGACCAAAAGTTATCATCCAACCAGTAGTCACTCTGGGGTTGACAAGATAACAATGTTCACTCTATGAATGAAACATCAAAAAGACTTTCTTAGTCCACTCAGTTAAGAGATTTGACTATGTACAATGGTTAAATATGTAACAGTAGATGATCTGACTTGAAACAACTTCAATTGCAGTTTACAGATCAATGTTCAGCTCATTCAAATCTTTTTGATCAATATATCACTTCAGATTCAATCTTATATCAACTTACTGTCTGTCGGTAATTACTCTCTATAGCTCGGTAATTGTTCTGCAGCTTGGTTCTTACTAACTAGTATGATCAGAATGCATGAAAACTTCTTTATGTGATAATTCTACAATATCTTCTTCTTCCAACAATGTTTCAACAATCAAACCAATGTCTCTTATGTAGACGAGTAAATCATTTTCTTTTTTTCCATCAAATTTTGCCGCTTAATCTTATTCATTGATTTTATCTTTTTAACCTTCTTTGGCTAATGTGTTAGTAACACGTTTCAATTTGGTCCATTAGATCCTTCATGAATTATGTTAGCCGTCGATCTTCATAACAAATCTTATCTGTTACCTCAATTTCATACACTTTATAGCTCATCACTTTATCAGCTAAGCTAATCATTTAATTCCTTTCTATTTTTCTCGATTAACAAAGAAATGCATCGATGAACACAAGCTCAATTAACACTACACTTGGTATACACTACACTCCATCGGTGTATAATAGAATGCTTCATTTATTGACAACACTGCTTTGTGTCTTTCAACTCTATTCTTCATCATAGATGAATGCAACATAATAAAGTCAATTTCATCAAGTCATAAACTCATCAACAAGTTACTCAGTGTATTCCTTATCCTCATCTGACATATACATCTTCCTCATGTAGATATTTCTATTCTAAATCTCTTTCACCTTTCTTCAGATGTGTCGGTATAATAGCTTACAAGATAAGTACTATCAAGCTAGTTGACATTAATGACAACATAATACTGATTTAATCATCTTACATATCTAATTAGCAACTCCTTAGTGATCTTTAATCACAAATGCTTCATTTAGGTTCTAAATTAGTTGTAGTTCATCACTAATAGTGTGTTTGTAAACCTTTAATAGGGTTGGGTCTTCACCGACCTCACTTTAGAAGAGTGAACATTTTTGGGTTTCCGGTCCCAGGTGGTTTTTCCCTTCATAAGGTTTCCATGTTAAATCTCTTGTGTTATGTGTTGATTGTGATATTTGCTTGTTATCATACTTTTCATATTACATGTTAGATTTGATCGGTAACTACTATAAGTTTTAGACTAACAATCGGTAAAAACACAAATAGTGAAAGTATTTTATGTTTACCAAGTAGCAAAAGTTGAAGAATTTGTTTTGGATTATTCATTTTGTTTTGGGACACTGTATAACTGATTCACCCCCCTCTTAGTTATTCTAACAACATGGTTGTGGAAAACATAAAATTTGGCAGTGGAACTGGAAGTCGAGCATCAGTTCTTGACGTACTCCCCCTTGATGAATTATTCTTCTTTAAAGAGATTTGTTTTCCCTATTTTACTTTGTGTTTCTACATTTGTTAAATCTATAGGAAAGACAGGGAAATTCGTAGTTCTATGTTTTGGCTCAGTCTACCATTAAAATGGGATTGAAATACTCCACAGGCTTACAATTTCTTTCTTTTATTTTTTTGTTTTTCTATGCTGTGCATATATATAGATATAAATAGATGGGGTTTTTTTCCTTTTTAATCTTAACTATAAATTTTTAAAAAAGAAATCATTTTTTTTTTATTTAGTGTTTTTAAATTTACTTGGAAAATGTTATTTTTAATTATTAATTATTTTCATTTAAAAATTTAAATTTAAATGTGTTTACATCGTCAGAGATAACTCCCTCTCCCCTGCTATTAAAGGTATTACACTTCCTGATGATTTCGAGCTTATTAATTGTCAATTTTCTGATGATATAGCTATCTTTCATGAAGCCACTAAAGATAACTTTGATGCTTTGCAAAAGAAACTCAATATTTTTTGTGACATCTCTAGGGCTTGTCTTTCTCAGTCCAAATCTATATGTCTTAGGTGAAATGATCAATAGCCTGATTGGTATAAAAAGTATAATTTCCAGTGGGGTGGTCCTCACAATGTTGTTAGATATCTTGGTATCCCTTTTTCTATTAAGCTCTTTCTTAAAGACATGTGGCTTTGGGTTAAGGAAAGAATTACCAAAAATTTAAATAAATGGCATAACCACTCTCTATCCTTGGCTGCTAGAGTGCAAGTCTACTATAAAATCCTCTCCTCATACAACTAATATTATTCCTTGGCCTGGATGTTCAGCAACTTCCAAATCCTTGAGATCCAAAAGGCCATCAGAAACTATCTCCGGTTGGATGGCAAAGGAAATAAGAAACTCCATGTTGTTAAATGGGAGTGGTGTCATATTGATAAGCTCCTTGGGGGTTTGGGATTGAAGGACCTTAAAACTAGGGGCTTAGGTCTTGCCTCCAAATGGATCTTTCACTCGTTAGATGGGGACGACCCTTGGAAATTTCTTGTTAGAAGTAATATTGACATGGGTTTCTCTAAGAATCCTAAGTCCTAAAAAAACTTACCTTTTTGCGATTTGATTTGTGGAAATTTTCCTATTGTGGTTCAAGGATCGACTATCTTCAAGTCCATTTGGAAAGCCTAGAACCATGTTAGACATTATATCATGAACAAAAACTTTCATGATGATAAACATCTTTTTGTTTGAAGATCCATTTGGTGGAATTTACATTTATCTGGTAAACCCCTTGTCCTCTCCCAAGGTTGCTCTACCAAGAATTGGTCCACCATTGGCATCACTCAGTTTGTTGATATTTTTGAGCATGACAGGCTCATTGACTGGGACGAGCTTAGACTCAAATTTAACATTTCCCTGTCTCAAAAAAAAACCTACAAAATGATTATTAAGGCCTGCAAGGACATTCCTTCTTGCAATGTTGACTCCAACAAATTTTTGAAAATTAAGTGGCTGAATGGAACCATTATAACCAGACTAAAAGCTAAAAACATTTATAGCATCATTGATTATAATGATTCCATCATCGATGTTGATGTATGTAGCATCGGCCAGATAAATAAAACTGATTATATAACTATTATGAGAATTGATTTAATACACACACACACACACACACACACACACACATATATATGAAGTTAATCATTTATTTATTCTTATAATGATTATATAGTTAAATTAATAAATTAGATTAATGAATAGACATGTTCCATGAAGGGACATGTCTCTTCTTGTATTTACCATGTATATATTCAAGAGATTGATGCATCTGGAAGACACATACTTTTACAATAGCGCTATTACATTTGTAATGATCCTAAAACCTTAACATGGTATCAGAGCGGGTTCCTTTGAACAAAGCTTTACTACTTAAAGGAAGATCCTAAAGACTCTATCTGACTATACTATTTTTTTCGTGGTTGGATTGATTTATTCATTGAGGAACAAACTTATTTTTATTGTTCAAACTTAGACTTGATTTATTTAATCATGGATAGAGAAACGAATCAACCACGAAGGAGACAACATGTTAAATATTGATCACATCGATAATGATTATATTGCTGAGAAGGATCTATGATGGTGGGAGAAAGTATGTGTATACGATATAATCACACAAAGGTATCAAATCACCAAGGCACCAATAATAATAATTACTGGTTTCCATACATACAAGTCGATAGTCAGAAAATACCAACAATCATATTGTTATTAGTGAATTGATAAAAGTGAGGAGATGGTAATAGCAATATCGATGAAGGAAAGATTAGTCAATGGTAATGCTGATGCATAAGCTACAATATTAAATACTAGACTAATATTTATTAGTAATAATCAGCCAATCATCTATTATGTAGAAAGGAATGATAGGAGAAACCATTCAAATCATAGGGAAGGTGTGATTCATTCATACGAAGAGTGGTGTATCTTCAACAACACCAATTCCTATCGTGCATGTATATTATTGGAGATAATATCATTCGAAAAGTATAGTGGATTGAAGAATAAATATTATACTTGTTCCCATGTGGACTTATCACTCTCATTAAATCCATAACACTCATTTGGAAGTAATGGCAAATGAATCAAGATCAGCATCATATACTTAGTTAATCAAATTTGAGAGCTTTGCAACTTCCTACCCTAGGTTTTTTTCAAATTCCTAATTCCTGCACTTGATGAGTCTGTTAGGTGGGGGGGAGGTAGTTGGATCCCCCATTGTCTTGTCCCCAGTTTGAAGCTCAAGTTGTGATATCCCCATATTATTCATATCAATTTTGTGAAGTGTCTGAGAGAGACAAAATTACAAAATTGCAAAGGAATATCGAAAGATCATTATTAGAAGATCTCTATGGATAGAACATCTAGCACTTGTGACTTATTCACCGACTGAGATCTCATGGAATGATTATATAAGAAACATCTTTCTTGCTAACTATCAGTTATATCATCGCCTATTGGTTACAACAAATAAATAATAATAATAATCTTGGTTAGACATTAACGTGAAGTATCAATACAATAACATTCTCATTGATAATCCTGTCAGACAAATAAAGACTAAAATGGAATGATAAGGGAATCATTGATCAGTGGGGAAACTACCATGATTAGATAAATGTGTAATTACACAAATGAACGAGAACACAGGTGTTTTTAGATTTAAACAAAATAGTGATTTCAGTGATGAAGATTTATGATTGGGATTTGATTCTATATATGATAAGACAAGGAGTGATTATCAACAACATTAAGTATTGATAATACAATTTTGTGACATTAAATAGTACTACAAAAATTATCGGGTATTCATAAAATATTCATGAGTAATAAAAATGATTAAGAAAGTTTCAGATTACCATTGACTAATTGAAAGTTCAACAATACACAATTTCAAGCACCATTTAAACCCTAATTGGGTAAACTTAGGAAAAGTTGAGGAGGATTCCTGTAGGGGCCATTACAATATATCTTCCATGATTGGGATCATGTATGCTTCTGTGACAGAGGGAGCAGCTAGAGGATTTGGCTTAATTGACATCCAAGGATCTTGGTCATATTGGTTTAGAGGGAGTCAGACATTTCATCAGAAGAAACCTTGGATGACGAGGGCATAATGTTGATATCTATCTCAGAGGGAGCCACTTCATCATGAAGATCTTCTTAATTCATTCTTCTTTGTGAAAGAGAGGGTTAAGGTAAAAGCCCTTTCTTCAATACATTCTTCTCGTTAAAAGAGGAGTTTGAGGTGAAATCACTTGTTTCACCCTCTAGGATTAGCTATGGTGAACGTGATGATGAGATGATGACATCACATGAGTGATTCCATGATAAACACTTGTGTTTGTTTGTAGTTTAATTCATGAGGAGCAGCCATGATGGAGCCTGATGAAGGGTTCTCCCCTTAATACCACAAACACATAACAGAAATAGAGAAACAACAACAATAATATGCAAGAACAAAAAATTGGCTTCTTATTATCTCAACAAATGTGGAATTACAAACTTTCAGAATTACAATATGCAAATCCACATGGGCATTCCCTTACAATATTCTATAGGACAAAGCCTCGAATCAATACCCAGATCTACTACCCAGAACTGCCCTAGACAACACTACGGGCCTTCTTTATATAGGCAATTTCCACCGCCTGAGAAGGTTCTAGAAATTTAACCCTTAGGACCGACCAAACTTAGAATTATTTTATTTTAAAATTTATTACATCAAAGTCAGCTCAAAATGAATTTTGAAACCCAAACAGAAATTTTGAAGAAAAATTATTTTTCACCATTTCAGGTGACCCAACTTCCGAAGACCATAAGTCATCGCCCGTTGACCCGATTGGCTATTATAAACCCATTTTGGAAATGCCACAAAGTGCTCTATAGGCTTGAACTATGCAAGGTGCTTGTCACCCAAATTTTCAACCTCATTCGGGGCCTCTAAAGCCTTCAAAACTGAGTTCGAAGTTTTTGTACCCTACTGCGAATACCGAAAATCTTCAATATCTTCAAAACTACAATTGATCTAGCCATGAAACTTTGCTGGCAAGCTGATATGACTGAGATGAACCTCCATATGTAAAATTAGACATTTCAAGATCATAAGACCAACTTACTAAAAATAAAAAATTTCCATAAATAGCAACTCTACACAAGATAGCCCTTATTGAATACAAAAATAGAAATATTTTTGGGTGATGCAAGATTTCTCTTACACCCAGGATGCTCCTGCATCAGACACCTGGGGTAATTTGAGAAGTGATTCTATCACGACTCAGGTGTGTAGAGGAAAATCAAGATGGTTAACCTCCTACTTTGTTAGCCATGATGAATCTTCAATAGGTCGTCCTTTCCATTTGACCAAATACTCTTCATATGTCCTGTTCCTTGTGCTTCTGCCAACACGACTATCCAATCTGTCTTCAATCTCCTTGATATCTGAATTGGTTGCTGGAATACTCCACTATACTGCTGCAACCTCATCTTCAACACCTCCTTCATGATACTCTGTCAAATCTGAAATGTTAAACACTGGTGAAATATTCAGCTCAGTAGGCAATTCTACCTCATATGCATTTCTTGAATCATGCTTCTTCAGTATCTTACATGGCCCAAACTTCTTCATTTTCAACTTGTTATATGTACCAACCAGAAATTGCTCCTTCCGCAAATAAACCATGACTTCATCTCCAACCTAAAATTTCTTATGCCTCCTTTTCTCATCTGCCTTAGCCTTATACTGTGCATTCATCTTGGTAATATGCTTCCTCACCTCCTCATGGATGTTCTTCAAATGTTCTGCAAAATCTTCAGCTTCAGCACTACTTATTTCTCCTTTATCTATCTTTCTCAACTCAGATGCATTTCTTGGATTACTTCCATATACAATCTAGAATGGTGATTTACCAGTGCTCCTATTGATAGAATTATTGTACGCAAATTCTGTCTGTTGTAAAATCAAATCCCATCCTATTGGCTTATCTCCAACCAAACATCTCAGCAAATTTCTCAAACTTCTATTCACCACCTCTATCTGTCCATCAGTCTATGGATGATGTGATGAACTAAACTTCAAATCTATCTTCAACTTCTTTCACAATGTCAGCCAGAAATATCCAACAAACTTAGTATCTCGATCTAAAACTATGGTCTTTGGCAAACCATGTATTCTCACCACTTCTCTAAAAAATAATTGTGCTACATGAACAGCATCATTAGTCTTCTTGCAGGGAATGAAATGTACCATCTTCAAAAATCTGTCAACTACTACAAAAATTGAATCATGTCTCCGCTGTGTCCTCGGTAAACCAAGAACAAAGTCCATACTGATATCCTCCCAAGGCTTTTCTGGTTTAGGTAATGCTTGATATAACCCTGTATTCTGCTTCACTCATTTCACCATCTGACATACTCTACAACTCTATATAAACTTTTTCACATCTTGCTGCAACTGTGGCCAATAATAATTCTCACCAACCAAAGCAAGGGTTTTATCACGACCAAAATGTCCAGCCAATCCTCCACTATGCTTCTCTTTGATGAGATTATCCCTCATAGAACTTCTTGGAATGCACAACTGACTCCTTCTAAATAGCATATCATCTTGGATGATGAAATCCAGCCATTTCTCCTGTTTAGAGTAACAGGTTCTGTACAAGCTTTCCAAGCTTCACCAAAATCAGGATCCTCTGGATACAAATTCTTGAGTTCCTTGAACCCAACCACTTCAATCTGCATCTTTGTTAGCAATAGTTGCCTTTTGCTAAGAGCATCCACAACCTTATTAGACTTTCCACTCTTGTGTTTCAAAATAAATGTATAACTCTGCAAAAACTCAACCCATTTCAAATGCCTCTGATTCAACTTTCCTTGACTATTCAAATATTGCAAAGCTTGATGATCTGTATACAAAACAAACTCCTTAAGAAGAAGATAATGTCTCCACTTCTTTAATGCCTAAACTATAGCATAAAATTCTTGATCATAGACAGAATATATTCTCTTGGCATCATTTAACTTTTCACTGAAATAAGCAACAAGTTTACCTTCTTGGATCATAACAACTCCTATTGCAGTACCACTAGCATCACAATCTACTTGAAACACCTTATTAAAATATGGAAGTGCTAAAATAGGTTGTTCTGTAACTTTTTATTTCAACAATTGAAAACTTTTTTCTGCCCCATTAGTCCACTTAAACTCTTTTCTATCCCCTCTCATTGTTTCAGTCAAAGGTCCACAAATACTGCTAAAATTTTTGATAAACTTTCTGTAAAAGCTAGCCAAACCATGAAAAGATCTTACCTCAGTAGCACTCCTTGGAGTAGGCCATTCAAGGATAGCCTGTACCTTCTCTGGGTCTATTTTTAGACCTTCTGTTGAAACTATAAATCTCAAATACACTAACTCTTTCTTCACAAAACTGCACTTCTTCAAGTTAATTAATAATTTTTCATCTCTCAGTTTCCCAAACACCATATGAATATGCATCATATGCTCCTCCAATATCTTGCTAAAGATCAAAATATCATCTAGGTAAACAATGACAAACTTACCTAGAAATTCTTTCAGAACCTCGTTCATGAGCCGCATGAAAGTGCTCGGTGCATTGGTTAACCCAAAAGGCATGACTAACCACTCATACAGTGATTCCTTTATCTTGAAGGCAGTCTTCCATTCATCTCCTTCTCTGATCCGAATCTAGTGATATCCAGTCTTCAGATCTATCTTTGAGAAATATACATCTCCACTCAAACAGTCCATAATATCATCCATTTGTGGCAATGGAAACCTATACTTGATTGTGATCTTGTTTATTGCTCTGGAATCTGTACACATTATCCATTCTCCATTCTTCTTTGGTGCTAATACTGCTGGTACAACACATGGACTCAGGCTCTCCTAAATCAATCTCTTCTATAACAACTCATGTACTTGTCTGTTCAACTCTTCACTTTTTGCTGGTGTCATTCTGTGTGCCGCCTTGTTTGGCAAATTGGCTCCTGAAATCAAATCCATCTGATAACTGATCTTCCTTACCGGTGGTAATCCATCAGGTACATTATCAAATACAATATCCTGAAACTCATTCAACGAATTTGCAACCTCTATAGGTACATCCTCTACTTCTTCTTTACTAGCTTTTGGAATTAAAGCAAAATACACATGCTCATGCCTCATACCATCTAGGAATTTTCTTCCATCAATAAAAGTTATTCTTGCATTACCACATACTTTTTCTTCGGTCTCCTTCAATGGCTTTAGCTTATGTCGCACTCCATCCTTTGTTAGGCAATAGGTATTCGCACGACCATCATGTACATAACATCTGTCAAACTACCATGGTGTACCCAACAACATATGACATGCATCCATAGATTTTATATCACATAGTACCTCATCTTGGTACCCGCCGATCTTGAACTTTACCAGGCACTGTTCACTGACGATGACCTTGTGGTCATCCTGCACCCAGGCAATCCGATATGGATGTGGGTGTTTCTGTCTCTTGAGCTTCAACTTTGTCACCATCTCTTCTGACACCAAATTGTCAGTGCTTCCACTATCAATAATCACATCACAGCATTTACCCTCACACTTGCATCTAGTGTGAAATAGGCTCCTCCTTTGTTCAGGTTCATTCTCACCACTCAACAGGACTCTTCTGTTAATCAGTGTTTCTCCTCTTTCAGCATCTTCAAAATTTGATGATCTAGCATCTTCATCTACATGTGCAACTCTGGCTTGGCCTTCATTTCTCCTGTCTATTCTACCTTGGTGCTGAGGACATTCAAATGCCCTATGACCTTCTTCTCTACAGTGAAAACACATTCCACGGAAGCCTCCTCTTCTTGAACCTTGTCCTCTTCCTCTTCCTCTCTGATCTCTATTATTCTGATCTTGGAAACAATTGGAATTGTTTCCTCTTTGATTCTGGTTGCTACTGGCCTCATCCTTCTTTTTTGGATTTTCATTTCGGCCACCATATGACCATCCACCAGATCTTCCACCACGACCTCTTTCATTTTATCTGCTCTCAAACTTCTTGTTCAAATTTTTCTCTACTTTCAGGGCAAACTGGTATGCCTCCTCAATACTATTCACTCGAACCAGATTCAACTCCTAAATGCTTGGCCTTAACCCATTAAGGTATCGAGCAACTTTCTACTTATCAGCTTCTGCATGGCCTATATACTCCTCGATAGAAGTCCTCTGTATACTCCTGAACAGATTTTTCTGCTTGCTTCAAACTTTGCATTTTTTTTAGTAGGTCAAGCTCATAATCAATCGGAATGAATTGTTGCTTCAATTTATCCACCATCCGATCCCATCTTCTGATTTCATCTTTCACTCTTCTATTTCGCTCCAATTGAATCTCTTACCACCAAATCTTCGCATGACCTTTCAATCTGGCCTTCGCAAATTTGACCCTATCAGGATCCTCAACATCTTCATACTCAAAATATTTCTCACATTCATTGATCCAGTCGATCAATTCCTCTGGGTTAAGATTTCCAAAAAATGTAGGAACGTCAATCTTAGGTCTTTTCTCAATCTTGGAAATCACCCGAAAAAGTCTTTCTTCCTCCTGGTTCACAACTTCGGCTTCTCCTTCTTGATATTCTTCTTTGGCTTCATCCTCACTTTCATCTCTAACATTAAAATTCATTTCTCTGCGAATTGCTTCTTGCAATACTCGCACTTATCTCTACAGCTCTCTAACCTCAGGTGTCTCAGCACCAGCTCTTCCGCCATGTTCTCTTCGTGGAGGCATTTTTGTGATGTGTGTTGAAACCCTAACCACGATCCTGGTGCAAACTACCTCACAGTTAGTGATTTATTTATGCACTTAGGAATTCCTACTCTGATACCACTTGATGAAGGGTGCTCCCCTTAATACCACAAACATATAACTGAAATAGAGAAACAACAACAATAATATGCAAGAACAGAAAATTGGCTTCTTATTATCTTCACAAATGTGGAATTACAAACTTTTAGAATTACAATATGCAAAGCCACATGGGCATTCCCTTACAATATTCTATAGGACAAAGCCTCGAATCAATACCCAGATCTACTACCCAGAACTACCCTAGACAAAACTACGAGCTTTTTTTATATAGGCAATTTCCACCGCCCGAGAAGGTTCTAAAAATTTAGCCCTTAGGGCCGACCAAACTTAGAATTATTTTATTTTACAATTTATTACATCAAAGTCAGCTCAAAATGAGTTTTGAAACCCAAACATAAATTTTGAAGAAAAATTAGTTTTTCGTCATTTCAGGTGACCCAACTTCCGAAGACCATAAGTCATCACCCGTTGACCCGATTGGCTATTATAACCCCATTCTGACAATGCCACGAAGCGCTCTACAGGGTTGATTCACATAAAGTGCTTGTCACCCAAATTTTCAACCTCATCCAGGGCCTCTAAAGCCTTCAAAACTGAGTTTGAAGTTTCTGTACCCTACTGCAAATACCGAAAATCTTCAATATCTTCAATACTACACCTGATTTAGCCATGAAACTTTGCTGGCAGGCTAATATGACTGAGATGAACCTCCATATGTAAAATTAGACATTTCAAGATCGTAAGACCAACTTACTAAAAATAGCAAGTTTCCATAAATAGCAACTTTGCACAAGATAGCCCTTATTGAATACAAAAATAGAAATATTTTGGGGTGATGCAAGATTACTCTTACACCCAGGATGCTCCTGCATCAGACACCCAGGGTAATTTGAGAAGTGATCCTGTCACGACTCAGGTGTGTAAAGGAAAACCAAGATGGTTAACCTCCTCCTTTGTTAGCCATAATAAATCTTCAACAGGTCGTCCTTTCCATTTGACCAAATACTCTTCATATGTCCTGTTCCTTGTGCTTCTGCCAACATGACTGTCCAGTATGTCTTCAATCTCCTTAATATCTGAACTGGTTGTTGGAATACTCCATTGTGCTACTGCAACCTCATCTTCAACACATCCTTCATGATACTCTGTCAAATCTGAAATGTTAAACACTGGTGAAATATTCAACTCAGTAGGCAATTCTACCTCATATGCATTTCTTGAATCATGCTTCTTCAGTATCTTACATGGCCCAAATGTCTTCATTTTCAACTTGTTATATGTACCAACAAGAAATCGCTCCTTCCGCAAATGAACCATGACTTCATCTCCAACCTAAAATTCATTATGCCTTCTTTTCTCATCTACCTTAGCCTTATACTATGCATTCATCTTGATAATATGCTTCCTCACCCCCTCATGGATGTTCTTCAAATGTTCTGCAAAATCCTCAGCTTCAGCACTACTTATTTCTCCTTTATCTATCTTTCTCAACTCAGATGCATTTCTTTGAGTACTTCCATATGCAATCTGGAATGGTGATTTACCAGTGCTCTTGTTGACAGAATTATTGTATGCAAATTCTGCCTGTGGTAAAATCAAATCCCATCCTGTTGGCTTATCTCCAACCAAACATCTCAGCAAATTTCCCAAACTTCTATTCACCACCTCTGTCTGTCCATCAATCTATGGATGATGTGATGAACTGAACTTCAAATCTATCTTCAACTACCTCCACAATGTCCGCCAGAAATATCCAACAAACTTAGTATCTCAATCTGAAACTATCGTCTTTGACAAACCATGTAGTTTCACCACTTCTCTGAAAAACAATTGTGCTACATGAACAACATCATTAGTCTTCTTGCAGGGAATGAAATGTGTCATCTTAAAAAATCTATCAACTGCTACAAAAATTGAATCATGTCCCCACTGTGTCCTTGGTAAACCAAGAACAAAGTCCATACTGATATCTTCCCAAGGCTTTTATGGTATAGGTACTGGCTGATATAACCCTGTATTCTGCTTCACTCTTTTTGCCATCTAACATACTCTACAACTCTATACAAATTTCTTCACATCTTGCTGCAATTGTGGCCAATAATAATTCTCACCAACCAAAGCAAGGGTTTTATCATGACCAAAATGTCCAGCAAATCCTCCACTATGCTTCTCTTTGATGAGATTCTCCCTCAAAGAACTTTTTGGAATTCACAACTGACTCCCTCTAAATAGCATATCATCTTGGATGATGAAATCTAACCATTTCATCCTGTCTAGAGTAACAGGTTCTGTACAAGCTTTCCAAGTTTCACCAAAATTAGGGTCCTCTGGATACAAATTCTTGAGTTCCTTGAACCCAACCACTTCAATCCACATCTCTGTTAGTAATAATTGCCTTCTGCTAAGAGCATCCACAACCCTATTAGACTTTCCACTCTTGTGTTTCAAAACAAATGTATAACTCTGCAAAAACTCAACCCATTTCAAATGCCTCTAATTCAACTTTCCTTGACTATTCAAATATTGCAAAGCTTGATGATCAGTATACAAAACAAACTCTTTAGGAAGAAGATAATGTCTCCACTTCTTTAATGCCTGAACTATAGCATAAAATTCTTGATCATAAACAAAATATTTTCTCTTGACATCATTTAACTTCTCACTGAAATAAGCAATAGGTTTACCTTCTTGGCTCATAACAGCTCCTATTGCAGTAGCACTAACATCACAATCTACTTGAAACACCTTATTAAAATTTGAAAGTGCTAAAACAGGTTGTTCTGTAACTTTTTGTTTCAACAATTGAAAATTCTTTTCCACTTAAAACTCTTTTCTATCCCCTCTCATTGTTTCAGTCAAAGGTCCACAAATACTGCTAAAATTTTTGATAAACTTTCTGTAAAAGCTAGCCAAACCATGAAAAGATCTTACCTCAGTAGAACTCCTCAGAGTAGGCCATTCAAGGATAGCCTGTACCTTCTCTGGGTCCATTTTTAGAACCTTTTCTGACACTACAAATCCCAAATACACTAACTCTTTCTTCACAAAATTGCACTTCTTCAAGTTAATTAATAATTTCTCATCTCTCAATTTCTCGAACACCATACAAATATGCATCATGTTCTCCTCCAATGTCTTGCTAAAGGTCAAAATATGATCTAGGTAAACAATGACAAACTTACCCAGAAATTCTTTCAGAACCTCGTTCATGAGCCGCATGAAAGTGCTCGGTGCATTGGTTAACCCAAAAGGCATGACTAACCACTCATACAGTCCTTCCTTTGTCTTGAAGATAGTCTTCCATTCATCTCCTTCTCTGATCTGAATCTGGTGATATCCACTATTCACATTTATATTTGAAAAATACACAGCTCCACTCAAATAGTCAATAATATCATCCATTCGTGGCAATGGAAACCTATACTTTATTGTGATCTTGTTTATTGCTCTGGAATCTGTACACATCCTGCATTCTCCATTCTTCTTTGGTGCTAATACTGCTCTTACAGCACATGGACTCAGGCTCTCCCGAATCAATCCCTTTTGTAACAACTCATGTACTTGTCTGTTCAACTCTTCACTTTCTGCTGGTGTCATTCTGTGTGCTACCTTGTTTGGCAAACTGGCTCCTGGAATCAAATCTATCTAATGACTGATCTTCCTCACCGGTGGTAATCTATCAGGTACATTATCAGATACAATATCCTGAAACTCATTCAACAAATTTGCAACCTCTACATGTACATCCTCTACTTCTTCTTTACTAGCTTTTGGAATTAAAGCAAAACACACATGCTCATGCCTCATACCATCTAGGAATTTTCTTCTATCAACAAAAGTTATTCTTACATTACCACATACCTTTTCTTCGGTCTCCTTCAATGACTTTAGCTTATGTCGCACTCCATCTTTTGTTAGGGAATAGGTATTCGCACGACCGTCATGTAAAACACATCTGTCAAACTGCCATGATCTACCCAACAACATATGACATGCATCAATAGATATTATATCACATAGTACCTCATCTTGGTACCCGCCGATCTTGAACTTTACCAGGCATTGTTCACTGACCATGACCTTGTGGTCATCCTCCACCCAGGCTATCCGATATGGATGTGGGTGTTTCTCTCTCTTGAGCTTCAACTTTGTCACTATCTCTTCTGACACCAAATTGTCAGTGCTTCCACTATTGATAATCACATCACAAAATTTACCCTCACACTTGCATCTAGTGTGAAATAGGCTCCTCCTTTGTTCAGGTTCATTCTCAACACTCAACAAGACTCTTCTATTAATCAGTGTTTCTCCTCTTTCAGCAACTTCAGAATTTGATGATCTAGTATCTTCATCTACATGTGCAACTCTAGCCTGGCCTTCATTTCTCCTGTTTGTTATGCCTTGGCACTGAGGACATTCAAATGCCCTATGACCTTCTTCTCCATAGTGAAAACATGTTACACGAAAGCCTCCTCTTCCTAAACCTTGTCCTCTTCTTCTTCCTCTCTGATCTCTATTATTTTGATCTTGGAAATGATTGGAATTATTTCCTCTCTGATTCTGGCTACTACTAGCCTCATCCTTCTTTTTTAGATCTTCATTTTGGCCACTATATGACCATCCACTAGATCTTCCACCATGACCTCTTCAATTTTGTCTGCTCTCAAACTTCTTGTTCAGCTTTTCCTCTACTTTTAGGGCAAACTGGTATGCCTCCTCAATACTATTCATTCAAACCAGATTCAACTCCTCCTGAATGCTTGGCCTTAACCCATTAAGGTATTGGGCAACTTTCTCCTTATCAGCTTCTGCATGGCCTGTTTTGATGAGGAGTCGATAGAACTCCTCTATATACTCCTGAACAGATCTTCCTGCTTGCTTCAAACTTTGCATTTTCTTTATTAGGTCAAGCTCATAATCAATAGGAATGAACTGTCGCTTCAATTTATCCACCATCTGATCCCATCTTGTGATTTTATCTTTCCCTCTTCTATTTCACTCTAATTGAATCTCTTGGCATCAAATCTTCGCATGACCTTTCAGTCTGGCCTTTGCAAATTTGACCTTATCAGGATCTTCAACATCTTCATACTCAAAATATTTCTCACATTCATTGATCCAGTTGATCAATTCCTCTGGGTTAAGATTTCCAGAAAATGTAGGAACCTCAATCTTAGGTCTTTTCCCAATCTTGGAAATCACCCAAAAAAGTCTTTCTTCCTCCTGGTTCACAACTTCAGTTCTCCTTCTTGATATTCTTCTTCGGCTTCATCCTCACTTTCGTCTCTAACATTAAGATTCATTCATCTACAAATCTCTTCTTGCAATGCTCGCACTTGTCTCTGTAGCTCTCTAACCTCAGGTGTCACAGCACCAGCTCTTCCGCCACGTTCTCTTCATGGAGGCATTTTTGCGATGTGCGCTGAAACCCTAACCATGATTCTGGTGCAAACTACCTCACAGTCGATGATCTGTTTACACACTCAGGAATTTTTTCTCTGATACCACTTGATGAAGGGTGCTCCCCTTAATATCACAAACACATAACAGAAATAGAGAAACAAAAACAATAATATGCAAGAACAGAAAATTGGCTTCTTATTATCTCCACAAATGTGGAATTACAAACTTTTAGAATTACAATATGCAAAGCCACATGGGCATTCCCTTACAATATTCTATAAGACAAAGCTTCGAATCAATACCCAGAACTGCCCTAGACAACACTACGAGCCTTCTTTATATAGGCAATTTCCACCACCCAAGAAGGTTCTAGAAATTTAGCCCTTAGGGTCGACCAAACTTATAATTATTTTATTTTACAATTTGTTACATTAAAGTCATCTCAAAATGAGTTTTGAAACCCAAACAGAAATTTTGAAGAAATTTTTTTTTCACCATTTCAGGTGACCCAACTTTCGAAGACCATAAGTCATCGCTCGTTGACCCGATTGGCTATTATAACTCCATTCTGGAAATGCCACGAAGCGCTCTACAGGCTTGACCCATGAAAAGTACCTGTCACCCAAATTTTCAACCTCATGCAGGGCCTCTAAAGCTTTCAAAACTTAGTTCAAAGTTTCTGTACCCTACTGCTAATACCGAAAATCTTCAATATCTTCAAAACTACACCTGATCTAGCCATGAAACTTTGCTGATAGGCTGATATGACTAAGATGAACCTCCATATGTAAAATTAGACATTCCAAAATCGTAAGACCAACTTACTAAAAATAGCAAGTTTCCATAAATAGCGACTCTGCACAAGATAGCTCTTATTGAATATAAAAAGATAAATATTTTTGAGTGATGCAAGATTGCTCTTACACCCAGGATGCTCCTGCATCAGAGCCACCCTATAGGAGTAACCATGGTAAACATTACTCTATAACTTAGATATCTAAGAAGACCCTCAACTAAGAGAGAGTGTTTATGTTAGTGAAGGATTCCTCCCTAGCTAAGAGAAAGTATTGTATTTAGCTTCGGGAGGATCACAATAATAATTCAAGTTGGTGGAAGAAATTGCCTGAGGGTAGTAATATTTGAGAATAAGAGATAAGTATTTCTACCCTTGAATAATGTTTATAAATTTTGATTCATCAATTCATGACATAAGATTGGGATAGTAAATCTTTTATACTTCTATAATTGATATTTCCCTTCAGGATAGTTTAGTTTTATGAACTAATTGTAATCTCTCTTTGAAGTGCATTGAGGACAAATATAGAAGCATAAGAGATTGCATTCAAGGGAGAAAGAACTTAATGCCTGCAGTTATGGAACTAAGTTGAGAGTTGATATCAGATTCAGAAGGAGTCTAACAATCCATTATAGATAATCTTGAGAAAAGAGGTCATGAGGTTGATGCATGATCTTGAGCTTCAAAGGGATCAACTAGAGGATCTTCGTCTGTGAACATCTGAGGATCTTGATTCAGAGGGAGCAGACCATGTCAAGATGGGTTCCTTAGTGATTAATAGTTAGAGGACTACAATACATAGGATGGAGTTTCAACATCACTGATCCATTATTGGTGTATCTTATAAAGATTCCTTATCACTATGTAAGAGACATAGTAGAAAGGAAAGTGATTCAGTTGGAACATATTAGTACAGGAGATCAAATTACAGATATTCTTACCAAAGCACTTCCCAAGGTGAAAGTTGATCACTTCAGGAAAAAATTCTTGGGATGGTTGTATTAGTGATTTTTCTTGCAGGAATCCTAATACAAGCCTTGAGTGCTTAAATTGACCTCTGTGATTCCTAAACTCCTAACTCAAGCAAGAAAAGACTAATTAACAAGAAACAAGTCTTTCTTCACTTTGAGCTCTTGGCTATAGGTGAGTATACCTATTTAGATCTACTTCTTCAAAGCATAAAAATATTAGTTTATATCCTTGATACAAACCCAATCCTCTTAGCTCTATAACATACATGAAAGTAAATATTCATTAATTTTGATTTGATGATAAAAGATGCAGAAACAAACAGTGACCAGTGCCTTATTAATTGGGCAACAGAGTCATATGAAAGTATATCTCCAGAACTCTTATGATTTCAAAATAAATAAAACCCAAATGAAATGCCTTACAGATCATTCTCTCACTCCCCTACCCAGACATCAGATTCATACACACTATTAAACTCTCAGAATTTATGCCAAAGATTTATTCACTCCTTCAGAGAAACTAAGAACATAGATTCACAGTTACCTTGTAACCAGCATATCAAATTGGCTTACAAACTAATACACAAGAATTCAATATCAAATATATGAAGACATCACCAATAAAAGATTGGGATTCCACTATTTTTCATTCAAAAATCTCTGGTTCATTACAATCAAGAACTATGAAAACCTCAAGAAACAAGGGCTCAAAAGCTAGAATACTATCTCTGTCATGACAATTCCATCATCCCTTTTTCAAAAGAGAGAAAGGAAAGATAAAGGAAAATATCAAAGCCAGTCATCACTGACAGGTGCCAATTTACCAAAATATCTTCTTTTCCCTCCAATTATAATCCTCTTTTACTTAGTCATCTGCAACTGCCTTTGCAACCATTTCTCCCTCCAAGTGATTTGATTCTGAAAATATCAGTCCATACTACTCTTTCACATTTCTCTAAAACTCAAAACACTCATCATCATCATATTTCTCGTTCTGAGACCTTTTCAGCGATATATAATACTTATATATTCTAGTAAAAAATGAATTCTTGGGACAATTTTTCGTGCATAGGATCACCATTTAAATTTTTGAATTTATACCCTATAGTCTGAACTATATCATTTCATAAATTCAGCTTTAATTTGCAATTTTATATCATTTTCTGCATATACCCACAGAATGCACCAGAAAGTGCCACTTGTCACCATCTCATTGCATGCTCGAACAAACCTCAAGTTAACCCACTGATTGGGAGAACTGGTGAATGACATGTATCTCCAAGTCTCTGAATCTTTCTTTGACCATGGTTATCATTTGGAGAATGGGTGACTAAGCCCATTCTCCAATTCTCTAAATGTTATGGACTAACCGCCAAGGATTTGGAGAACTAGAGACTAAGCATTCTTCAATTATCTAAATGTTTATCACTAACTGCCAAGGATTTGGAGAACTAGAGACTAAGCATTCTCCAATTCTCTGAATGTTTATCACTAACTGCCAGCCATTTGGAGAACTAGCAACCAAGGCATTCTCTAGTTCTTTGAATGTTATCTCCTTAACCATTTGTATTTGGAGAACTAGAGACTAAGCATTCTCTAGTTCTCTGAATGTTATCTCCTTAACCATTTGTATTTGGAGAACTGGAGACTAAGCATTCTCTAGTTCTCTGAATGTTATCTCCTTAACCATATTTGGAGAACTGGAGACTAAGCATTCTCTAGTTCTCTAAATGTTATCTCCTTAACCATTTGTATTTGGAGAGCTAGAGACTAAGTGCCAAGGACTTGGAGAACTAGTGACCAAGTGTATTCTCCAATTCCCTGAATGTTTATGACTTAACCATTAGCATTTTTCGCCAGCATTTTTATGCAAAATTTAGTGCTTATGGTCACTAGCATGCATCCCAATGAAATATTTGTGCACACTCTTGAGAGCCTTCTTCTCTTTATTCATTTCATTATGTGAGTGGTATATCTTTTAAACACTTGAAATGGTCATTTCTTGAGCAATGTGGGATTAAACTTTTGGAAGCATTGCTGAATTTTTTATTGCTGCAGTACTTAGAGGATCATAACTTTTGATTTTCAAACTGAGTTTTTCTAAAAATTTTGCTGTAAAATGCACACATTGTCTTCTCAAACATATGTAAAATTCAGCTCGACCTAGTTTGTAATTTTTGAGTTATGATAAAAAATGTGACTGGCTGTGCATTCACACTTTTTTTTGCATTCAACTAGCTCTTGCCTTCAAACCTTTTTTTATATTCTTCTTCTCCACATGCTTTGCATTTGTCTATGATATTTGACATCACAACATTACTTTTCTTTGATTTTCTCAAAATCTGAGACAAGACCTTGATGCATTGAGCTCTAGAAAACAACAATGATAAAGGAGCACTAGTAACACTAGCCATTTCTACGTACACAAATATCCTGTGCCCAATCTTAGTGATAACTCATGCTAGCCACACACTCATTTTCTCTCACACATCACGGCATTATCTTGTCTAGGCCATTTATTTCACTTTTATCCTTTGCAAAGATTGCCAAATAACATTAGCTGACATCCGGGAGTGGCCTTTAAAACTGACAAAATGCCATCATAGGATCACACCATCGAGAATACACACTGACCCCCAACAAACAATCATGCCCGCCAAAGAAGAAATCTCGAAGAGACCCGAGCCAAAAGATAAGACTAATCAAAGTTGGCAACTTAGAAACATTGTCTGTATGTACTGCCAGAATCACTAAAGTTGCTTCTGGAACTGACTTTGAAAACTGACCTACTGAAACATTCAGGAACCAGAATCACAGGCATTGATTAACCCTCACACAGGGAGTATGAATCCACAAGTAAGGCTCATGATGAATAATAGTGTGCATTTGACAATCAAGTAAAGATAGGCTCTCAGAATTGCAAACTGGGAAACATAGTAAAATAGTGATTTGTGCATAAAAAATGTCCTTGGGAAAGTATGCTAAAAGATTCATCAAGACTTCTAACTTGGCATACTTATAGTATTTTCAGAGTAGAATATAGTGGTACAACCTATTCAAGCTCATCAATCATGGATCACAAGTTATAACATCATGAATAGGGGTACAGATCAATTTGCACATTTCACAACTTGTAAAACAATAGAAGTTGCATTTGGAATCGCATTTGCAAACTGAGTAAATGGATTCGTCGTGACCTTAAAAAAGAAACATAAGAAGCATTTGACCCATGAAATATGATGCAAAAGGAATTTTCTCAATAGGGTCAACTAGGTCAAAGATATGATTGGTCAAACAGGCCCTTCCAGAATTCTGAACAATTACACAGTGCATGACAACAACAAACCACCAACTTTGAGGGGTTCGAAACCTAATCAAACGGATTCGAAATGACTTGAAAATTGGAAAATAGGCTCTTTGATATGCATAATAAACATCCTCAAAGTGACGGGTCATGAAACATTTCTAGACGCAAGATATTCAAAGACAAACTAGGCTACTATACTCTGTTTGACACTTAGGCAGAATTGTGCAGATTGACACTTGCTCAAAATGGGACTTCACCGAATGAATCGGGATGAAAAAACAACATCATGGAATGCATACACATACTGAATGGAGTGTGTTAAACACCTGGAATGCCTTATAGGCTTCAAAATGACAACTGGGTACATATGCATGAAAAACATTTAGGAGCTTCAAACTGTAAAATTTTAACATGGTATTCAAAATCCATGTTGCATTTTTAGTCCCAACAGTGGCTCTGACTGGGGACACGTGCCCCATGCGGGCATGTAGAGAACCTCAGAATCTCATGGTAGAAGCAGACCACCCCAAAGAGAATCAGACCTTTCACTTTTCAGTTACACTTCAAAACTCTGAACCGGGAACCTCCCTCTTACTGAAAAAATGGAACCCTTTATTGAAAGCAGGGGAAACACACAATTGAAGGGAAATAAAGCAACTATACAAACATGAAGCTTATTTACAAAGGCCCAAAGCCCCTAAACTAAAATCAATCTTTACCTCTGTCAAATAAATGATTCTCATCTCCATACAACAGAGGCAAACTGAGACTACATTTTTCACCCAGTTGGTCAGAAACATTTTGATCCACTTTCAGCATATCATAAGAAAAGTAATCAATATACTCACCATTATCCAGCAAAGGAAAACTATTAGGATGCCATGAGTACTGATCACTTTGTAATGTCAAAGCATCACATTCTTCAATGTCACTGCCATACTAAAAAGTGAAACACTCCAACTCAACATCATGACTGGAAACATTATCATTCAGAAAATTAGTTTGCAAGAAAGAATAAAACATTTCTATCTCATCATTTTGCAAACTAACACAACACTCCTCAAGACAACAATCTGATTGCATAAGATTGGAAACATCTTATTGATCACAAATTACATCAGCATCATTTGGAAGGGAACAAGCTCTGTCAGTGAGTGACTCATTTGGCATTAGAAAATCTGAGAATACACTTTCAGATTTAACATAATCTCCAGCATTAAAATGTAAACCAGAACTACAATCAGCAAGCTCTTGCAAATCTGAAAACTCATTAACACACTCATCATTGTAGTCATCAAATATAACATTATCAACATTATCACAATGAAATGCACTTGAATCTTGCTGACTTAAAATAGGAGAAGAGACATCAAGATATGTTTCACTCATCATGCCATCATCTGAATCACTTTCATCAAAACTTATATTTACTGGGCATGGAATTCTGGAAACAAACTTAGTACCATACTTCTGAAAATCAGTGTCCAAGAGACTTGAAATCTACTCACAACTCAGCAAGCGCTGAACATCACATTTCACTTCTTCATTCTCACTACTGATGCTGCAAATCTCTTCCCCATTTGAAGCAAAGACTAAATTTATTTGTCTCACATTACCTTGTGTGAATTGACTACTGCAGGAACTAACATTTGCATTATATCCATGTTCTTCATGTTCACACAAAACATCACTAAACTAAAACAAATAGTCATTAACATCATGTTGAGAAAAGGGGAAATCTACAAGCTCAAGGAACTCACTATCAACTGAAGATTTATCTTCCATTCCTTGACACTTATAAGTTTCATCATCAGCACAATAACCAACACTACAACCATCATAGGACTCAGCATCCCCAAATGAACTAGACTCAGCATCATTGAATTCAACATTTATAAAAGAGTCTGTCCTGTCCTTAACATTTTTTAGTGCTTCATCCTTTAAGGACGCAGTCCAACTAACTGATTCAGGCATTGAAAGTTCTAGAAACATCTCAGCATATTGGGATTCATGAAAATCTAAACCCACGGGAAGCTCACTACATGCAGTAAGAAACTTCTTGTAATAAGACAATGTAGACTCTTCATTTCTTTCTCCTATTGCACATCTTAACATTAGTATACAATTATGCTAAATCTTTTTATTTATCTAATGGAGTTCATCATTATAACTCTCTAAATCTGACTGAAAACTTTTAGATCTAGAATCATCCTGACTTATCAAAGCTGGGAACTCCATTCTAACACACTGACAAAACAGTAAAGCTTATTCTCATGACAATATTTTTGTCCAATTTCATGCAACCACTAACTTCACATAAGCATAGAATTTTTCTGATTTCTTGAAACTGAAACTTCAACTAGAAAGTATGACAAACTTTGAAACTAATTTCCCTTTTCTTTAGTGACTGGTTCACCTATTTAGGAACTGTTTGTACTTTGATAAACGATTACCTGGAAGTGTTGTTGCTGGTGTAAAATAATGATCTGAAACCTTCCTCAAATCACCTTTAAAATCTTTGTAGAGCTGCCACCTCTTTTCAGAGGACAAAATTGGAACCAGCTGAGAACCTTCTCTCAAATCTAGACCATCTTTATTAGCAAACACAAAACAACTTCATAGGATTTTTGTTTGTTAGGATCATAGAATACATCACAACTTCAAATTACAAAACACTGATCAAATAGAGATTCAGAGTCACCACTCTCATTCAGTGAGAGAATATAACAATTTTGAAAAGAACTAGACTCTAGAACCAAACTGGACCAGACCCTGGGATGATTCAACAAAGCAAAGAATTAGACATCTTAACTTGCTGTCATTTATTTCTTGCCTAGTAGAGTCACCAATTTGTTAGTGATTTTTCTTGTAGGAATCCTAATACAAGCCTTGAGTGCTTAAATTGAACTCTGTGATTTCTAAACTCCTGACTCAAGCAAGAAAAGACTAATTAACAAGGACCAAGTCCTTCTTCACTTTGAGCTCTTGGCTACAGGCGGGTATACTTATTTAGATCTACTTCTTCAAAGCATAAAAATATTAGTTTATATCCTTGATACAAACCCAATCCTCTCAGCTCTATAGCATACATGAAAGTAAATATTCATTAAATTTGATTTGATGATGAAAGATGCAGAAACAAACAGTGACCAGTGCCTTATTAATTGGGAAACAGAGTCATATGAAAGTAAATCCCCAGAACTCTTATGATTTCAAAATAAATAAAATCTAAATGAAATGCCTTACAGATCATTCTCTCACTCCCCTACCTAGACATCATATTCATACACACTATTAAACTCT
Organism: Chamaecyparis obtusa; assembly: GCA_027943335.1. Lineage (NCBI taxonomy): Eukaryota > Viridiplantae > Streptophyta > Pinopsida > Cupressales > Cupressaceae > Chamaecyparis > Chamaecyparis obtusa. Next base: position 818,569 of record BSBK01002822.1, on the reverse strand, counting down.
CAGAATTTATGCCAAAGATTTATTCACTCCTTCAGAGAAACTAAGAACATAGATTCACAGTTACCTTGTAACCAACATATCAGATTGCCTTACAAGCTAATACACAAGAATTCAATACAATATATATGAAGACATCGCCAATAAAAGATTGGGATTCCACTATTTTTCATTCAAAAATTTCTGGTTCATTACAATCAAGAACTATGAAAACCTCAAGAAACAAGGGCTCAAAAGCTAGAATACTATCTTTGTCATGACAATTCCATCATCCCTTTTTCAAAAGAGAAAAAGGAAAGATAAAGGAAAACATCAAAGCTAGCCATCACTGACAGGTGCCAATTTACCAAAATATCTTCTTTTCCCTCTAATTATAATCCTCTTTTACTTAGTCATCTGCAACTGCCTTTGCAAACATTTCTCCCTCCAAGTGATTTGATTCTAAAAATATCAATCCATACTGCTCTTTCACATTTCACTGAAACTCAAAACACTCATCACCATCATATTCTTCGTTCTGAGACCTTTCTGGCGATATATAATACTTATATATTCTGGTAAAAAATGAATTCCTGGGACAATTTTTCATGCATAGGATCACCATTTAAATTTTAGAATTTATGCCCTATAGTCTGAACTATATCATTTCATAAATTTAGCTTTAATTTGCAATTTTATATCATTTTCTGCATATACCCACAAAATGCACCAGAAAGTGCCACTTGTCACCATCTCATTGCATGCTCAGACAAACCTCAAGTTAACCCGCTGATTGGGAGAACTGGCAAATGGCATGTATCTCCAAGTCTCTGAATCTTTCTTTGACCATAGTTATCATTTGGAGAATGGGAAACTAAGCCCATTCTCCAATTCTCTAAATGTTATGGACTAACCGCCAAGGATTTGGAGAACTAGAGACTAAGCATTCTCCAATTCTCTGAATGTTTATCACTAACTGCCAAGGATTTGGAGAACTAGAGACTAAGCATTCTCCAATTCTCTGAATGTTTATCACTAACTGCCAGCCATTTGGAGAACTAGTGACCAAGGCATTCTCTAGTTCTCTGAATGTTATCTCCTTAACCATTTGTATTTGGAGAACTGGAGACTAAGCATTCTCTAGTTCTCTGAATGTTATCTCCTTAACCATTTGTATTTGGAGAACTGGAGACTAAGCATTCTCTAGTTCTCTGAATGTTATCTCCTTAACCATTTGTATTTGGAGAACTAGAGACTAACTGCCAGGGAGTTGGAGAACTAGTGACCAAGTGTATTCTCCAATTCTCTGAATGTTTATGACTTAACCATTAGCATTTTTCGCCAACATTTTTATGCAAAATTTAGTGCTTTATGGTCACTGGAACATATCCCAATGCACTAGTTGTGCACACTCTTGAGAGCCTTCTTCTCTTTATTCATTTCATTATGTGAGTGGTATATCTTTTAAACACTTGAAATGGTCATTTCTTGAGCAATGTGGGATTAAACTTTTGGAAGCATTGCTGATTTTTTTATTGCTGCAGTACTCAGAGGATCATAACTTTCAATTTTCAAACTGATTTTTTCTAACAAAAATTTTGTACAATGCACACATTGTCGTTTCAAACATCTGTAAAATTCAGCCCGACCCAGTTTGTATTTTTTGAGTTATGATAAAAAACGTTGTGCATTCACACTTTTTTTTGCATTCAACTGACTCTTGCCTTCAAACCTTTTTTTATCTTCTTCTTCTCCACATGCTTTTCATTTTTCTATGATATTTGACATCACAACATTACTTTTCTTTGATTTTCTCAAAATCTGAGACAAGACCTTGATGCATTGCCCTCTAGAAAACAACAATGATAAAGGAGCACCAGTAACACTAGCCATTTCTACGTACACAAATATCCTGTGCCCAATCTTAGTGATAACTCATGTTGGTGACACACTCATTTTCTCTCACACATAATGGCATTATTTTGTCTGGGCCATTTATTTCACTTTTATCCTTTGCAAAGATTGCCAAATAACATTAGCTGACATCTGAGAGCGGCCTTAAAAATTGACAAAATGCCATCATAGGATCACACCATCGAGAACACACACTGACCCCCAACAAAAAATCATGCCCACCAAAGAATAAATCTTGAAGAGACCCAAGCCAAAAGATAAGACTAATCAAAGTTGGCCACTTGGAAACATTGTCTGTCTGTACTGCCAGAATCACTAAAGTTGCTTCTGGAATTGACTTTGAAAACTGACCTCCTAAAACATTCAGGAACCAGAATCACAGGTATTGATTAACCCTCACACAAGGAGTATGAATCCACAAGTAAGGCTCATGATGAATAATAGTGTGCATTTAAAAATAGGTAAAGATAGGCTCTCAGAATTGCAAACTGGGAAACATAGTAAAACAATGATTTGTGCATACGGAATGACCCTAGGAAAGTATGCTAAAAGATTCAACAAGACTTCTAACTTGGCATACTTGTAGTATTTTCAGAGTAGAATATAGTGGTACAACCCATTCAGGCTCATCAATCACGGATCAAAAGTTATAACATCACGAACAGGGGTACAGATCAATTTGCACATTTCACAACTTGTAAAACAATAGAAGTTGCATTTGGAATCGCATTTGCAAACTGAGTAAATGGATTCATCATGACCTTAAAAAAGAAACATAAGAAGTATTTGACCCATGAAATATGATGCAAGAGGAATTTTCTCAATAGGGTTAACTAGGTCAAAGATATGACTAGTCAAACAGGCCCTTCCAGAATTCTAAACAATTACACAGTGCATGACAACAACAAACCACCAACTTTGAGGGGTTCGAAACCTAATCAAACGGATTCAAAATGACTTGAAAATTGGAACATAGGCTCTTTGATATGCATAATAAACATCCTCAAAGTGGCGGGTCATGAAACATTTCTGGACGCAAGATATTCAAAGGCAAACTAGGCTACTATACTCTGTTTGACACTTAGGCAGAATTGTGCAGATTGACACTTGCTCAAAATGGGACTTCACCGAATGAATCGGGATGAAAAAAAACATCATGGAATGCATGCACATACTAAATGGAGTGTGTTAAACACTTGGAATGCCTTATAGGCTTCAAAATGACAGCCAGGTACATATGCATGAAAAACATTTAGGAGCTTCAAACTGTAAAATTTTAACATGGTACTCAAAATCCATGTTGCATTTTTAGTCCCAACAGGTTGAAATATAATTTTTTAATTTTTATTAATATATATACAAGATGTTTAATGTGTAAAATTCTTATGGGCTCATCCATCCTGTTTACATTTTTGAGAGGTGACGACTTCTTAGACAATGAACACTTGTATTTGATGTTACAAGGTGACGATCTTGTAATGGAGATTTGTTATGGTAGACATTTTGATATGTCAGTGCACATACCATAATAGGGTTATATGTAAGGGGAATGTAATGTTCTCTAATTACTATATCCTTGTATCACAATTTGAGGTGATATGAAAATTAGGTATCATGATCTAAGGTGATTCCTCAAGTCACGATCTAAGGTGATGTGATAACTAGGTATCATGTGTCAGGTGATTCCTCATATCACATGTTAGGTGATATGTAAAATAGGGTATCACATGTCAGGTGATTCCTCATATCACATGTTAGGTGATATGTAAAACTAGGTATCACATGTCAGGTGATTCCTCATATCACATGTTAGGTGATATGTAAAACTAGGTATCACATGTCAGGTGATTCCTCATATCACATGTTAGGTGATATGTAAAACTGGGTATCACGTGTCAGGTGATTCCTCATATGACATGTTAGCTGATATGTAAAAATGGGTATCACATGTCAAGTGATTCCTCATATCACATGTTAGGTGATATATTCAAAATGGGTATCACATGATAGGTGATTCCTCCTCTAACAAGTTATGTGATACTTATCATCACATGTTATGTGATATCTGCCTTCACGAGATATGTGAGATTTCTTATCACAAGAAATGTGATTTATCTTCCCTAGCTAAGAGGGAGTGTTGATGTATATAGCATCGGTCAGATAAATAAAATTTATTATATAATTATTATGAGAATTGATTTATTATATATATATATATATATATATATATATATATATATATATATATAATAATTGATATTATTTATATTAATACACACACACACACATATATGAAGTTAATCATTTATTTATTCTTATAATGATTATATAGTTAAATTAATAAATTAGATTAATGAATAGACATGTCCCATGAAGGGACATGTCTCTTCTTGTCTTTACCGTGTATATATTCAAGAGATTGATGCATTTGGAAGACACATACTTTTACGATAGTGCTATTACATTTATAATGATCCTAAAACCTTAACAATCAACCATGTCAATACTATGTGGTACTCTAATTATGATGTTTCCTCTTGGAAGAAGTACTTTGAAAAGTTATGGAAAAGCCCAATTGATCCTAAGATTAAATGTTTAAAATGGTTTTTGATTATTGATAGACTCCCTCTTAAAAAATACTTTACTGAAATTCATTATTGCAATATATGTAGACTTCCTAAAACTAGCAGACATATATTCTTTGATTGTAGTTTTGCTAAAGAGATATGGCCCATGTTTGGCATTTCTTTTCCTACTAAGTTTAATATTTTTGAAATCATTACTGGTCATATTGATGGGATAAAAAAGGATACTAATTTATTTTGGAATATTCTTTCTTCTAACATTCTATGGCAGATCTGGAAGTGCAGGAATGAAGAAAGGTTTCAAAAAAATCCTAGGGTTCTTAATGAGTCTTTTTGAAGTCTCACACATTTTAAAATCTTCTTGTAGGTTCACATCACTATGATGGTTGATAAAGACAAGAAGAGCCTCACAATGGGAGCATCATAGAATCAAAGTGTCAAAACATCAAAACTAATAAACATGAGACTAATGCAAAAGTCATCATGAGCATCAACCCATGTAGTCCATCCCAGGTTGCCCTCCATCCAAACAATATTTTTCTTGCTCTGAATCTGATTGAGCAGTAGGATCTTCATTCATGAAGGGACATGTCTCTTCTTGTCTTTACCATGTATATATTCAAGAGATTGATGCATTTGGAAGACACGTACATTTACGATAGTGCTATTACATTTATAATGATCCTAAAACCTTAACAATCAGCCATGTCAATACTATGTGGTACTCTAATTATGATGTTTCCTCTTGGAAGAAGTACTTTGAAAAGTTATGGAAAAGCCCAATTGATCCTAAGATTAAATTTTTAAAATGGTTGTTGATTATTGATAGACTCCCTCTTAAAAAGGACTTTACTAAAATTCATTATTGCAATATATGTAGACTTCCTAAAACTAGCAGACATATATTCTTTGATTGTAGTTTTGCTAAAGAGATATGGCCCATGTTTGGCATTTCTTTTCCTACTAAGTTTAATATTTTTGAAATCATTACTGGTCATATTGATGGGATAAAAAAGGATACTAATTTATTTTGGAATATTCTTTCTTCTAACATTCTATGGCAGATCTGGAAGTGCAGGAATGAAGAAAGGTTTCAAAACAATCCTAGGGTTCTTAATGAGTCTTTTTGAAGTCTCACACATTTTAAAATCTTCTTGTAGGTTCACATCACTATGATGGTTGATAAAGACAAGAAGAGCCTCACAATGGGAGCATCATAGAATCAAAGTGTCAAAACATCAAAACTAATAGACATGAGACTAATGCAGAAGTCATCATGAGCATCAACCCATGTAGTCCATCCCAGGTTGCCCTCCATCCAAACAATATTTTTCTTGCTCTGAATCTGATTGAGTAGTAGGATCTTCATTCATGAAGGGACATGTCTCTTCTTGTCTTTACCATGTATATATTCAAGAGATTGATGCATTTGGAAGACACATACTTTTACGATAGTGCTATTACATTTATAATGATCCTAAAACCTTAACAATCGGCCATGTCAATACTGTGTGGTACTCTAATTATGATGTTTCCTCTTGGCATTTCCAATTGATCCTAAGATTAAATGTTTAAAATGGTTGTTGATTATTGATAGACTCCCTCTTAAAAAAGACTTTACTGAAATTCATTATTGCAATATATGTAGACTTCTTGAAACTAGCAGACATATATTCTTTGATTGTAGTTTTGCTAAAGAGATATGGCCCATGTTTGGCATTTCTTTTCCTACTAAGTTTAATATTTTTGAAATCATTACTGGTCATATTGATGGGATAAAAAAGGATACTAATTTATTTTGGAATATTCTTTCTTCTAACATTCTATGGTAGATCTGGAAGTGCAGGAATGAAGAAAGGTTTCAAAACAATCCTAGGGTTCTTAATGAGTCTTTTTGAAGTCTCACACATTTTCAAATCTTCTTGTAGGTTCACATCACTATGATGGTTGATAAAGACAAGTTTAAAATACTTCTCAAGACTGGGCACACCACTTTCTTCTCCACTGAGCTTAAGGGTGGTCACTTATGGAGGAGACATATGGACAACTTTTAGCTATTTGAACAAACCATTAGGCAGTTTAATGAGGAAGTTAGAAGAACTAATAAGCACACCACTGATAACATGATCCTACTGCTCAATCAGATTTAGAGGAAGAAAAATATTGTTTGGATGGAGGGCAACCTGGGATGGACTACATGGGTTGATGCTCATGATGACTTCTACATTAGTCTCATGTCTATTAGTTTTGATGTTTTGACACTTTGATTCTATGATGCTCCCATTGTGAGGCTTCGCCTCTAATTTTTGTACTTGGTGAAACTCTTGTATTTTGAGCTCCTTATATTTAATATAAAAAAATTAAATGTGTTAGAAATAGTATATCTTAACTAAAAGATATGTGTCTATTTATTGTCGATAATACTATTGCAAAAAAAATTATTTTAATAAAAATGTTACTTTTTCCTAAATTCTTATTAGATACATTTAAATTATTTTATTATCATTTTTTAAATTTAATAATTTAAATAAACACTAATTATGTATTTTCTAAATATAACTTTTTCTTATATCTTAAGTAAATGAAATAATATTTTTATAAATTTTATAATTATCGAATTCTTATTATAGAATTATATTTTTATTATAAGATATAAAGAATAAATATTACTAATAATATTAAATATATATATAGTTGTTTATTTAATATATTTTAATTTATACATTTAATTTAAAATAAATATAAAAAATTATTATTTTCAAAATTATATTAATGTGTAATTTGTTGAAGTTATTTTAGTTTTTTATTGTCTTACTTTTACTTTCAAAGTTGTATTTTGTTAGATCTTTTACTACTAAAAAGTATCTATTATATGAAATGTACAAACACTTTGTTAATTAAAAAGATGATGAAAAGAAAGAATTATATATGCGTATAAAAAAGGCATGAAAACTATTCCATGCAATAAAAATGACCATAAACATACATCCCATCTAGCCAACTGAGTACAATAAGGGGCTTTGGCTTTGCCAGACGGACTTTGTTAGTATTTTGTACTTTGTACTTACAAATGAGAATAAAGTTTTTAAAAATGATCTATCAACCACTTAGAAAAGGGAAAAGTGAGGGGCAAGGCTGGGGGATGGAGGATGGCGAGGGGGGATAGGAAAAAGAGAGACAAGGAGAGAGGATAGGGAGGTATTCATTGCTAATTATGACCTTTTTTTAAAAATGGTCTATATTAGATTTAATTTTATGATATTGATAATACAGTATAAGGGCATCCACACATGGTGTCATAACATGATGTCTTGACAAATGATCCATTGCACATAAAATTAGACAACATGGTGTATATGTGTGGCTAATTAGCTAAATGAAACTTTTTTTTACTATGATTAGAAACCAACAATATAGATGGGGAAAGAAATGCATATACTTAATTAAAAATGGCCATCCTTACAACAAGTGGTAATTCTTCTTCCCTTTTCCCTAAAATCTATTTTGCTAGGTTAGCAGTAGGATTTTAGGTGTTAAGCCGGTTTAACTCGACAAGTTAACTTGTTTTAACATGGCGTGTTTCTCTAGTTTAACACGCCATGTTGGGTTGGTTCAACATCGCACCTAATTGAAAAGGAAGTCGACCTTCTTTGAAGATTCAACCTCACATTGCACAAGGTCCCACACTTGGAGATTATTTCCATGTTTCACAAGATTTCTTGGGGGACATACCCCAAAGCATGGGTGAAAACTTTTGTGACAACATAGACTAAAGATATTAGGTAGAGACATAGAGAGGTTTTGGTTAGGTTTTTCATCATAGTTAGTACTACTGTTAGGGTTGGGGTTAGAGTCAAAATTAGGGTTTAGGATTAGGATTGAAGTTTAGGATTAGAGTTGGAAATGGGTTTAACATTTTGGCATGGTTAGGGTCAAGGTTAGTTTTAGGGGTTTTGGTTATGATCTTCTTTAGTTTCTAATTGGCATGTTATGCAAAGGATAGTTGCTAATACAACATGTTATCCCCTTCAACCCCTCTTTAAGTGATCACCCCACTTCCCTATAGGTGTCACTTGTTATTTTTATTATGATTTGTGGGTATGTGGGGCTAGTGCTTAACAAAGGTTTTAAGTTGTAAGTGTCAATAAGTTGTAGGTATTTATAGAATTTATTCCTAACATGTTATGTTAGCCAAATATTTCTTGTTAACATGTATTATTTCCATATGCTTTGTGCCCCACATCCCCATGGTACTACCTAATGCTTCACACCCTCGTAGTGATATAATAGTAGAGATAATAAGAGAAAATGAGAGCATGATAAAGAGTGGGGAAGGGAGATAGACATAGTGGTAAGGAGGAAAGGAAAGACAAGAAAGAGATAAGTTGTATGTTACAACCTCCCTCTTTAGGTAAGAGATGTGCACCCCAAAAAAACTATATTTCTCACTTTATATTTTGTAAACTGTATGTGTAAACAATCTATATAACGGTACAACAAGAAATTTAATAAAACTAATAATAACAATAAGAAGCACTAAAAACTAACCAAAAGAAACTTGTAAAGAAAATAAGATGGCATGGACAACCTGTTGGCTATTTTTTTAACATTATTAACCCATTATAGATAACCAATCTGAGATACCTTCATTATGGGTTAAACTCTATCGAGGCCAACATGTCATGTTATCTAAAGTATGGTTTCTAACACATCATGTTATCTCCCATTATGGTCTCCCCGCACTCCCATAGTGTTAACTAAGGTTTTTCATGTTTCTATGTAGGTGTGTGGGGAAAGAAGGTACACATCCCACATTCCCACAATGGTGCGAAGAAAAAAGAAATGATATTTATGGGTGTGTGGGGTGGTAATAATTCATCATGTTATCCCACCTCATGGTTTACCCCCACTTACTTGTAGGTATTGTGTTGTGTCAAACGTGTCTATCTATTAAACACACAACATTCCATAAAACATTAGATCATTGAGTTAGTAAACAAAACATAATCAAATTGCAATCAAACTTAATTGAAACTATCTTATGGATCCCTAGTCATGAAGTTACAAATTAGATCACAAAATATGCTCTCAGAATGCATTTTAATATACTTTGAATAAACAATCATGAAATGGAAGATTTATTCACGAATATGCACCTAATTATATAATTTGGATGAAAATTGATATCATGATGAAGCTAGATTGATCTAAATGATGCAATGGATGATGGATAATGCTATGAAAATGATTTGAATGTTTGGAATAATGATCTAAATGGATGTAATTAATCTAAAATGATGATAATTTTCTCAAATACAAGCCCAAAACTCAAATGGACATGACCTTGGTATGCACATGATCTAGCTTATGAAAATGTCTCTATTGAGGCTTCTTATATAGATTTCCAATGGAGGGAAATGGATTGATTCAAATTTGATGGCCAGGATTAATCCATTTGGAATGGATGGTGGAGATAGAAAAGGGAAAGGATCAATCTTTGTGCTTACCTCTCATTGGTTGATGTGTGTCAATTATTGTCCTTTTGTGAGTTGGTTAGATGACATGGAATATAGGACATTTAATTAAATCCATGTAATTAATATCACTATCCATGTGTTGTTTGACCTTTGATTTAATTAATAAGCTAAAATAATTAATTAATTAATGTTCCTTGATTAATTATTAATGATTAATGATTACTCAACTATGCAATTAAATTGATTAAATTTAATTACACCATTAGGCTTAGGATTGACTTGATTTGAACACCTTGATTAGGGTTTTGATCACTAGATTATAATTTAAATCAATTGATTAGGGCTAGACCAATTTATATTTTCCCCTCTTTGAATCGATGTGTGGGTAGTGCGTTAAGTTCACATATGATGTTGGATGTCAGATATGACTCTGATAGAGTGAATAGCTTAATATGGATCCTAATGAAACTACTCACAACACAATGATGTTGGATCTAAAAATTGTATTTTATGTGAAGTTGATAAGAGATAAAAAATAGAGTAACCAGTTTGATATGGATCTAGTGAAACCAATTACCTTTTAGATACATATACAAATGATGATAAAAAATAACCAATTTGACATGGGTTTTAATGAAATAGATCATCTTTCTAAAAGATATTGATATTGATATTGATAATAATGAATAACTAGTTCGATATGAGTCCTAATGAAACTGATTACCATCAAGAAGATACTAATGATCGAGATAATTAATTGAATATGGGTCTTGATGAAGTTAATTATCTAATGAATCTTTAATGATGACACTATAAAATTGATTTGATTTGTGATTGTTAATTTTCATCAGATTTTATCTATCTATGGCTTTTCTATTTTCAGAATATGATTTGATCTACAAGAGAAGAACATTTTTTTATTTCAATGTCTTTTATTGTGGATCGGATTTACATTAAATATATAAGCAAGAGACATATCCCATGAGAAAACTATTAGATTAACTAAGAGGGTGGGGTGAATCAGTTATCCATAGTCCCAAATACAAAATGTATCACTTAAAAACAAATTCAACTAATTCTGCAGCTCGGTAAATAAAAATACTAAATTGTCTATGACTTTATCGATTACCAATTAATTGCTCATAGTGATTACTAACCAAATAAAATATGCAACATGTAAAGTATGATATCCAAACAATCACCACATAAACACATAGCACAAAGATTTAATGTGGAAACCCTTGTAAATGGAAAAACCACCTGGGACTAGTAACCTAAAAATTTCACTCTTTTGAAGTGAGCTTGGTGAAGAGCCAACCCTGTTAAAGGTTACAAAACACACTGTAAGGTGTGACCTTGTTAGAGGATTTAACACTAACAGTTATCATCCAACCATCATTCACTATGGGGTTGATAGGATAACAATGTACATTCTATGAATGACATATAAGACTTTCAAGTCCACTCGGTTAAGAAATTTTATCTATTTACAATGGTTAAACTGTAACAACAGTTGATCTAATTACAATACAACTTGATTTTGTAGATGTTCAGATCTATTTTAAGTCCATACAAATCCTCTAATCAATATTTCAATTCAGTTCTTCAATATTCAATAAATTGTTGTCACTCCATATAAGCTCGCTGACACTCGGTTAACTCTGCAGTTCGGTTCTTCTTCAACCAGTCTGATTAGGCATGGATGAAGTTGTGTTCACATGATATCTTTGCAGTCTCCTTCTAGCATCCTTCTCAAAATGAAATCAGTCTCTTAAATAGATGAGTAAACTATTTTCTTTTCATCCATCAGATTTTGCTGCTTTATCTCCTTCATTGATTTTGCCCCTTAAACCTTCCTCAATAGATGTGTCAATAACTCATTTCATTCCCATCCTTTATATCTTCTTTGAATTTTGTTAGTCGTTAATCTCTGTAACAAACTTTATCTTCCACCTTGAAATCATACACTTTATAGCTCATCAATTTTTGTCAACTAAACTAACCATTTAGTTCTTTTTTCCATTCTCGGTTAACAAAGGAATATGTCAATGAATACAAGCTCAGCTGAAACTATCACTTGGTATACACTACACTAGCTCAGTATGTACTAGAATTCTTCATTAACTGACCACACTACTTTGTAACATTTTACTTCCTTCTTCATAATTGATTAATGAAACATAATCAAGTGAACAATATGAAGTCATAGACTCGTTAGTAAGTTACCCAAAGTATTCCTTGTCCCCATCTGTCATATCCATCTCCTTCAATGTAGATATCTCGGTTCTTTATCTTTTCTCTCCTCTTTATAGATGTGTAGATGTTTGCAACTAACATGATAAGTATTGTCAAAACTAGGTGATGTCAATGACAACATAACTACTGATTTAATTATTTTACATAACAATTTTGTACTTGGTGATATCTAATCACTTTGTAGTTCATCAATCTTACCCTTTGGCATTGATGACAACTAAAATAATATGAAATATACCATACACATACCAAACATGTATTCTACAACTATATGAACCAATGATGTAGCTTGGTAAGATCCCCCTAGCTTAATATGTTTAATCATTATGTTACATGACATCATTGCAAGTGCAGACATTCCTCTATAGATATGATCTTTTCAGCTCTTAGATTCCTTTATGTTCTTAGCAACAAATCTTCAATACTTTTCCTGACTTTCTCAGATTATCTCCCCCTTAAATAAATGTTCCAATCATTTATTCATATTTTTTATCTCTCCCTTTGACAACAATGCCAAAGAAAAATAAAACAAACAACTCTGTATTAGCTAAGTAACTCTCTTTTTTTCATACATTGTTTGCAAATGTATCTCAGTATACTGATATGCAAATCTTTTTTCTGACTCCATAAATCTTCCACAATCTTAGATAGAATCCAAAGTGTGAACTATGTTGCATCAACATGAATGATCTTCTAATAAGATTAGGCTAATACAACCTCTAGATCACATTAGTGACCAATAGATAGGGGACAGACCCCAAGTCTAGTCCTCAAGTATTCAAAAGTATCTTTCGGTAGAGGCTTAGTGAAAATATCAGAAAGTTTCTCTTTTGATGTAACATATTCCAATTTTACTTGCTTCTTCAGTACATGTTCTCTTAACTAGTGATACTTAATAGAAATATGCTTGGTCTTTGAGTGCATTATAGGATTCTTTGAAATGTTTATTGCACTTTTGTTGTTACAATATATAATCACCAGCTCTTTGATTATCTCATTCATTCCTTCCAACACTTGTTTGATGTATGCAATATTTGAATAGTTTGTAGCAACAACAACATATTCTGCTTCGGTAGTAGACTGAGAAATACATGGTTGTTTCTTACTTGTCCAAGTAACAAGTCTTTCACCAAAGAAAAATGCTTCTTTGGTTGTACTTTTTCTATCATCTATATTTCCAGCCCAATCTACATCGGTGTAAACTCTTAGCTCAAACTTGCCTTCCTTAGGATACCATAATCCATATTCCTCTATTTTCTTTAGGTATCTCATTATCCTTTTTACTGCAACCATATGAGAGTCCTTCGGATTGGTAGAAAATCTAGCAACAATCCCCATTGAATCTGCAATGTATGGCATACTATGTACTATATACATCAGTTTACCAATCATAGATTGGTACAATGTTTGGTTTACCTCTACGAATTCATCATCTTTAGTCATTTTGTAGCCTTTGACCATTGGTGTTCCAACTAGTTTAGCCTCTTCCATGCCAAATGTTCTCAATACTTCCTTTATATACTTTGATTGTGTGATGAATATTCCATCATTCTATTGAATAACCTGCAAGCCTAGAAAGAACTTAATCTCTCCAAACATAGACATTTCAAACTCTTTTCTCATCTCATTAGCAAATGATTTACATATATGATCTTTTCCTCCAAAAATAATATCATCCAAAAATATTTCAATAATCAAAATAGTATCATCAGTATCTCCTTTCATATATAAATTTTTGTTTTCACTTATTCTAACAAAACCAATACTTAACAAATAAGTATGCAACCTTTCATACTAGGCTCTAGGTTCTTTCTTTAGACCATATAAAGCTTTGTGTAATCTACATACCATGTCTTTATTGTCTAGATCAACAAACCCTTATGGTTGTTTTATGTAGACCTCCTCTTTTAGTATCCCATTTAGAAAAGCAGATGTAACGTCCATTTGATAAAATTTAAACCTTTTATGTGTTGCATATGAAAGTAACATTCATACTCCTTCAAGTCTAGAAAAGGGTGAAAAAGTCTCACCATAATCTATACCTTCCTCCTGTGCATAACCTTTGCATACAAGTCTAGCTTTGTTCCATGTAACTTCTCCATTCTCATTCAGCTTATTTTTGAAAATCCATTAAGTACTGATAACATTCTTATCTTTAGGCCTATGTGCTAGAGTCCATGTCTTGTTTTTCTCTATCTGTTCTATCTCTTCATTCATTGTATTTATCCATTCTTCATTCTCCAATGCAACTTTAACATTTTTCGGTTCAAACTCACAAACTAAGCATGTACCTTGTCTCAACTTACTTCTTGTCATCATGTCAGCTTGCTCGTCTCGAATGATTTGGTTCTCAAGATGATGTCTTCTAACAAATCTTGCTAGCACTTGATCTCTTCTTTGTTATTCATCCTATTCAAGTTCATTTTCTTGCTTGGTAGCTCCTTCCTGATTGTCAGTTTCCATTTGTTGTTCCTCGATGTTCTCTTCTTGGTGCTTGGTCGACTGAAACTACAGTGTTGGTAGGTGCTCTGGATGTTCAATGTAAGTGAATCTACCATAATCTTCTGGCTCTTTATTGCTTTCTTCACCATTCTTAGTATCAAACTCATCAACCCTAACATTAGTACTTTCAATCATTTTGTTAGTCACTTTATTCTGACACTTACATGCTTTTCTTTTAGTATAATATCCAAGAAATATCCTTTCATCACCTTTAGAGTCAAACTTTCCATTTCTTTCATCTTTCAGAATAAAATTTATTGAACTAACTTATAGTCAGTTTGTGACCAAACCATAAGTCATAGGGTGTTTTGTTTGTGTCCTTCTTCAGTTGTACTTGGTTTAGAACATAAATAGTTGTGTTAACTACTTCTCTTTAGTATATTTTAGCCACATTCTTCTCAATCATCAGTGTCCTTATGCAATCAATAATTGACCTATTCCTCCTTTCAACAATACCATTCTACTGTGGTGTTCTCAGTGCAAAAACCTATCTTTTTATACCATGCTCATTACAATAGTTAGTAAATTCATTAGAAATAAATTCACCACCTCTATCATATCTTAAGAATTTCAGTTCCTTCCTAGTTTCTTTCTCTACTTTAGCTTTGTACCATTTAAACATCTTAAATGCCTCTGATTTCTCCTTTAAGAACATAACAGTCATTAATCTAGTGTAATCATCAACAAATAGAATGAAATATCTATCTCCATAGTAGCTCTGTGTTCTCATGGGACCACATAGGTCGGTGTGAACTAGCTCCAAAATTCTCTTTGTTGAATAGTCTTTACTCTTAAAACTAGATTTTGTCATTTTGCCCTTTTGACATCCATGACACATAACATGATCAGGATTTTCTAGGATAGGCAAACCTCTAACCTTTTTATTTTTATTGGTTTTAATCATGTTATCAAAGTTTACATGACATAACCTTTTATGCCATAACCATGCATCCTCATTTTTCATCATTAAATAGGAAGACTCAACATTATATAGATAAAACAAGTTACCTTTAGATTATGCTCCTATTCCAACAAGTTTTCCTTCATCATCAAATATCTTTACCATTTTTTCTCTCAATAGCTACTCTGTGACCTAAGTTGTTAAGTTGTGCCACACTTAGCAGAGATTAATTTAGCCCTTCTACCCAATAAGCATTATCACATCTTATTCTATCATTTATCAGTAAAGATCCTTTTCCTCTAACCATACAAGGTGTATCATTACCCATTTTTATAGATCCTCCATTATATTTCTCAAGATGATCAAACTTTTCCTCATGACTAGTCATGTGATGTGTACAACCACTATCAATAATCCATGTATCATTTTTATTAACTTTAGAAATGAGCATTGTCTCTGCATACCTTTCTTCTTTCTCAGAATCATCCTTCATCGTAACAAATACTACCTCCACATCTTCATTGGTGTTGGTATCAGTATCATTCTCCTCTGCAATATAACATACAATTTTGCCTTTATCATTGTTGTCTCGGTTATCCTTGTTGTAATGTCGGTAAGTTTTGTTGCTTCTTCTTCCATAGCTTCCTTCACCAGATCAGTCTTTGTTTCTATCATCATCTTGTCAGAGATTTGGCTGAGTTGGTTACATAGATTTTGTCATTATGGAAACATATAATCTACATGAAGATCGCACAGGTTAGAGAGCTAGTATGTCAGAGCGCAATGCAAAATTGTCTAAGTATGAGATAGTGTGTTTTTACTAATGAACCTGATGATATTTTTGGTTTACAATATTGATTGGAGTAATTTTAGTACTTGTGCACTTGAACATAGACTCTATGGTGACTATTGAAGACTCACCTTAGAGCACAAGTTAGTACGACATGTACGGAAGAAGTTATGACAATTTTTCTAAAGACAGTGTCAAGCCAACATGAGAGAATATGAAGACAAAATTGATAAAGAGTTAAGGGATTATTTTGCTTATCAAAATAATGACTTAACAATATAAAGGGGTGACATCCTAGATGTTAACCCTTGGATAAAGATATTTTTAATATGATAGCTGACTAGAAAGTTATTATTCTTAATAACTTGTATAAAGATATGTAAAGATTGTAATTGTAATAGTAGAGAAATGCAGTATAATATATATGTGAATGTAATAGCGAAAGTGAAGAGAAGCGAAGAGATATTGATGCAATCAGTATAAGGTTATGTACCTTGACCTACTTTTGTAATTAGTAAATATTGTATATTACTTGTTTGGGCAGTGGGCTCATCTGGTAATCACATTTAGTAATGCCAACTCCTAATAGGGTTGAGGCTTCTAACAAGGCCTATAGTCCCTTAATCAGGACTGAGACACTATATGCATGTAATAGACTCCTAACAGGGTCAACATCCCTAACAGGATACTTTTGATTAGGGGATATTTGTGGGTACCATCCCCACCGGGGTTTTCCCTTGGCCAGGGTTTCCTCGAGAACAAATAATGTGTTATGAGTTCTTTAGTTTTATTTCTATGCATGTTGATTAGCTTCTTATGTTATGCATGTGTTAATATTATCTATTATATCCATAATTAGGCAAAAGATAAAGTTTGTAGAATATTGATTCACCCCCCCTCTCAGTATTCCCTATTTCTAACCATTGGTATCAGAGCTTAGTTACTCGGAAAAGAATCTTTCAAGGAAAGCCTAGTAGCTTGAGTAAGATCTCTATGGATATGGATCAACTATAGAAGAATCTTGAAGAAGCTCTTGAAAAGATTGATATGCTTACTGATGAAAGAGACACTCTAAAAAGAAAATATGATGTTGCAAAAAAACTCATTGAGAAACTGAAAAACAAGTTGGAAGATCTGAAATTTGAAAAGGAATCTGAAGTTCATATTAAAGATTGTGATGACAATTTAGAAAAAGAAAATGAGATCCTTAAGCATGAACTGAAGATAGCAAATCTGAAGTTAAGTCTGAAAGATGGAAATAGAAAGAATGAACCAAATATGAAATCTGAGAATGAAAGTCTAAAGACTAAAAATGAAGGACTAAAATCTAAACTTGGTAAAGTAACATCTGAACTTTAGAAAGCCAATTTACAGTATGCTGAACTTGAGAAATACAATACAATTGTGAATGGTGAACTGACTCAATCCAAACAACAACTTGAAAGGCTATATTCAACTAGTGAGAAGATTGATGAACAAATATCTTATCAGAAACCATTCTATGATAAAACTGGTCTTGGATTCAACACATCCAAAATAAATGAAGAAAGCAAGGAACCAGATCTAAAAATATCTAAAAGTATAGATGAGAAGAAGTCTAATGAGACTAACAAATCTGAAGATACACTTAAGGAAGAAGAACCACCTAAGCAAGAGGAATCACCCAAAGGTATGCAGAGATAATTCAAAGGTAGATGTTTTGCTTGTAATACTATTGGTCATATGAAGACAGATTTCACAAGTAAGCAATTCAAACCCCTTAATGGTTATTGTTATAATTGTCATGGTTTTGGACATAGAGCTATTGAATGCAGGAAACTTAAATTTATTGGGAATAATAATAGTAGTAGAATGTTTAGGAATGCTAACAATGCAGATAAGAAACCTATTGAAGATATGAACAGAAGAAATGGAGTAATATGTTATAGATGCAACAAGGTTGGACACATTGCTAGAAATTGCAGATCACTGATCAATCAGCCTGGATCAAGATATGGAAACAATGGAATTGTTTGTCAGATATGAAATAAGATTGGACATACAACAAGGTTTTGCAAAATGAACAATAGAGTTTTTCATCCTAACCCTAACCCTAGAAATCATGCAAGAAGAAATGAAGATGCAAGTAACAATCAGAAAGGATGTTGTAGTAATTCAGATGAAGTGAAGTTTATTGAAAGCATAGATCAAGGAGACATATTTAGCACTGAAGGTAGTCAGGAAGGTGAAGTATTAAAAGGTAAGAATGAATCTTTACCTGACCCATCTCAAAGTACTTAATTTATGAAAATTGCAGTAGAATAGGAACTTAGATTAGTGGAGAAGTAGATATATGATGAATTGAGTCTTACGCAATTAATGCAAGGTATTATATGATGTTCTAATGCTATGGTTAAGAGTGCAAAGAGAAATATTATGTTTTGTGAGATCGCAAGAAGTTTTAAGTTTTGTAGGTTAACATAATCATCTTTTTGGAAAGAAGGGGCAAAAGAATTGAATGCGATGTCAGATCTGAGTGAGATTGAATTAATAAAAGGTCACGATCAATGTTATTTGATCATGAAATAAAATTTAAGTGTTAAGGAGATCGAAGAGTAGTGATTGGAAGTGTTTTGCAAGGATTTGGTGAAGAATTTTGTACCGAATCTAGGCAAGCCCTAAATCGTGAAATCGAGGTATTTTACTTGGCAGATCTTTAAATCAGTTAAGGAATTAGAGGAAATCATGGATGTTTCTTTGATTCACAATGTTATAGATAAAAATAGACCCAAGATGAAAAGGGAACTAGTATAACCCTTGGAAGATGATCCTAGGTTAGCTTTGTCATCCGTACTAGACAGAATTTTACATCTAGAGAATGTTAGAAGTTATCTTGGATGCAAACTAGAGACTATCAGTGATAGTGATTTCACCAAGGAATATCAGAAGATCTACAATTAGGACATTTCATTGAGAGAAGGATTTGAACATTTGAAAGATAATGAGATCATTAAGTATGCATTACAGCATGAATTTGATAATGAAGAATGTAGTAAGATAATCCTAAGCAGAATTCATAATGGGAAGTTTTGGTTAGAAGATAGAGTGATAGATATCACAGCTGATTTGATTCATGAAGTTACTAGACTATCTAAAATTGGAGCCATTCCTTTAAATGAGAAGAACATGAGGAAAATAGTCATAGACAACACAAATTCATCCTATAATGGTAGAGGAATTGTGATTAGTAAGATTCAACAAGATGATGTCAGATACTTGTACAAGATCCTAATCACTAAGTTTTGTGCTAACTCAAGAGAGGATGACATGGTAGCTGGAATGATACATGCAACTTATCTGATATGTGTCGATAAAGTACAAGTTGATAAGTGTGAGATTTTGAGAATTCAACTGTTTGAGAATTTGGAAAAGTTTAAGAAGACTAAGTATACATAGTTTAGATTCTCATCCTTAATCACCTATATGTTTTTTCATTTATTGAGAAGATTTCCTTACACCATTGGAAATGACTGGAATGATGGCCAAACTATAATGGAAAGGATTAACCAAGTGTATAGGAGGCATGTTATTGATAAAGTGAATGAGAGTGCAGTGTTGGTAATTAAGACATTTCAAAATTTAGTGTCTAACAGATCAAGGATCCCACAATCTCTTGTGGAGAAGTATAAAAATGAGATATGTTTCATGGTTGATACTAACTTTACTTACATTGAAGCAGTAGAACCTAGAACAGAGTTCATAGACCCTCTTGGCTATGAGATATTTTAGGTTGAGATAGAAGAGTATGTGGGTAGGTTACTTAAGTGCAAGATTGATACTCACTGTAACAGGTTTGTAACCTTTGAGGAGAACTTCAACTCCACAAAGACCATCCTTGAAGAGAAATAGTCAAAGAAAAGAGTTGAGAGTACTATCAAGAAAATTCTAAAATATACAGGGATGACTAAACATGAATTCTTGGTAGCCAAGCAAACAACAACAACAATTAGAGATATTAGACAAAAAGAAGTTTTGTCTATTCCACCTCTATCATCAATTGTAGCACAGCAAGGGAAACATTAGTTAAGGTGAAAGTGGAAGAAACATAGAAGGATCAAGAAGCAAGGATATCCACTAGATCCACCTCCTCCACACTTAGCAAAAGAGTAAAAGAGAGTGCTACTAGATTGGGTGAGAGGAAGAAAACATTGGTGCCACTAGTTCAAAGGAAAATTGCAGAAATCAAAGATGATGAAAGTATTCCTATTAAGAAGAAAACTTGGAAACCTAGAGTTGAGAAGGTTGATGAACAGATCATTCAAGATGGAGACTTTACAAAGATGAACAAGTATTTTGATTTCTATGATTATGTAGAGAGATTAAATCTAGAAAATGCAGTGGTAAAGCATATGATTTTATCTAATAAGAAGTTTGGTATAATTCAGGGTAAGATGCCTGATGACTTGTACAATAAACTTGTAAATAGGAAGAAGAGAGCATCAGAAGAGGACATAGCTATTAGAGAAAAGCTTGTAAGAAAGCTTTGTGTTGTGAGAGATGAAGTACACTTCAATCAGATTATGAAAGCTTTAAGCACCCATTTGAGAACCAAGAAGAGAACTATTTAGATTATGGGAGGTAGATATGAAGAATTTAATGTAGAAAAAGAGAAAGCAATCATTAAGGTAATGTTAGAGAATGATGGAGAATCATCAACTGCAGTAGAATCCAAAGATCAAGCAGTAGAAGAAGAAGAAAAAGAGGACATTCCCTCTTCACCAGCCATAAATATTGAGGACAAATTCATGAATGTAGAAGGAACTAAGATCACCTTGGATAGTGATGATAACTTATTCAAGAATCTTGAAAACATTGTTTACAATTCAGCTTTTGAAGAGTAGGAGACTACCAAAGGAGAAGAGAAAAAAAAGACCATAGTTGTAGAACCTAAAGTGATAGAAAAACAAGTACCTATTCCCACTCAAGAAGGTATTAGTCTTACACCTGAGACTAGCAAGAAAACTCAGATTGGATCTATGATTGAGAATTTGGGAAAGGAAGTAGATGATGATGATCAGATGGAATTGATCACATCTTTGAACAAGATCATTGGAAAGAATAAGAAAGTAAAGAGTCTTGAAGGATGCCTAAAGGAGCTTACTGAGAAATTAAAAGGCATTATTACTAGATAGATTACAAAAGATGACCCTCTGGAAAGAGAAAAGGAAGTAATGAACACTTTTGATAATGAGTTTACAAATCTATCTGATATAGCAAAAGTGAAAGCTCATGCAGCTTATGAGGCCAAAACACTCTTGAACATCAGTCAGAATATCAAGAATCATATCAATAACCTTGATCTATGTATAAAGGATTTGAGGAAGAATTTAGAAAGAGGTAAATCCTTGTACATTTAGTGTACAAAATCAGAAAACTTGGCAGCAAAAGAAGATCATAAGATGAAGATGAAGGAAGTAGAAATTCAGAATGAAACAAACCTTCTTTCAAGCCCTAATGTGAAGGTATCTAATGTTGAGTAGAAAATTCGTAAGATATATGATGATATTAGAATTTTTCAAGATGAAAAGGACAGGAAAATGAAGAGATTCACTCTTTTGAGAGAACACATTTCTATAAACTTGAGCACTATTGAAGGGCAATTGGAAGAATGTCTTTTAGCAAAGACATCTTCTCAAAAGTTTAGCTTTGAGAATCTCCAAGCATGTGAGATACCATCTTATGGATTATGTGCACTACTCAGTGTGGTAGATTCAATTAAGAAATCATGTGAGAAAGAGTTAGAGGCTATGAAGATCAATTTTTTAGATTGTGTTGCAAGCCTACCAGCTTTGCAATATTGAATTAAGGTATAACTTTTTGTGAACACAGTTTTGTTACCTTCCTTACCTTTTTTTGTCATTGTTGTCAAAGAGGGGGAGATATATAGAAAAAATTGTTAAGGATACATACTCTTAGGGGGAGTATAGTATATATAAAGGATTAACAAAGTCATAAGGATAGTATATATATGTTTTGTATTATGGCCACAATTTTGAGATTTTGAAGTTGTAAGACTTAGCCAATTTTCTCATATGTTGCCACCAATGAAAAAGGGGGAGATTGTTGGCAATTTGGCCGAGTTGTTTACATAGATGTTGTCATTATGGAAACATATGATCTACATGAAGATCACATAGGTCAGAGAGATAGTATATCAGAGCGCAATGCAAAATTGTCTAAGTATGAGACAATGTATTTTTACCAGTGAACCTGATGATAGTTTTGGTTTGTGATGTTGATTCAAGTAAGTTCAATACTTGTGCACTTGAAAATAGACTCTATGGTGACTATTGAAGACTCACCTAAGAGTGCAAGTTAGTACGACATGTACGGAAGAAGTTATGATAGTTTTTCTAAAGACAGTGTCAAGCCAACATGACATAATATGAAGACAGAATTGATAAAGAGTTAAGGGATTATTTTGTTTATCAAAATAATGACTTAAAAATATAAAGGGATGGAATCCTAGATGTTAACTCTTGGATAAAGATATTTGTAATATGATAGTCGACTGGAAAGTTATTATTCTTAATAACTTGTATAAAGATATGTAAAGATTGTAATTGTAATAGTAGAGAAATGCGGTATAATATATATGTGAATGTAATAGCGAAAGTGAAGAGAAGCAAAGAGATATTGATGGAAGAAGTATAAGGTTATGTACCTTGACCTACTTTTGTAATTAGTAAATATTGTATATTACTTGTTTGGGCAATGGGCTCATCTGGTAATCACATTTTGTACTGCCAACTCCTAATAGGGTTGAGGCTTCTAACAAGGCCTATAGTCCCTTAATCAGGACTGAGAAACTATATGCATGCAATAGACTCCTAACAGGGTCAACATCCTTAACATGATACTTTTGATTAGTGGATCTTTGTGGGTACCATCCCCACCAGGGTTTTCCCTTAGCCAAGGTTTCCTCGAGAACAAATAATGTGTTATGAGTTATTTAGTTTTATTGCTATGCATGTTGTTTAGCTTCTTATGTTATGCATGTGTTAAGATTATCTGTTATATCCATAATTGGGCAAAAGATAAAGTTTTTAGAATACTGATTCACCCCCGCCCCCCTCTTAGTATTCCCATGAAAGATATAATCTATCATGATCTTCTTATACATCATAATATATCCATCATAATAGAAAAGTTAAGTTATTGTAAGATTGTCATCTTTCAATAACTTTTACAAATACAAGTGATAGTCATTTGGATGTTGTCACTTCCTCATGATGTACATAGGGGCCATATAGTCATGAATTAACACTTATTAATAAAGTAATTCATTAGTACAATAATCACATATCATGAGACTCTTCTCGGTAATACCAAGTTTACCCCTTTAAGTATTCCACCTTTGTTTTCATAGGAGGATGGTGAGGAAGGTAAAGAACAGTGAACTCCATCTCAATCCAGTATTTCATAAATTTTGAGTTATTTAACAACTATAACTAAGCTACAATCAAATATAGAGTTGAACAATACTCTTCAATTGATAGCTATACAATCAACATTGGGAAAACTATCAAAGCCTCTTGCATTTGACTTAAGCTTCAACAATGACAACTCTCACCCAATAAACTTATCTCCACCACAATAGTTTAGAAAACTTGTAACTAATCTCAAAACATCAAATTTCTAATATAGATGGGAACTACAAAACACATTACCAGTCACATTTACGACAAACATGTATTCATGCCCAATATGGAAATAGTAGATTCCACAAAATGGTGAAGATTGAGTTTCTCGTGAGTTCTCCAATGCACATAGTCTCCAAGAAACTCATGAAACCAAAACCAAGCTTATGTGATGAGTATTATGTAGGTCGATATAATTTTTCCTATACTTTTTCAATATTGTTGTTGATGCTCATCGATCTCTTTAATCATTGTCTTTAATCTATATCCTCATGATTATATTTGATCCCTTGATATAAGATGATAATCCTTTTTGATATTAGTCTGCATCTTGTTTGATATTCAGATTAATGAAATAAATCTTCATCCCTTGATAAAGATCATAATGTTAAATTAATGATATTGCTTATGCTTTTTGTATATTCATAACAAATCTTATTTACTACTTTGACTAATCCTTAATCTTGATCGATGAGCCTTATCATTATTATTGTGCCTTAACCATTGATATTTCTACAATGTCGATGTTACTATTCTTGAGTAGCGGTGCATGTCTTATGCTCAATATACTTGATCAATATCTCTACAATGTTAATATAACTAGCATTGAAAATCTTATGTTTGATATATCCTGATCGATATCTTTCCTTGATAATGGAGTTTGATCTTCTTATTTATCAATTTGATCTCTAATTTTGTTTATCTCATTTGTTAGATAGTAGCATCTTCTATATGATGTTGATCATTTCTCAAACTGGCTCTAATACCATGTTAATTTTCATCATATTTGATCTATCTATGGCTTTTCTATTTTTAGAATATGATTCAATCTACAAAAGTAGAACATATTTTTATTTCAATGTCCTTTATTGTGAAAGGCATATAAAGGGGAAAATTAGTTTGTTGATGACTTTTTAGTTAAAGAGATTAGATTTTTACAATCTATAGTTTAATATTGATATTGCTTTTGGATTTAATTGTATTAAGTTTTTTCATACATGCTTTGGATTACACTTGGTGATCCATCATCAGAATGAAAATGAGTACCAAGAGATGAAAAATATGAATTATTTTTAACCATAAAAGATTTCACAATAGAAGGGGAATGAAATAAGCCTCTTCCTAACGTCTAGCATATTCAGAATTGTATGAAGAAATATGGCATTAATACAACTATAATAAGTGTTGGTGTAATTAAATATTACTAATTAAACTTTACTTAAGTTTACTTAGGATAATGCATTTTCATATTAGTTTTCGTTGTGACACCTATGAGTATGCATTTCATTTTAGCACATGGTTAGGAGAATTTCCACTTTAGGTGTGATAGTTGTCATCACATATCTCTTTGTGTGTGAGATCCACCTTTAGTGATCTTATCACATTATCATCCTCTCATTGTTTCACATGCTTCACATACTTTCATGTATAATGGAGGATGATCCACCTTTGGTGGACATGTGATTCCACTTTGTGTGGGTGATATCTTATCATCTCCTTATCATGTAGTCTTATTGCATTGCCTATATATTTAGGCACTCCTACTTTGTATTCAATTCAATTGGCTATAATCAATTATTTGATTATTTTTCCTATCTCTCTTATGCTATCTCTTGAGCTTCTAGATATTGGCTTTTATTATTTTCCTTAGGCACATTCTTACATGGTATCAGAGCCATAGGAGTTTCATTGTATAGCCTAGTTTGAGAGATTTTTATTGCAGGTCAAAATTGGAGCTTGTTAGTGCAAATCAAAGGTTGGCATCACATTGAGGAGGTCCAAATACCCTTAAATTGAATTTTGTTTCATCCAAATCAGACATCTGAAGCCAAATCTAGAGCCATTTGAATTTTCAAGGTTCGGTGGTGGCAATTCAGAAAAAATAATTTCAGAGGCGATTTTCAAACAATGATATCTCAGTCATCTGGAGTCATTTTTTCGAGCAATTTTTTTTGTTTTGGGGTAGAATTTCACAATCTACACAATGGTGTAGGTGATTTTTGATCTCTATTTCTGATGTTTTCTTAAAATTGAAAATCTTGATTTTTACAACTTTAGAGGCTTCGTTCGAGCTCATATGGACACATTTTCAAGTGCTATTTTTTTTTAAAGTTCATGATTTTTTGTCTACTTTCTAGATCTGGTATCAGTTTGGAAAAATTCTAAGTGGACATAGTAATTTTAGAATTTGACCTATTTTTGGCACTTGTAATTTGTTGGATCCTTGAGTGGTCTTGTGTCTTAACTGTATGAGTCTACCATAGCTTCATATTTTCTATTGTAATCATCAAAATCAAAAGCCCACTTTGGTTGATTTTGGCAAGTTGTAATTATAGATGCACTATATATAAAGTGCCAAAATCATCTATTTTGGGGGGGTTCTTTGGCTCATTGCATTTTGGGGGGTGCATTATTTTTTGGTCTCATTGTTTCATGTGAGAAGTATATCATGGATGGTTTAATTAAGTTGACAAGAGGAAACTATAAGCAATGGAGTGAATTGGTTGTTGCTCATCTTAGTGAGCATAACCTATTGTCTTATGTGTATGAGTGTAGACCTAAAAGTCCTTCTTACAATTGTGACTCTTACTCAGAAGTTGTTAAGGTTATTTATTTGAATATGAATATGGATGTTATGGATTCCCTTGATGACTATGAAGATGAAACAATGAATATTCCTGATCTTTGGACTATTCTTTGGGAAATGTATGGAGATCCACATATTCCTCCACTTCCAAAATGTCCAGAACCTCCAGTTGTAACTCCTTCTCCTCCTATTGATATCACATCTAGTGTTGCTCTTGATGATGCTTGCATTCAAATAGCCATGGGTTCAAGAACTTTAGTGCAACAGGATATTCATTGTCTTCCAAAATTGGTTCCATGGGATGACTACTTAACAGATATTGTAGGTTTGTTTGTGGAATCCTACATTTTAGATTTGGGAGACTTCATTGATGACATTCATCTTCTCTCTGTTAAGGATGATCCTTCTTCAATTATTGCAAGGGAGCATGTTGACCCTCATCTTCATTCTCCACTTGATCCTTCTTTCAATATTGACATGATTGTGGATCCTTTGATACAAAATTTGGGGGAGGTCTCTTTAACTTTAGAGAAAACATTTGAGTCTTTGGAGATTGGTTTTCATGAGTCTCAAACTTTACTTGAGATGTCACATTGCATTGTTCAGTTTGATCATACTCATGTGTTGGAGATTCCTATTCAGTTTCCTGAGACATCATACATTTTGAGTATTCTTCCTAGAGATTGGGGAGGATTCATTGATCTACCTATGGACTTGTTTCTTCCTGAGGGGAGGAACATCATTCAATTTTCTTGGTGTAGTTTCTACATTGATCCAGGTGCATCTATCATGGGTGTACATTCTACATTGAGGGGGGGTTTTCTTGCTTCTCTTTCTACTTCATTTGAGGAGGCATATTTGTCTTTGGAGTTTGATCCAAATTCTTATATGGATTAGTTACCATTGGTTCTTCATTTTTCACCTTCTATTGAGCTTATTCCTAATTGGTTCATGGCATCTTCATCAATCAAGGACATGGTGACACATGAGCATACTTTAGAGACATCATAATTCATTTGGATTCCCCTTCCTACTTCCTATCCACAATGGGAAGCCTTCTTACATCTATACTTGGTGTATCTTCTTCCTAAAGGGAGAAATGTTGTTTGTAGGCATTGGACTATGTTTTGTCTTCAAGCACTTACCATCCTTGGAGGAGATTACTCATTATGGGGGGATATCATGTCTCCTTGTTTCCTTCCTTTGGGGGGTTTCTTTATTGTATACGCATGATGTATGTCATAATGGGGGGTCTTCATTACTCCATCCATGCATGAATCTTGTATTCATCTCCCTTTTTGGGGGAGGGTTTTTCCCATGAAGTTTTCCCTCTTTCTCCACTTTATGAGAGATTGCATTGTTCTTGCATTTTGTACATGGGTACCTAACATGGCCTAGTAACTGGGACCCATCTTGCATTGTGAGCTTAAGTGCATTCCCCTAAGTTGCACTTAAGGGGGGTTGTTGGTGTAATTAAATATTACTAATTACACTTTACTTAAGTTTACTTAGGATAACACATTTTCATATTAGTTGTCATTGTGACACCTAGGAGTATGCATTTCATTTTAGCACATGGTTAGGAGAATTTTCACTTTAGGTGTGATAGTTGTCATCACATACCTCTTTGTGTGTGAGATCCACCTTTAGTGCTCTTATCACATTATCATCCTCTCATTGTTGCACATGCTTCACATACTTTCATGTACAATGGAGGATGATCCACCTTTGGTGGACATGTGATTTCACCTTGTGTGGGTGATATCATATCATCTCCTTATCATATAGTCTTATTGCATTGCCTATATATTAAGGCACTCCTACTTTGTATTCAATTGGCTATAATCAATTATTTGATTATTTTTCCTATCTCTCTTGTGCTATCTCTTGAGCTTCTAGATCTTGGCTTTTATTCTTTGCCTTAGGCAAATTCTTAGATGTATTAGAGTAATATCAAAATTCTTACAATAAGTATGGACATACTTCTCATGATTGTAGATCTAGATCCAGTAGTAATATATGGAACTGCCATATATGAAGAATGGAGAAAATGGGGCAAGATGGAGATGGTACAAAACTACAATTTGTAAATAATCATTATTGTAATTTTTAATTTAAAATCCATATGATATACATGGAAATGTGATATTTTTTGAATTGATTGTTGGATTGGCTGCACAAAAGGGTAGTTTGATAGGATTCATGGTCATGACTGCATCAAAGAAGGGCCACAAGTACTCATAGATTCTTAAATGTGTCTCCCAATAGTGTGCATAATAACTTGTGAGTGATGGAAATTTCCTCCACATGGTATGGGTATGATACAAGGAGGACTATTAGAACTTCCTTAACAATGTTGTCTTTGTCCAATTTTTTGTATAGGTGGTCTA
This sequence comes from Chamaecyparis obtusa, assembly GCA_027943335.1. Classification (NCBI taxonomy): domain Eukaryota; kingdom Viridiplantae; phylum Streptophyta; class Pinopsida; order Cupressales; family Cupressaceae; genus Chamaecyparis; species Chamaecyparis obtusa. Next base: position 789,512 of record BSBK01002822.1, on the reverse strand, counting down.
TGAATTGTGTTTATGTCTTTTGTGATTCTTTTCTTATGGTAGTAGAAACATCTATATGTTAGAATAACTGAGAGGGGGGTGAATCAGTTAATCACTGTCCCAATACTAAATGTATAATCCAAAAACAAATACTTGAATTTTTGCTGCTCGGTAACTTAAAATACTTTTACTGTCTGTGTATTTACCGATTACTAGTCTCAAACATATAGTAGTTACTAGTCAAATCAAGTATGCAACATGTAAATATGACGTCAAAACAAATATCACAACCAACACATAACACAAGATATTTAACGTGAAAACCCTATGAAGGGAAAAACCACTTGGGACCGGCAACCCAAAATTATTCACTCTTTTGAAGTGAGGTCGGTGAAGACCCAACCTTGTTAAAGGTTACAAACACACTGTTAGGTGTGACCTTGTCAGAGGATTTAGGACCAACCATTATCATCCAACCAACAATCACTCTGGGGTTGACAAGATAACAATGTTCATTCTATGAATGATACATAATAAGAATTTCTTAGTCCACTCAGTTAAGAGATTTGACTATGTACAATGGTTAAATATGTAATAGTAGGTGATCTGTCTTAATACAACTTCAATTGCAAATATACAAATCAATGTTTAGCTCATACAAATCTTTCTAATCAATGTAATATTTATGATTCAAGAATGTACCAACTTACTGTCCGTTGGTAATTACTCTCTATCACTCGGTAATGCTCTGTAGTAGGGTTCTCCTTAACCAGTATGATCAGAATGCATGAAAACTTGTTCACATGATGATTCTACAATTTTCTTTTCTTCCAACATCACACTCACTGTGAAATCTCTAGTCTCTTATATAGACATGTAAACCATTTTCTTTTGCTCCATTAGATTTTGCCACTCAATCATCTTCATTGATTTTGCCTCTTAAACATACCTCAGAACTTGTGTCAATAACACATTTGATTCTCATCCTTTAGATCTTTCTTGAATTTTGTTAGTCGTTGATCTGTGTAACAAACTTTATCTGTTACCTCGAAATAATACACTTTCTAGCTCATAAATCTTATCGACTAAACTAATCATTTAGTTCATTTTGTTCTTCTTGGTTAACAAAGAAATGTGTCAGTGAACACAAGCTTGATTTACACTGTGCTTGGTATACACTACACTCCATCGGTGTATACTAAAATGCTTCATCAATCGACAACACTACTTTGTGTCTTTTAGCTCTTTTCCTCATCATAGATGAATGAAACATAATCAAGTCAATAACATTAAGTCATAGACTCGTCAATAAGTTACTCAATGTATTATTTATCCTCATCTTGTTATCTCTATTGAGCATTCAAGGTTGTCATTAGTATCAAAGGTTATCAAAGATATCGGTCGGTCACTTACATTGAGCAAATCGGTAACTAGAAGCAAGACAAACTAGTCGGTAAAGCTTACAAACTGAGCATTAGATAGTTTACTGAGCACTAGCAGACACCGATACCAACATATAGTAAACACCAAGCGTCACAGTATACATTGAGCAGTTTATACAGTGTTTACCTAGGATCACAAAAAATGGCATAGTAATCTAAAATGGCACATTCTTCTATGAAAATGGTTACAATAGATCAGAAAATGTTTTGCCAAGATTGAGGAATATTTAATGCTATGATATTCATTAAATGCAATGTATATCTTATGTAATAGTCTAATCTAGGTCATTTTTGTACACTGTAGATCTTAGAGTTATGGTTATGTTGTGTAACCTAATTTTGTTAAAGCGGCAAAAGAAGATCACTATATAAATGTTTGTTTACATCATTTTTGGTGTGAACTGATGTGAGAACAGATAGATGAATCAAGGAGAACTTGAAGCATTTGCCTAACTTCAAGCCTATCAGTTAACATAGAAGATTGCAAAGGATATCAGATTAAGCAGAATTAGAAAAGGCTGCCGAGCAGATCTAGAGGAGAGATTCATCATAGTCAAGGTGATATTTTTGTCAAAACTTATAGATCTGTATTAGACAATTGAGTTTTCAACTAGCAGATAATTGCCTATTGCTTTCTAACAATTGTAATAGAGTTTTGGATAAAATATCTTAACAAAGTAGACTTAACAGTCTTATGTAAATCTCTTAACTGAGTGCACACTTCATTAGTGTTGTTAAAATCCTATAACTAGGTAGATCTAGCTGATCTAATATGTTACTCCTAACAGGGTAAGATCACTAGAAGTGATCAAAACTTGTAGCCCTAATAGGAAAACCTTTTCTATCTGTAGTAGTGAAGAATTTGTGGGTGTCATCCCCACCGCAATTTTTACCTTCTAACAAGGGTTTCTGTGTTATCATTGTTTACAGTCATAGATCTGAAAGGTTTACAAGTAAAGTTTTTGAAGGCATTGATTCACCCCTCCCCTCCCAGTAAATATCTCTCCTAATTCCAACAATTGATATCAGAGCCCAGTTCTCTTTTTGAATAGTTTAACCACTGAAGGGTAAAGGTCTAAGTCATGGAGAGATATAAGCTTGATAAGACTATTGAGAATTAGAAGATACAGATGAAGATGTTTTTTGAATAGTATAAGCAAGCTAAAGAAGGACTAAAGAAATTATGGTTGAAAGGAAGAACCTAGCTATTCTACAAAATGAGATCAGTTACCATGAAGAATATATTGATGAAATGTTCGAGCATATTGGATCTAGTTCTAGAAGCATCTTTGATGGATCTAAAAATATAATCATTGATTTGTCTGAAAAGAATAAACATTTAACTGATCAAGTGAAAGCACTACAAGTCGATCAAGAATCTCAAATGGTGAGAATGGTAGAAACAATGAACAATGTTAGACAAGCCAAGCAAGAAAGGAATTTGGCTATTAATGACTGAAGACAAATGACTGAACAACTGCAAGCTAAAGAGAATGAAATATAGAGACTCATTGATCCTCACTTTCAAGTATCTAATCAAATGATGACTATGAATCAAGAAGTAAACTGAGTGAATGGAGAATTGTCAAGAAGACTAGAAGATGTTGCAAGACTCAGAGAGGAGAATGAGAAGCTGAGGAATGAAGTGAAAAATCAACAGCAACACAATGAGATGATGAAATTGGCTGAGGATAGTTCTAAGAAGATTGATGAATTTTTGAGTAATCAAAGAAGATATGGGAGTAAAGCTGGTATAGGCTACACCGGTGAAGGAGAATCATCACAATAAGTTGAACAAGTCAAAAAAAATCAAAATCAGAAGCCAAAAGTGTTGGCATGTTATCACTGTTGAAAACCATGACATACATCTAATGTGTGTAGAAGAGAAGCACAAGGTAAACCTCTTGTCACTCCTAAGTTTAATGGATATTTTTATTACTGCGGTAAGTTTGGACATCTAGCTTATGAGTGTATAGTTAAACAGAATGATATTGCTAACAATACTGCTGTGGAGAAAATATGCTATACTTGTAATAAACATGGACACACTGCATGAGAGTGTAAGGCTAAGATGAAGCAAGTATGGACTCCTAAGCATAAAACACAGTGAAAGCCTTATCAACCAAAGAGACAAGGTAATTCTTATGTTTGGGATTATAACACTTGGGCTAATTGTACTGCTTGTGGTAGATATGGACACATTGCAGAAAATTGTTATAGAAAGAGTCGGATTGGACAATCAAGGAGTTGGACAAGCACTGGAATGGCATGTATGCACTATCATAGGGTCAGTCATTTAAGCAAGAACTACAGAGACTAAGCACCAGATGAAGACCATGTATTTGAGAGTGAGTACACTATTGTAGATATCATGAAGTTAAGAAACACAATGTGGAAGAAGGCATCTAATGAGAATGCTGAGTCAAGTAATGCTATTGGTGAAACCTCATCCACTGGATTGGGTGACATTGGTACCTCCACTTAAGGTGATATAGGTATGTATGGAACTAACATTTCAAAATGATCACATTTTACATATAGTTCCTTATATATGATGTACAAATACCAAATCTATTATCTCTATTGAGCCTTCTAAGGTTGTCATTAGTACCAAAGGTATGTATAGATATCGTTCGGTTACTTACAATGAGCTAATCAGTAACATAAAGTAGAACAAACTAGTTAGTAAAGCCTATACATCGAGCAACAGACAATTTATCAAGTACCAGCAGACACTGACACCAATAAATAGTAAACACTGAGCATCGCAATATACACCAATCAGTTTACATAGTGTTTATCAAGGATCATAGGAAATGGCATAGTAATTAGGAATGGCACATTCTTCTATGCAAATGGTTACAATAGTTTGTAAAACATTTTACCAAGATCGAGGAACATTTAATGTAATGATATTCATTAAATACAATGTATATCTTTTGTAATAGATGATCTAGGTTATCATTGTACAACGTAGATCTTAGGGTTATGATTATTGTGTGGAACCTAATTGTGTTAAAGTAGCAAAAATAGAACACTATATATTTATGTGTTCACACCATTTTTGAAGAGAGATGATATATGAATCACGGAGCACTTGAAGCACTTTGCCTATCTTCAAGTCTATCAGTTTACAGAACACAACCAAGCACAGTACAATTCAGTTTGAGTAGAATTAGCAGAGGCTACTGAGTAGATTCAGAGAAGAGATTCATCACAAGTAAGGTGATAATTTTTATTAGAGCTTATAGATTTGTAACAAACAATTGAGTGTCAAACAAGCAAATAAATTCCTATTGCTTTCTGACAATTGTAATAGAGTTTTTGGATAAAATCTCTTAACAGAGTAGACTTAACAGTCTTATGTAAATCTCTTTACCGAGTGCACACTTCATTAGTGTTGCTAAAATCCTATAACTAGGTAGATCTAGCTGATCTAACATGTCACTCCTAATAGGATGAGATCACTAGAAGTGATCAAAACTTGTAGCCCTAATAAGCAAACCTTTTCTATCTGCAGTAGTGAAGAATTTGTGGGTGTCATCCCCACCGTAGTTTTTACCTTCTTACAAGGGTTTCTGCATCACCAAAATACTTGTGTCATATGATTGTGTTATGAATTTCATGTTGTTTACTTACTTATGTTAAAGTGGATAAATGATTCATGCAATTATATTCAAGTTATATTGGTCGGTTATCACTGTTTACAGTATTAGATCTGAAAGGTTTCACAAGTAAATTTTTGAAGGCACTGATTCACCCCTCCCCTCTCAGTACCTATCTCTCCTAATTCCAACAAAATCAGCATGAATAAAGATGCATTATGGTTTATGTGTTATGAGCTAACAATGTTATATAGTCGGTAAAAGAGAGATTGAGAGTTGGTTACCCATTGGTAATCACTACACAATGTTAACTGGACAACAGTGTAAACCAATGAAGAAATCCTATGTTAACTGAGTGGATAAAATTTTTAGTTTTCATAAAGCTGACAGCTATTTCATACCAAAAGTTAGGTCAAGCATTTATTGCATGAAATTTTGAGTGGGAATATCGAAAAGTCTATAAATACACGAGAAACAAAGTTCATTTTTACATTGTGATTTTGAAGAGCGAAGATTTCACAGAGAAGAGTTTGAGCTAAAAGATTTTTAGAAGAATTCAAGGCTACTATAGATCAAACCGACATCACTCTTTGGTGATTTTGAGTAAGTTTATTTGTAACCGAAAACTTTATTTTTCTACTGCTAGCCAAAACCCTAAATTCATTAATGACATCCACATCATCTGCTAGCAAATCACAAAGTGTTGAGGAAGAAGTTAATCTAATTGTAAGGTCAAATTTTGATCACAAACAAATTTAGTGGGTGCTTTCTCAAGCATACTAGATAGGTTTTTATTGAAAGAAGATGTAAGAGCATATATTCCTTGTAAAATTGGAGAAGTAGGAGACTTTGAAACTATTGCAGCACATTCACTACTCTGTGGTGTAGATGGAAAATTGAAACTAGAATACAAGAAGATTACAAAATTAGGGTTATCATGTATCACATACTATCTGTAATCATTTAAGACTGATTGGATCAGAATCGTATTAAGTAGGTATCACAATGGAAAATTCTGGCTGGATAAACCAATAGAGGTCACTAAGAAAATGATAAGTAGGGTTACTAGGCTCCCTACAACCAACAAGGCAAAAGCCTTCTGTAGTTCATCATGACTAGATGTTGAGAAGAACACTGGAGCACAATGGGATAGTCGAGCACTGAAGATTTCAACAATCAGAGACCCAATAGTTAAGTTCACAGCACATGTAATCGGGTATAAGATATTTCAATCAAGCAGACTCAATAGCGTATCCTATAGTGCAGTAGACATGGTGTACAAAATTATGGAGAAAGGTCACTAGGTTGATCTTGCCGAGGTACTGTCACACCAAGTACAGGAAAACATGAAGATAACAAGGTCAAAGAAGTCAAACACATGTAAGTTTGGATCGCTACTTATGTGTATATTTTTCTTCATACAAAAGTTTGTACTTGGCATCGGTAAAGTGAACTAGACTACAGATAAACCTATAACTACACAGATTATCGAGATGATAAATAAGTTAGAAAATAATCTAAATATAGTATTTGATGCATACTTCAAAGAATTTCAAACCAAAATGCATCAAAGAAGCAGAATTCCAAGGGAATTAGTTGAAAAGTTTGAGATGGACATTTATTTTGTAGTCGACATAGATCATTCAATGATAAAAGTAGTTGAACCTAGAGTAAAATGGTTGGCACCGATGGGTTATGAAATGAACCATGATTTCACACTGAAATCTATTAATGCACTGCTTGCATTACCAAAAGATCCCATTGCCACTAGGTTCAGAACATATGAAGAGGCCAAATCTAGAATCACTTCAGGCATAGAGATCGACAAAATGTGTAGAAAGGAAAAGAAGATGAGAAAAGATCTTACTACTAGATATGGAGATGTGTCTAAAACACCTAAGGAGACACCGGTTGAATAGGCAACCAAAGGTCAGATAATGTTATCTGACAAGCCATATGATAGTGAGGAAACCAAGTCTGATGAAGAAAAAGATCCCACACCGGTTCCTCCACTTGAAGTTCCTATGAAGAAGTAGTTACCAGTACAAGAAGGTATGAGGACAAGATCATCAACTGCAGCTTCACCACCTGAGAAGAAAGAAGTAGAAAAGGTAATAAAATGTAAGGAAACTACACCAACTAAGACTTATGCAAAGAAAGGATCCAAGGTTGCAGCTAAAGCAATGAAGAAAAGGAGAAGACTGATAAGAGGTAGAGAAGACCTTGAGGACACTAAAACTGAAGATGACACAAATCAATTCAAGGTGGTCAGCAATAAGGTAAAATCAATAGATGAATTCATTGAAGATATAATTGAGAACGGAGACCTTACTAATCCCGAAATAGGCAGATTTGACAAGATGTCAAATGAGGATCAAACCAAGAAGAGACAAAATTCAAAAGGTAAAGGTATTTATATTGATGATGGCACAACAGAGAAGTCAAAGGATTCTGATATATCAATTACCAATGTAATTGATATCACCGAGAAAAAGGAGGAAATAAGTATCTCATAGGATGCACCGGATAAAGCAAAAATTCAAATGAAGAAGAAAATTGACAATGATGTAATCATTGAGGACATCACAAATGGTGATCCTGATGACAAGGATGATGAGGATGTAATTATTGCACCCCTAAAAACTCAAGATGAAGAAAAAGTCACAGAGTGTGTATTTACATCACTACCAAGTGAGCTTCCTATACTTGCAACATCAGTAGAAATTCTTTGATAGGAACAACTCGATGGCTTAGACCCCAAGAAAAACAAAGACATCATAGGGGAACAAGACACTGAGAAACCTATAGAGACAGATGATCCTAAACATATAGAGGCACCTTCCACTGAGACAAAGGTAACAAGAAAAAAAGGAAACCAAGGCAATTCCATCTGACACCACACCTGAGGCTCCAACTCCATCAACCGAGATGATAGCTACCAAGGAGCAGAAGAAGGAAGAAAGAGTGTCAACCAAGAAGGATACTCTAAGGACTGGAGACAAGTTTCTTATCATTACTGAAAAGAAATCACCATTAGTATTAGACAAGAAGAAGAAAAAGAAAGGAAAAAGGCTGGTCACCCTAGATGAAGTAATAGTTATTCTTGAGTGTGACTTGAGAACCCTGATCCCCGAGGAACTACATAAATATGGGGAACTATGTCAAAGAAAGACAGCACAAGAGAAGCTGAAGAAAGAAACAAAATGAAAAGAAATCTTAATAGATGTGAGGGATATCTTACAATAGGTAATACCTGAGGTGAATATTAATGAAGATACTCTCATCATAGATCAACTTGCCATATTGACAGAGAAGATCAATGCCCCAGATACTGATGTAGACAAATGAATTGAAGAAAGGGTAGAGTCAAGGATTCAAAATAAATTGTTAGAGAAAATAAGCCAAGAAGTGGAAATAAATAAGGTTAAATTATCTAAGGTAATAACTAAGATCAAATCTATCACCCAATTAATTTATCAGTTTTTACTAAAGCTTTGTACTATAGATCCCTTCACTATTGAAGTCAGTGAAAAGATAAATGGAATGGAAGTAGAAATCAAATTCAGTACAACTATAGCTATAACCAAGCCAAATTCTTTCTCAAAGCACATTCACCAAGTTCAGGAACTCTGATGGTTAATAGCAGAGTTAAAGAAACATGAAGAGCACATAATAGATCAGGTCACTGAGTTACAGATAGAACTCTTGCCATACCTGAAAATTTTTGAGGCACACATTGTCAAAGCAGAGAAACTTGTTGCAACAATTGAGATTTCAATGTTGGAGAACATATTTGAAATGCATGCACAAGTCAGTCTTGAGCATATTGCTCTCACCAACTTGAAAGAGGAATGGGAAAACCTCTTGGAGTCAGTCAAGAAAACCCACCAGCATATTTTTGACAAGATGTGAATATACTACTAAATTTTTTTATTTGGCATTACTATCAAAAAGGGGGAAAAGAAAATGTATATGTCATATGCCAAATAAGTACATAGATGCTACGTATAATATATATTATCGGGAGCATGCACCGAGGAGTACTTTAGAAAATTTTGATAATTATATGTATATGGTGGAGATATAAGGTATATATAGAAAATTTTGTCTATATACATTCAAAGTTTTGATACTAATGCCAAAGGGGGAGATTGTTATCTCTATTGAGCATTCAAGGTTGTCATTAGTATCAAAGGTTATCAAAGATATCGGTCAGTCACTTACATTGAGAAAATTGGTAACTACAAGCAAGACAGACTAGTCGGTAAAGCCTACAAACAAAGAATTAGATAGTTTATTGAGCACCAACAAACATCGATACCGATAGACAGTAAACACGAAGTGTCGCAGTATACATTGAGCAATTTATATAGTGTTTACCGAGGATCACAAAAAATGGCATAGTAATATGAAATGGTACATTCTTCTATGCAAATGGTTACAACAGATCAGAAAACATTTTACCAAGATCAAGGAATATTTAATGCTATGATATTCATTAAATGCAATGTATATCTTATGTAATAGTCTGATCTAGGTCATTTTTGTACACCGTAGATCTTAGGGTTATGGTTATGTTTTGTAACCTAATTTTGTTAAAGCAAAAAAATAAAATCACTATATAAATGTTTGTTTACATCATTTTTGGTGTGAACTGATGCGAGAACAGATAGATGAATCAAGGAGAACTTGAAGCATTTGCCTAACTTCAAGTCTATCAGTTAACAGAGCAGATTGTAGAGGATATCTGATTAAGAAGAATCAAGAAAGGCTACCAAGAAGATCTAGAGTAGAGATTCATCATAGTCAAGGTGATATTTTTGTCAAAACTTATAGATCTGTGTTAGACAATTGAGTTGTCAACTAGCAGATAATTGCCTATTTCTTTCTAACAATTGTAATAGAGTTTTGGATAAAATCTCTTAACAGAGTAGACTTAACAGTCTTATGTAAATCTCTTAACCGAGTGTACACTTCATTAGTGTTGTTAAAATCCTATAACTAGGTAGATCTAGCTGATCTAATATGTTACTCCTAACAGGGTAAGATCACTAGAAGTGCTCAAAACTTGTAGCCCTAACAGGCAAACCTTTTCTATTTGCAGTAGTGAAGAATTTGTGGGTGTCATCTCCACCGTAGTTTTACCTTCTAACAAGGGTTTCTGCATTACCAAAATACTTGTGTTATGGGATTGCTATTTGATTTCATCTTGTTTACTTTCATAAGTTAAATGAATGATTGATACATGCAATTAGATATAGGTTATTTTGCAAAGGTTATCACTGTTTACAGTCATAGATCTGAAAGGTTTACAAGTAATTTTTTTGAAGGCACTGATTCACCCCTCCCCTCTTAGTACATATCTCTCCTAATTTCAACACATCTATCATATCCATCTTCCTCATGTAGATATTTCTATTCTTCATCTCTTTCACTCCTTTTCTACAGATGTTTCGGTATAGTAACTTACAAGATAAGTGATGTCAAACTGGTTGACATCAATGACAACATAATACTGATTTAATCATATTACATATCTAATCAATCATCTCAGTGATCTTAAATCACAAATTCTTCAATCAGGTTCTAAATCAATTGTAGTTCATCAATCTCTCCCTTTGGCATTGATGGCAACTCAAGTAATATGAAATATTTCATACACATACCAAACATGTATTCTAAAACTCTATGAACAAATGTTGTACAAGCTCTCCCTAGCTTAATATGTTTAATCACTATGTTACTCAACAACATTACAAATGCAGCTTTGACATTTTGTAGATAAGATCTTTTTAGCTCTCCTGTTCTTTCTTCTGTTCTCGGTAGCTGATCTTGAGTGCTCTCCCTTTCTTCAATTTGTCTCTCCCTTAGATAGTTCTCATCGGTGCATATTATTTCATATTGTTTATCTCTCCCTTTGACAATAATGCCAAAGAAACAAATAAACAAATAGCTCTTCAGTAGCCAAGTAACTCTCTATTGTCTAGTGCATACTCTGTCTCTATATACTGATATGCCAATTTGTTCCAGTTCTCCAACTTTTCACAACCTTAGACATGATCCAAAGTGTGAACTATGCTGCATCAACATTAATGATCTTCTAATAAGATTAGGTTGATGCAACATCTAGATCACCTTAGTGACCTGTATACAAGGGACAAACCCCTAGTCTAGTCCTCAAGTACTCAAATGTATCCTTCAGTAGAGCCTTTGTAAATATATCGGCAAGTTGTTCTTTTGATGTGACAAAATCTAGCTTAGCTTGCTTCTCCTGTACTTGTTCTCTCAAGTAGTGATACTTAATTGATATATGGTTTGTTTTAGAGTGCATCACTGGATTCTTTGAAATGTTTATTGCATTGGTGTTATCACAGTATATAATCACCGGCTCTGTGATTATCTCATTTATACCTTCCAGAACTTGCTTGATATATGAAATGTTTGAATAGTTTGTAGCGGCAGCAACATACTCTGCTTTGGCTATAGACTAAGAAATGCAAGCCTGCTTCTTACTTGTCCATGTAACAAGTCTTTCACCAAAGAAAAATGATCCTCCGGTGGTACTTTTTCTGTTATCCACATTTCTAGCCCAATCAGCATCGGTATAGACTTTGAGTTCAAACTTGCCTTCCTTAGTATACCATAATCCATAATCCTCTATTTTCTTCAGGTATCTTAAGATTCTTCTAGTAGCAATCATGTGTGGTTCTCTAGGATTAGCAAAAAATCTAGCAACTATTCCCACATCATGTGTTATATTTGGTCTACTATGTACTACATACATTAACTTACCAATCATTGATCGGTACAGTGTCTGGTTCACCTCTGTAGTTTCATCTTCCTTAGTCAGTTTACATCCAATAGCCATCAATGTTCCCACAGGTTTAGCATCATCCATGCCAAATGTCTTCAATACTTCCTCGATATATTTGGACTGTGAGATGAATGTCCCATCACTCTGCTGAATCACTTGTAGTCTTAGAAAGAACTTAATCTCTCTAAACATAGACATCTCAAATTCATTCCTCATTTCATCAGCAAAGGCTTTAGAAATTTGATCTTGACCTCCAAATATAATGTCATCCAAAAATATTTCAGCAATAAGAATTGTATCATCAGTATCTCCTTTCATATACAAATTGTTGTTCTCACTTGTTCTTACAAATCCTATACTTAACAAATAAGTATGTAGCCTCTCATACCAGGCTCTTAGTGCTTGCTTCAAACCATATAAAGCTTTATGTAATCTACATACTATATCTTTCTTTTCTGGATCAACGAACCCTTCAAGTTGTTCTATGTAGACTTCTTCTTCAAGTATTTCATTCAGAAATGCTGGCTTGACATCCATTTGATAAAATTTGAATTTCTTGTGTCCAGCATATGCAAGTAGCATTTTGACTCTTTCCAATCTAGCAACAGGTGCAAATATTTCACCATAATCTATTCCTTCCTCCTATGCATATCCTTTGCATACCAATCTAGCTTTATTTCTTGTTACTTCTCCATTCTCATTCTGGTTGTTCCTGAATATCCACTTAGTACCAATAACATTCCTATCTTTAGGTCGGGGTACTAAGGTCCAAGTTTTGTTCTTCTCTATCTGTTCTTGATGCAGGAGCATCCTGGGTGTAAGAGCAATCTTGCATCACCCAAAAATATTTCTGTTTGCTTTTTTAATAAGGGCTATCTTGTGCAAAGCTGCTATTTATGGAAACTTACTATTTTTAGTAAGTTGGTCATATGATCTTAGAATGTTTTGATTTCATAGTTGGAGGTTCATCCTAGTCATTTTAGCCTACCAATTGAGTTTCATTGCCACATCATTAGTATTGGTGAAGTTATTGAGGTTTTTGGGTACAAAATCTTTCAGGTCAATTTTGAAGGCCTTAGAGGCTCTGAATCACGATCGACCCCTGGTGATTGGCGCTAGCATGTGTCAGACGCTGTAGATCTTGTCATGACGTTTCTAAAAAGTGGTTACAATAGAAAAATGAAGCTACGATTAAAAAGTTATGGCCTCCAGAAGTTGGGTTACCTAAAATTATATTTTGTATTTCTTTTGAGCCGACCCTATTGTAATAATCGTGAAAAATAAATAATTCTATGTCTAGTCAGCCTAAAGGGCTAAATTTTTGGAACCTTCTCGGGTGGTGGAAATTGCCTATATAAGAAAGGTCTGTAGTGTTGTCTTAAGCAGTTTGGGATAGTTCTGGGTAGTAGATCTGGGTATTGATTCGAGGCTTTGTCCTATAGAATATTGTAAGGAAATGCCCATGTGGCTTTGCATATTGAAATTCTGAAAGTTTGTAATTCCACATTTGTGGAGATAATAAGAAGCCAATTTTATGTTCTTGCATATTGTTGTTGTTTCTTTGTTTCTGTTATGTGTTTGTGATATTAAGGGGAGCACTCTTCATCAAGTGGTATTAGAGTGGTTGGTTGTCCTTCATCAGTTCTATTTCCTCTTTCATTGCATTAATCCATTCATCATTTTCTAATGCAACTTTTACATTTTTCGGTTCATAATCACAAACTAGACATGTACCTTGTCTTTCTTTACTCCTTGTTTGCATGCCAGCTTGTTTGTCTCCAATAATTTGTGTTTTAGGATGATGTCTTCTGACAAAACTCACCAATATCCTATTTCTTCTTTCTTGTTCATCCTGTGCAGGTTCATTTTCTTTCTCGATAGGGCCATCCTGCTCGTCGGTTTCTCTTTTTAGTTGTTTGGTATTATTTTCCTGCTAACCGGTTATCATAGGCTATGGCTTTGGTAGATACTCTAGTTGTTTAATGTAAGTGAATCTACCGTAGTCTTCTGGTTCCTTTGTACTTTCCTCTGTGGTCTTTTCATCAAACTCATCAACTCAAACATTAGTGCTTTCAATCATTTTATTAGTAGTTTTATTCAGACACTTGTATGCTTTTCTTTTACTGGAATATCCTAGGAATATCCCATCACTTTTGCGTCAAATTTACCACTTCTCTTATCTTTCAAAATAAAAAATTTTCTTCCAAAAATTTTGAAATAACTTACAGTAGGGTTGTGTCCAAACCACAACTCATAGGGTGTCTTGTTGGTGTCCTTCTTCAGTTGCACTTGGTTAAGAACATAAACAGTTGTACTGATAGCTTCCCTCCAGTATGTCTAAGCAACATTCTTTTGCAGCATCAGTGTCCTAGCACAATCAACTATTGACCTGTTCCTTCTTTCAGCAATCCCATTCTACTGAGGTGTCCTCGGTGCAAAGATCTATCTTTTAATACCATGCTCATTACATAAATTAGTAAATTCATTAGAGATAAATTCACCTCCTCTATTAGATCTTAGGCATTTCAATTCCTTACCAATCTCTTTTTCTACCTTAGCTTTATACCACTTAAACATCTTAAATGCTTCAAATTTTTCTTTTAAGAACATAACAGTCATCAATCTAGTATAGTCATCAATAAAAAGAATAAATTATCTATCACCATAATAACTCTGAGTTCTCATAGGACCACATAGGTTGGTATGAACCAACTCAAGTATCTTCTTTGTTGAATAATCCTTACTTTTGAAACTAGATTTAGTCATTTTCCCTTTCTGACATTCATGACACATAACATGATCTAGTTTTGACAAGTTAGATAGACTTCTAACTCTTTTCCTTTTACTGATCTTAATCATGTTATCAAAGTTCACATGGCATAACCTTTTATGCCACAACCAAGCATCTTCATTTTTTATCATCAAGAAAGAAGACTCATTAGTATCAAGATAAAACAAATTACCTCTTGATTGTGCACCAATTCCAACTATTCTCCCTCCATCATCAAATATTTTCACTTTCTTTCTCTCAAAAGCAACTCGATGACCTAATTGTTCAGTTGTGCCACACTTAATGAGTTACAGTTCAGTCCATCTACCCAATTAACGTTATCACATTTTATCATATCATTTATCATCAAGGATCCTTTACCTCTTACCATATAGGGTGTGTCATTACCCATCTTAACTGATCCTCCATTGTATTCTTCAAGTTGATCAAATTTCTCTTCATCACCAGTCATGTGATGTGTATAGCCACTGTCTATGATCCATGTATTGTTTTTGTTAACTTTAGAGATCAGTGTTGTTTCTTCATGTTTTTCTTCTTCCTCAGAATCATCTTTCATAGCAACAAATAAAACTTCTACATCATCATCAGAATCAGATTCAGATTCATTATCTTCAGCTATGTAACATACCTTTTTTCCTTTGTCATTACTATCTTGGTTACCTCTATTGTGTCGATAGCCTCTGTTGAATCTTCTCCCATAGCTTCCTTCAGATCGGTCTTTGGTTCTTTCATCATCTTTCTTATGTGGACATCTAGCATTGATGTGGCCAACCTCTTTACAGTTAAAGCATGCCAAAGGTAGCTTACCTCTATACCTTCCTTTTCCTTTGGGTAATCTTTTGGCCATAAGAGCTTCAAGTTCATCAAGCTCATCATTGGTATTACTATCACTATCACCATTTTTATTATTCCTGCTAGACTTACTAATCTTTAGAGAAGACATGAAAGCAGATTCCACAGATAGAACAACACTATTATCAAAGTTATTTAACTCAAAGGTTGTAAGTTTACCAATCAGATTGTCAAGTGTAAGTACATTACTAGATGTAGACCTTGTTTCATGAATAGTAGATATTCTAATTGCGTAAACCGACAATAAGGTTTTGATTACTTTTCTTATAACTGTTTCTTCACTAATGACTCCATCAGATGCTCTAATAGCATGTACTACCTCTTTTAGTCTATTTGTGTATTGCACAATATTCTCACCTTCCTTCATCTTCATATCATCAAATCTGCCCCTTAAGCTTTCTGCTCTAGCTCTTTTGACATTCACATCTCCACTATAAACTTGAGAAAGTTTATCCCACATGGCTTTTGCAGTAGTGCAACTTTTGATATCTTCAAATTTGGCATCGGTATAGGCAGTAGAAATTTCCATCATAGTAACATTGTGTTCATGCCTGTCTTTCAGTTGATCCAGTGTCCGGGGACCAAGTGTCAGTTCTATATAGCCATTCTCCATCAATTCTAGTGCAACATTCCCAATTCTAGATATGTGCAACTTCATCTGGGTTTGCCATACTGTGAAGTTCTCTTTGTTCAATCTTGGCACTTCCCTCTTATACATTTTGAGATCTTTGTACTAAAGTCCTTAAAACTCTATTCTAAGCAACCAACGCTCTGATACCAATTGTTAGAATAACTAAGATGGGGGTGAATCAGTTAATCACTATCCCAATACAAAATGTATAATCCAAAAACAAATAATTTTACTATCTGTGCATTTACCGATTACCAGCCTAAAACATATAGTAGTTACCGATCAAATCAAGTATGCAACATGTAAATATGACATCAAAACAAACATCACAATCAACACATAACACAAGAGATTTAATGTGGAAACCCTGTGAAGGGAAAAACCACCTGGGATCGGCAACCCAAAATTATTCACTCTTCTTAAGTGAGGTCAGTGAAGACCCAACCTTGTTAAAGATTAAAAACACACTGTTAGGTGTGACCTTGTTAGAGGATTTAAGATCAACCGTTATCGTCTAACTAGCAATCACTCTGGGGTTGACAAGATAACAATATTCATTCTATGAATGATACATAATAAGACTTTCTTAGTCCACTCGGTTAAGAGATTTAACTATGTACAATGATTAAATATGTAACAGTAGGTGATCTGTCTTAATACAACTTCAATTGCAAATATACAGATCAATGTTCAACTCATACAAATCTTTCTTATCAATGTAACATTTTTGATTCAACAATGTATCAACTTATTGTCTGTCGGTAATTACTCTCTGTCGCTCGGTAATGCTCTGTAGTAGGGTTCTCCTTAACTAGTATGATTAGAATGCATGAAAACTTGTTCATGCGATGATTCTGTAGTTTTCTTTTCTTCCGGCATCACACTCACTGTGAAATCTCTAGTCTCTTATATAGACATGTAAACCATTTTCTTCTGCTACATCAAATTTTTCCACTTGATCATCTTCATTGATTTTGCCTCTTAAACATACCTCGGCACTTGTGTCAATAACACATTTGATTCTCATCCTTTAGATCTTTCCTAAATTTTGTTAGCCATCGATTTGTGTAACAAACTTTATCTGTTACCTTGAAATCATACACTTTCGAGCTCATCAATCTTATCAACTAAACTAATCATTTAGTTCATTATGTTCTTCTCGGTTAACAAAGAAATGCATAAGTGAACACAAGCTTAGTTTACACTGTGCTCAGTATACACTACACTCCGTCAGTGTATACTAAAATGCTTCATCAATCGACAACACTGCTTTGTGTCTTTCAGCTCTTTTCCTCATCATAGATGAATGAAACATAATCAAGTCAATAACATAAAGTCATAGACTCATCAACAAGTTACTCAATGTATTCTTTATCCTCATCTATCATATCCATCTTCCTCATGTAGATAGTTATGTTCTTCATCTCTTTCACTCCTTTTCTATAGATGTTTTGGTATAGTAACTTACAAGATAAGTGTTGTCAAACTAGTTGACATCAATGAAAACATAATACTGATTTAATCATATTACATATCTAATCAATCAGCTCGGTGATCTTAAATCACAGTTTCTTCAATCAGGTTCTAAATCAGTTGTAGTTCATCACTACATATGTTTTCCATTTTGGCTCATTAGGGTTCTTTTTTTATTCTTCTATGCCTAATATTAGGTAGTTCCCGTAGTTTATATTTATTTGCATTTTGCTACTTCAAAAACTAGGGGGCCTTAATAGAACCCCATAATTATAATCAGGAAAATATTGGTTTCTAAATCATATGGTTAACTTATATTTGATTAAAAATATAATTTCCAATCTCTAATAAAAATGAAAGAACTTACTGGTATCATTGGGATTTGAAATGTTTTTTTTGTATATGTTGGCAGGAGTTCAATAATCAGTCCAAATGTCCTTTGAAAATGACAATCTAATAAACTTTAAAATGCATTTGTTTCATATATTTAATATTTCACAAAATAGAGAGAGTAGCAACAAATCATATTCCCAACCAACACACAGTTGTTCAAGCAGACTTACACGATACTGTGCAGAAAATGATGTTCAAGATCAAGCACCAACCTATGAATAAGGTAAGGTTAAGAAACATAAGAAAATAAGGTAATGAGAATGCAGCCTCATCTTTAAAATAGAGCTAATGACCTTCACCAATAATAAAGTTCTTCTAGCTCCCCTAATTCAGCAATATAATCAAGAGATAGAGTTAGTGTCTCATGTGTCTTCTTTCCAGACTAGCCCAACTCCCTTATCTGAATCCCTCTCCAAGAGTTTGCCAACAACCCCCCTTTTCTTTCCCTCAACAACCATAATTGAACCACCTCTCTTTGGTAGAGAAACCTCCACAACATCCTTGTTCACTCCTTGAACAAACACTCCATTCTCATCCATCAATAGATCACATGTAGTCGGGTACACCATATCAATGACAATGCCCTTTTTCAAGTAGAGCTTTCCTCGTTGAATATCTCTACTAATAAATCTAACCCTTATTTGACTTGTGAGCCAAGAGACTAGTAAAACACTTTCCTGAATTACATTCTTATAATCCTCTTGAACCCTCATCTTCTGAAGCCTCCTTAGACAATCTTCTTCCTCCTTGAAATCCCCCACAGTAACACCCTTCCCAAAATGAAATTCTTCCACACTTATCCCTGAAAAAATTCCTTAAGCGTTGGATCCTCCTCTCCATTCTAATCAATGTCCATGGGACTAGCAACATGGGTTCTAAGATTCATGCCATACTCTCCATTAGTATTGTGAGAATTTTTCACATCTAGTTTGGGCTCGAATTGCAGCTCGGTATCCTTCATCTAAACATTGTTAATTTTTTCTCTGAGCACCATGAGTTTTCTAGTATAGGATTGACCTTCAGTTTCTTCATTGGCTTGGTAGGGTCAAATTCATTCATTAATTTTGGCCTATCTTCATCCTCGTGAGATTCTTTATCTTCCCATGGCCTTGCATTTGGCTTACCAGATCCCTTTATCTTCGAATCAGGGACCATTCTATCTATTTTTTTTCCATCTAATTACATTTTAAAAATGTAGAATCTTAAGAATAGGGGACAAAAAATAGAGAAAAAATAGAGCACTACAAATTTTCGCTCAAACACTTAATATTTCATTACAATTGTAGATCACAATACATTGTTGTAGGTTGTTTTGAAGATGACAATAAGAATAGTCACATGACATGCAACTCATGCATTATTCAGTAATTTGCACATAGCATTGGCCATCCAGCTACAAACTGAGGTTGAACAACTACTCTAAAAAATCTCATACATCTAAAGTAAAACATGCACGGCCGTGGAAAACATAAAATTTGACAGTGATGGTGGAACTAGTAGTTGAGCATCAATTCTCTACATACTCCCCCTTGCAAATTATTCATCTTTCAAGAGATCTATTTTCCTCTATTTTACTTTGTCTTTCTGTGTTTTCTAATTCTACAAGAAAGAGAGAAAAATTCCTAGCTTTGGTGTCCTACAAAGATGTTTTGGTGCGGCCTACCATTAAAATGGGATTGAAATACTGCACATGCTTACAATTTCTTTCTTTTTTTTTTGGTTTTTCTATGCAGTGCATATATATAGATATAAATAGATGGGCGGATTTTTCCTTTTTAAAAATTTCTTTTTAATTATTAATTATTAGTTATTTTTAGTATTTTTTAATTTAATTATCTAATATTTCATTAAAAAATTATAATCAAATGTGTTAGAAATAATATATCTTAAGAAGATAATTTGTGTCTATTTATTGTAGGTAATCATATAAATTTTCACCAATTAAAAAAATATTTTAATAAAAATATTACTTTTTCCTAAATTCTTATTAGATACATTTGAATTATTTTATTGTTATTTTTAAATTTAATAATTTAAATATACACTAACTATGTATTTTCAAAATATGAATTGTTTTATATATCTTAAGTATGAAATGGTATTTTTAAATTTTTTATAATAGTTGAATTATTATTATATAATTATATTTTATATTATAAGATATAAAGAATAAATATAGCTAATAATATTAAATAAATATGTTTAATATATATAGTTATTTATTTAATATATTTAATGTTTATTATTTTTTAACTTATACATTTAATTTAAAATAAATATTAAAAATTATTATTTTAAAAAGTATATTAATGTGTAAATTTTTGAAGTTATTTTAATTTTTTTATTATCTTACTTTTACTTGAAGTTATATTTTGTTAGATCTTTTACTACTAAAAAGTATCTATTATATGAAAAGTCTCAACACTTTGTTAATTAAAAAGAAGATGAAAAGAAAGAATTATATATGTGTATAACAAAGGTGGGCTTTGTTGGTGCCCAAAAATAATGGATCAGATTTGGCCAACTAATAGGTACAAATTGATACCTCTTCAATTTTGGCTTAATCAAGCCAAGGCTGGTAGGCCTAATTTCACTTTGAACTATCAAATTTTTTATGTCTCACAACTGTGTACATAAATAAACAAAGTTCCTCCCAAGGTGGTGAATGATCCTTGGAGGAAAGCAACAAATCCTCTGATAATCTCTACTCTATAAAGCTTGACTAAAGTGGATTAAACTAAGGACTCAAAAGTAATGTTTTGAAATAATTATTATATAATCTACAAACCATAAAGTATGAACCAAATGACAATTTCCAAATAATAGTTAGATCAGTGCCTTCTAAATACTTGGGCTATAGAGTCATAAAACTGTCAATCCTACGTATGATCAGAGACAATTTTAAAAACTTTCTTTAATAAGACAATACCATTATTTCAAAGGCTTCCACTTAAAGTATAATTCAAAATAGATTGTACAACTAGTTCTATTGAATTTATCTCTATTCAAGAGACCAATAGAAACAAAGGAAGATTCACAGATCTTTCAATTCATATTCAAACTATATATTGATTTTGAGTTATAACATTTAGAGAATTTAACACAATGAAACATTCTATAAAATAGAATATCTGAAAGACTAATTGAAAATATATAAGTTATAACCACAAATATAAAAAAAATGGCACTTATCTTTATTGATGTTGAAAAATTGGTACATAAGAGTTCATAGTTGTTGTTTATCAAATTCTATTATGTGAAAATGTATCTTGTATTGTCTTGTCGTTTTTAGATTTTTGAAATTCAACAATCTTCATCCTCTATCGGCAAATTTTCCCACATTAAAATTGCATAGCATAATACATTGTTCCAAGCTATTTTATACACGACAATAAGAATAGTCACTCGACATGCAACTCATGCATTATTCGGTGATCTGCACACAACACTAGCTATCTAGCTGCAAACTGAGGTTGAACAACTACTTTAAAAAATCTCATACATCTAAAATAAATCATGCATGGCCGTGGAAAATATATAATTTGGCAGTGACAAGGGAACTGGTAGTCGAGCATCAGTTCTCTACATACTCCCCGTTGCAAATTAGTCATCATTTAAGAGATCTATTTTCCCCTATTTTACTTTGTGTTTCTGTGTTTTATAACTCTACAAGAAAGAGAGAAAAATTCATAGCTCTGGGTGTCAGGTACAAAGATGTTTTGGCTTGGTCTACCATTAAAATGGTATTGAAATATTGCACAGGCTTACAATTTCTTTCTTTTACTTTTTACTTTTTCTATGTAGTGCATATATAGATATAAATAGATGGAAGAGTTTTTCCTTTTTCAAAATTTCTTTTTAATTATAAATTATTAATTATTTTTGGTATTTTTAAATTTAATTATCTAATATTTCATTAAAAAATTATAATCAAATATGTTAGAAATAATATATCTTAAGAAGATGATCTGTGTCTATTTATTGTAGTTAATCATATAATTTTTCACCAATTAAAAAAATATTTAAATAAAAATATTACTTTTTCCTAAATTCTTATTAGATACATTTGAATTATTTTATTGTTATTTTTAAATTTAATAATTTAAATATACACTAATTATGTATTTTCGAAATATGAATTGTTTTGTATATCTTAAATATGAAACAATATTTAAAAAAAATTATAATAGTTGAATTATTATTATATAATTATATTTTATATTATAAGATATAAAGATAAATATAGCTAATATATTAAGTAAATATATTTAATATATATAGTTATTTATTTAATATATTTTATATTTATTTTTTATTACTTTATACATTTAATTTAAAATAAATATTAAAAATTATTATTTTAAAAAGTATATTAATGTGTAATTTTTTGAAGTTATTTTAATTTTTTTATTATCTTACTTTTACTTGAAGTTATATTTTGTTAGATCTTTTACTACTAAAAAGTATCTATTATATGAAAAGTCTAAACACTTTCTTAATTAAAAAGAAGATGAACATAAAGAATTATATATGTGTATAAAAAAGGTGGGCTTTGTTGGTGCCCAAAAATGATGGATCGGATTTGGCCAACTAACAGGTACAAACTGATACCTCTGTAATTCTGGCTTAATCAATCCAAGGTAGGTAGGCCTACTTTCACTTTGAACTATCAAATTTTCTATGTCACACTACTGCATACATAAACAAACAATGTTCCTCCCAAGGTGGTGAATGATCCTTGGAAGAAACCAACAAATCCTCTCATAATCTCTACTCTATAAATCTTGACTAAAGTAGATTAAACTAAGGACTCAAAAGTAATGTTTTTGAAATAATGATTATATAATCTACAAACCACAAAGTAGGAACCAAATGAAAATTTCCAAATAATAGTTAGATCAGTGCCTTCTAAATACTTGAACTATAGAGTCATAAAACTTTCAATCCTACGTACGATCAGAGACGGTTTTCAAAACTTGCTTTAATAAGACAAGACCATCATTTCAAAGGCTTCCACCTAAAGTATAATTCAAAACACATTGTACAACTAGTTGTATTGAATTTAGCTCTATTCAAGAGACTAATACAAACAAAGGAAGATTCAAAAATCTTTCAATTGATATTCAAACTATATATTGATTTTGAGTTATAACATTTAGGGAATTTAACACAATGAAACATTCTATAACATAGAATATCTGAAACACTAATTGAAAATATATAACTTATAACCACATATAAAAGAAAATGACACTTATCTTTATTGATGTTGAAAAACTGATACATAAGAGTTCATAGTTGTAGTTGTTTATCAAATTCTATTCTATGAAAATCTATCTTATCTTGTATTGTCTTGTCTCTTTTCTCTTTAAATTTTACATTATGTATATATATGTGTGTGTGTGTGTGTGTTTGAGTGACTTTCTCACCTCTTTATGGTGAAAAGCCACAACCTTTATTACAAATTATTTTGAAAAAATAATAACTAACTAAAAAATAACTACCTAACTTTTGGATTTGGGTCTAGTCGAAAAACCAAAACACTTTGTGGAAAGCTAAGATTTTTATTGCAGATAAGAAATTTGATTTCCCGAATAGGGTCATTTTTAAATTTTTAAATTTTGACCATCTTTATCCTCTGTCGACAAATTTTCCCACATTACAATTGTAGATCACAATACATTATTGTAGGTTGTTTTATACACGGGAAGAATAATCACTCAACATGCAACTCATGCATTATTCAGTGATTTGCATAGAACATTGGCTATCCAACTACAAACTGAGGTTGAACAACTACTTTAAAAAATCTCATACATCTAAAACAAATCATGCATGGCCGTGGAAATATAATTTGGTAGTGACGGTGGAACTAGGAGTTGAGCATCAGTTATTTACATACTCCCCCTAGAAAATTATTCATCATTCAAGTGATCTGTTTTTCCCTATTTTACTTTGTGTTTCTGTATTTTTTAACTCTATAAGAAAGAGAGAAAAATTCGTAGCTTTGGGTGTCCTACAAAGATGTTTTGGCTCGGCCTACGATTAAAATGGGATTTAAATACTGCACACACTTACAATTTCTTTCTTTTATTTTTTTGTTTTTCTATGTAGTGTATATCTATAGAGAGAGATATAAATAGATGGGTGGGTTTTCCCTTTTAAAAAATTTCTTTTTAATTATTAATTATTAATTATTTTTTATATTTTTAAATTTAATGATCTAATATTTCATTAAAAATCTATAATCAAATGTGTTAGAAATAATATATCTTAAGAAGATGATTTGTGTCTATTTATTATAGTTAATCATATAATTTTTCACCAATTGAAAAAATATTTTAATAAAAATATTACTTTTTCCTAAATTCTTATTAGATACATTTAAATTATTTTATTGTTATTTTTAAATTTAATAATTTTAATATACACTAATTATGTATTTTCGAAATATGAATTATTTTATATATCTTTAGTATGAAATAATATTTTTAAAATTTGTATAATAGTTGAATTATTACTATATAATTATATTTTATATTATAAGATATAAGGAATGAATATAGCTAATAATATTAAATAAATATATTTAATATATATATATATATATATATATATATATATATATATATATATATATATATATATATATAGTCATTTGTTTAATATATTTAATATTTATTATTTTTTATTTATACATTTAATTTAAAATAAATATTAAAAATTATTATATTAAAAAGTATATTAATGTGTAATTTTTTTATTATCTTACTTTTACTTAAAGTTATATTTTGTTAGATCTTATACTACTAAAAAGTATCTATTATATGAAAAGTCTAAACACTTTGTTAATTAAAAAGAAGATGAAAAGAAAGAATTATATATGTGTATAAAAAATGTGGGCTTTGTTGGTGCCCAAAAATGATGGATCACATTTGGCCAACTAGTAGGTACAAATTGATACCTCTGTAATTTTGGCTTAATCAAGCCAAGGCTAGTAGGCCTAATTTCACTTTCAACTATCAAATTTTTTATGTCGCACAACTACGTATATAAACAAGAAAAGTTCCTCCCAAGGTGGTGAATGATCCTTGGAGGAAAGCAACAAATCCTCTCATAATCTCTACTGTATAAACCTTGACTAAAGTGGATTAAACTAAAGACTCAAAAGTAATATTTTTGAAATAATGATTATAAAATCTACAAACCACAAAGTATGAACCAAATGACAATTTCCAAATAATAGTTAGATCAGTGCCTTCTAAATACTTGGGCTATAAAGTCATAAATCTTCCAATCCTATGTACGATCAAAGTCCGTTTTAAAAACTAGCTTTAATAAAACAAGTCCATCATTTCAAAGGCTTCCACTTAAAGTGTAATTCAAAACAGATTGTACAACTAGTTCTATTGAATTTAGCTTTATTTAAGAGACCAATAGAAACAAAGGAAGATTCATAGATCTTTCAATTGATATTCAAACTATATATTGATTTTGAGTTATAACATTCAAGGAATTTAACACAATGAAACATTCTATAAAATAGAATATCTAAAAGACTAATTGAAAATATATAACTTATAATGACAAATAAAAAGAAATGGCACTTATATTTATTGATGTTGAAAAACTAGCACATAAGAGTTCATAGTTGTGGCTATTTATCAAATTATATTATATGAAAATCTATCTTATATTGTCTTGTCTCTTTTCTTTTTAAATTTTACATTATGTATATATGTGTTTGAGCGGCTTTCACACCTCTTTATGGTGAAAAGACACAACCCTTATTACAAATTATTTTGAAAAAAAATAAACTAACTAAAAAATAACTACCTAACATTTGGATTTGGGTTTGGTCGAAAAACTAAAACACCTTGTGGAAAGCTAAGATTTTTATAGAGATAGGAAATTTGATTTCTCAAACTAGGTCATTTTTAGATTTTTAAAATTTGACAATCTTCATCTTTTCTCAGCAAATTTTCCCACAATACAATGTTGCAGTCTATTTTATACATGGTAATAAGAATAGTCACTCGACATGCAACTCATCCATTATTAGTTGATCTGCACACAACACTAGCTATCCAGCCACAAACTAATATCGAACAACTACTTTAAAAAATCTCATACATCTAAAATAAATCATGCATGGCCATGGAAAACATATAATTTAGTAGAGACGGTGGAACTTTGTGTTTCTGTGTTTTTTAACTCTACAAGAAAGAGAGAAAAATTTGTAGCTCTGGGTGTCCTACAAAGATGTTTTTGCTCGGTCTACCATTAAAATGGGATTGAAATATTGCACAGGCTTACAATTTCTTTATTTTAGTTTTTAGTTTTTCTATGCAGTGCATATATAGATATATATAGATGGGCAGGTTTTTCCTTTTAAAAAATTTCTTTTTAATTATCAATTATTAAATATATTTAGTATTTTTGAATTTAATTATCTAATATTTCATTAAAAAATTATAATCAAATGTGTTAGAAATAATATATCTTAAGAAAATGATTTGTGTCTATTTATTGTGGTTAAACATATATTTTTTCACCAATTAAAAAAATATTTTCATAAAAATATTACTTTTTCCTAAATTCTTATTAGATACATTTGAATTATTTTATTGTTATTTTTAAATTTAATAATTTAAATATACACTAATTATGTATTTTTGAAATATGAATTGTTTTGTATATCTTAAGTATGAAATAATATTTTTTAAATTTTTATAATAGTTGAATTATTATTATATAAATATATTTTATATTATAAGATATAAAGAATAAATATGCAAATAATATTAAATAAATATATTTAATCTATATAGTTATTTATTTAATATATTTAATATTTATTATTTTTTAATTTATACATTTAATTTAAAATAAATATTAAAATTTATTATTTTAAAAAGTATATTAATGTGTAATTTTTTGAAATTATTTTAATTTTTTTGTTATCTTACTCTTACTTGAAGTTATATTTTGTTAGATCATTTACTACTAAAAAGTATCTATTTTATGAAAAGTCTAAACACTTTGTTAATTAAAAAGAAGATGAAAATAAAGAATTATATATGTGTATAAAAATGGTGGGCTTTGTTTGTGCCCAAAAATGATGGATCAGATTTGGCCAACTAACAGGTACAAATTGATACCTCTACAATACTGGCTTAATCAAGCCAAGGTTGGTAGGCCTAATTTCACTTTGAACTATCAAATTTTCTATGTCACACAACTGCATACATAAACTGACAAAGTTCCTCCCAAGGTGGTGAATGATCTTGGAGGAAAGCAACAAATCCTCTGATAATCTCTACTCTACAACTCTTGACTAAAGTGGATTAAACTAATGACTCAAAAGTAATGTTTTTGAAATAATGATTATATAATCTACAAACCACAAAGTATGAATCAAATGACAATTTCTAAATAATAGTTAGATCAATGCCTTCTAAATACTTAGGCTATAGAGTCATAAAACTGTCAATCCTACATACGATCATAGACGGTTTTAAAAACTTACTTTAATAAAACAAGACCATCATTTCAAAGGATTCCACTTAAAGTATACTTCAAAATAGATTGTACAACTAGTTCTATTGAATTCAGCTGTATTCAAGAGACCAATAGAAACAAAGAAAAATTCACAGATCTTTCGATTGATATTCAAACTATATATTGATTTTGAGTTATAACATTCAGAGAATTTAACACAATGAAACATTCTATAAAATATAATATCTAAAAATCTAATTGAAAATATATAACTTATAACCACAAATAAAAAAAATGACACTTACCAAGTTATTGATGTTGAAAAACTAGTACATAAGAGTTCATAGTTGTAGTTGTTTATCAAATTCTATTCTATGAAAATCTATCTTGTATTGTCTTGTCTCTTTTCTCTTTAAATTTTACATTATGTATATATATGTGTTTGAGTGGCTTTCACACCTCTTTATGGTGAAAAGACAAAACCCTTATTACAAATTATTTTGAAAAAATAATAAATTAACTAAAAAATAACTTCTTAACTTTTGGATTAGGGTCTCGTCGAAAAACCAAAACACCTTGTGGAAAGCTAATATTTTTAATAGAGATAGAAAATTTGATTTCCCAAACTGGGTCATTTTTATATTTTTAAAATTCAACCATCTTCATCCTCTGTTGTCAAATTTTCCCACATTACAATTGCAGATCACAATACATTGTTGCAGGTTGTTTTATACACGGCAATAAGAATAGTCACTCGACATGCAACTCATGCATTATTCAGTGATTTGCCCATAGAGCTGGCTATCCAGCCGCAAACTAAGGCTTAACAACTACTTTAAAAAATCTCATAAATCTAAAATAAATTATGCATGGCCATGGAAAATATGTAATTTTGCAGTGACGGTGGAACTGGGTGTCGAGCATTAGTTCTCTACATACTCCCCTTGCAAATTTTTCATCATTCTAAAGATTTTTTTTTCCCTATTTTACTTTGTGTTTCTATGTTTTTTAACTCTACAAGAAAGAGAGAAAAATTTGTAGCTCTAGGTGTCCTACAAAGATGTTTTGGCTCGGCTTACCATTAAAATGGGATTAAAATATTGTTAATATGATTTAGAACAATAGAGAGGGGGGGGGGGGGTGAATCAGTTGTTCTTAGGTCCTAATATATAAAACAATCTCATAAACTTATCCTTAAATCAGATCCAAAACCAAAACAAATTCGGTCATCACTGATTCAATAATAGAAACATCTAACAATGTAGTCCACTACCTAGCTATAACTTAACTTGTAAAACATAAAAATGTTCAGATCTACACATTCACACAAGTATAAACACCAGGTTTTATAGTTGAAACCCAGTTTGAGAAAAAACCACTTTGTAACATGCTACTATTATTTTCACTCTTCTGAAGTGAGCTCAGTAAAAAGCCAACCCTATCAAAGGTTACAATACACACTGTCAAATGTGACTCGGTTAAAGGATTTCAATCACCTTGTTAAAAGTGAGCCTAGTCATAGGACTTACATACACTCCATTAGAATGCAACCTTGTTTAAAGGATTTAACATATGACTATTAGGTCAACCTCTGTTAAAAGGATTTTAACTGTTACAATGGTTAGAAAGTAGCAGCAGTATTATTTGAAAAATATACAACTCACTTTGCAAATATCAAATCCGATTCCGTACACTAATGCTAGTTTACTGACTTTGAAACTTTTCCATTTCTATTTCTGATCTGCTCGAAACTTTTCTTCAAGCAATCACCACACTTCTGCTTCAGCCTTTACTGCTTATTCAGTCAATAAAACTTTTCTTCTTCCAACATTCTCTGTTCACCATATGCATACATATCACAATGTTTAGTCCCTTATATTTTCCTCAATTAGGTTAACTCATCTTTTGCTACTCAATCTCATTCGTAGATCTTAGGTTTAGGTCAGATTCATTGAATCTACCTACTTTATGTTCTTTGGCTCCTTTTCTAGAATCATCTCAAATCTCTTAAAGATTTACAATAAAATGTTTTACAAAGCATTTAATGCTTCCAAACAATCAATAAATAAAGTCAACACATTTTACATAATCCAAGAATTCAACAATGTCAGCTCCAAAATTAAATTCTATTCAAATATAAAATTGCTAATGCTCGGTCAATACTGTGATTGTTCACTCGGTCTTCATGTAGAATGCTCTGTCAATACTAAAACTGTCTCCTTGGCTTGTACTGTCTTCCTCGGCAATTTATTGGTGCTTGGTCGACACTATAATTTTTCTTGGCGTATACTAACTCGGTCAACACTAACATCACTCAGCTTAAACATGATTTTTCCATTCTTTGCTCGATTAAGTCTACCAGTTTAGTCTTCAATCTTACTAAGATAAACAATACATTATCTCATCATAGTGCAACATAGTCAAGTACACTTTGTAGTATCAAGATAACTCAACCTTTCCTTAGGTGCTGTTGTTACCAACCTTGCTTAGCCTCTTAGCAAAACTCAAATAGATATAGTACTTTACTAAGTAGCAACAGTCTTACCAATTAAGGTTTCACATCAATGACAATAAAAAAATTGTTTCGATTCAGTTTCCAACAAATACTGCATAGGCTTACAATTTCTTTCTTTTATTTTTTAGTTTTTCTAAGGAGTGCATATATATAGATATAAATAGATGGGCATGTTTTTCCTTTTAAAAATTTCTTTTTAATTATTAATTATTAATTATTTTTGATATTTTTTAATTTAATTATCTAATATTTCATTAAAAAATTATAATAAAATGTGATAGAAATAATATATCTTAAGAACATGATTTTTGTCTATTTATTGTAATTTTAATCATATCATTTTTCACCAATTAAAAAAATATTTTAATAAAAATATTACTTTTTCCTAAATTCTTATTAGATACATTTGAATTATTTTATTGTTATTTTTAAATTTAATGATTTAAATATACACTAATTATGTATTTTCAAAATTTGAATTGTTTTGTATATCCTAAGTATGAAATAATATTTTAAAATTTTTTATAATAGTTGAATTATTATTATATAATTATATTTTATATTAGAAGATTTAAAGAATAAATATAGCTAATAATATTAAATAAATTATATTTAATATATATATATAGTTATTTATTTAATATATTTTATATTTATTATTTTTTAATTTATACATTTAATTTAAAATAAATATTAAAATTTATTATTTTAAAAAGTATATTAATATGTAATTTTTTGAAGTTATTTTAATTTTTTTATTATCTTACTTTTACTTGAGGTTATATTTTGTTAGATCTTTTACTACTAAAACGTATCTATTATATGAAAAGTCTAAACACTTTCTTAATTAAAAAGAAGATGAAAAGAAAGAATTATATATGTGTATAAAAAAGGTGGGCTTTGTTGGTGCCCAAAAATGTGGATCAGATTTGGCCAATTAACAGATACAAATTGATACCTCTGCAA
This sequence comes from Chamaecyparis obtusa, assembly GCA_027943335.1. Classification (NCBI taxonomy): domain Eukaryota; kingdom Viridiplantae; phylum Streptophyta; class Pinopsida; order Cupressales; family Cupressaceae; genus Chamaecyparis; species Chamaecyparis obtusa. The sequence continues at coordinate 758,550 of BSBK01002822.1, read as the reverse complement.
TTCTGGCTTAATCAAGCCAAGGCTGGTAGGCCTAATTTCACTTTGAACTATCAAATTTTCTATGTCGCACAACTATGTACATAAACAAACAAAGTTCCTCCCAAGGTGGTGAATGATCCTTGGAGGAAAGCAACAAATCCTCTGATAGTCTCTAATCTATAAATCTTGACTCAAGTGGATTAAACTAAGGACTCAAAAGTAATGTTTTTAAAATAATGATTATATAATCTACAAACCACAAAGTATGAACTAAATGAGAATTTCAAAATAATAGTTAGATCAGTGCCTTCTAAATACTTGAGCTATAGAGTCATAAAACTTTCAATCCTACGTACGATCATAGATGGTTTTAAAAGCTTGATTTAATAAGACAAGACCATCATTTCAAAAGCTTCCACTTAAAGTATAATTCAAAACAGATTCTACAACTAGTTCTATTGAATTTAGCTCTATTCAAGAGACCAATAGAAACAAAAGAAGATTCACAGATCTTTCAATTGATATTCAAACTATATATTGATTTTGAGTTATAATATTTAGGGAATTTAACACAATGAAACATTCTAAAAATTAGAATATCTGAAAGACTAATTGAAAATATATAACTTATAACCACAAATAAAAAGAAATGGCACTTATCTTTATTGATGTTGAAAAACTGGTACATAAGAGTTCATAGTTGTAGTTATTTATCAAATTCTATTCTATGAAAAGCTATCTTGTATTGTCTTGTCTCTTTTCTCTTTAACTTTTACATTATGTGTGTGTGTGTGTGTGTGTGTGTGTGTGTTTGAGTGGCTTTCACACTTCTTTATGGTGAAACGACACAACCCTTATTACAAATTATTTTGAAAAAATAATAAACTAACTAAAAAATAACTACCTAACTTTCAGATTTGGGTCTGGTCGAAAAATCAAAACACCTTGTGAAAAGCTAATAGTTTTATTGGATATAGAAAATTTGATTTCACAAATTGGGTCATTTTTATATTTTTAAAATTCGACCATCTTCATCCTCGGTCGAAGAATTTTTCTATATTACAATTGTAGATCACAATACATTGTTGCAAACTGTTTTATACATGACAATAAAAATAGTCACTCGACATGCAACTTATGCATTATTCAGTGATCTGCACATTGCACTGGCTATCTAGCTGCAAACTGAGGTTGAACAACTACTTTAAAAAATCTCATAAATCTAAAATAAATTATGCATAGTCGTGGAAAATATATAATGTGGCAGCACGACGGTGGAACTAGGAGTCGAGCATCAGTTCTCTAAATACTCCCCCTTGCAAATTTTTCATCATTCAAGAGATTTGTTTTTCCCTATTTTACTTTGTGTTTCTGTGTTTTTTTAACTCTACAAGAAAGAGAGAAAAATTTGTAGCTTTGGATGTCCTACAAAGATGTTTTGGCTTAGCCTACCATTAAACTGGGATTGAAATACTGCATAGGCTTACAATTTCTTTATTTTATTTTTTGGTTTTTCTATGTAGTGCATATATATAGATATAAATAGATGGGCAGGTTTTTCCTTTCTAAAAATTTCTTTTAAATTATTTATTATTAATTATTTATAGTATTTTTAAATTTTATTATCTAATATTTCATTAAAATATTATAATCAAATGTGTTAGAAATAATATATCTCAAGAAGATGATTTGTGTCTATTTATTGTGGTGAATCATATAATTTTTCACCAATTAAAATAAATATTTTAATAAAAATATTACTTTTTCCTAAATTCTTATTAGTTACATTTGAATTATTTTATTGTTATTTTTAAATTTAATAATTTAAATATACACTAATTATGTATTTTTGAAATATGAATTGTTTTGTATATCTTAAGTATGAAATAATATTTTAAAATTTTTATAATAGTTGAATTATTATTAAATAATTATATTTTATATTATAAGATATAAAGAATAAATATAGTTAATAATATTAAATAAACATATTTAATATATATAGTTATTTATTTAATATATATTATATATATTATTTTTTAATTTATACATTTAATTTAAAATAAATATTAAAAATTATTATTTTAAAAAGTATATTAATGTGTAATTTTTTGAATTTTTTTATTATCTTACTTTTACTTGAAGTTATATTTTGTTAGATCTTTTACTACTAAAAAGTATCTATTATATGAAAAGTCTAAACACTTTGTTAATTAAAAAGAAGATGAAAACAAATAATTATATGTGTATAAAAAAGGTGGGCTTTGTTGGTGCCCAAAAATGATGGATAGGATTTAGCCAACTAACAGGTACAAATTGATACCTCTACAATTCTGGCTTAATCAAGCCAAGGCTAGTAGGCCTAATTTCACTTTGAGCTATCAAATTTTCTATGTCGCACAACTGCGTACATAAACAAACAAAGTTCCTCCCAAGGCGGTGAATGATCCTTGGAGGAAAGAAACAAATCCTCTCATAATCTCTACTTTATAAATCTTGACTAAAGTGGATTAAACTAAGGACTGAAAAGTAATGTTTTTGAAATAATGATTATATAATCTACAAACCACAAAATATGAACCAAATGACAATTTCCGCATAATAGTTAGAACAGTGCCTTCTAAATACTTGGGCTATAGAATCATAAAATGTTCAATCCTATGTACGATCAGAGACGATTTTAAAAACTTTCTTTAATAAGACAAACCATAATTTCAAAGGCTTCCACTTAAAATATAATTCAAAACAGATTGCACAACTAGTTCTATTGAATTTATCTCTATTCAAGAGACCAATAAAAGCAAAGGAAGATTCATAGATCTTTCAATTAATAGTCAAACTATATATTGATTTTGACTTATAACATTCAGGGAATTTAACACATTGAAACATTTTATAAAATAGAATATCTGAAAGACTAATTGAAAATATATAACTTATAACCACAAATAAAAAGAAATGACACTAGTCTTTATTGATGTTGGAAAATGGGTACATAAGAGTTCATAGTTGTAATTGTTTATCAAATTCTATTATATGAAAATCTATCTTGTATTGTCTTGTCTCTTTTCTCTTTAAATTTTACATTATGTATATATATGTGTTTCAGTGGCTTTCACACCTCTTTATGGTGAAAAGACACAACCCTTATTACAAATTATTTTTAAAAAATAATAAACTAACTAAAAAATAAGTACCTAACTTTCGGATTTGGGTCTGGTCAAAAAACTAAAACACCTTGTGGAAAGCTAATATTTTTATTGGAGATATGAGATTCTTTTTCCCAAACTGGGTCATTTTTTGATTTTTAAAATTCGACCATCTTCATCCTCTGGCAGCAAATTTTCCCACATTATAATCATAGATCACAATACATTTTTGAAGGCTATTTTATACATGACAATAAGAATAGTCACTCGACATGCAACTCATGTATTATTCTATGATCTACACACAACACTAGTTGTCCAGCCGCAAACTGAGGTTGAACAACTACTTTAAAAAATCTCATACATCTAAAATAAATCATGCATGGCCATGGAAAATATATAGTTTGAAAGTGACGGTGGAACTGGAAGTCGAGCATCAATTCTCTACATACTCCCCCTTGCAAATTTTTCATCATTCAAGAGATTTGTTTTTCCTTGTTTTACTTTGTGTTTTTGTGTTTTTTAACCCTACAAGAAAGAGAGAAAATTCATAGCTCTGGGTGTCCTACACAAATGTTTTGGCTTGGCCTACCATTAAAATGGGATTGAAATATGCATAGGCTTACAATTTATTTCTTTTATTTTTTAATTTTTCTATGCAGTGCATATATATAGATATAAATAGATGGGCGAGTTCTTCCTTTTTAAAAATTTCTTTTTAATTATTAATTATTAGTTATTTTTTAGTATTTTTAAATTTAATTATCTAATATTTCATTAAAAAATTATAATCAAATGTGTTAGAAATAATATATCTTAAGAAGATGATTTGTGTCTATTTATTGTTGTTAATCATATAATTTTTCACCAATTAAAAAATTATTTTAAGAAAAATATTAATTTTTCCTAAATTCTTATTAGATACATTTGAATTATTTTATTGTTATTTTTAAATTTAATAATTTAAATATACACTAATTATGTATTTTCAAAATCTGAATTATTTTGTATATCTTAAGTATGAAATAATATTTTTAAAATTTTTATAATAGTTAAATTATTATTATATAATTATATTTTATATTATAAGATATATAGAATAAATATAGCTAATAATATTAAATAAATAAATATATTATATATATATATATATATACACATATATATATATATACATATATATATATATATACATATATATATATATATATATACATATAGATATATATATAGATATATACATATACATATACATATATACATATACATATACATATACATATACATATACATATACATATACATATACATATACATATACATATACATATACATATATATATATATATATATATATATATATATATATATATATATATATAGAGTTATTTATTTAATATATTTTATATTTATTATTTTCTAATTTATACATTTAATTTAAAATAAATATTAAAAATTATTATTTTAAAAAGTATATTAATGTGTAATTTTTTAAAGTTATTTTATTTTTTTATTATCTTATTTTTACTTGAAGTTATATTTTGTTAGATCTTTTACTACTAAAAAGTATCTATTATATGAAAAGTCTAAACACTTTGTTAATTAAAAAGAAGATGAAAACAAGAATTATATATGTGTTTAAAAAAGGGGGCTTTGTTAATGCCCAAAAATGATGGATCAGATTTAGCGAACTAACAAGTACAAATTGATACATCTGCAATTCTGGCTTAATCAAGCCAAGGCTAGTAGGCCTAATTTCACTTTAAACTATCAAATTTTATATGTTGCATAACTGCGTACATAAACAAACAAAGTTCCTCCCAAGGTGGTGAATGATCCTTGGAGGAAAGCAACAAATCCTCTCATAATCTCTACTCTATAAATCTTGACTAAAGTGGATTAAACTAAGGACTCAAATGTAATGTGTTTGAAATATTGATTATATAATCTACAAACCACAAAGTATGAACCAAATGACAATTTCCAAATAATAGTTAGAACAGTGCCTTCTAAATACTTGGGCTATAGATTCATAAAACTTTCAATCTTACGTATGATCAGATACAGTTTTAAAAACTTGCTTTAATAAGACAAGACCATCATTTCAAAAGCTTCCACTTAAAGTATAATTCAAAATAGATTGTACAACTAGTTCTATTGAATTTAGCTCTATTTAAGAGACCAATAGAAACAAAGGAAGATTCACATATCTTTCAATTGATATTCAAACTATATATTGATTTTGAGTTATAACATTTAGGGAATTTAAGACAATGGAACATTCTTTAAAATAGAATATCTTAAAGACTAATTGAAAATATATATCTTATAACTGCAAATAATAATAAAAATGGCACTTGTCTTTATTGATGTTGAAAAACTCGTACATAAGAGTTCATAGTTTTAGCTATTTATCAAATTCTATTCTATGGAAATCTATCTTATATTGTCTTGTCTCTTTTCTCTTTAAATTTTACATTATGTATATATGTATTTGAGTGGCTTTCACACCTCTTTCTGGTGAAAAGACACAACCCTTATTACAAATTATTTTGAAAAAATAATAAACTAGCTAAAAATTAATTACCTAACTTTTAGATTTGGGTCTGGTCAAAAAACCAAAACACCTTATGGAAAGCTAAGATTTTTATTGGCGATAGGAAATTTGTTTTCCCAAACTGGGTCATTTTTAGATTTTTAAAATTTGACCATCTTCATCTTCTTTCTGTTGGAAACTGCAATTGAAGCTATTGTTGTATTGTCATTGATGTCAAACCTTAACTGGTAAGACTGTTGCTATCTAAGAAAGTACTATATCTATTGGGCAAGAGTGATAACAATAGCACCAAGAGAAAGGTTGAGTTATTTGTGATACTTCAATGAGTACTTGATTATGTGGCACTTTGGTAAGGCAATGTATTGTTTATCTAAGTAAAAGCAAGACTGAACAAGTAGGATTAACTGAGCAAAAGTGAAGAAATCTAGTTTAAGCCAAGTGATGTTAGTGTTGACTGAGAGCCAGTATATGCTCAGTAAATTTAGTGTTGACTGAACATCATTTTATTGTCGAGTGACAGTATTTGTCGAGTGAGAAATATAGAGGTGACCGAGTTGTGCAGTGATGACCAAGGATTTGAACACAGTATTGACCGAGCGTCAGTAATTTACATTTGAGGGAGAATTCAGATTTCTAGCTGACATTGTTGAATTCTTGGGTTATGTAAAATGTGTTGACTTTATTTATAAAGTGTATGGAGCATTTAATGCACAGCAAATCATTTTATTGTGATTTCATTAAAGAGATTGAAGATGTTTCTAGAAGGATGGATGATGAACTTAAATGATGGAAGGATTCATTGGATCCGACCTAAACCTAAGATCTACAGAGGAGATTAAGTGGAAAAATAAATATCTATCTATTGAAGAGATATAAGTTAACCTAAGTATGAAGTTGAAAATGAGACAGGGATGCTGGAGTTGTTGATGTTATTGACTAACAAAGTAGATATGGCTGAAGGTGAAGGAGTTGATCAGAATTATGATTGCTTCAAGGGATTTCTGAGTAGATCAGTGATGGAGATGGAAATGGTACATAGTTAGTAAGCCAACATATGAGAGCAGAATTGGATCTATAATTTGCAAAGTGAGTTGTATGTTTTTTAGATCAGTACTACTGCTACTTTCTAACCATTGTATTAGTTAAATCCTTTAATCAAGGTTGACCTAATAGTCATTGTATAAATCCTTTGAAAAAGGTTGCATTCTAATGAAATGTATTTAAGTCCTCTAAAAAGGCGCACTCCTAATAGGGTGGTTTAAATCCTCTAATAGGGTCACACCTAGGAGTGTGTTTGTAAACCTTTGACAGGGTTGGCTTTTCATAGAGCTCCCTTTAGAAGAGTGAATATATCAGTAGCATGTTACAAAGTAGTTTTTCCCAAATTGGGTTTCCATTATAAATCCTAGTGTTAAACTTGTGTGAATGTTTTGGTGTTAAACATTTCTATGTTTTTCAAGTTAAATGCTATTGGATAGTGGACTGCATTGTTATCTCTTTTTGGTATATAGTCTATAATGACCGAGTAGTTGTTGGTTATTATATCTGAATTTGTTGAAGTATTTGAAAGTTTTTTTTATACATCTCGACCTGAGAACAACTGATTCACCCCCCCTCTATGTTGTTCTAAATCATATTAACAATTGGTATCAGAGCTGTTGGTGCTTACAGAGAACAAGTTTTAAGGTACTTGAAGAAAATGATCAAGATGTATAAAAAAGAGGTACCTAAGCTGAATAAGGAGAACTTCCATGCATGGCAGAGCCTGATGAAACTGCATCTAGCTGGTATTGGAGACTCAACAAGATATTATGTTGAGAATGTTAGGAATAGTCCCAAGAGATAACTGGGGGGGGCGTGAATCAGTTATCTACAAGTTTCAATTCTTTATCCAATTAAGTATACTTAAAATTTAAGCATAAACACAATAAAATAACACTTGAACACAACACTAATATTTTGGTTACGGGGAAACCCAAATAGGTAAAAACCCCGATGGGAATTAGCACCCACAAATAAACTGAACTAGTGTATAGTGATCCTTGTTAGAAAATCTTACAACCCTGTTAGGAGTTGATCTTTACAATGCATTTAGTATAGTGACCTAGTCAAAGGTTAGACCCTATTAGGATTCTTTTATGATTGACCCTGTTAGGGGTGAGGACGCACTATCTGAGAGTTCACTGATCAAAGGGGTGAAGGTTGCAACCTTCTGAATAACAGATACACACTATATCTAGATCTTGGTGAACTACAAGGTAGACCGATTGTCTTGATCAGTTCCAATGAATAGCACACACTATATTCTTTGTCACATAGACCTCTTCTTGATGGCACAATACTTCACACTCTCTTCTCTACTCTAATAATTTATCTCTATGCCATACTACTAGTAATCACAAATGACCGGTTATAAGTATCTTTCCTCCAAATGATATAATCAAGTCAGCCTATTAGAACCACCTTGAAATCATAATAGAGAAACAATAACATCTCATTCATCTCTACTAAGCATGCAACAGAACTTGGGACCTATCTAATTCAATAAGAGTAGACGCACACTACACACTATCGGCTCTACCAAATTTACTAAAACTTTCTCCTCTAGCTGAATTACATCATGCACTCTTAACCAAACATTCTTAACTCTTCTCCAATCACTAATCCAAGTGTGCATACCAAAATGATAGGCACAACTCTTGTATCAATATGATCTCTGTTGGCTCTTATGGATAAACATGGGAAACTGTAATTGGTGAATAGAGACTACATAAATTCACTTCTACTACACATCAGACTATGCATCCATGAATGTAACATCACTAACATGTCTCCATCATATATCCAAACACGCAAGGCTCCATGATAATTGTACAGACAATCACACACAAAACACTACCTGTAACTCTGTCAGGAACACTGTTGACACAAGTGTTATCTCTATTGAGCATTAAAGGTTGTCATTAGTATCAAAGGTTATCTAAGATATCGGTCAGTTACATATATGAAGCTAGTCGATAACTATAAGTAAAACAAGATAGTCGGTTATAGTGTATACACCAAGCATTAGTCAGTTTACCAAGCACCAGCAGACACCGATACCAAGCGACAGTAAACACTGAGAGTCAGAATGAACACCGAGCAGTTTATATAGTGTTTACCGAGGATCATAGGAAATGGAATAGTAATCAAGAATGGCACATTCTTCTATGAAAATGGTTATAACAGATTAGGAAATGTATTACCAAGATCGAGAACAATTTATTGTTAAGATATGATGAAGATTCTATGTAATATCTTGATCTAGGTCATTTTTGTACACCGTAGATCTTAGGGTTTTGTTTAAGGTCTATAAGCCTAATTTTGTTTAAGTGACATAATGTTGTATGCTATATATTTTGTATCTTACATCATTTTTGGGTGAACTGATGTATGAGCAAAGAAGCACTTGAAGTTCTAGCCAACCTTCAAGACTATCAATTGACAGAGCATATCAATATTTAGAGGTTATCAGATTAAGCAGAATCAGAGCAGGCTAACCCAATAGTTCAAAGTAGAGATTCATCACAGTAAAGGTGATATTTTGTCATTACTTTATTGATCTGTATTAGATAATGAAGTTTTCATTAGCAGATAGTTACCTATTGCTTTCTAACAATTTTAATAGAGTTTTGGTTAAATCTCTTAATAGAGTAGACTTGACAATCTTGTGTAAATCTCTTAACTAAGTGCACACTCAAGTAGTGTTGCTAAAATCCTATAACTAGGTAGATCTAGCTGATCTAATATGTTACTCCTAATAGGGTAAGATCACCAGAAGTGATCAAAACTTGTATCCCTAATAGGAAAACCTTTTCTATATGCAGTAGTGAAGAATTTGTGGGTGTCATCCCCACCGCAGTTTTTACCTTCTAACAAGGGTTTCTGCATTACCAAAATACTTGTGTTATGTGACTGTTATATTGTTGATTTCATGTTGTTTACTTTCTCAAGTTGAATGGATGAATGATACATGTATTAGATACAAGTTATTTTGGAAGGTTATCACTATTTGTTTTTGTAGATCTGGAAGGTTAATGTGTTAAAGTTTTTGTGGGCACTGATTCACCCCTCCCCTCTTAGTACCCTCTCTCTCCTAATTCCAACAATTGGTATCAGAGCTTAGTTCTCTTATTGGATATTTTAACCACTAAAGGGTAAATCTAAGACATGGAGAGGTATAAGATAGAAAAGACTATTGAGAATCAGAAGATTAAAATGCATATGTTTATTGAATAGTATAAGCAAGCCAAGGAAGGACTAAAGAAATTACTAGTTGAAAGGAAGAACCTTGCTATTCTACAAAATGAGATTGGTTACCATGAAAAAGCAATTGATGATATATTTGATCATGTTGGATCTAGTTCTGGAAGTATTTCTGATGGATCTAAAAGTATAATCTCTGATTTGTCTGAAAAAAATCAACATTTAACTGAACAAGTGAAAGCACTACAAATCAGTCAAGAATCTCAGGTGGTAAGAATGGTAGAGATAATGAACAATGCTAGACAAGCTGAGCAAGAAAGGAATCTGGCTATTGATGATCGTAGACAAATTACTGAACAACTTCAAGAAAAATAAAGTGGAATATAGAGACTCACTGATCACCATTTTCAAGTATATAATCAGATGATGATTATGAATCAAGAAGTAAACCGAGTAAATGGATAATTGTCAAGGAATCTTGAAGAAGTTGCAAGACTCAGAGAGGAGAATGAGAAGTTGAGAAATGAAGTAAAAACTCAACTGCAACACAATGAAATAAAGAAATTGGCTGAGGAAAGTTCTAAGAAGATTGATGACTTTCTGATTAATCAAAGAAGATTTTGGAGTAGAGCTGGTCTAGGCTATATTGGCAAAGGAGAATTATCACACCAAGCTGAACAAGTCAACAAAAATCAAAATCAAAGACCAAAAGTTTTGACATGTTATCACTGTGGAAAACTGGGACATACATCTAATGTTTGTAGAAGCAAAGCATAAGGTAAACCTCTTATCACTCCTAAATTCAATGGATATTGTTATTATTGTGGTAAGTATGGTCACCAAGCTTATGAGTGTGGAGCTAAATAGAATGATATTGCTAATAATACTATTGTGGAGAAAATATGTTATACTTGTAATAAACATGGACACACTACATGAGAATGTAAAGCTAAGATGAAACAAGTATGGACTCCTAAGTAGAAGACACAATGCAAGCCATATCAACCGAAGAAACAAGGTAACTCCTATGTTTGGGATTATAACACATGGGCTAACTGTGTTGCATGTGGTAGATATAGACACATTGCAGTGAATTGTAATAGGAAAAGATGGTCTAGACAATCAAGAACTTGGACAAGCACTAGAATGGAATGTATGCATTGTCATAAAGTCGGTCATTTAAGAAAAGACTACAAAGACCGAGCACTAGAGGAAAATCATGTATTTGAGAGTAGAAACACTATTGTAGACATCATGAAGATAAGGTACACTATGTGGAGAAAGGCATCTAATGAGAATGCTGGATCAAGTAATACTATCGATGAAACCTTGTCCATTGGATTGGGTGACATCGGTACCTCCACTTAAGGTGATATAGGTATGTATGGGACTGACATTTCAAAATAATCATATTTTACATACAGTTCCCTATATATGTTGCACACATACCAAATGTGCATGAATGAAGATGCATTATGGTTTATATGTTTTGAGTTAACAAAGTTATACAGTCAATAAAAGTAAGACCAAGCATTGGTTACTCATCAGTAATCACTATTCAAGGTTAACCAAATATCAGTATGAACCAAGCAAGGAAATCTTGTGTTAACCGAGTGGTTAAAAGTTTACAGCTGTCACTAAGCTGATAGTTGTCATAAACTAGAAAGTAGGTCAAGCATTTAATGCATAAAGTTTTGAGTGGGAATATTGAAAAATCTATAAATACACAGATGCAAGAGTTCATTTTCACATTTCAGATATCTAGGAGCTAAGATTTCACAGAGAAAGTTCAAGCAAGAATCCTTCACGCAAATTCAAGTCATTGAAGATCGAACCGAGCACACTCTTTGATACATTCTGAGTAAGTTGAAACCCTACCGAGCACATTTATCATATTTATCAAAAAACCTAGTGTGTAGAAATGGCATCTACTATGATTTCATCTAAGGTTGTGGATGAAGAAGTCAATTTAATTGTGTCAGCAAGTTATAAGGAACCTCCTTATAAGTTACACCTTGAAGTTGCATTGAAAATGGATATAGCAGGTGCTTTTTCAAGCATCCCACCTAGGGTTTTGTTGATGGAAGATATAAGATCATACATACACTATAAAATTGGGGAAATTAGAGATTTCAATATGTATGTTGTGTTTCAGGGACTTTGTAATGAGAAAATGGAACTGAAACCAAAGCACAAATTGGTTGAGACACTTGGTCTCACTCATGCCCTAGATTTTTTGAAGAATTTCAAGAATGAATGGATTAGCGTTGTGTTAAGAAGATATCATGAAGGTACATTTTGGTTAGAAAAACTAATCAAAGTAACTAAGAGGATGATTAACAAGGTTACTAGTTACCTAACTGCTGACAAGGTCAAATCATTTCGAAGCGCTGCATGAACTGAAGTTGAGAGGAACATTGGCATAGCATGGGATGGTAGAGCATTAAATATTTCAACAATTGTGGATCCTGAAGTGAAGTTCATAGCACATGTTATTGGTTATAAAATCTTTCAGTCAAGCAGGTCAAATAGTGTACCATGTAGTGCAATAGATATGGCTTACAAATTGATAAAGAAGGGTCATCAGATATACCTAGCCGAGATACTACTAAGACAGGTTGAGGATAACATGAAGAAAATAAAGGCACATAAGTCCAATACCTATAAGTTTGGTTCACTACTTGTATGTCTATTTTTCTATCTCCAAAAATTCTTTCCCTCTATCGGTCACACTAAATGGGTTGATGAGAGACCGATCACTACACAAATATTTGATATTATGAAAGGTATGTGAGATAATGTTGAGAATGTAATAAACACTTCTTTTGAAGATTTCAAAGTGAAGATGAATTTGAGAAGTAGAATTCCTGATGAATTGGTCAATAAATATGCAATGGACATTTGTTTTCTAGTAGACACCGACCATACCATGATAAAAGTAGTTGAACCAAGAATCAAATGGCTAGCACCTATGGGCTATGAAATGGATTATGATTTTAGTTTGAAATCAATACATGCACTGCTAGCATTACCAAAAGACCCCAAGGCCACAAGGTTTGGAACCTTTGGAGAAGCTAAGTCTAGAATCAAGACAGGTTTGGTCATTAATAAAATGATAAGGAAGGCAAAGAAAATGAAAAAAAATTTATCTGAGAAATTTGAGAAGGATGCAAACTCATTTGAGGAGTCACCAGTTGAATAGGAAACTAAAGGTCAGTTAATGTTGGCTAAAAAGGTGTATGACAGTGAGGAAAATGAATCTGATGAAGAACAAGAAGCTATATCGGTTCCTCCTACTAAAGCTCCAAAGAAGAGGCAATTACCAGTACAGATAGGTGCACGCACAAGGTCATCAACTGTAGCTTCACCACCATAGAAGAAGGTAGCTGAGAAGGTACTAAAATGAAAGGCTGCTACACTAACAAAGACATATGCAAAGAAAGGTGATGCAGGAGCATCCTGGGTGTAAGGGCAATCTTGCATCACCCAAAAATATTTCTGTTTGCTTTTCAATAAGGGCTATCTTGTGTAGAGCTACTATTTATGGAAACTTGCTATTTTTAGTAAGTTGTTCATACGATTTTGGAATGTTCTGATTTCACAGTTGGAGGTTCATCATAGTCATATTAGCTTTCCTGTAAAGTTTCATTGCTAGATCAAGTCTGGTTTTGAAGATATTGAAACTTTTCAGTTTTGGAAACAGGGCACAGAAACTTTGAACTTAATTTTGAAGGCTTTAGAGGCCTTGAATGAGGTCAAATTTTCAACTAAATGAAGCTTTCTTGATTCAAGTGTTGTAAAGCTCCTTGTGCCCTTTTTGAAGTGGGGTTATAATAGTCAATCAGGTCAACGGGTGATGACTTATGGTCTCTGGAAGTTGGGTCACCTGAAATGGCAGAAAATGACTTTCCTTCAAAAATTTTGTTTGGGTTTCAAAAGTTATTTTGAGCTGACTTTGATGTAATAAAATGAAAAATAAAATAAGTCTAAGTTTGGTCGGCCTTGTTGGCTAAAAATTTTGGAACCTTCCCAGGTGGTGGAAAATTGCCTATATAAGGAAGGCTGTAGTGTTGTCTTAGGTAGTTTGGGATAGTTTTGGGTAGTAGATTTGGGTATTGATTTGAGGCTTTGTGCTACAGAATATTGTAAAGGAATGCCCATGTGGCTTTGCATATTGTAATTCTGAAAGTTTGTAATTCCACATTTGTGAAGATAATAAGAAGCCAATTTTTTGTTCTTGCATATTGCTGTTGTTTCTCTATTTCTGTTATGTGTTTATGGTATTAAGGGGAGCACCCTTCATCAGTGGTATTAGAGTAGGAGTTCCTGAGTGTGTAAACAGATCACCGATTGTGAGGTAGTTTACACTAGGACCGTGGGTTAGGGTTTCTGTGTAAACAGATCACTGATTGTGAGGTAGTTTGCACTAGGACTGTGGTTAGGGTTTCTATGTAGATAGATCACTGACTGTGAGGCATTTTGCACCAGAACTATGGTTAGGGTTTCAATGAGAAGCATGAAAATGCCTCCATGAAGGGAATGTGGCAGAAGAGCTAGTGTTGTAATGCCTGAGGTTAGGGAACTGCAGAGACAAGTGCAAGCATTGCAAGAGGAGATCCATAGAGGAATGAATCTTAATGTTAGAGATGAAAGTGAGGATGAAGCTGAAGAAGAAGATCAAGAAGGAGAAGTCAAAGTTGTGAACCAAGAGGAAGAAAGGCTTTTCCAAGCTATCTCAAAGATCGGGAAGAGACCTAAGATTGAGGTCCTGACATTTTTTGGAAATCTTAACCCAGAAGAGTTGATCGACTGGATCAATGAATGTGAAGAATATTTTGAGTATGAAGATATCAAGGATCCTGATCAAGTCAAGTTTGTGAAGGCTAGACTAAAGGGTCATGCGAAGATCTGGTGGCAAGAGATTCAATTGGAGCGAAATCAAAGAGGAAAGGATAAAATCAGAAGATGGGGGCAGATGGTGGATAAATTGAAGCGACAGTTCATTCCTGTTGATTATGAGCTTGACCTACTGAGAAAAATGCAAAGTTTGAAGCAAGCAGGATGATCTATTTAAGAGCATACAGAGGAGTTCTATCGAATCCTCATTAGAATAGGCCATGTGGAAGTTGATAAGGAGAAAGTTGCCCATTACCTTAATGGGTTGAGGTCAAGCATTTAGGAGGAGTTGAATCTGGTTTGAATGAATAGTATTGAAGAGGCATACTAGTTTTCCCTAAAAGTAGAGGAAAAGCTGAACAAGAAGTTTCAGAGCCAACAAAGCGGAAGAGGTCATGATGGAAGATTTGGTGGATGGTCATATGAAGATTGAAATGAAAATCTGAAAAAGCAAGATGATGCCGGTGATAGTCAAAATTAGAGAGGAGATCATTTCAATAATTTCCATGATCAGAATAATAGAGATCAAAGAGGAAGAGGAAGAGGACAAGGTTCAGGAAGAGGAGGCTTCCGTGGAACATGTTTTCACTGTGGAGAAGAAGGTCATAGGGCATTTGAATGTCCTCAACACCAAGGAAGGACAGATAGGAGGAATGAAGACCAGGCCAGAGTTGCATATGTAGATGAAGAT
The DNA here is from genome assembly GCA_027943335.1 of Chamaecyparis obtusa. NCBI lineage: Eukaryota > Viridiplantae > Streptophyta > Pinopsida > Cupressales > Cupressaceae > Chamaecyparis > Chamaecyparis obtusa. The sequence continues at coordinate 743,033 of BSBK01002822.1, read as the reverse complement.
GCCAGATCATCAAATTCTGAAGATGCTGAAAGAGGAGAAACACTGATTAATAGAAGAGTCCTGTTGAGTGGTGAGAATGAACCTGAGCAAAGGAGGATCCTGTTTCGCACCAGGTGCAAGTGTGAGGGTAAGTGTTGTGATGTGATTATTGATAGTGGCAGTACTGATAATTTGGTGTTAGAAGAGATGGTGACAAAGTTGAAGCTCAAGAGGCAGAAACATCCACATCCATATCGGGTTGCTTGGGTGCAGGATGACTGCAAGGTCATGGTTAGTGAACAGTGCCTAGTAAAGTTCAAGATTAGCGGATACCATGATGAGGTATTATGTGATATCATATCTATGGATGCATGTCATATGTTATTGGGTAGACCTTGGTAGTTTGACAGATGTGTTGTACATGATGGCCATGCGAATACCTATTCCCTAACAAAGGATGGAGTGCAACATAAGCTAAAGCCATTGAAGGAAACCGAAGAAAAGGTATGTGGTAATGCAAGAATAAATTTTATTGATAGAGGAAATTTCTTAGATAGTATGCGGCATGAGCATATGTGTTTTACCTTAATTTCAAAGGATGGTAAAGAGGAAGTAGAGGATGTACCTGTAGAGGTTGCATATTTGTTTCAGGATATTGTATCTGATAATGTGCCTGATGGATTACCACTAGTAAGAAAGATCAATCATTAGATGGATTTGATTGCAGGAGCCAGTTTGCCAAATAAGGCAGTGCACAGAATGACACTAATAGAAAGTGAAGAGTTGAAGACAGATTTAAATTTTAGTTCATCACATCATCCATAGATTGTATATGGAAGTAATCCCAGAAATGCATCTGAGTTGAGAAAGATAGATAAAGGAGAAATAAGTAGTGCTGAAGCTGAGGATTTTGTAGAACATTTGAAGAATGTCCATGAGGAGGTGAGGAAGCATATTACCAAGATGAATGTGCAGTATAAGGCTAAGGTAGATGAGAAAAGGAGGCATAAGGAATTTTAGGTTGAAGATGAGGTTACAACAGCACAATGGAGTATTCTAGCAACCAGTTCAAATATCAAAGAGATTGAAAACATACTGGATAGTCGTGTTGGTAGAAGCACAAGGAACAAGACATATGAAGAATATCTGGTCAAGTAGAAAGGATGACCTATTGAAGATTCATCATGCCTAGCAAAGGAGGAGGTTAACCATTTTGGTTTTCCTCTGCACACCTGAGTCATGACAAGGTCACTTCTCAAATTACCTTGGGTGTTTGATGCAGGAGCATCCTGGGTGTAAGGGCAATCTTGCATCACCCAAAAATATTTATGTTTGCTTTTCAATAAGGGCTATCTTGTGCAGAGCTACTATTTATGGAAACTTTCTATTTTTAGTAAGTTGTTCATACGATCTCGGAATTTTTTGATTTCATAGTTAGAGGTTCATCATAGTCATATCAACCTACCTGTAAAGTTTCCTTGCTAGATCAAGTCTGGTTTTGAAGATATTGAAACTTTTCAGTTTTGGAAACAAGGTACAGAAACTTTGAACTCAATTTTGAAGGCTTTAGAGGCCCCGGAGGAGGTCAAATTTTTGGTTGAATGAAGCTTGCTTGATTCAAGCATTGTAGAGCTCCTCGTGCTCTTTCTGAAATGGGGTTATAATAGTCAATAGGGTCAACAGGTGATGACTTATGGTCTCTAGAAGTTGGGTCACCTGAAATGGCGGAAAATGACTTTCCTTCAAAAATTTTGTTTGGGTTTCAAAAGTTATTTTGAGCCGACTTTGATGTAATAAAATGAAAAATAAAATAATTTTAAGTTTGGTCAACCTTGTTGGCTAAAAATTCTGGAACCTTCCCAGGTGGTGGAAAATTGCCTATATAAGGAAGGCTGTAGTGTTGTCTTAGGCAATTCGGGATAGTTCTGGGTAGTAGATCTGGAGATTGATTCGAAGCTTTGTCCTACATAATATTGTAAAGGAATGCCCATGTGGCTTTGCATATTGTAATTCTAAAAGTTTGTAATTCCACATTTGTGGAGATAATAAGAAGCCAATTTTCTATTGTTGCATATTGTTATTGTTTCTCTATTTCTATTATGTGTTTGTGGTATTAAGGGGAGCACCCTTCATCAAAAGGTCAGAAGGTTGTAGCTAAGCCACCAAAGAGAAAGAGAAGATAATTGATAAGAGGTAAGGAATATTTAGAGGATGAAGAGGAAGACAAAAATCAAGGACAATTCAAGATTTTCAGTAACAAGGAACGTTCAATTGATGATGTCATTGAGGAAATATGGGAGAATGGAGACATCTTAGACCCAGAACTTAAAAGATTTGAAAAAATTTCAAATGAAGATCAAAATAAAATAGAGGAAGCTGTCATCCAAATGATGATACATTTCAAAAGAGTTCCACTAGAGTTCAGTACACAACTCCCAGTTGCACTTGAAGAAAGAATAAACCAGAAATGGAATTATGCACTGGAAACTGAGAAGAAGATGAGAGAACAACTCCTAGCCTCAGTAGCACCCACTTTATCTATGGAGGAGATAAAATAACTTATGGAATCATCGATGCAAATATTTCCAATCAAAAACCGAGCTATGCAAATACTGGATGATAACCTTGCAGATCTTGACGAATCAGGTCAAGTCATCTGGACATCCATTCTTGCTGTGAAAGAGAAAATGGAGAAATTTGTTTTTCAGAATTTTTCTAAGAAGAGATACAAGTCCAAAGGGAAAGGAATTTTTATTGAAGATGATAATGCACAAAAGAAGCAGGAAGCAGATATATCAGTTACCAAGGTAATTGATACTACAGTTGTGCAAGAGATTCATGATAGTTCATAGGATGCATCGGATCTTGCAGAGATCCAGATCCCAGATACAAATGACTATGATGTACTCATTGAGGACATCAACATTGGTGATCCTGATGATAGGGATAATGATGAGGATGTGAATATTGAACCTGTACATGCACAAGATGAGGCATCAATTACCTTATGTGCAATAACATCTTTACCAGGTGAGCTTCCAATTTTAGCTGAAGCTATTGAAATTATTTCAAAGGAACAAACCAAAGGCTCTATCCCCAAGCAACCACAAGACACAACTAGGGAACCAAGCAATGAACCTTCTACTGAGACAAACAAGCCTGAAGAGATAGAGGCCAATAAATCAAAAATAGAAAATAAGGAAGAGCCAAAAGCTATAGAGGAAACCCCACCACACACAACTTCAGAGGCTTTGACTTAGTCTACCAACACATAGGTTACTAATGAGCAGAAAAAGGATGATAATATGTCTATCAAACAGAATACTCCAAGGGAAACCGATGAGAAGGCTATTATTGTTATAGCAAAAGAGCCCGAGAAGAAAAAGAAAAATAAGGGTAAAGGAAAAGGGCCGGTCACTCTAGATGAAGTGATTATAATACCAGAGTGTGACCCGAGGACCCTTAGCCCTGAGGAATTGAGAAAATATAGGGAATTATGTACCAAAAAAGTAGCACAAGAGAAGTTGAAGCAAGAGACTAAACGCAAAGAAATATTAATGGATGTTAGGGATATCTTACAACATGTAGTACCTAAAGTAAACATTGATGAAGATAATCCTATCATAGATCAACTTGCTTTACTTATTGAAAAGATAAATGCCCCAAACATTGATGCTAACAAGCAAATTGAAGAAAGGGCAGAGTCCAAGATTCAAAACAAACTTGTAGAAAGAATCAGCCAAGAAGTGGCAATTAACAAGGTCAAACTAGCTAAGGTAATAACTGAGATCAAGTCTATAACTCAGTTAATTTGCAAATTCTTACTAAAGCTATGCACTGTTAGATCATTCACTACTGAGATCAGTGAAAAGATAAAATCACTTGAAAATGAAATCACAGTTAGTGCACATGCAGCTACAACTGAGCCACAAGCTTTTGCTAAGAATATACTCAGAGTTCAAGAACTCAGGTGCTTGATAGCAGATCTAAAGAAACAAGATAAGAAGATCACTGATTAGGTTACTTAGTTGCAGACAGAACTCATTCCATACCTAAATTTTTTTGAGAAAAATATTGTCAAAGCGGATCAACTTGTTGCAACACCAGAGATTTCGATGTTGGAGACATGCATGCACAAGTCAGTCTTCAACACATTTCTCTCACCAACCTTAAAGAGGAATGGGAAAACCTCTTGGATTCACTCAAGAAAACCCATCAACACATTTTTGACAAGCTGTAAGTATACCATTTTTGTATTTGGCATTAATATCAAAAAGGGGGAAATTAATGTATATGCCAAATATGTAAATTTTTGCCTAAGTATACTACACATTACTAGAGCATGCACCGAGGGGGAGTACTTAGAAATTTTTGATATGTTTATGTATATGGTGGAGATATAAGTTTTCATTTGAGACATAATGTCTATATACATTCAAGTTTTGATACTAATGCCAAAGGGGGAGATTGTTATCTCTATTGAGCATTAAAGGTTGTCATTAGTATCAAAGGTTATCTAAGATATTGGTTGGTTACATATATGAAGCTAGTCGATAACTATAAGAAAAATAGGATAGTCGGTTATAGTGTATACACTAAGCACCAGTCAGTTTACCAAGCACCAACAGACACCAATACTGAGCAATAGTAAACACCGAGTGTCAGAATGAACACCAAGTAGTTTATACAGTGTTTATCGAGGATCACAGGAAACAACATAGTAATCAGGAATGGTACATTCTTCTATGGAAATGGTTACAATAGATCAGGAAATGTATTACCAAGATCGAGAACAATTTATTGTTAAGATACGATGAAGATTCTATGTAATAGCTTGATCTAGGTCATTTTTGTACACTGTAGATCTTAGGTTTTTTTCTAAGGTCTATAAACCTAATTTTGTTTAAGCGGCATAATGTTGTATGTTATATATTTTGTAGGTTACATAATTTTTGGGTGAAGTGATGTATGAGTAAAGAAGCACTTGAAGTTCTAGCCAACCTTCAAGACTATTAGTTGATAGAGAAGATCAGTATTCAGAGGTTATCAGATTAAGTAGAATCAAAGCAGGCTAACTGAGTAGTTCAGAGTAGAGATTCATCATACTAAAGGTGATATTTTGTCAGTACTTTATTGATCTATATCAGATAATCAAGTTTTCATTAGCAGATAGTTACCTATTGCTTTCTAACAATTGTAATAGATTTTTGGTTAAATCTCTTAACCGAGTGCACTCTCAAGTAGTGTTGCTAAAATCCTATAACTAGGTAGATCTAGCTAATCTAATATGTTACTCCTAATAGGGTAAGATCACTAAAAGTGATCAAAACTTGTAGCCCTAACAGGCAAACCTTTTCTATCTGTAGTAGTGAAGAATTTTTGGGTGTTATCCCCACCGTAGTTTTTACCTTCTAACAAGGGTTTCTGTGTTACCAAAATACTTGTGTTATGTGACTATTATATTGTTGATTTCATGTTATTAACTTTCTCAAGTTGAATGGATGAATGATACATGTACTAGATACAAGTTATTTTGGAAGGTTATCACTATTTGCTGTTGTAGATCTGGAAGGTTAATGTGTTAAAGTTTTTGTGGGCACTGATTCACCCCTCCCCTCTCAGTACCCTATCTCTCCTAATTCCAAGAACAAGCTGCTATATAACTGTCTGTACTTACTATTAACCTTTGCATCCATGATATCATGCCAATAACATGTCCATTTTGCATATACTCAAAACTTACTACATAAGTCCTCCATGCATGCTACTTGCCATATGTTGTCATTAATGACAAATATATAGTCAGCACTAGCTTGCGGGAAAATCTCCAACAATCTCCTCCTTTGGAATTGATGGCAACATATGGAATGAAAAACACCATCAATCCAAATGAACAATTCTTTTATAACATTCTCCATTCCCTCATCAAAACCCCCCCAAGGATGAATCCTCCATCTGCTAAAATATTATTTATAACATTCTCCATTTCCTCATCTTAATTGCTTTCATGGCTGAATACTACTCCCCCTTTGTTGTTATGTGTTACTCTTCCTTAATTCGGTATGTACTCCCCCTTTTTACTATTTTTCATGACTGTATACTACTCCCCCTTTGACATCAATGGCAAAGGGCACCAAACATTTAAGCATTGGTACTACTCCTGATGTAGAGTAGTCAACCATCCACCAGTCATTGAGGACTGATTCTTGATCCACTTTTTCTAATCAGAATTAGAGAAGGGAATTACTCCTAGCTTTTTCATGAGATACTCAAAAGTATCCTTTGGTAAAGGCTTTGTGAATATGTTTGCTAGCTGATCTTTTGGACTTACAGAGTTCAACTTTATTTCATTCTCTGCTACTTTCTCTCTTAGAAAGTGATACTTTATCTCAATGTGTTTTTTTTTTGCATGCATCACTGGGTTCTTAGACATGTCGATAGTTCTAGTGTTATCAAAATGAATAACAATAGGGTAATCAATTTGAATACAAAAATATTTTATCATCTACTTGATCCAAACAATTATAGAACAATTCAAGGTTGCTGCAACATACTCTACTTCTGTTGTTGACTGAGAAATACAACTCTACTTCTTGCTTGTCCAAGTGACTAGTCTATCACCTAGAAATATTGCTCCTCCTGATGTACTCTTTCTATCATCCACGCATCCTGCCCAATCTGCATCTGTATATACATGAAGCTCAACATTTTCTGAATTAGGGTACCATAGACCATAATCTGTAGTGCCTCTCAAATATCTGAATATTCTCTTTACTATCATGAGATGACTTTGTTTAGGCTCTCCTACAAATCTTCCAACTATGCCAACTGCATTGGAAATATCAGGTCTAGTTTGAGTAAGGTATATGAGTTTACCAATCATATATTTGTACAATGTTTTGTCTACTACTAGAGAATCATCTTCTTTTATAAGCTTGCATCCTATTATCATAGGTTTACCCACTGGATTGCAATCATCCATATTGAACTTCTTCAATATCTCTTTCACATACTTAGACTGATTTATGAAAATACTTTTCTTTGTCTATTGTACATTTAATCCCAAAAAGTATTTGATAGGTCCAATCATGCTCATCTCAAACTCGCTCTGCCTCTCTTTAGAAAATTCTTCACTAAGTTTTTCATTACCCCCAAAGATAGTGTCATCAACAAATATAGCTACAAGTAGTAGACCTTTAGATGTTTCTCTTATAAATAGATTATAATTTGTTGCTCCTTTTTGAATCCAATTTTTGTTATATATCCATCAAGTCTCTCATACCAAGCTCTGGGAGCTTGCTTAAGTCCATATAGGACTTTCATCAATCTACATACCATATCAAGCTTGTTTGATAAGGTGAATCCTTCTAGCTACTCAATATATACTTCTTCCTTTAGCTCACCATTCAAGAATGTTGACTTAACATCCATCTGATAGACTTTGAATTTTTTGAATGTCGCATAAGCTAGAAACAATTTAATGGCTTCTAATCTTCTCACAGGTGAAAATGTGTTTGAATAATCAATGCCTTCTCTTTGCGCATATCCCTTACATACTAACCTTGCTTTATTCCTTACTACTGTACCATCTTCATTTATCTTGTTTCTGAATATCCACTTGGTTCCAATCACATTCTTATTACTAGGTCTTGGGACCAGTTCCCAAGTATCATTCTTAATAATCTGATCTAGTTCTTCTTTCATAGCATCATGCCAATCTGAATCATTGCACGCATCTTCAACACTGAAAGGTTCAATATGAGATAGTAAACATATTGCTTCATTACCTTCTAAATTCTTAGCTTTTGATCTTGTTGTGACTCTGCCACTCTGATCTCCAATGATGTCATCCTTAGAGTGATATCTAGATGAAAAATTTGGGACTTTAGGTGATATTGTCTCATCTTCCTTCTGAGTTTCGTCTTCACTTGTTTCAGGGTGATTGAATAATACATCAATACTATCAAACATCTCTTCAACAAATATCTCACAAGTGGAAGGACTGGGTTCTTCTTCAATCATAGTTGCATAATCATGATATTTTTCTTGAACAATAAAATTTTCATCAATCTTAACATGAGCACTTTCAATTATCTTCTTCAATCTCAAATTAAAACATCTATAAGCTTTTCTTTTAGTAGAGTAACCAATGAAAATACCGTCATCACTTCTTGCATCAAACTTGCCTATTGCTTCATCCCTCTTGATGTAGCACTTGCTTCCAAAGATTCTAAAGTATTTCACTATGGGAACATTACCAAACCATAGCTCATAAGTTGTCTTGTCCGCGCCAGGCCTCAATTGTATTCTATTGATGGTATACACTACTATATTGACCGCATCTCTCCAATAGATGTGAGAAATGTTTCCTTCAATCATGATGGTGAGCATTGTATCAAGGATGATCCTATTCCTTCTTTCTACAATCCCATTCTACTAAGGGGTTCTAGGTGCACTCAACTTTCTCTTTATGCCATGTTCTTTGTTGTACTCATAAAATATGTCAGAGGTGAATTCTCCTCCTCTATCTAATCTTAGACACTTTATCTTTCTTCCAGATTCATTCTCAACCTTAGCTTTGAATATTTTGAACTCTCAAATGCTTCTGACTTATCTTTCAAGAATGCAACCCACATCATTATAGAATAGTCATCAACAAAAAAAATGAAATACCTTTCACCATAGTATGATCTTGTTTGAGTTGGTCCACAAAGGTCTTTATGAATCAGATCCAACTTGTTCTCTGCTGAATTATGCTTTCTTCTAAATGAATTTCTCACATGCTTTCTCATCACACATTCCCTGCAAATCATATCAACTGGCTTTTTTATGCTAGGTAGATCTCTTACTGCCTTTACATTACTTATCTTTATTATGTTATCAAAATTGATATGACATAGTCTTTTATGCCATAGCCAATTGTCATTTACTTCAGCAACAAAACAACTTGCTTCTGAATTAAGCTGGAAAACATTACCTTTAGTCTTTGAACCTGATGCAATCATTACACCATCCTTGTTGTTAATAATGCACTTACATTGTCTTTGAACTCCAACTGATATCCTTTGTCAAGCAACCACCCAACACTAAGAAGATTATGTTGCAAACCATCTACATAGAGAACATCATTAGTGTTGTTCTTTCCATCCAATGTGATAGCTCCTTTACCAATGATAGGTTTAGGAGTGTTATCTCCAAATCTAAACATGCCACCTTTGTATTTATCTAGATGAACAAATCTGTCTTTATCACCTGCCATGTGATTTGAACAACCACTATCTATGATCCAATCTATCCTTATGTCTGCTTGTGAAATCAATGCTAGCTTTTGTTCCTTTTTCTCATCTTCACAATCCATCTCATCAAACATCTTCTCCATATCCTTAAGAGTAATGAATCCAATCTCATCTTCTACTAAGTCATCATCAGAAACTCCATCACTAGCATAGTAACATTCTTTTGTATACATAGGCTTGTAATTGGTTCTAAATTTCTTAACTCTTGTAGGACACGTAGATGCAAAGTGACCAATATTATTACATGAGAAACATTTGAATGGTAGCTAACCTTAATATTTTTCTTTTCCTTTCTTTTCTCTTTTGGAAATCATATCAATGAAATCATCTAATTATTTCTCTTCATCAAAATTACCAGAAGTGGTTGAAGATTTCTTACCATGGACTGATGCTTTGAAGCTGGTTGTCTCACTTTTAGGTTCCATCTTCAATCTTGAAATCTCAAAAGATGAATTTTTCCTTATCAAAGTCTCTATCTTGAAATTTGATGTAAGCTACATGGTCTCATCAAGGATGTTGATCTTGTTGTCATACTCTGCTATAAGAGTGGTCATTAGTTTATCCATAATGTCTTCCTCTGAGATCTCTCCACCATTGTTCCTAATTCCAACAACTGCTTCAGTAATCCTTTGGTTGTAAGCTCTGATGTTTTCATTAGTTAGCATCTCTAATGTATTGTATCTTTTCTTCCATGTCTTTCTATGCACATTCTTTTCTTGTCTATCACCTTCAAACATGTCTTCAAGGTACTTCCATATCTTGTAAGTTGTGTCTACTTTCTTTATCTTTGAAAACTCACTATTAGATAAGGCGCTGATAAGGGCTTCTTTGGCTATTGCATTCTGATGGAACAAATCCTTTTGTTTTCTAGTAACATCATCCTTTGCAAGATCTTCTTCTAGAGAGGGAATCTTAACTTCTTTGATAGCCACTTCAAAAATTTCAAAGGAAATGCACTGCAAATGTGTCACCATTTTGTTCTTCCAATCAAGATAGTTTTCTCAATCAAACTTAGGACTGTCTTTTCTAAATAATGCCATCTGATCAACCTCAAGCTGTTAAAATTTCTCTCTGAGGCACTTGGCTCTGATACCAATTGTTAGGAATAGTCCCAAGAGATAACTGAGAGGGGGGGTGAATCAGTTATCTACAATTTTCAATTATTTATCCAATTAAGTATACTTAAACTTTAAGCATAAACAAAATGAAAGAACACTTGAACACAACACCAATATTTTGGTTATGGGGAAACACAAATAGGTAAAAACCCTAGTGGGAATTAGAACCCACAAATAAATTGAACTAGTGTATAGTGATCCTTGTTAAAAGATCTTACAACCCTGTTAGGAGTTGATCTTTACCATGCATTTAGTATAGTGACCTAGCCAAAGGTTAGAACCTGTTAGGAGTCTTTTATGATTGACCCTGTTAGGGGTGAGGATGCACTATCCGAGAGCTCACTTCTCAAAGGGGTGAAGGCTGCAACCTTCTGAATAACAGATACACACTATATTTGGATCTTGGTGAACTGCAAGGTAGACCTGATGTCTTGATTAGTTCTAATGAATAGCACACTATATATTCTTTGTCACATAGACCTCTCCTTGATGGCACAATACTTCACACTCTCTGCTATGCTCTAATAATTCATCTCTATGCCACACTACTAGTAATCACAAATGACCAATTATAAGTGTCTTTCCTCCAAATGATATAATCAAGTCGGCTTATTAGAACCACCTTGAAATCATAATAGAGAAACAATAACACTCTTCAATAACATCTCAGTCAGCTCTACTAAGCATGCACCACAACTTGGGAACCTGTCCAATTCAATAAAAGTAGACGCGTGCTACACATTGTCGGCTCTACCAAATTTACTGAAACTTTCTCCTCAAGATGAATTACATCATGCACTCTTAACAAAACATTCTTAACTCTTCTCCTATCACTAATCCAAGCACACATACTGAAATGATAGGTGCAACTCCTATATCAATATGATCTCTATTGGCTCTTCTGGATAAACACAGGAAACTGTAACTAGTGAATAGCAACTGCATAACTTCACTTCTACACATCAGACTATGAGTCCATGGATGTAACATTACTAACATGTCTCCATCATATATCAAAATGCACAAGGCTCCATGATAACTATATGGAAAATCACACACAGAACACTACCTGTAACTCTGTTAGGAACATTGGTGACACAAGCTGCTATATAACTGTCTGTACTTACTATTAACCTCTGTGTCCATGATATCATGCTGATAACATGTCCATGCTACATATACTCAAAACTTATTGCATACATCCTCCATGCATTCTACTTACCATATGTTTTCATCAATGACAAATATATAGTTAGCACTGGCTTACTGGCAAATCTCTAATAGAAAATGACTGTTACACCTATTGCTCCTTTGATTGGCAAGGAGATGAGAGCTAAACATGAACACAATCAAGCAATGTTGGAGATTGCATCTTCCTTGTTGGGTATATTTTAGTTTTTTTGAGGTCTTTGCCTTTGGTTTTGTTTTAATGTCCTGGCCTATGAAAGTGTCTGGTTTAGGGTTTAGGTTTGTCCTAAAACTGTGTAATAATGTTGAGAAGAAACCCTTGCCTTTGACACTTTTTTCTTTGAAATGGTTATTTCCTTGGTTTGTTTTAAGTGTGCCCTAATCTTTATGTTTCCACATTACCTTTTTGGCCACTTAAGTCATATATGTGCACGTGATTATTTCCCTCTAAGGTGTTCGCTAAATTGCTTAACATTGTTTGATGTTTCTTTTTCATTTAGCGAACTAGTGAATCTTGTCAGCCCTTGCCTTTTTTTTATGTTTTCACTAAGTCTCCAAGTCTGGGCTGTAGTTAAGTTCTCATCTAGCGATCTAGTGACTGTGTGGTCTCCTCTTCACTTAATAACTGGTAGTTTCATGTTAACCTTCAACGACTAGGCATAGGAGTTATCTCTGGTTCTCTTAATCGGGTGGCTATGATCAAAATTCTTCAGTGAACTAGAAAATGTTGTTGATTGTCTCTTCATCCAGCAGTTGTGTTTTAATCTTGCAAAGACTAGGTCCTACTCAAAATCATTTGGTGATCTAGTGACTGAGTCATGTTTTCATACCCTCTAAGTGTGGCGGCTTTTGACAATGAACTTTGGCAGAGGTTTTAGTTTTCATTTGTCACTTAATCTCAAGAAAAGGTGGCGATGCCCTAAGCTATTTAGCGATTAAGTGAATAAAGTGTTTGTGGGATCTCAGAGTTAATTAGGGAGACTCTAAATGATTTAGTGACTTGGTGAATGAAGGGAAAGTCAAGTGTGTTTTCAATGGTCACTGATTCTCGTAATAAAAAGGTGATGGTCAAAGTCTTTGGGTGATTCAACAGTAGCCACCGATTGTGTTGGAGATCAACTGTTGGCTCTTAATCTTAGTTTGAAACCCACAGTTGGGAAAGCATTTAGTGACTTAGAGAATAGGTTTGTTTGCTAGATCTTGCAACCAAAATGTGGTTAAGTTTTCCTTTTAGTGAATAAGCAAAGACTTTGGTCGCTAGATCTCAGAATAAGTCAATGGGGTAACTAAAGCATTAAGAGATTGGGAGATAACGGCAGTCGTTGATTCTTTGGATGTTGACTCTGGTCAAATGCTCAGGTAATATTTTCTTTGTTTGTGGGTTCTCTGAATGAAAGATGAGTTAAGGAATAGGTCTTGAGAATAAGTGAAGTCTTCGATCGCCCATTCTCCAAATAGAAGTGTAGTTAATGTAATAGTTCAGAGAATCCAAGACTCAATGGTCTCCTATTCGCTAGATTGTTAAGGGTTAAAGTAAAGGTCAGAAGGAAAACATGAACCATTGATTGCCTCAGACATCAACAATTGTCATGAAATCTCAGAGTAAAGCTATGAGTTATGAAGTCCTTCTAAGATTAAGAAAATAGTCTTGTCACATGATCTCCTAATTCAACCTTGGGTTAGCATTCCTTTTAGAGATCATGAGTTCCTTTGTTCATGTGGTCACTGAATTTTGCCTGGTAGAGTTTCATACCATTAATGTTATAGCCATTGTGATGTGGAAAAAGTACCATGCCAAGCTGGAAAAAGTAGAAATTCATCCAATTAGGTTTTAACGAGGGTTTACATCAGTAATTAAGTGTTTTAATGCAAAAAAGCCATGATCATTTCTCTCGCGCCCTATTTTTAATTTTTTAAATCATCCTGTCAGCATCCACGCCATGGCTAGCTCTAATTTGATGGTTGGTAATATGTAGAATTGAATGCAGAAGTGACTTAGGTTGGATTTGCTATGATTTGGCAATCGCATGCATGAGAATTTTGGAGTATATAGACAGGACTGCATTGCTTTTTGTGCTCAAAGTTGTTCTGAAGGTAGTTGAGATTGTTGGTGTCGTAGTAGAGATTGAGTAGTGTGAAAGTTGCAGTGCTAAGAATTTATTCTTTTATCAAGATGAATCATCTTGCAACGAGTGGAGCATTATCTAGTGGGGCTGTAAAAGAACAGAGTGGAGAGGATAAAGGAAAGCCAAATTACCTAGAGGAGTTTGTCAAACTACTTCCTAGTTTAAATCAAAACAAGAAGGCCATTGACATGACATTTGAGGATCTCATGGACAAATGTAGGGACCATATTACTCCTGTAGGTTCTAGTTTTTCTTTTTTCTCATATTTTTACAATAATAGGAGTAGACCTATACCTGTTTGCAATGCCTAGGTGTTGGGAATGGCAAAGTTAATTGTGCTTGATGTGTTTTTAGATGTTGATTTAATCATTGAGTTGGCTAGGTTGTATGACCCCATTTCTAGATGCATTAGGTGTGAAGACTAGTCTATGTTTATCTCCCTAGATAGGGGGTCTTTCATGAGAACCTTCAATTTTTATTCCTCCTCCTCCACTAAAACTGACTTAAAGAAGGAAAGGGAAAAGTATGCTAGTAATGCAGGGTCAGTAAAGAGCCAAATAGTCAGGCATATGCCCAAGCATGATAAATATAGAGCCCCTCTCCCACCAGGTATGAATTCCCCTTATTCTTTTGCATCCCTCAATCGTTATATGAAACTCTTGTGTCATGGGTTGTGTAGGGTTCTAGGAATAGATGGGGATGATGAAAAATTGCCTGCTAATATTTTAATGATAATCTTGGACATTCAAAATTCTCACACCAACACTGATTATGATTATATCTAGTATATAATCGACAGGATGCATGATGGGTTTGTGTCTATCAAGGAGAAGAAAAGGCCTATTAAGTTCATGCATTACTCCCTTCTTATGCATTTGATTTTGTACCACCATGTTACTAATTTTGATGCAAGGGTATTGAAGATTAAGACCCATTTTAAGGGCACTCCCAACCTAGTGTAGTATTGGTTGAGGGTTTGGAATATCACATCCAATGAGTGTGACTTCTCCATTTTTCAGAATTACTTTGTCCATCAAATACTTGAAATGTTAGGCACAATGCTATGAGGTTTCCAACTAGGGTGTTGAGGGTTTTAAGACCATTGCAATATGAGGATAATTGACTAGGAAACCACAATTGGGGAGATTTCTACCTGGGGCACAATTCCACAGTTATCAGGGTATATGGGTGCCCTCAGCGCCCACACCTATTTCCAAGATATGTACCTCCTAGGGTAGCCATGATGGAGTTTATTTGGCAATTAATGTGGACTGATAAAGAGCACCTAGGGCCTCATAGGAAAGGTAATTTCACACCCAAGCAATTCAAGATTAATATCTTTTTGATTGGAAAAAGGGCAATGGATCAAGTTAGTGGCTGGCTCAATCATTTCAAGATGACTGTGGGTACCTACTAGTATGTTGATTTTGAGGGTTTCATCAAAATGGCTAGGATGAATTTGATTCCTAGCATTGGAACAATTAGAGAGCATGAGGCCCTTGATGAGGAGGATGTAATAAGAAATGTGATGGACTTTGATGAACAAAAGAGAAGATGGAGTAAGTATTTTGATTTACTAGACTTGGAGGCTCAATTGAAGAATGCTAGAATTCCTTTTGGTGGTTTTTTCCCTGAACTCTCATACTTGCAAAGTATCGAAAAAATGATAGAAATGCATGGTCCCCTATCTAGCTAGTTGGAAGGGCTAATTGAGGAGAAGTTGGAGGTGCCGAGGAACTATTCCACCTCTGAAAATGAAGAATTCACTAATGAATCATAGGAAGGTATCAGTCCACCTCCAGCAGGGGAAGGACCAATTATTGACCTAACCCAAGAATCAATGGAGGTGGAGGCTATCTCAGAACCACCATTGAAAAAATTGAAAATTGAGGTTGGTGAACCTTCTGAGAAGAAGAAACAAAATAAGGTATTGGACAGTGCTTCAGTCCTTGTGCCTGGTAAGAGGGCCTATCACCATCAATTGAGAAAGGCTATCAGGGAAGGAAAGAAGATGGTGACACAAGAAATAGGGGACTTGGCCTTATTGTTGGGATAGGATGAAAGAGAATTATACCAAGAAGAATTTCTTAGTGATGACTAGTTTATCCAAAGAAAAGAATTCAGAGATTTCCTTATCTAGAGGAAGCATGAGGAAGTGAAGAGGTCCTTACCTGAAGGTATGGAACCAAGTGAAGAGACTCTTAGGGCTCTTACATCATATGATCCTAGTCTTGAGAGGATCACTATGGAGGAAGCAAGAGAAATGGTTAAAACAAGTGGCATGCTTCTGACTCCTGGATGGGATTTGACTTCTACCTTTATCATTGACCAAATTAGAAAGCAACCAGAGGGAAGATTTTCATATGAAGTGCATATTGATGACATGATCAGAGGGAGTGGTTATGACGCTAAGTCACAAGCTGTTGCACTTTGGTCTCTGGCCCCAAGAACTCAGAAACCATCTCTAGTAAGCATTGAAGACAAAATGGAAGGTAACAAGATTGTCTAGACCATCCAAAATACCACTGATCTAGAGGTGTCAAAGGTAGTAACCCATTTAGCTCACCTCAATGAAGCTAAAACTATTCAATTGTCTAAGAGGTATAATAAGTTGTTTGAGAACTCAATGAGGGTTGCAAAGGATAGGGATTTAAAACTTATTATGATCAAGAAAATGGAAGGTGAATTGGAGGAATTAAGGGAAAAACTTGATGAAGTAGTTAAAATAGTGCCTCCCCTACCTTTGCAAATTGAGGCCCCTCCTCAGCCTGAGGCTGAGGTCCCTGACCATCCAGTGGAAGATCTAAAGAAAATCAGACTAGAAGCAGCCCTGGAAACTATGAATGGTGTTGTGCAACATAGGTAGAACAAGATAAAAGAAAAGATGGAATTAGTCCATCAGTCAGTTATCATGTTGCATAAGACAAATGATAAAGTGAATGAGTCACTGGCTACTTTGGAGCCACTTCACAACATTTGGTCTGGGAGGAGTTTGTTATTTGATAAACTTGATGGTTTGCAAGAACATAGGCTTGATATCCCTAAGGTGATAACTAAGGTTTATGAAAAGATTGGGTTGGTTATTTCTATTTCAAAGTTTTTCAAAGGGAAGTCCAATCAAGTGAGGGCCAAATTGGCTATTTTTGATAAAGATTACAGTAAGTTTTTACCTTTTATTTTTTCAAGTGATGGAAGTGTAGTTAGTTTGGATGAATGGAAGACATCAATGGATTAGTTGGTGATTAGGCAAGAGGCTCTCCTCAATGCTGATAATGTTTTAGATATGGATGGGTGCAATGGAATAATTAACAGTTTGTTCAAAGTTGAAGGTGATTGCACATGATTTTTTGTAGAGGTTAAGGCTATAATTGATTCAAAGTGGGACCTACATATCAAATCATTATAGGAGTTGCAAGGTTACAATTGACCATCTGATGATGATGTGACAACTTGGGGCAAAACGGAAAAGAAAATGAAGAAGAAGCCAGCTGTCCAAGAGCTAGAGCTAGAGGAAGAGGAGTAGAACACACATGGCACCTGATCCAGAATTTGAGGGGGAGCATGTTTCAAACATAGGATGATGTAAGTTAGCCTATAATGGCAGTCATCATTCATGCTAAAAATCAAAGTAACTACTCTAAAATATCTCCAAACTAAGGTGCCACCTATGAAGATGTTAGTGGTTGTTAACTACTTTCTCTTGCTATGATCACTGTCTTTAGTTTGTACTTTTTATCTTTAGTGCAAGTCATTTTCCTAGCCATCCAAAGTTTGTTGCATCCTTTTGAGGATTCCAAGAAGGTTAGAGGTATATATAGCAAGTTTTGCTCCTTTGTAGGTGATGGTCAAAGTTTTTTGTAAAGAAGACTAAATATAGATCCTGATTTTCTTTGATGTTTTGCTAAAATTGTAATGGATACAACTGAAAATTAATACAAATATACTAAAGTTTTGTTGCCATTTCTGGTTGTCTTTGTGTATGGATGCTTTGAATTTCTTATGCATTAATTAGTAAGGCTAGTTTAATGCATTGTTCACAAGGTGAATATAGGGGCTGAGCTCGAGTTTCTCTCAAGGAGAGAGTAAAACCTTTAGGGAGGTCTCTGGGATTTGAAAGTCAATACATGAATCTGATGACATGGTTAGGAATTGGGAGAATGAATTGTTAGGCAATTTATTTGAATTTCAGTATCTTTATGCTAATAGGATTCTGTAGATGTTCAATTTTGACTCTAACCCAATGGATAGGGCACTGGTTTAGTTTGATTTGCATCTGTTCACCATCATTTGATCAAGAAATTATATCCATTTACTTTATATGTAGGTTGTGAGCTGCATTGGTTATGTCAAGTACATAGATCAATTTTATTATGCTTTGTAGAAGCATTTGAAAGGTAAACCCGCCTGAGTTTTATACTCAAAGTGAAGAAGGCTCAAAGCCTTAGTACCTTAGCATTTAAATTTTTCTAGATGCAGTTGTTGGGAATGCATGAGTCACAAGTTCAATAAATTTCTGAATATTTCAACCATCTACATATTTAAGTGCTAACATGCCTTAAGGTATCCTGAATTTGAATACATTAAATATTGCACTACTACAAAGAAAATGTGGGACACTCTTACAAATATCTATGGTGGTGATTTGAATGTACTAAGGGAAAAAGATAAAAGTCTGAGAGGTAAGTTTGATGAAATTAAAATGCAAGAAGGTGAGAATGTTGCTCAATATTGTGGTAGAATCAAGGAGGTAGTTAATGCTATTAGAGGAGCTAATGGACTTATTGATGATGAAACTATAATTGGAAAAGTTTTGAGAACTTTTCTACCTATATATGCCATTAGGATTTCAACAATTCAAGAATCCGGATGCAATAATGGTAATAATCTAACGCTGGAAAGTCTTGTTGGTAAGCTTGCTGCTTTTGAGCTTTCTAACTATGATAACTATACTATTGCTAATGTTGAATCTACATTCAAGTCACAAATGGTTTTGCATAAGTCTAACAAGGAGAAAGAAAAACACATAAGTGAAAGTGAAAGTGAAAGTGAAAGTGACACTTCTGATGAGGAACTAGAGGATCTTGAAGCTCTTATGGCTAGAAGACTAAAAAGAGGAAAAGGAAAATATAAAGGTAAACTTCCTATCATATATTTTTCATGTAACAAAGTTGGCCATATAGCTACAAGATGTCCTGACAAGAATGATAAGGATGAGGAAAAAGAAAGAAAGTACAAGGATAAGAGAGAAAATAGAGGTTACCAAAGGTACAAGGACTACAAGGACAAAGGTAAGAAATCATGTTATATTGCTGAAGTAGAAATTGATTTAGGTAGTGATGATTTTGAAATTGAAGTAGTTTATGTTGCTATGAAAGATGAGTCTAATGAAGATGAGAAAACTACACTTGTTTCTTATGTGAACAAAGATGATAAATGGATTATTGATAGTGGTTGTTCACATCACATGACTAGTGACAAAAGTAAATTTGATACCCTAGATCATTACAAAGGAAGAAGTGTTAAATTTGGTAATGATGCACCATGTCTTGTAAAAGGTAAAGGAATAATTAAGCTGACTAATAAGATTACTTGTGAAAATGCCTATTGTTGGCATTAAACAGAATTGCCACTAGTGACAACACTTATTTGCATTCTAGGTGCAAACTGAGCAGACAGTGCAAACCGAGCAGACAGTGCAAACTAAGCAGACAGTGCAAACCGAGCAGACAGTGCAAACTGAGAAAACAGTGCAAACCGAGCAGACAGTGCAAACTGAGCAAGACAATGCAAACCGAGCAAGTTAGTACAAACCAAGCAGGACAGTGTAAACTGAGTAACATCATGTCTACCGAGTCACTAGTATTTACCGAGTTCAAAACCTATCGAGTGATCAGTATGAACCGTGCCTTCACTTCTACCGAGTGCATGACGATGCCGAGTAATGCAGTGGACGCCGAGTATCAGAAAGTCACCGAGTTAGTTTGCAGGAACCGTGTAACCATACTTGGGCCGACTTAGTAGCACTTATGTTTATTTGTCAAGCCGACTTTGTAATTGTAATTGTAATTAATTGTTTAAGACTTTTATATAAACAATGTTGTAAAAATGTCAAGAAGAATGTAAGAAGCATATATGTGAAAAAGAAAGAAAGGCAGAGATAAGTGAATTACAAAGGGCTTCAGCAGTATAAGGAACAACAAAGACAAATTCATCACAGAAGGTGATCAGTACATCAGCGAATCTTAATCAGCAATCCAGTTGCAAAGCAAGAGATCTACTGTTTCATCCTAACAGGTGAATCAGTACTAAATCCTTTAACCAGGTAGACTTAACAGTCTTTTTTAAAATCTCTTTACCGAGTGCATACTTCATTGTATGCTTGTAAATCCTTTAACAGGGTGGATTTAGCAATCCTTATTGCTCCTAACAGGGCAGATCATCAGAAGTGATCAAATTGTAAGCCTTAACCGGCCAACTTTATTCTGCAGTATTAAAGCTTTGTGGGTTTTATCCCCACCCCAGTTTTACTTTCTTTTTGGAAGGTTTCTGGGTAACCAAATCTATGTGTCATTATTGTGAATGCTCTTAAGTTTCATATGCAAAGGTTAAAGTAACTTACATGTTAATACATCTGTAATTGAAAGAAAATTTGGAGTTACTGATTCACCCCTCCCCTCTCAGTAACTCGGTTAATTCCTAAATATTTCCAACAATTGGTATCAGAGCAGCATTGGTTCTCAAGACAAAGCTTAACTAGCTTGAGCAAAGATCCAGGACAATGGAGGTATTCAAACTGAACAAGGTGATTGAAAATGAAAAGCTAGATCTGGAAATGGCCATAGCTAAACTCAAAGAAGCAAAAGAACATCTTTCCCAATCCCTAAGAAGAAGAAAGGAACTTGCAAATCAGATGAATGATCAGAATTACATTGAAGAAAATATTGAAGATCTTTTTCCCTCAAATAACTCAGATGAAGCAAACAATGCTGTCAAAGAACTCCTAGAAAAGAATGGGTCTCTGTAGGAAGAAGTGAGAAAATTAAAAAGAGAACAAGAGCTACACTCTACAAGATTCTGTGAGATCTTGGAACAAAGAAACAAGTTGAAAGATGAATTAGATGGAAGGAACATTGAAGTCCAAAATAAAACCCTTTAGCTAGAAAACCTAATTGATCAAATCTCTCATACAAATGAGGAAATTCTGAATCTAAGATCAGAAATAGAAAGCAAAAGAGAAGAACTAAGATCTAAAAAGGAAATCAATCTAAGATTGGTGGATGACCTAAACGCTGAAAAACAAATCAATGAAGGAATGCTGAAAAGTCAAGAAGACTTGAATCAGCTGTATGAGCAAAATCTTCATAGGCAAAAAGGAAAAGCAGGACTTGGATACAAAGGAGAAGGCGAATCCTCTAAGCAAGGTACTCAAAGAAATCAAAAACCTACTTGTAATCACTGTGGTAAAATAGGACATACTTCAAATAAATGTTGGAACAAGGAAAAGCAGAATTCAATGGAAAATGTTACAGCTGCAATCAACCTAGTCACAAAGAAAATGAATGCAGGGAAAAACCAAGATTCAGAGGTAATTGTCACAAATGCAACAAACAAGGTCACAAGGCATCCGAGTGCAGATCCAAAATATTCAATCCAGCAGAACAAATCATGAAAGCAATGTTTGGATGGGACTACAACACCTGGTGTAGATGTCATTACTATGGAGAATATGGACACATTGGCATGAATTGCATAAAACATCATCTAAGGAAAAGAGATACTACCGTAAGATGCTTCAAATGCAGTAAACTTGGTCACATAGCCAGAAACTGCATGAATGCTAGTGAAGTTGAAGATGGAAAGAAGAATGAAGCAACTAAGGTCAGGAAATAGGTGAGACAAAAATGGATTCCTAAATCTACCGAGCAATCCAGTCCAAGTAATGGAATGGATGGCTCTACCGACTCAAACTAAATTTCCAAGAAAGCACTGAAACTGTATTCTCATAGACCAATCTCAAGCAGTTCCAGAAATGAATTAAAAGAAAGATCTAAATTAGCATACAAGATGCAGTAAGATCACAGGGAGGTCGGTATCAGTCTTCACCGAGCGAGGTCGGTATCAGTCTTCACCAAGTGAGGTCGGTATCAGTCTTCACCGAGCAAGGTCGGTACCCGTCTTTACCGAGCGAGGTCGGAGCAATATGAATTCTCAAGTTCACCGAGTTGCGAAGTCTTTACCGAGAAATTAATTCTTAGTGGGTGACAATCTGTCAGAATTCATACCCTAATTTGTACCGAGCATTAATGACAGAGTTATAAACAAAAAGCAAGTAATCGAACTCATTCTTCACCGCGAACCTTTAGCACTTTGAGAGCAGAAAATTTCAAGAGCAACCCAGGGATTCAACACTTTTGTGAAAGGAATTTTCTGTGAGCTACCATGGCATCATCCAGCACTTTAGCGAAGAAAGGATCTGATATGTTAGTCCAAGGGGAATGGAAAGCACCAGATTTCAAGATCGTGCTCATAATTGCAGCAGCCCTAGATCCGAACGGAGCTCAGTCTCAGATTCCTCCTAAGGTACTACTTATTAACGATATCCGCAATCATTTCAACTGTTCAATTCATGAAATGGGGAACCTAGAATTAGATACTATGCGTGAAGAACTATGTGTGGATGGTATTCTGAAACCCGAGCACAAACATCTGGAAGATAAAGGTTTAGTTCACATTGCACATCTACCTCGAAACTTTCAAGATAAATGGGTTAGATACATTCTCAGCCGTATACATGATGGCAAGATTTGGCTTGAGCAACCCATAGAGATCACAAAGAAGATGATTCATCAAATCACCGGTCTTCCCATGTTGAACAAAGCAAAAACTACCAAAACCCTAGGTCAGACGGAACTAGAGAAGAAAACCCTAGCCGAGTGGGACGGTAGAGGCATGAAAGTTAGCAGCATTACCGATGCTGAACTGAAGTTTGGTACACACATTATTGCCCATAAGATTTATAGTTCTAGTCGACAGAATAGTGTCTCCTGTGAAGCTATTGACCTAGCATACAAAGTGGTCAAGAATAACTTAACATTTGACCTAGCAGACTTATTGTTAAAGCAGTTTAACAAAAACATGGAAAGCATTCAAACTTCCAAAAACAATCCATGTAAGTTTGGATCCTTATTGGTCTGTTTATTCTTCTATGTTCAAAAATTCTTCCCTTCTAAAGGAAAAGTTGTATGGAGAAAAGATGTGCCAGCCCTTTATGAAATAAATGAATACATCTCAGAAATGGGTGAAAATTTTGAAAGCATCATGGATAATTATTTTGAGTCTTTCAAAGAGAAAATGAATGACAAATTCTAGATTCCACAGAAGTTGGTGGAAGATTACAAGGATGACATTTGTTTTATGGTGGATTGTGATAATGTATATATTCAAGCAGCTAAACCAAGGACTGTATATGTAAAACCTCTTCCTTATGAGGTGGTAAACAAAGGAAAGAAGAGGATAGCCAAAATGAAAATGATAACTGAGGACAAAGAAGAAAAAGATGAAGAAGAAGAGGAAAAGGATGAGAAAATAGAGGAACCAGAACCTGCAAAGAAGAAAGGAAAGGTATTCATCACTAAGGCACCTAAGCCTCCCACTGCTGTATTTACAAGGAGAAATGCAAGAGGCAAGGCAGACAAGGCAGATAAAGACATAGTATTCAAAAGGCCTCCTCTAAACTTTCAAGAAAAGATCAAACTCTTTAGAGACAGATCAGGATCTGGAGTAAGTAACATAAAATCTTTTAAATATGAAACTAGATCGGAAACAGAACAGAAGGAAATAGAAGATGCTGTTATTGAAAAGATGGGACAGTGGAAATACTCTCCTGAAGAAATAGCCCTACAGGTTCTAGCAGTTCTATTAAATCCAATAAAAATGAGATGGAGCAATGCAAAGCAAACTGTGATAGACATATTTGATCAAACCCTGAGACAGTTAATGCCGAGCTTGAAAAATGATGAAGTAAAGAAGGCATTAAAAGAAAATGAAAGTAAGATGACATTAAAGTTCAATACTTGTTTGATTCTGATCAACAATATTGAATCGGTTGTGAAGGCTGCAAATGCTACATGGAAGAACATATACCACCTTCACCAACCGAGTATTGAAATAGTCATAATAAAAGACATTGAAGATGACAGTGATGAACAAGAAGAAGCCACTGAGGTAGATGATACTGTGAGGATAGCAGCAGAAGTCATT
This sequence comes from Chamaecyparis obtusa, assembly GCA_027943335.1. NCBI lineage: Eukaryota > Viridiplantae > Streptophyta > Pinopsida > Cupressales > Cupressaceae > Chamaecyparis > Chamaecyparis obtusa. The sequence goes on along the minus strand of BSBK01002822.1, from coordinate 719,066 downwards.
ACATCCCTTCCTACCTCTCCAGTAAAAGTTTCTACATCTAGCCTGGAGACACCTTCAAGCATGGTTGTGACAACTTCAACATTTTTCCAATCATCTATAGCAACAACAGAAGCAACTACCATTTCTTCTACCGAGTTGCAGTCTCCCATTTCATCAAGTTTTCCAGCAGTAAGTTTTCCAGTTTTTGAATCTACAAGTGTAAATATTTTAAGCTCTCCAGTAGACAGTGTGCCAGTCTCTATAGCCAGCCCTACTATATCTATTGTCACTACTACTAAAGCATTAAGTATAGATAAGCCTAAGGCTCTACTGAGTATAAAATTTTTGGGTAAGAATATAGTAGAGGATATAGACCTAGATGAAGAGATAGAGATTCCAACATTAGATTTTGCAAATCTATCAGCGGACCAAATGCAAAATATAGGTGAGATCCTCCAAAGGAAAGAAAAACAAAAGAAGCTTAAAGAGGAGAGAGACAAGGAATATCAAATCATCAAGGATGCTAAGGACATTTTGTCTGATGCATTAGGTATTAAAGTAGACTCCTCCCAACATGTTTTGCTACAATTAGCAGAAGCAGTTAATAAATACAATCAGGATTCATCTGGGACAGAAAAGTTAGTTGAAAGAGCCGAGAAGAGATTCAACAATAAAGTGCTTGAGCACATTGCTCAGCACATAGCTATTAACCAAGTAGAATTGTCTTCAGTTTTGTCAAACATTGAATCTATCTATTCGAATGCTACCTCTCTTTTGGCCAGATTGTGCAATATTGCCAAGTTCACAAAGGATGTTAAGGATAAAATAAATAAAATGGATGAGGATATGAAGATTAGCATATAGAAGCTGCAACTTGAACCAAGTTCAAGCTCTGCTCATCACATGAAAATTTCACACCTATCAAATATGCAGTCTGATCTACTGAAAGAAGACACAAGGATCCGGTCCACACTGCTAGACATCCAACACATGATCCTTCCCATCATGAATACAATGTATAAGCACATTGAACATTCCAAAACATTGATTCATGACAATCAGTTCTCTATAGCAGATCACATGATTGAACTCTCTGCAGAAGTCCAAATTGCAATCCAAACATGTAAGATTCTACAAGAAAGTTGGGACAGAACCCTGGCACTAATAATGAAGGTACATTCTGATTTTCTATCAAATTTTAGATTCTCTCTGTAAATAACTTGTATATACACCTTTGGCATTATCGTCAAAAAGGGGAAGATATGTATAGAGGGAGATATATGTTTTGTATAAAAAAAGTTAGCACATTGAAAGGGGGAGACAATGTATAAAGCCCTATAACAAAGACAAATTTTGAAAAATCAAAATAAAACTCATCATGGTTCATGTATATAAGTTTTGGCCAATAAGTATTTTTGTCACTAATGCCAAAGGGGGAGATTGTTGGCATTAAACAGAATTGCCACTAGTGACAACACTTATTTGCATTCTGGGTGCAAACTGAGCAGACAGTGCAAACCGAGCAGATAGTGCAAACCGAGCAGACAGTGCAAACCGAGCAGACAGTGCAAACTGAGCAGATAGTGAAAACTGAGCAGACAGTGCAAACCGAGCAGACAGTGCAAACCAAGCAGACAGTGCAAACCGAGCAGACAGTGCAAACCGAGCAAGACAATGCAAACCGAGCAAGTTAGTACAAACTGAGCAGGACAGTGTAAACTGAGTAACATCATGTCTACCGAGTCACCAGTATTTACCGAGTTCAAAACCTACCGAGTGATCAGTATGAACCGTGCCTTCACTTCTACTGAGTGCATGACGATGCCGAGTAATGCAGTGGACGCCGAGTATCAGAAAGTCACCGAGTTAGTTTGCAGGAACCGTGTAACCATACTTGGGCCGACTTAGTAGCACTTATGTTTATTTGTCAAGCTGACTTTGTAATTGTAATTGTAATTAATTGTTTAAGACTTGTATATAAACAATGTTGTAAAAATGTCAAGAAGAATGTAAGAAGCATATATGTGAAAAAGAAAGAAAGGCAGAGATAAGCAAATTACAAAGGGCTTCAGCAGTATAAGGAACAGCAAAGACAAATTCATCACAGAAGGTGATCAGTACATCAGTGAATCTCAATCAGCAATCCAGTTGCAAAGCAAGAGATCTACTGTTTCATCCTAATAGGTGAATCAGTACTAAATCCTTTAACCGGGTAGACTTAACAGTCTTTTGTAAAATCTCTTTACCGAGTGCATACTTCATTGTATGTTTGTAAATCCTTTAACAGGGTGGATTTAGCAATCCTTATTGCTCCTAATAGGGCAGATCATCAGAAGTGATCAAATTGTAAGCCTTAACCGGCCAACTTTATTCTGCAGTATTAAAGCTTTGTGGGTTTCATCCCCACCCCAGTTTTACTTTCTTTTTGGAAGGTTTCTGGGTAACCAAATCTATGTGTCATTATTGTGAATGCTCTTAAGTTTCATATGCAAAGGTTAAAGTAAATTACATGTTAATACATCTGTAATTGAAAGAAAATTTGGAGTTACTGATTCACCCCTCCCCTCTCAGTAACTCGGTTAATTCCTGAATATTTCCAACACCTATTGGGTTGAAGGTCTTAACTATAATTTGCTAAGTGTTGCACAACTAAATAGCACTAGTTACCGAGTGGAATTTCATCACAGACATGCTAAAATATTTGATGCCACTAGTGAACTGATTGGAAGTGAAGAGCAGACTAAAGGTAATTTGTTCTATCTAGATTTATCTGAAGAGACATGTTTGATTGCACAGTTTGATGATGCTTGGTTATGGCATTAGAGGTTATGTCATGTCAACTTTGACAATTCGGTGAATATTAGTAAAAAGAAGAAAGTTAGAGGATTGTTGAGATTGAAGAAACTTGATAATGTGATGTGCAAAAAATGTCAGTTGCGTAAAATGACAAAGTCTAGTTTCAAGAGAAAGACCTTTACTTCTGAAAATGCTTTAGATCTGGTTCATACTGACCTTTGTGGACCTATAGGTGTAAAAAGCTATTGTAGTGCTAAATAATTTTTTCTTTTTGTTGATGATTATACTAGAATGATGACTGTAATATTTTTAAAAGAAAAATATGATGCATTTCAGTTGTTTAAGTGGTATTTGGCTAAAGTTGAAAAGGAGATAGGTAGGAACCTAAAATGTCTGAGATCTGACTGAGGTGGAGAGTTTATATCAAATGAGTTCAATATGTTCTGCTATGAGAGAGGAATCAAGAGATAGATATCAACACCTAGAACACCTCCATAGAATGGTATAGCTGAGAGGAGGAATAGATCTATCATGGATTGTGCAAGGACATTAATGATTAAAAAGAATGTTGCACAGAAGTACTAGAGAGAATCTATAAGTACAACTGTTTATACCTTGAACTAAGTACAAATCAAAAAAGGTACAAATGTTACACCTTCTGAGCTATGCCACGGTTATGCACCTGATGTAAAATACTTTAGAATCTTTGGGAGTAAATGCTATATATTAAAGGATAATAGGAATGGAAAAGTTGATGCAAAAAGTGATGAGGGCATATTCTTAGGTTATTCCACAAAGAGTAAAGCTTATAAGTGTTTGAACTCTAACACTAACAAAATTGTGGAAAGTGCAAATGTGAAAGTTGATGAATTTGTAGAAAAGAATGAGCAGGAAAGAAAAAGAGAACCTGAGGATTATAGATCTTTCATCTATATGGAAGAAGGAGAGGAGAGTAACACACTTGCACCTGATGCAAAGTCTCATGTAAGCAATGTCGAGCATCAAGAGGATGTTACTGACCATCAAGATGAAGTTGCTAGAAAATCAGAAGCTAAATTTGATAATCTTATTGATGAACCTAAAGAGAAAGGAGGAAAGAAAACTGAACCTACTTTGGCATAGTATGTAAGAAGACATCACAAGCCTGAGAAAAGCATTGGAGACAAATATACTGGAGTTTTGACCAAAAACAAGTTGAGAGACCCTACATGTTTTTTGTGTGAATTTGAGCCTAAGACAACAAGGGAGACATTAGAAAATAAAGTCTGAATTCAATCCATGAATGAGCAAATAGACCAAATAGAAAAGAATGATACCTGGACTATGGTGCCAAGACCAAAAAACAAAAATGTCATTGGAACAAAGTGGGTATTTAGAAATAAGCTAAATGAACATGGACAAATCACAAGGAATAAAGAAAGATTGGTATGCAAGGGTTATGCACAAGAAGAAGGAATAAACTATGGGGAGACATTTTCCCCTATAACAAGGTTAGAAGGAGTAAGTAATTTACTTACATATGTTGCTTACAAAGATTTCAAGGTATACCAAGTGGATGTTAAATCTGTAGTTTTGAATGGTATATTAGAAGAAGAAGTATACATTGAATACCAAAAGGGTTTGTTTACCCCAACAAGAGAAATATGGTCTGTTTACCCCAACAAGAGAAATATGGTTTGTAAGTTGAGCAAGGCACCATATAGTTTGAAGCAAGCCCCTACAACATGGTATGAGAAGCTGCACAATTACTTGATACAGATTGGATTTTCAAGGACAAATGACACCAGCAATCTGTACATGAAAGATGAAGAAGGTAAAGGGATTTTGTTAGCTAAAATTTTTGTAGATGATATCATATTTGGTGGAAAAGATGCCCTGTGTAAGGAATTTTCAAATGCAATGCAAACTGAGTTTGAAATGTCAATTTTTGGTGAGATAAAGTTCTTTGTTGGTTTGCAAGTCTATCAGATGGAGAAAGGTATTTTTATTACATAGTCTAAATATATTAAAGAGATATTGAAAACCTTTGGGATGGAGGACTCAAGGCCAGTAAGTACTCCCATGGCTACTGGATATAATCTATCTAAGAATGATGATACTACTGAAGTGAACCAAACTCTATCTATATCTATGATTGGAAAGTTGCAATATGTTATTCACAATAGACCAGATATTGCTCTAGCAGTTTGGCTGGTGAGATTCTCTTCCAATACTAAGGAAAGTCATATGATGGTTGTAAAGAGGATAATGAGATATCTGAAAGGAACAGAAGACTTTGGACTATACTATAAGAAGCATGAAAAATTTGAAATGAGAGTCTACACTGGTGCAGATTGGGTAGGAAATGTAGATGACAGAAAAAGTACTAGTGCTGGAGATTTCTTTCTTGGACAAAGACTAGTCTCCTGGACAAGCAAGAAACAAAATTGTATTTTCCAATCTATAGCTAAAGTCGAGTATGTAGTAGCTACAGTGAACTGTTCAAACCTGGTATTGATAAATAAATTGTTGAAAGGCATGAAAGAGGAGATCATTGAACCTGTTGTTCTATACTGTGACAACACAAGTGTTATCAACACATCTAAGAACCCAGTGATGCACACAAAGACCAAACATATTGCCATCAAGTATCATTACTTGAGGGAACTGGTACAAGATAAAGAAGTGAGAATGGAATATGTGAATACAAAGGAAAAAATAGCAGACATATTCACAAAATCTTTACCTAAGGATGCTCATGAATATCTTAGAGGTAAATTAGGGGTGCTTCCCCTAACTAAGGCTGCCTAGTCAAGCTAGGAGCACTACATCAAATATGCTGCATAGAATATTAGACAAATTGATGCAGAAAAGGTCACACTTTAGGATCAACCTAGAGTTGTAAAAGAAAAAGAACAAAAAAGCTATAAACAGTCGTAATCAAGATGACAGAGGGAGAAACATTGTTACTAAGCTGAGAAGATGACATCTACATCTGAAAGATGCAAGTTCTTTGGCATTTTCTGTCAAAGAGGGAGAGATTCATAGATGAAAACACAAGGACAGATACATGAAACATTCAAGGATAAAGAGGAAGATAAGTCAGATGGATACACATGGAGAGATTCAGAGGGAGTTACTATGTGGTTGGTGAAGCAAGCTAGCAGAGCGATTCAGAATCAAAATGAAGCTAAGGATATTACACATATTTCTAATGAACTGACAAGTTTTGGATTGATTGGTGAATCATTTGTTATTCATATGGTGTTTCCATCAATGCCAAAGAGGGAGATTGTTAGAAATTTCAATTGAAGCAATTGTTGTATTGTCATTGATGTCAAACCTTAACTAGTAAGACTATTTCTATCTAAGAAAGTACTATATCTATTGGGTAGGAGTGATAACAATAGCACCTAGAGAAAGGTTGAGTTATTTGTAATACTTCAATGAGTACTTGATTATGTGGCACTTTGGTAAGACAATGTATTACTTATCTAAGTAAAAGAAAGACTGAACAAGTAGGCTTAATGGAGGAAAAGTGAAGAAATCAAATTTAAGCTAAGTGATGTTAATGTCGATCGAGAGCCAGTATATGTCGAGTAAATTCAATGTTGACTAAACATCAGTTTATTGCCAAGTGACAGTATTTGTTGAGTGAGAAATATAGAGGTGACCCAGTTGTGCAGTGATGATCGAGGAGTTGAACATAGTATTGACCGAGCGTCAGTAATTTACATTTGAGGGAGAATTAAGATTTCTAGGAGACATTGTTGAATTCTTGGGTTATGTAAAACATGTTGACTTTATTTATAAAGTGTATGGAGCATTTAATGCACAGTAAATCATTTTATTGTGATTTCATTAAAGAGATTGAAGATGTTTCTAGAAGGATGGATGATGAAATTAAATGATGGAAGGATTCATTCGATCCAACCTAAACCTAAGATCTACAAAGGAGATTAAATGACAAAAGAGAGATCTATTTGTTGAAGAGATATAAGTTAACCTAAGCGTGAAGTTGAAAATGAGAGGGACACTGGAGTTGTTGATGTTATTGACTAACAAAGCAGATAAGGCTAAAGGTGAAGGAGTTGATCAGAATTGTGATTGCTTAGAGGGATTCCTAAGTAGATTAGTGATGGAGATGGAAATGGTACATAGTCAGTAAGCCATCATATGAGAGCGAAATTGGATCTGTAATTTGCAAAGTGAGTTGTATGTTTTTCAGATCAATACTACTGTTACTTTCTAACCATTGTATTAATTAAATCTTTTAATCAAGTTTGACATAACAGTCATTGTATAAATCCTTTGAACAAGGTTGCATTCTAATGGAATGTATTTAAGTCCTCTAACAAGATGCACTCCTAATAGGGTGGTTTAAATCCTTTAACAGGGTCACACCTAGGAGTGTGTTTGTAAACCTTTAACAGGGTTGGCTTTTCACAAAGCTCACTTCAAAAGAGTGAATATATCAGTAGCATGTTACAAAGTGGCTTTTCCCAAATTGGGTTTCCACTATAAATCCTGGTGTTAAACTTGTGTGAATGTTTTGGTGCTAAACATTTCTATGTTTTGCAAGTTAAATGCTATTGGATAGTGGATTGCATTATTATCTATTTTTGGTATATAGTCTGTAATGACCGAGTAGCGGCTGGTTCTTATATCTGAATTTTTTGAAGTATTTGAAAGCTTGTTTTATACATCTGGACCTGAGAACAACTGATTCACCCCCCTTTCTATTGTTCTAAATCATATTAACACTGTTAGCAAATTTTCCCACATTACAATTGTAGATCACAATACATTATTGTAGGTTGTTTTATACACGATAATGAGAATAGTCACTCAGCGTGCAACTCATGCATTATTCGGTGATCTACACACAACACTAGCTATCCAGCCACAAAGTAAGGTTGAATAACTACTTTAAAAAATATCATACATCTAAAATAAATCATGCATGGCCATGGAAAATATATAATTTGGTAGTGACGACGGAACTGGGAGTCGAGCATTAGTTCTCTAGATACTCCCCCTTGCAAATATTTCATCATTCAAGAGATATGTTTTTGCCTGTTTTACTTTGTGTTTCTGTGTTTTTAAACTCTACAAGAAAGAGAGAAAAATTTGTAGCTCTAGGTGTCCTACAAAGATGTTTTGGCTCGGCCTACCATTAAAATGGGATTGAAATAATGCATAGGCTTACAATTTCTTTCTTTTAATTTTTGGTTTTTCTATGCAGTGCATAGATATAGATATAAATAGATGGGCGAGTTTTTCCTTTTTAAAAATTTCTTTTTAATTATTAATTATTAATTATTTTTAGTATTTTTAAATTTAATTATCTAATATTTCATTAAAAAATTATAATCAAATGTCTTAGAAATAATATATCTTAAGAAGATGATTTGGGTCTATTTATTGTAGTTAATCATATAATTTTTCACCAATTAAAAAAATATTTTTATAAAAATATTACTTTTTCCTAAATTCTTATTAGATACATTTGAATTATTTTATGTTATTTTTAAATTTACTAATTTAAATATACACTAATTTTGTATTTTCGAAATATGAATCGTTTTGTATATCTTAAGTATGAAATAATATTTTTAAATTTTTTATAATAGTTGAATTATTATTATATAATTATATTTTATATTATTAGATATAAAGAATAAATATAGCTAATAATATTGAATAAATGTATTTAATATATATATATAGTTATTTATTTAATATATTTTATATTTACTATTTTTTAAATTATACATTTAATTTAAAATAAATATTAAAAAATATTATTTTAAAAAGTATATTAATGTGTAATTTTTTGAAGCTATTTTAATTTTTTTATTATCTTACTTTTAGTTGAAGTTATATTTTGTTAGATCTTTTACTACTAAAAAGTATCTATTATATGAAAAGTCTAAACACTTTGTTGCTTAAAAAGAAGATGAAAAGAAAGAATTATATGTGTATAAAAAAGGTGGGCTTTGTTGGTGCCCAAAAATGATGGATTGGATTTGGCTAATTAACATGTACAAATTGATACCTCTGTAATTCTGGCTTAATCAAGCGAAGGCTGGTAGGCCTAATTTCACTTTGAACTATCAAATTTTTTATGTTGCACAATTGCGTACATAAACAAACAAAGTTCCTCCGAAGGTGGTGAATGATCCTTGGAGGAAAGAAACAAATCCTCTGATAATCTCTACTCTATAGATCTTGACTAAAGTGGATTAAACTAAGGACTCAAAACTAATGTTTTTGAAATAATGATTATATAATCTACAAACCAAAAAGTATGAACCAAATGACAATTTCAAAATAATAGTTAGATCAATGCCTTCAAACTACTTGGGCTACAGAGTCATAAAACTTTCAATCCTACATACGATTAGAGACAGTTTTAAAAACTTTATTTAATAAGACAAGACCATCATTTCAAAGGCTTCCACTTAAAGTATAATTCAAAATAGATTGTACAACTAGTGCTATTGAATTTAGTTCTATTCAAGAGACTAATAAAGCAAAGGAAGATTCACATATCTTTCAATTGATATTCAAACTATATATTGATTTTGAGTTATAACATTAAGGGAATTTAACACAATGAAACATTCTATAAAATAGAATATCTGAAAGACCAATTGAAAATATATAACTTATAACAACAAATAAAAAGAAATGGCACTTATCTTTAATGATGTTGAAAAACTGGTACATAAGAGTTCATAGTTGTAGTTTTTTATCGAATTCTATTCTATGAAAATCTATCTTGTATTGTCTTGTCTCTTTTCTCTTTAAGTTTTACATTATGTATATGTGTGTGTGTGTGTGTGTGTGTTTGAGTGGCTTTCACACCTCTTTATGGTGAAAAGACACAACCCTTATTACAAATTATTTTGAAAAAATAATAAACTAACTAAAAAATAACTACCTAACTTTTGGATTTGTGTTTGGTCAAAAAACCAAAACACCTTGTTGAAAGCTAAGATTTTTAATAGAGATAGGAAATTTGATTTCCCTAATGAGGTTTTTTTAGATTTTTAAAATTCGACCATCTTCATCCTCTGTCGGCAAATTTTCCCACATTACAATTGCAGATCACACTACATTGTTGCAAGCTATTTTATACATGGCAATAAGAATAGTCACTCGACATGAAACTCATGCATTATTTGGTGATCTGCACATATCACTAGCTATGCAGTCACAAATTGAGGTTGAACAACTAATTTAAAAAATATCATGCATCTAAAATAAATCATGCATGACCGTAGAAAACATATAATTTGGCAGTGACGGTGGAACTGGGAGTCGAGCATCAATTCTCTACATACTCCCCCTTGCAAATTATTCATCATTCAAGAGATCTATTTTTCCCTATTTTACTTTGTGTTTCTGTGTTTTTTAACTCTACAAGAAAGAGAGAAAAATTCTTAGCTATGGGTGTCCTACAAAGATGTTTTGGCTCAGCCTACCATTAAAATGGGATTGAAATATTGCACAAGCTTACAATTTATTTTATATATATATATAGATGGGTGTGTTTTTCCTTTTTAAAAATTTCTTTTTATTGTAATATTGCTATCAGGATTCAACTGTGTAGTTTTTTGAGTCAAACTCATTGACCCATGTTTCATGAGCAGTGGTTTGCACGAACCCATCTCTCATGAGAATGAAGGGAACACTCAACACTCATTTGATCTAGGTGATGCTCATAGAGGTGAAGCACCATACTTCCTAGGAGGTCACCCATCCCAGTACTACTCTAGCTTGAGCATGCTTAACTATGGAGTTTCCTCCATGGTTAAACCCACTCTATTTTCAACCCCATTTGTAAAACCTTCACCAAGTGTTATGCCTTATGAACCACTCATTAGAAAGCCCCTTAAGCTCATAAATTGATAAGTAGGAGATATTTTCCATAGCAAGTCAAATTGTGATATTGCTATCAGGATTCAACTATGTAGTTTTTTGAGTCAAACTCATTGACCAATGTTTCATGAGCAGTGGCTCACATGAACCCATATCTCATGAGAATGAATGGAACACTTAGCAGTCATTGGATCTAGGTGATGCTCATAGAGGTGAAGCACATAGACTTCCTAGGAGGTCACCCATCCCAGTACTACTCCAGCTTGAGCACGCTTAACTATGGAGTTTCCTCCATGGTTAAACCCACTCTACTTGCAATCCCATTTTCAAAACCTTCATCAAGTGTTGTGCCTTATGAACCACTCATTAGAAAGCCCCTTAAGCTCAAAAAACTCATTGACCCATGTTTCATGAGCAATGGTTCGCATGAACCCAGTGGTTAATAAGACAAAATAGTTGGTGATGGTTTTGCAAATGGGGTTGCAAGCAGACTGGGTTTAACCGTGGAGGAAATTTTGTAGTCAAGCATGCTCAAGCTGGAGTAGTACTAGGATGGGTGACCTCCTATAAAGTCTTGGTGCTTCACCTTTGTGAGACTCACCTAGATCCAATGAGTGCAAAGTGTTCCATTCATTCTCATGAGAGATGGGTTCATGTGAATCATTGCTCATGAAACATGGGTCAATGAGTTTGACTCAAAAAACTATATAGTTGAATCCTGATAGCAATATCAAAATTTGACTTGCTGTGGAAAATATCTCCTACTTATCAATTTATGAGCTTAAGGGGCTTTCTAATGAGTGGTTCATAAGGAAAAACACTTGGTGAAGGTTATGCAAATGGGGTTGCAAGAAGAGTGGGTTTAACCATGGATGAAACTCTGTAGTTAAGTGCGCTCAAGCTGGAGTAGTACGGGGATGGGTGACCTCTCGGGAAGTCCCAGTGCTTCACCTGTGTGAGCATCACTTAGATCCAATGAGGGCTAAGTGTTCCATTCATTCTCATGAGAGATGGGTTCGTGCGAACCACTACTCATGAAACATGGGTCAATGAGTTTGACTCAAAAAACTACACAATTGAATCCTAATAGAAATATCACAATTTGACTTGTTGTGGAAAATATCTCCTACTTATCAATTTCCTTTTAAATATTAATTATTAATTATTTTTAGTATTTTTAAATTTAATTATCTAATATTTCATTAAAAAATTATAATCAAATGTGTTAGAAATAATATATCTTAAGAAGATGTGTCTATTTATTGTAGTTAATCATATAATTTTTCACCAATTAAAAAAATATATTAATAAAAATATTACGTTTTCCTAAATTCTTATTAGATACATTTGAATTATTTTATTGTTACTTTTAAATTTAATAATTTAAATATACACTAATTATGTATTTTCAAAATATGAATTATTTTGTATATCTTAAGTATGAAATAATATTTTTAAATTTTTTATAATAGTTGAATTATTATTATATAATTATATTTTATATTATAAGATATAAAGAATAAATATAGCTAATAATATTAAATAAATATATTTAGTATATATATAGTTATTTATTTAATATATTTAATATTTATTATTTTTTAATTTATACATTTAATTTAAAATAAATATTAAAAATTATTATTTAAAAAGTATATTAATGTGTAATTTTTTGAAGTTATTTTAATTTTTTTATTATCTTACTTTTACTTGAAGTTATATTTTGTTAGATCTTTTACTACTAAAAAGTATCTATTATATGAAAAGTCTAAACACTTTGTTAATTAAAAAGAAGATGAAAAGAAAGAATTATATGTGTATAAAAAATGTGGGCTTTGTTGGTGCCCAAAAATGATGGATCAGATTTGGCCAACTAATAGGTACAAATTGATACCTCTGCAATTCTAGCTTAATTAAGCCAAGGCTAGTAGGCCTAATTTCACTTTGAACTATCAAATTTTCTATGTCACACAACTATGTACATAAACAAACAAAGTTCCTCCCAAGGTGGTGAATGATCCTTGGAGGAAAGCAACAAATCCTTTGATAATCTCTACTCTATAAATCTTGACTAAAGTGGATTAAACTAAGGACTCAAAAGTAATGTCTTTGAAATAATGATTATATAATCTAAAAACCACAAAGTATGAACCAAATGACAATTTCCAAATAATAGTTAGATCAGTGCCTTCTAAATACTTGGGCTATAGAGTCATAAAACTTTCAATCCTACATACGATCAAAGATGGTTTTAAAAACTTGCTTTAATAAGATAAGACCATCATTTGAAAGGATTCCACTTAAAATATAATTCAAAATAGATTGTACAACTAGTTCCATTGAATTTAGCTCTATTTAAGAGACCAATAGAAACAAAGGAAGATTTACAGATCTTTCAATTGATATCCAAACTATATATTGATTTTGAGTTATAACATTCAGGGAATTTATCACTATGAAATAATATCTGAAAGATGAATTGAAAATATATAACTTATAACCACAAATAAAAAGTTGCACTTATCTTTATTGATGTTGAAAAATTGGTACATAAGAGCTCATAGTTTTAGTTGTTTATCAAATTCTATTCTATGAAAATCTATCTTGTATTGTCTTGTCTCTTTTATCTTTAAATATTACATTATGTATATATATGTGTTTGAGTGGCTTTCACACCTCTTTATGGTGAAAAGACACAATGCTTATTACAAATTATTTTGAAAAAATAATAAACTAACTAAAAAATAACTATCTAACTTTTGGATTTGGGTCTGGTCAAAAAACCAAAACACCTTGTGGAAAGCTAATATTTTTAATGGAGATAAGAAATTTGATTTCCCAAATTGGGTCATTTTTAGATTTTTGAATTCGACTATCTTCATCCTTTGTCAGCATAATCTTTGTGGCAAGTCAAAATTCTAGCATTTTCTAAAGGCTTTGATCACAACATTTTGATTGTTCCTGTTAGAGAGCTTCCTTTCTTAATCCCTCAAATTTTAATTGAAAATTAATATAATTTTTTATCCGTTTTCATGTACTCCATCATTAATCATTGGGCATGGAGATGAAGAGGTCATTTTTAAGGGTTTTATCACTATATAGGACTCCAAATTTTGCACAAAATTTAGAGCTCCAATATGCTCTTTTTGGGGACGTATGCTCCATGTGAGCATAGCAAGAATCCAGCTATCTCTAGTAGAAGTAGATAAAGTGTGAAGTCCATTAGGCTATAGAGTCACTGCATATTTCAATAATCAAATCAAATCTCATTCAGTGACACCAAGCCACCAAAACATGGAATGAACATTTTCCCCTATCAAACACTTGACTCTGATCATGTAACACTTTGTAGTTCCTGAATGCAATGCCACCATTCCCATGGACAACATTCATTGTTTTATTAGCATGCTCTGAGTTTTGTTTAGCCTTCAAAAATTCATCAAGTGCACTGTAGTTCTTACTAAATAGAAGATTCTTATGCATTTGATCATCCCTACAAGTAACTAAATTAAGCTCTTCTGCTTGGATGCATTTATGTACACAATCTACGCTATACTCAAGATGTTGTTTCTCTTCACAAAAAGGATTTGAAGATAACTCAAATTCATGAACTTCCTTCTTATCAAGAATATAATCAGATAGGACAATCAAATAATTTTTAGAATTAGGCTTGTATAATTTCACCTTATCTTTGCATATTCGGTGTATTTTCATCTCATAGGATGAGCTGAAAAATGTATCACCTTCTACATGCATATCATGAATTTCATCAACTTCAAAAATATCATTAGGCCTATTATCTTCATCATGATGTTGATGGACTAATCACATAGAAAATTCTCTTCAAATAATGGATTCAAGAACATAGAGAACTCAGACATATATTCTTCTTCTTCCTCTTCAAACAATGGATTCAAAAACATAGAGAATTTGGACACATCTTCTTCTTCCTCCTCTCTACTAAATTCATCCCTTTTATAATCATACACTTCATCAACAAGATAGGTCTCTCTCTCATCAGGTTTATCTTTTGGTGTTTCATCCATTTTCTTATCCTTGTGAATTGGAAAATATTTTGAATTATTTTTGTGTATATGCCTTTGATATTCCTTATCCAACAAATCTGAAATTTATTCTTTATTGAGAAGATTTTCCTCCTAGTCATGATTCACAATGCATTCATTTTCTTCATCCCTGTCATGGAAAACATCAAGGAACCATTTTTCAAACTTATCCCATGATGAGATGCTCTGTGAAGGAAATGAAATAAATGTTTCTCTTGCATAACCCTCCAATGGCTTGGCCAACAATCTCATAGTATCACCTTTTGTATCAATTTCATAATCATCAAGGAATGCATAAAAAGCATCCAAATGATCAGAAGCTGATTTATTACAATTTCCATAGAATTTAGGAACCTTGTATGCAAGTTTTGAAAACCATTCATTTGTATTGTTCATTTAAATTCTATAAGATCCAAAGGCATGAGGTCAATAGGGATAAATATACTTCTGATCCATTTCTTAAACATGGTAATAAAATAATGAGATGAAATTTCATCTCCCTTCTAGATCTCCTCCCTCAGAATCCCCATTCTTTTTAAAATCTGATCTAGTTGTCTTTTAAATTCTCTAATCATTCTTTCATCCTTGTTCTCCAAAGAAATCAATCCTTGTATTACAATATCCATAATTTCATCTTCCCAAGTTCACTCTTCATGTTTAGGCATATCACTATTTCTTGAACCAAGGTATGGGAATGGATTTTTATCATCACTTTCACCGGCAGGGTTGTGATGGCTTGAATCTGGGAACTATTCACAAGAAAATTCTCATTCACCTGATTTAGAAGGTGTCTTATGTGGCACGTACAAAATTTTCTTTTTTGAATTCTTATTTCTCTTCTCTGATTTTAATTGAACAAAGGTATTATTTTTTAGAGATCTTCTCCCTAACATAAGTTTCTCTCAATCTTTCTTGAAACTAGAATTTAGAGTCACCACCTCACTTTCTGTGAGGAAATAAACTATTTTGAGTCCTCTCTCCCAGTAGAGTCCTTTTGAATTTTACAACTGTAACCAAAGATTCTGCAAATATCTTTCACAGATAGCTATCCCCAGCGGAGTCGCCAATTTGTTGGTGCCCAAAAATGATGGATTGAATTTGGTCAATTGAAAGGTACAAATTGAGACCTCTGCAATTCTGGTTTAATCAAGCCAAGGCTGGTAGGCCTAAATTCACTTTGAACTATCAAATTCTCTATGTCACACAACTGTGTACACAAAAAAAAATTCCTCCAAAGGTGGTGAATGGTCCTTTGAGGAAAGCAACAAATCTCCTGATAATATCTACTCTATAAAATTTAATTAAATAGATTATACTAAGGACTGAAAAGTAATTCTTTTGAAATGATGATTTAATGATCTGCAAACTATAAATGAACTTAATATAATAGTTTCCAATTAATGATTAGATCAGTGCCTTCTAAATACTTGGGCTATAGAGTCAAAAAAAACTTTCAATCCTACGTAGGATCAGAGACGGTTTTAAAAACTTTCTTTAAATAAGACAAGACCATCATTTCAAAGGCTTCCACGTAAAGTATACTTCAAAATAGATTGTGCAACTAGTTCTATTGAATTTAGCTCTATTCAAGAGACCAATAGAAACAAAGGAAGATTTGTAGATCTTTCAATTGATATTCAAACCATATATTGATTTTGAGTTATAACATTCTGAGAATTTAACACAATGAAACATTCTATAAAATAGAATATCTGAAAGACTAATTGAAAATATATAACTTATAACCACAAATAAAAAGAAATGGCACTTATCTTTATTGATGTTAAAAAATTGGTACGTAAGAGTTCATAGTTGCAATTGTTTATCAAATTCTATTTTATGAAAATCTATCTTGTATTGTCTTGTCTCTTGTCTCTTTAAATTTTACATTATTTATATATATGTGTTTGAGTGGCTTTCACACCTCTTTATGGTGAAAAGACACAACCCTTATTACAAATTATTTTGAAAAAATAATAAACTAACTAAAAAATAACTACCTAACTTTTGGATTTGGGTCTGGTAAAAAAACCAAAACACCTTGTGGAAAGAAAAGATTTTTAATGGAGATAGGAAATTTGATTTCCCAAACTAGGTTATTTTTAGATTTTTAAAATTCAACTATCTTCATCCTCTGTCGGCATAATATTTGTGGCGAGTCAAAATTCTAGCATTTTCTGAAGGCTTTGATCACAAAATTTTTATTGTTCTTGACAGAGAGCTTCCTTTCTTAATCCCTCAAATTTTAAATGAAATTTAATATGATTTTTTATCCCATTTCATGTACTCCATCATTAATCATTGGGCATGGAGTTTAAGAGGCCACTTTTTAGGGTTTTATCACTATATAGGACTACAAATTTTACCCAAAGTTTAGAGCTCCAATAGGCTTTAGTAAAAAAAATTAATTTGTAAATTTAGTATTTCATTTTAATTTATTTATATTTTAACTTTTTGTTTGACTTAGTTCTAAATTTGTTAGACAAAGAGAGGGGGGGTGATGAGGGGGATAGGGATAGGCATAGGAAGAAAAGGGGATAGGAAAAGGAGAGAGAGAGAGGGAGAGAGGATAGGGAGGTATTCATTGCTAATTATGACCTTTCTTTAAAAATGTTCTATATTAGATTTAATTTTATGATATTTGATAATATAGTATAAGGGCATCCACACATGGTGTCATAACACAATGTCTTGACAACTGATCCATTGCACATAAAATTAGACAACATGATGTATATGTGTGGCTAATTAGCTAAATGAAACTTTTTTCTACTACAATTAGAAACCAACAATATAGATGGGGAAAGAAATGTATATAATTAATTAAAAATGGCCATCTATACAACAAGTGGTAATCCTTCTTCCCTTTTCCCTAAAATTTGTTTGGCTAGGTTAGTAGTAGGATTGCAAGTGTTAAGTTAGTTTGACTTGACATGTTAACTTTTTTTAACATGGCGTGTTGCTCTAGTTTAACACACCATGTTGGGTTTTTTCAACATTGCATCCTAATTGGAAATAAAGTCGACCTTCTTCGAACATTCAACCTCACATTGCGCAAGGTCCAACACTTGGAGATTATTTCCATGTTTCACAAGATTTCTTGGGGGACATACCCAAAAACATGGGTGAAAACTTTTGTGACAACATAGACCAAAGGTATTAGGTAGAGACATAGGGAGGTTTCGGTTAGGGTTTTCATCATAGTTAGTACTATTATTAGGGTTGTGGTTTAGAGTCAAGATTAGGGTTTAGGATTAGGATTGAAGTTTAGGATTAGAGTTGTGAAATGGGTTTAACATTTTGGCATGGTTAGGGTCAAGGTTAGTTTTAGGGTTTTGGTTATGATCTTCTTTAGTTTCTAATTTGCATGTTATGCAAAGGATAGTTTCTAATACAACATGTTATCCCCCCTCAACCCTTCTTTAAGTGATCATCCTACCTCCCTATAGGTGTCACTTTTTATTTTTATTATGATTTGTGGGTATGTGGGGCTAGTGATTAACAATTTTTTAAAGTTGTAAGTGTCAATAGGGTGTAGATATTTCTAGAATTTATTGCTAACATGTCATTTTAGCAAAAGATTTGTTGCTAACACGTATTTTCTTCATATGTTTTGTGCCTTAAACCCCCATGGTAATAACTAATGCTTCGTACCCTTGCAGTGATATAATAATAGAGAGAATAAGAGAAAATGAGAGCTTGATAAAGAGTGGGGAAGGGAGATAGACATAGTGGTAAGGAGGGATGGGAAGAAAAGAAAGATATGAGTTGTATGTTACAACCTCTCTCTTTAGGTAAGAGGTGTTCTCCCCAAAAAAACTATATTTCTCATTTTATGTTTTGTAAATTGAATGTGTAAACAATCTATGTAATGGTACAACAAGAAATTTAATAAAGCTAATAATAAGAATAAGAAGCACTAACAACTAACCAAAACAAACTTATAAAGAAAATAAGATAGTATGGACAACCTGTTGGCTATTTTTTAACATTATTAACCCATTATAGATAACTGATATGAGACACCTTAATTATGGGTTAAACTCTATCGAGGCCAACATGTCATGTTATCTAAAGTATGGTTTCTAACACATCATGTTATCTCCCCTTATGGCCGCCCCACACTCCCATAGTGTTAACTAAGGTTTTTCATGTTTCTATGTAGGTGTGGGGGGAAAGAAGGTACACATCCCACACTCCCACGATGGTGTGAATAAAAAAGAAATGATGTTCATGGGTGTGTGGGGTGGTAATAATTCATCATGTTATCTCACCTCATGGTTTCCCCCTACTTACTTGTAGGTATTGTGTTGTGTCAAATGTGTTTGTCTATTAAACACACAACATTTCATAAAATATTAGATCATTGAATTAGTAAACAAAATATAATCAAATTGCAATCAAACTCAATTGAAACCATTTTATGGATCCATAGTCATGAAGATACACATCAGATTATGAAATACTCTCTCAGAGTGCATTTTAATCTACTTTGAATAGACAATCATGAAATGGAAGATTTATTCAAGAATATGCACCTAATTATATAATTTGCATGAAAATTGATATCATGATGAAGCTAGATTGATCTAAGTGATGCAATGGATGATGGATAATGCTATGAAAATGATCTAAATGTCTAGATTAATGATCTACATGATTCAAATATAGGATGATAATGATCTAAATGGATGTAATTAATCTAAAATGATGATAATTTTCTCAAATACAAGCTCAAAACTCAAATGAACATGACCTTGATATGCAAATGATCTAGCTATGAAAATGGATTGATTGAGGTTTCTTATATAGATTTCCAATGGAGGGAAATGGATTGATTTGATTTTGATGGCCAAAATTCATCCATTTGAAATGGATGGTGGAGATAACAAATGGAAAGGATCAATCCTTATGCTTATCTCTCATTGGTTGATGTGTGTCAATTAGTTTGTCCTTTTGTTAGTTGGTTAGATGAAATGGAATTTTTGGAATTATAGAAAGGTGATTTATTGAGAGGGGAGGGGTGTATCAGTAACCTTAAAAAATTTCAAACTAAATTCTTGTAAATATGTAATTCATTAACCGATTATATCATTTGCATTCACCATACATCCAATAACATAACTGAAATCTAAATGCATGTAATCTAATCAAATATCAAAACATGAAACTTCATACACATGACACATGTATTTTGGTTTCGCATAAACCCTTGTTAGAAGGTAAAAACTGCGGTGGGGATGGAACCCACAAAGCTTCACTTCTACAGAAATAAAGTTTTTTTTTTAAGCCAAAGTGGACTAGCCACCATAAATATATTTAAAATAGAAACTAATTCAAAGACTCATCTGGGAAAGAATCAGAAAGAAAAATCAAAATCCTTGTCATATACATGCATAATATTGATAATTACATTTGATTTTCAACATGAAAACCTCACATTCCCTGAAAGAAATCACTAGATTTTGAAACTATGGAAGTATAGACAACCATAGATCCTCTTATAGGGGACATACAACAAAGGAGTACCAATTACAAAAATTTCAAAAATGCCCAATGTGATGAAGTAATATCACTCCTCCATATACACTAGAGAAGAAGCACATTGCACAAAATCCCATGCCCTTTCCCAACCAGCAGGAGGAGTCAAAGGGGATTTCATCACCTAGCCATCAAGCACCTTAGATGAATGCACAACAAACAAAATAATTGATAGCTCAAAGGAAGGATTAATTGGTCAAAGGGATAGATTAAGATCAAGAACAATCCTAAAGGCAGTAGAGGATGCAACACTAGAAGATTCTGACAGAGAATGTAGAAGTGACGGAGGTGAATGATTAGGAAAACTTAGCAAATCCAACACTACATTGGTATATCGCCTAATTTTATCAACTAACTCCTTACCAAGAGCCACACCCTTAATTTGCAAATTAGTAGAAATAATATGAAAAATTTTCCTTTCCATAGCCCATTTGAAACTATCGTACACCATCAAATGCTCATGGTTGGACAATAATTCATGATGAGAAAATAGGCCACCCACCAAGGCATTACTAGACCAAAGGTCATAAAGAGCAATCAAGAGTTTTTTATCTGCTATAAACTGAGGGAAAACCACCTTGTCTACAATAATATTCACTAACTCTATTGATGGAAATAAGTCTATAAGGTTGGACAAGAAGATAGACACCAATTGCACTGGAAATAGGACAAGTTTCATTTTAGGTGACAACACATGTCACCTTTGATCCTATGAACTTCCCTGTATAGTGGCATAGATTGGCACATAAAAATAAGATCAAGCTAAGGGTCATCAATTCGGCCAAGCATCGGGAGCTCTGATACTAAGGGTGAGATAAAGACCCTATAATTCTGAGGTAGCATCTCTTCATGAAGACCATAGGACATACATCTTGGAAATTCCATCCGCAAGCACCACACAAAGAAAATTTAGGAACTGGCTAGAGAAGGAGAAAAAATTTGCAACTAATGATGGTTAATTCTACACCATAAATTAAATATATGTTTGAGCCCCAAACATGCATCAATTCACACATTTGAATTAAACTTGAATCTATCATACAATAAATCTATAATGAAACTAGGTACTACATACCAAACGTGGCAAGCTAAGACTATGATGAATGTGAGAAGGCACGTGAAGCCCAAGTGCTAAAATTGGGAGGAATTTAATTCTTTAAACTCCAAATTAGGTAACTCTATACCGTATATGAAGGGAATTGTGTGAGGTAACCAGGTCTGAAAAAGGATGGTGCAGCTGCCATGATTAGATCAACTTGGAAAGATTGGATGTCACTGATATGATTGTATGTACTAGCTTACATTATGTTGAAGTGGTTGAAGATAAAGTATTATTCTTTTTGTCCTTCAACATCAGTCTATTGAATTCCCTGTTATACTTTATAAATGCACCCGGATTTAGATCCTCAAAATCCACCCCGTCACATCCTATGTTAGCCAAAAAATCTGCCAACATATTCCCTTGTCTTAGGGTATGGGAAATATGAATAACTTTAAATGAGTCAAAACCAAATTTGTTGGAGGATATATAATATTTTCCAATTATGGGATTCCCTTTTAATGCATGAGTTTATGATCACCATGGAATCGCTTTCAATTTGAATTAATTGATAACCCCCTTTTTTTGCCAAAATTAATCCTTCAAACAAGGCATAGGCCTCAGCCATGTTATTTGTTCCTAATGGAATAGGGGATGCTTTGATGGAAAGAACCTCTCCATGATGATCTCTAATACAAATTCCTATCCCAGATTTTCCTGGATTGCCATGAGAAGAACCATCAAAGTTACTTTTAACTGAACCACATGTGGGGGGGAACCAATGAACTAAATCCCTAAGTATTGGGGAGGATGGTTGTTTGTGATGAATCCATCCAAAAGGAAAATGGATGCCTTTCTAATCCCTGATGATAGTGTTGTCCCAACTGGATAAAACTGGATTGCATTTGACTCTGTGATGACTACAATTCACCACTTTCTAAATGGATTTTTCAATACCAATAAGAACAGAGTTAATTGGTGAAGAGATCTTGTGGAAGATTCTCTTGTTTCATTCCCACCAAATTTCCCAAACTACTAATTTAGGGATGCATTTCCACAAGCAAGAGAAAAGTGAGGAAGAATGTAATACTGGCCAGGCTTAAAAGAGATCCCAAAGTTTGTTTGGTAGAGGAGAAGGAAACTAAAGTTTGCTAAGTACAAATAGCCAACATTGTTGAGAAAAGGAGCATTTTAGAAAGAGATGATCTGCATCTTCCAATTGAAGATCACACAAACATCAGTTGAAAGGTTGGGCAATGTTAAGTTTGGCAAGACGGTCATTGGTGAGAGCTCTCTTTTTCAGAGCTATCCAGGCAAAACATCCTTCTTTGGGAAGAGTGGAAAAGTTCTAGAAAAATGAAAAATCATGACACTGAGTGTTGTTTGAATCATGCTACTGAATAATCTTGTACCCATCTTTAATACTATAGAATCCTATTTTGCCCGGGGCCCAAAACAATTTATCCTCCTTTCTTGATAAAAGACCACTCTATGTGACAAAATTGTCCTAAATCTAGCTCTATCCTGAGAAGAAAGTGGTAACTCACTCGGATCCTTCCATATAATCTTTCTAGAAAATAGACAAATTATAGAGACATAGTCCACAATTGTTTTACCCCAAACATTTTCAGAAGAAGCTACTATTTCATCCATGGATGCTGTAAGAATGAGGGGAGGTAGTCCACTCCAAGAATCATGCCAAAAGATGACCCTATCACCACTATTCACCTCCCAAGAAATATATTGGGTCACGATATCTCTAGATGCCATCATAAAATCCCAAATGGTTGATCCTTTGGAGGGATTTTGAATGGACATGACTCTAGTCGGACAAGGGTTGTCAAGATATTTGTGTTGCATGATTTGACACCATTTGGTGTTTGGCTTCGAGTACATCTGTCAAACTAATTTTCCTCCAAAATCCTTATTCCTTTTTTC
Source organism: Chamaecyparis obtusa (assembly GCA_027943335.1). NCBI lineage: Eukaryota > Viridiplantae > Streptophyta > Pinopsida > Cupressales > Cupressaceae > Chamaecyparis > Chamaecyparis obtusa. Next base: position 695,843 of record BSBK01002822.1, on the reverse strand, counting down.
CATATCATGTATACCAGCACCCCCAAGTTTTTTGATTTGTGACACATCTTGGAATGAGACCAATGGAATTTTCTTTTCCCTAGTTATGTTTCCCAACCATAGAAAATCTCTCAAAGTTTTTTGAATGGTCTGAATAAATGAAGTAGGATCTTTTAGGACTGAGAGATAAGAATTGGGGATGGCTACAAGTCTTGTTTTGACAAGAAGAATTTTACCTGTGAGTGATAACCATCTGGCTTTCCAAGCCACTATCCTAGCCTTAATCCTTTCAATAATAGGCATCCAATAATTGATTTTATTAGCTCCTGTGAAAAAAGGAATGCCAAGATATACTGAAGGCAAAATGTTTTTTGAGAAACCCAAAATTGAGACAATTTTATTGGAGATAATCTGGTTAGAGTTAAAAAGATAAACTTTTGACTTTTGAGGATTAATCTTTTGTCCTAAAGCTGCTGAATACAAGTCTAGAGTTTGTTTGTTCTATTTGGCCTCCTTGACATTGGAAGCACCAAATAGTAGGGTATCATCTACAAATAATGAATGAGTGATCGAAATATTTGTATCACCTATCATTGTACCTTCCCAAAGACCAAGCTCATGAGTATCCTGGATAAGTCTGCTAAATGCTTCAGCCATTAAAATAAAGAGAACTGGGGATAAGGGGTCACCTTGCCTAATCCCTTGAGTAGATCTAAAGAAGCTAGTTGGAGATCCATTAATGATTACTGAAAATCCTGCACCCAAAATGTAGGCATAGATCCATTTGCACCAACCTTTTGCAAAGAAAAATTTGTGAAGAACTTTGAATAGAAAATCCCAGCACACTCTATCATATGCTTTCATCATATCTAGTTTTATGATGAAATGTGAGGTCTTATTAGAATTAACTGAATGTAGAGCCTCATGTACTACTAAAGCCCCTTCCATAGTTTCTCTACCTAGAACAAAACCTCCTTGCTCTCGTGACACTAGATTTGGGATCAAATGATGCAAGCACAAATAGATTGCCTTAGTAATGATCTTGTATATTGTATTACAAAGGGAAATTGGCCTGAAGTCTAAAATTTTTTTGGGAGACTTAATTTATGGAATGATGGAAATGTTTGTGGTGTTGAAATATTTTAGCATTGATTTTCTTTTCCTAGATTCGTCTAGAACACCAAGAAGATCCCACCCAATAAAATCCAAACAAGCTTGGTAAAAAATTGTTGTAAATCCATCTAGGTCATGAGATTTGTCAGGAGGCAATTATAGCAGACTCAAAATCTTATTCGGTTAAGGCTTACAAAGATTGATCACTTTGGGTGATCTTACCATGTTAGGAGTAACAATAAGATCAGGTAGATCTACTTGGTTAAAGTATTTTAGCAACACTCTTCAAGTGCACACTCGGTTAAGAGATATTGCATAAGGCTGTTAATTCTACTTTGTTAGGAGATTTTGAGTTTGCTACAATTGCTAGAGATTAATAGTGAAATTTGATATGTTTAAGAAAAAAAATTACATTATTGATATTAGATCCATTAAGTACAATAATGAAATCACCTTGGTGTGATGAATGTGTCCTTTTGTACTGTTTGGTAGCCTTATATCTATTTTTGATAAATTGAATACCATTTAAATGTTTTTACATAACCCTATCTGATCTTCAGATGTCCTTGAGTGTGGCTACTTCTTGATGATACATGTCAAAATGACATCTTTATAATTCTTATATCAAAATGATTTGACCTAATTAAGGTTTTGACACTATCTTAGAAAGCCTAATATCAATGGTTCAAATGATCAACCTAGATTATCTTTACATAGGAATCATTAGTCATTATATGATTACATCTGTATTAAATATTCACCTCGATCTTGGTAAACAATTTTTTAGCTTGGCAAAAAGTTTCTCACCTTGAACTATGTGTCATTTCAAACTTTCATGTGAACTTTGGATTACTTGATAAATGTTGAGTCTCGGTCTCGGTATATACTGGCGTTTGGTAATCTCCATGATCGGTGACTACTCTGTAGTTATGACCAGCTGAACTATCTTGCTATGTTTAGTGACCGTACAAATAAATACTAATGATAACTCTTAATTCATTTAGGAGTGACACTCTCCCCCTTTGGAATTAGTATCAAAAACTTATATGTGTATGCCAACTATAAAAGTCTGAACTTGAAAATTTACAAACCAAAAATATGTATAAACTATGTGAAATCCCCTTTGAACATGCTCTTGGTATATATACATATGTTTCCCCATTTTTTAAAAGTAATGCCAAAAATGTACTTACAATTTTTCAAAAACATTCCGGTGGGTTTTCTTGAGATTATCCATGAGATGTTCCCATTCCTCATTGATATTTTTTAGAGAAAGCTTCTCTAAGCCACTTGTTGATGTAGGAGCATTTTTGGTTCCTAGAGATCTTTCTTAGTCTTAGAGGAATTCCATGTCAGAGGGATACAATACTTTATTTTGGGCAGCTTTCTAAGTTTCTATGTTGTGATGATTTGTGGAGATCTCTAACATGTGTGATGAAAGGGGTTTGTCCCTTGATGTTTGTGGAGGCTATGTCTAAGATGGCATCTCTTAAGGTAACATGGTTTGGGAGATTTGGTATGATCTTCTCTGACTGGTTATGTTCATTTCCTTTTTGGACCATTGGGAAGATTGGGCATGTGTTCGATGACTGTTGGGAGTTAGCATGTCCGGTCTTGGCTCATGGTTGTTGGGATTTCTGTGGACCTATGTCTATGATCGCACCTCCTGATGTTATTTCTTGTTGGAGATAGAGATGTTCTTATTTAGGTCTAGACCTAAATGTTCTTCATATGCTAGGTGATCAAATTGGGCTTATTATCCTTGTGATGGTGTTTCATGATCTGCAATGATTGATGGAGCATTGGACGATGTTCTTATGTTTGATGTCGATCCTTTTGTGTGGGTATATATCATGTAGTGTTTGTTTAGGGGTGATCCTTATGATCTGGGTCCGACCCTTTATTTGTAAATTTTCTTGGGGTTTAGGGATCGAATAAGATGACCTGTGGCTTGCGATCTAGTATTTAAGTAGATGTGTAGTTCTTGTTTTAGGGATCAGTAGTAGATCATGGAGTGGAAGCATATTTGTGAATCTAGGAGTTTGTAGTAGAACTAGTGGCTTGAGGGCTTAGGATGACAAGAGGTTTCTTGGTGGCTTGCAAGCACAAGTTTAGATCCTATCTTGGTTGTTCCTATTAGAGGCTGCTATTGTAGATCTAAACTAGTTGGTGGTTACTTGGATCTTAAGAGATCTTATAGATACATTGTTATTGTTTATGTATTGGCCGAAACCCGAAAGGCCTCATAACTGGGCATGTTGAATGAAATTATGTTTTAAAGAATTATATTGTTGTATTTCATTGTGGTTGATGTTGTTATAAGTTCTAGTGTAGGTTTGGACCATCCATTGATTGGATATCCACCCTTGCCCTATGTCAAGTGGTATTAGAGATTAAAGATCCTGAGTGTGTAGACAGATCACCGAGGGTGAGGTAGTTTACACTAGGATCTTGGATTGAAGATGCCTCTAAGGAGAGAAGATTAGATCTTACGATGTTGTGTTTGGGAATTTATCAATTGTTTGGAGTCCTAGATCTCTTTATTGTGGGATGGTAGATTGTGGTTCTAGCTCACAATCATAGAGGGCTTGTGGATGGATTGTTTTGGTTGTGAAACGTTGATGTGATAGACAAAGATTTCCTTGAGTGAATAGATCATCAAATTGAGGTAGGTTGTGAAGATGTATAGTAGATTTCCAAATGTGTGGAGGCAACTAGAATCTTCTAATTAGACCACTGAGAAGAGGCAATTGCACTTTGAAAGGAACTTGATAAAGAAGTTGGGTCAGTTTAAGGAAGAGGTGAAGGATGAAGATGATAAGGTATGTGTTGGTTTTCATGAGTAGATGGATGGATATGGAATGGGAATTATAGAGCATCTGGTTAGGCTTGATCAGATTGTTGTTGATGAAGAGTTGCTTATTTTTTAACACCTTGGTGAAGGTGGTGTTTCCAACTTGACTTTTGTTATGGTGCAGATCTTATTTTCTCGTTGTGGAGTTGAATTGCTTGTTGACAGTAATGAGTCTTGTGATGAGTTATAGAGAGGAGATGTTGATGATGAGGGATTTCATATTGATGTGGATTTGACTTTGGATCTACTTATTGGGGAGTTGGATACTCTTGTTGTTGAGATAGGTTGTGGTGATCAGTGGTATGCTGATTGGATCCTGATGTTTGAATGGATGAAGCATAGATGGTTGATTTTCCTATTTGTTCTCTTGTCCTTTATGGATTGGAAGCCTTTGGTGAAGATGAAATTGATTGCAGATAATTATTTTGAGATTAAAGTATGGGACATAATTTTAATTTACCTTGGTAGTTTGATGGAGGACCATTTTTGGTTCTTGGAGATCTTTCTTAGTCTTGTAGAAATTCCCTGTCAGAGGGATATAGTACTTTGTTTTGGGTAGCTTTCTAATTTTTTGTGTTGCAATGATCTATAGAGATCTCTAGCATGTGTGATGATAGGGGTTTGTCCCTTGATGTTTTTGGAGGCTACATCTAAGATCACATCTCTTAAGGTGGCATGGTTTGGGAGATCTGGTATGATCTTCTCTGACTGGTTATGTTTGTTTCCTATCTAGACCATTGGGAAGATTGGGCATGCATTTGATGACTGTTGGGAGTTAGCTTGTGCAGTCTTGGCTCATGGTTGTTGGGCTTTGTGTGGACCTATGTCTATGGTCACACCTCCTGATGTTCTTTCACATTGGAGATGGAGATGTTCTTATTTAGGTCTGGACCTAAATGTTCTTCATATTCTGGGTGATCAAATTGGGCTTATTAGCCTTGCGATGGTGTTTCATGAGTTGTGATGATTGATGGAGCATTGGAAAATGTTCTTATGTTTTATGTTGATCCTTTTGTGTGGGTGCATGTCATGTAGTGTTTATTTAGGGGTGATCCTTATGATTTGGGTCCTTCCCTTTATTTGTGAATTGTCTTGGGGTTTGGGGATCGAATAAGCTGACATGTGGCTTACGATCTAGTATTTAAGTAGATGTGTAGTTTTTGTTTTAGGGATTAGTAGTAGATGGTGGAGTAGAAGAAGATTTGTGAATCTGGGAGTTTGTAGAAGAACTAGTGGCTTTAGGGCTTAGGACAACAAGAGGTTTCTTGGTGGCTTGCAAGCACAAGTTTAGATCCTGTCTTGGTTGTTCCTATCAGACGTTGCTATTGCAGATCTAAACTAGTTGGTGGTTACTTGGATCTTGCAAGATCTTACAGATAAATTTTTATTATTTATGTATTGGCCAAAAATTAGAAGTCCTCACAGCCAGGCATGTTGAATGAAATTATGTTTTGAAGCATTATATTGTTGTATTCTACTCTGGTTGATGTTGTTATAAGTTCTAGTGTAGGTTTGGACCATCCATTGATTGGATCTCCATCCCTTCCCTGCGTCACTTGTGCATGCATGCGAAAAATGTTTTCAGTGACTGAGATCTTGGGGGTGATAATCAATTTCTTTGCCTTTGTCACATGTTTCTAAATTACTTTAAAATGTGGTAGTAACTTATCTTGTAGCTAGGTTACTTGTTCTCTTATTCAGTTCTCTTCCTTTCTCAATTCTAGTCTTAACTATTGAATGTGTTAATCCTTTAATAATGCACTTGAAATGCATGTTGCTCGGTTGTTAGACTAGTTGCACTATCTTTTTGATCTTCATCTAATTTCTTTATCTTTTCACTAACCTCGGTAGTGAAATAGTCTATAGTACATAATTGTTTAAAAAATGTAATAACCTTTTGTATAATGCTTTCTAATTTGGTTACTACCTCTGAAAGAATTACCTTGTTTACTACCACTGCTTGGTTGATCTTATCAGTTAGTTTGTACCAAATCTTGTATTCTTCTCTTTCTTCAATAATCTGCTTGGCATCAGTAGTTGGTCCATTGATTGTCTTCTCAAGTTGTACATTGTTCAATGATGGGGGTTGATTCATCTACATTGACATATGGGGTAACTTGCATTAGGATTTCCTTGAAATCCTCTAGCACCTTGGTATTCTTATGTTCTTGCCTTAGCATATCTTGAGCTTCTTTTCGGGTACATAGCTCTCCATATTTCCTTAGAGCTTTAGGGTCAAGTATCCTCAGGTCACATGTTGGTATTTCTATTATCTTGTAAAGTGTGACTGGACCCTTGCTTCCTTGTTTCCTTTTCTTCTTCTTATCTTGCACACTAGATGCTGGAGATAGTGTAATAGAAACTTGAGCCTTTTTCTCAGGATTTGTCTTTGGTGGCTCGTTGGATTGTCCTGCCTCTTTATTCTACCCAGTTGTTGATTTTTAAATATATGGTGTGGGGGCTTGTGATCTAGTGTCAGTGGTAAAAGTGTCTATCATTTTCTCTGTTTGTGTTCCTTGAATATTTTCTATGACATCAATGGTCTTGGTGGGTGCTTCACCTTGTGTAGCTTTACGACTATGCTTGGTCTCTTTACCAATCTCCTCCCCCTTGTCTTTTGTTGTATCTCTCTCTTTCTCAAGTGGATCTTCCTTATTTTTTTGTTTAGTTTCTATGTCTATAGCTTGTACCAGTATAGGTAGATTACCTAGTACCATTTCTTATACTACCTTAGTTTCTTCTTTTTCTCCAAGGTTCTCAGTAGCATCGATTATTAATTCATCTTATTTGGCTTCATTTTCAGGGTCACCTCATATTATTTCTTCAATTAATATTTCTCCATCCCCTAATTAGTCAACTTCTTAGGAATTCCTTCCATAACATTCTCGGCAGTAGTTATGAAGTCTTCTGCATAAGATTCCTCCTTGGGCTACTCAGTATCCAAGATGTGAATTGTTTCATCCTCAAAATTTATTGGTTCTCCTGCTTGTATTCTTGGTTGAGGTTGCTCGGTATCAACTGCAGATGCAGTTGCCTCATTTTTCTCTACTGGACTTGAGAGTTTAGTCCATATATTTCTACCCTCATCATCTACCTCTTGTAGTTTTCCTTGAAGAATTTTAAATGCCCTAGCCTTCATAAAAAATTTACTTGCATATTGTTTCAAGGCTTCATTAATCTCAAGGACAAAGAATTCATATCTTACCAAAATTAGTGACCTTTCTCTCATCCTCTTCTCGGTTTAAAGTGCATATGTCCATCTAGCAGATAATTTGTCATATAATTCTTTAGGTATGTTGCTTGCAAAATTAACTAGAAATCATTTGAAATTAATCATCATGCCTATTATAGCTTCTTCTAGCTTATCTTGATCCTCAATGCTCATATTAGGATATCTTTTAAGCTTAGGAGTAGCAAGCCTTCCAGTGTTCTTTATTCCTTCTGTAACTTCATCTATAGTTTGAGGTCCTTTATTCACTACAACACAAAATTGATCAGTGTCCTCATATTCTAAATCAATGTCATCTTTTTCTCTAATCGGTTTCCTTCTCCTCTTTGGTTCTACGATTTGAGTGGTGGCCTTTTTTTTTCTCTTCTGATAGGTATGTGTCGGGGTTGGCCTTGTTATCTTTGCAACACATTTCTTCAAAGGTGGTAAACTACCAGTTTTTGACCTTGTCCTTTTTTGGGTTGAAGCATCAACCTATTTACCTTTACCTTTTGTAGCCTTATGTGGCTCTTCATGTTCATGTTCATCAGACTCGATGGCCTCTTCATTAATGTCTTCACCAAATTTTTTGTATTCCTCGGTTACCTCATCAACCGATTTCTTAATATCTTCATCAGTTACACTAAATTATTTCTTTATATTTTTAACCATTTTCTCCTTTTTCCTTCCCATCTTTTCTACAACTAGTCCCATCTTAATTCTGGACTTTGCATCTTCATAGGTTCCAAACTGTGTAGCATATTTATCCTTAGGCTCAGCAAGTAAAGCCTTGATAGATTTTGTAGCTCATTTTATGTCTATTTCATATTCTATGGGTGGTAGCCAAGATGTCCTTGGTTCAACTGCTTTGATCATGGTGGTGTCAATGTCCACCAGAAATCAAATGTCATCCTTGTATTTCTCTACTAGCTACATTAGGATCCTTTTTCTTTCTTCATTCTCTAGATTTGAATTTACCAAAATAATCCTCCATGACTAATACAAAATTATTGTCTATATATTTATAAGTTCTTATGTAAGATATTTTATATTATAATTTTTAACTTAATATATTTATTTTTACTTTGACTCATTTTTAAAAATCTTTTATTATTAAAAAAATCCAATCGAAGCATTTTCTTAATTAAGAAGATAAAAAGAAAGAATATTTTTTACTTTAGGAAAATTAGAAATGTACTGATACGTAGAATTAGAATGTCTTTAATTTCTGTTTTGATTTTTATTTGTAAATTATGTGTATTATTGTCTAGTTACAAATATTGTAATTTTTGTTACATTTAAATTAAAAAAGAAAAATGAAAACAATTGATAGTTGCATTCCTTTATGAGCACTTATTTATTTTTTTATCACTTTTATACAACTTGCCTATAGTAAAGTAAGAATCTCTATAAACTTTAGAATGGATAGTGAGATGTCCATTACAAAATATTTCAACTAATTAGAAATGTTTTTCAAATATAATTTGTCATTTTGAATCACATGAATAATTTCAATTTATTCTCAATTGTTGTGTTGAATTACACCTCATGCATAATTTTACTCCTTATCCCCTTACATGAAAGTACATTCTTATATTTTCAATATATTTTTTATTTTCTATGTGTTCATCTTCTCAATTGCTTTTCATCATTTTTATACAGCTCACCAACTCTAGTAAAGTACTTTTGCATGAATAGTGAGATGCCCATTATAAAATATTTTAAACTAATTAGAATATTTCTTCAAATATAATTTGTGGCTTTCGATCATAAAGAATTTCCTTGTTCTCATTGTTGTGTTGACTTACACCCCATACCAAATTTGAACTCCTTATCCCCTTATATGAAAGTATGTTCTCATCTTTTCAATATTTATTTTATTTTCTATATTAATGTTCACCTAGTCTTTAGAACAAGCTGAGATAAATAATTTTGCAATGGCTTCATTTGTCTTATCTTTGTGATTTTACCATTTTTATCTTTATGCTTTTAATCTATACAAAACTAAATACCATAATGATTTGTCTCATCTACATCAAACACAATAACATTATTGAGGCATGTGCTTTGGTCAAATTCAAAATTTTGAACTATAAAGATTGTTTGAATGGATGACTTCTCTACAGTAAGATTATTTATTTTGATACACAAGTTCAAACCTTAGTAGTTTAAAGTAAAAAATCTATAAATTATGCATCAATATATCAATTTCATCCAATCTTAACTCTAAATACATTACACTATAGGCAATAACATTGATGCTTTATTGAAATAAACCACGAAAGCACTTCTCTGACTTATTGACAACTCAAATGTTACTAACTTCAAAGTGAAATTTCAAAATTAATTTAGCATTTGACAAGATCGAATTAATTTGATGAGAATCGACCTTGCAGACTATGCCTATGAAAAAGAGAGTGAAATTACCGTCTAATGTTGAAAAAGTAGAAAGCTCAATATAGTGCTTCACACTCATCATCTACTGCATTCATTTATTTATGTGTGACAAATGTTTATTGATTCTTCTTCCTGTTGTATTGGATGGAGCACATTTTTAGATACAAAATTGTAGAAAATTAGGCACCATAAGCACACAAAAGATGTCACTCTAAAATTTTTACAATATATTTCCTCTCACAATCATCATCTAATTTGATTTATTCATTTGCAACAAAGCCTTTATCGTCATCTAATTTGATTTATTCATTTGTAACAAAACCTCTTGTTTCTATTCAATCCTACATATTCACTGTGAACAAAATGGTGCAACAAAATGTTCATTGGCACCAAAATCAAGATATATTCTACAATCCACTATTTCCCCAACATTCTTGTTCTACGGTAAAATTGCAATATCAAAATAAAAATGGGTACTCTTAAAGTTGACACATTTGCATCAAGATTCTCCACCAATGCACTTCATCAAGTAGATTTTGAGGATCTTTAAACATTTGCATTTATACGAAGATCTTCATTCTATAAAAGGAAGAAACCTTTGTTATCTTCATTGATACTGAAGTTATATAAATGCCTTTAACAAACTTGTCAATTTTTATACCAGACACATCGGTTCACATCTTCTAGAACAAAATTATATTTTCATCATCCTATCCATAAATACATCCAATCTAAGTTTGCATACATTTTTCAAAAAGACATGGATAAAATAAATAAAGACCCATCCTAGTTTAATAATGAAATGGTCCTATCAACCTAGAATCACTTTCTTTAGAACTTAAAAATGAAGCTACACACTTGGAATCGGGTATGATTGCAAGAGAGAAAGTAAGAATATAAACCACCACGTAATAATAGATTCGTGTACATCTCAAACAATTTTAAAAAAAATCATTCAATTTCCTTGATTATGAGAAACCATCCTCAATGAAAAAAACTTTTATCAACCTAGCTACCAAAGAGTCAATTTAATTTCAGAATGTAGTAGACAAGTTTCAAATGAAGTTTTGTAGTAACAAAAACCATCATAAATTACAAGTAAAGAGCTCGACAAGCTTAACAAAAATGTATTGAATTATTGACTATCTTTGGCTTTTATAGAACTCATTTATATTAAAATTCTATGAAGCACAACATGTTATTATCATTTGTCAAAGATCTCCTTCTTGTTATCTCTATTTGAGCATTAAAGATTGTTATTAGTATCAAAGACATCGTTCGGTTACCTATGCTACTCTAGTCGGTAACTGCAGACACTTCATGCTAGATAGTTAAGTCTTCACACCGAGTACATAATAGTTTTACCGAGCATCAATGTACACTGATACCGAGCGACAGTAAACACCAAGAAGACTAGACACTGAGCACAGTATAATTACTGAGTAGTATATATAGTGTTTACCGAGGAAGACATAAAATAGAATAGTAATCAGGAATGGCACATTTACCTATGCAAATGATTACAATAGAATCACAAAACATTTTACCAAGATCAAGGATCATTTTTTGTAAGATTGTAGGTTATTTTTATACACTGTAGATCTTAGGGTTTTCTCTAAGACATTGTAACCTAATTTTTGTTAAGCGGCAAAAGTAGTAGACTATATAAATGTAATTTCATATTATTTTTGTATGGGCGAATAAGAAGAAGCTTAAAAAGGATGTTAAGAACAAGAAAAAGTTCTTGAAGCATTAGCCATCTTCAAGATATCGGTTATCAGAAAGAGAAGAACATAATTTAGAGTTATTTAGATTAAGCAGAACTAGACAAGGGCTATCGAGTAGTTCAGAGAAAAGATCTTCACATGAAAAGGTGATAGCTATTCAGTATTTCAAAGATCTGTATCAGAAAAGGTTGAGTTTTCATTAGTAGATATATCCTATTATTTTCTAATCATTGTAAAGGAGTTTTGGTAAAATCTCTTGACAAAGTAGACCTAAGAGTCTTTTTATAAATCTCTTAACCAAGTGCACACTCAAGAAGTGTTGTTAAAATCCTATCACTAGGTAGAGCTAATCAATCTGAAGAGTTACTCCTAACAAGGTAAGGTCACCAAAAGTGATCACCACTTGTAGCCTTAACAGGAAAACCTTTTCTATCTATAGTAGTAAAGAATAGATGAACTACAACTGGTTTAGAACATGAATGAAGAATATGTAATTTAAGATTACTAAGGAGTTGATGATTAGATATGCAAGATGATTAAATCAGTATTATGTTGTCATTGATGTCAACTAGCTTGACAATACTTATCTTGTAAGTTACTATACCAACACATCTAAAGGAAGGTGAAAGAGATGAAGAATAGAAATATCTACATGAGGAAAATGTATATGATAGATAAGGATACAAAATACACTGAGTAACTTATTGATGAGTCTATGACTTGATGAAATTGAATTTATTATGTTGCATTCATCTATGATGAAGAGTAGAGATGAAAGACACAAAGCAATGTTGTCAGTAAATAAAGCATTTCAGTATACATTGACGAAGTATAGTGTATACTGAGCGTAGTGTTAATTGAGCTTGTGTTCACCGATGCATTTCTTTGTTAACTGAGAAAAACAAAAAGGAATTAAATGATCATTTTAGCTGATAAAGTGATAAGCTGTAAAGTGTATGAAATTGAGGTAACAGATAAGGTTTGTTATGAAGATCAATGGCTAACATAAATAAAAAGGGATCTAATGGAGTAGATTGAAACGTGTTACTGACACATCAATCGAGGAAGCTTTAAGTGGCAAAAATCTATGAATATGATTAAGCGGCAAAATCTGATGGAGGAAAAGAAAATGATTTACTTGTCTATATAAGAGACATTGATTTCATTATTGAAGAGAGATGGAAGAAGAAGATACTGCAAAATTATCGTGTGAAGAAGTTGTCATGCATTATGATCATACTAGTTAATAAGAACTGAGCTGCAGAACAATTACCAAGCTATAGAGAGTAATTACCAACGGATAGTAAGTTGATATAATATTGAATCTGAAGTGTTATATTGATCAGAAATATTTTAATGAGCTGAACATTGATCTGTAAACTACAAACTAAAGTTGTTTTAAGGTAGATCATCTATTGTTACATATTTAACCATTGTTCATAGTCAAATCTCTTAACCGAGTGGACTATGAAAGTCTCTTGATGTTTCATTCATAGAGTGAACATTGTTATCTAGTCAACCCCAGAGTGACTACTGGTTGGATGATAACTTCTGGTCTAAAATCCTCTAACAAGGTCACACCTAATAGTGTGTTTGTAACCTTTAACAGGGTTGGGTCTTCACCAACCTCACTTTAGAAGAGTGAACAATTTTGGGTTGTCGGTCCCAAGTGGTTTTTCCCTTCATAGGGTTTCCATGTTAAATCTCTTATGTTATGTTTTTTTTGTGATATTTGTTTGTTATCATACTTTGCATATTACATGTTAGATTTAATCGATAACTATTATAAATTTTAGACTGACAATCGGTAAAAACAAAGATAGTGAAATTATTTTAAGTTTACCGAATAACAGAAGTAGTAGAATTGTTTTGGATTATACATTTTGAATTGTGGGACACTGGATAACTGATTCAACCCCCTCTTAGTTATTCTAACAATTGGTATTAGAGTTGTGGTTGCTTAGAATAGAGTTTTAAGAACTCCAGCAAAAAGGTCTCAAGATGTATAAGAGGGAAGTGTGAAAGATGAACAAAGATAACTTCACAGTATGGCAAAGCCAGATGAAGTTGCATATATCTAGAATTAGGAATTTTGCACTAGAATTGATGGAGAATGACTACATTCAACCAACACCAGGTCCCCTGACTCTTAATCAATTGAAGGATAGGCATGAACACAATATTACTATGATGGAACTTGTTGTTGCTTGTACCCATTGGAATTAGGAGAGATAGGTATTGAGAGGGGAGGGGTGAATTAGTGCCTTCAAAAACTTTACTTGAAAAACCTTTTAGATCTATAACAGTGTATTATGATAACCGATCAAAATAACTTGAATCTAATTGCATAAATCAATCAACTAGTTAACTTAAGAAAGTAAACAACATGAAATCAATATGACAATCACATAACACAAGTATTTTGGTAACACAGAAACCCTTGTAAGAAGGTAAAAACTGTGGTGGGGATGACACCCACAAATTCTTCACTACTATAGATAGAAAAGGTTTTCCTGTTAAGGCTACAAGTTTTGATCACTTCTGGTGATATTACCCTATTAGGAGTAACATATTAGATCAACTAGATCTACCTAGTTATAGGATTTTAACAACACTAATGAAGTGTGTACTCGGTTAAGAGATTTACATAAGATTGTTAAGTCTAATCTGTTAAGAGATTTTACCAAAAACTCTATCATAATTGTCATAAAGTAATAGGCAATTGTCTGCTAGTTGACAACTCAATTGTCTGAAACAGATCAATCAATGTTCATAAAAATATCACCTTGACTGTGATGATTCAATGTTCTATTCTGCTTGGTAGCCTTCTCTGATTCTGCTCAATATGATATCCTCTGTTACTCTTTTCTACTCTGTAAACTGATTGACTTGAATTTAGGAAATGGTTTCAAGTGCTTCATGATTCATATATATCAGTTCACCAACCTCATAAAATGGTGCGAACATACAAAATATATACTGTTCTATTTTTGCCGCTTTAGCAAAAATTAGGTTACAAAAATAATCATAACCCTAAGATCTACGGTGCAAAATTGACCTAGATCAACTATTACAATAAGATAAACATTACATTTAATGAGTATCTTTTACAATAAATGCTCCTCGATCTTGTAAACCATTTTATAATCTGTTGTAACCATTTGCATAGAAGAATGTGCCATTTTAGATTACTATGCCATTTTTTGTGATTATTGATAAACACTATATAATCTACTTGGTGTATACTATGATGCTCGGTGTTTACTGTTCATCAGTGTTGGAGTCACTGGTGCTCAGTAAACTGCATGATGCTCGGTGTAAAATCTTTACCGACTGCTCTATCTTACTTCTAGTTACTGACCAACTCAACATAAGTAACCGACTGACCTGTTTACTATCCTTTGATATTAATGACAACCTTAAATGCTCAATAGAGATTAACAATCTCCCCCTTTGACATTAGTATCAAAACTTTGAATGTATATAGACAAAATGTTTCTATATATTCCTTATATCTTTGCCATATACATATGCACAACAAAAAATGTTATAAGTACAAAGTACTCCCCCTCAGTGCATGCTCCCTATAGTATGTAACATACATATCAAAGTATACTTATTTGGCATATACATGTTTTCCCCTTTTTTGATAATAATGCCAAACACATGAAAAATAATGTAGACTTACATCTTATCAAAAATGTTTTGATGGGTTTTCTTTACAGACTCTAAGAGGTTGTCCCATTGCTCTTTCAAGTTGGTAAGAGCAATATGCTCAAGACTAACTTGTGCATACATGTCAAAGATATTATCTAACATTGAAATATCTGGTGTTTCTACAAGTTGTTTATCTTTGACAATATGTGCTTCAAAAATTTTCAGGTAAGGAGTGAGTTCTATTTGTAACTCTGTAACCTGATCAATGATTTTCTCTTCTTATTTCCTTACATCTGCTATCAACCACCGGAGTTCCTGAACTCAGTGAATATGCTTTAACAAAGCATTTGGCTCTTTTATAGCTGCTTGTGTACTCAACTTTATTTCTACTTCTAAACCTTTTATCTTTTCACTGACTTCTACAGTGAAGGTGTCTGAAGTACAAAGCTTGATTAAAAATTGACAAATTATCTGGGTGATAGATTTTACCTTAGTAATGACCTCATATAATTTTACCTTTTTTAGTGCCACTTCTGTGCTAATCCTTTCTGCCAGTTTGTCCTGAATCTTTGATTCTACCCTTTCTTCTATTCTTTTGTCTACATCTATATCAGGGGCATTGATTTTATCGGTGAGTGTAGCAAGTTGATCTATGATGGGAGTATTCTCATCAATATTTGTCTTTGGTACTATCTATTGTAGAATATCCCTCACATCATTTAACACTTCTTTTCATTTGTGTTCTTGCCTTAACTTTTCTTGTGTTGCTTTCCTTGAACATAATTCCCCATATCTATTTAGTTCCTCAGGGCTTAGGGTTCTCGGGTCACATTCTGGTATAATTATAACTTCATCAATGGTGACTGGCCCTTTTGATTTCTTCTTCTTCTTCTTTTGTGCAAGAGGTGACTTCTTCTCATTGATAAAAATAGCTTTTTCTACACTCTTCAGAGTATCTTTCCCAATTGACACCATATCTTCCTTTTTCTGCTCCATGGTAGATGGTGTGGGAGTCTTGGTTGTAGTGTCAGGTGGGTTCACCTCGGTGGAATTTTTTCCTTCTAGTTCCTTTGTTTCTATAGATTGTGCCTCTATTTTGGTAGGCTCATTTGTATTTTTAGGTTTCTCAGGTGCTTGTATCCCTATTGTATGTTTATTTTGCTTGGGATGAGAGACATCGGGTTGTACTTGTGAAAGTATTTCAACTGCCTCTGCAAGTACATGAAGTTCACTCGATAGAGATGTGAACACACTATTAGTGTCTAATGCTTCATCTTTTTTTGGTGCAATTGTCACATCTTTGTCATCCTTATCATCAGGATCACCATTAGTGATGTCCTCAATGAGTGCATCATCATTGGTTTTCTTTTGCAAGTGGATCTTTACTTGATCCGGTGCATCTTGTTAAATTCTTATTTCTTCCTTATGTTTGGTGATATCAATTACCTTGGTAACTGATATATCAGTGTCCTTTATTTTCTATCCTTTGTTATCATCGATGAAAATACCTTTACCTTTTGAACTGTGTCTCTTCTTAGACAATTTCAAGAATGCTTCCTGTTCACCTTTCTCTCCTGCTTTCAAAATTGATGTCCATAGAGAATCACATGTGACATCCATATCACCCACATTCTCATCCATGATCTGCATAGCTCTATTCTTGACTAGAAATCTATCCTAATACTTTGTCATGTATTCACTTACAATAGCATAGCTAAAGTGTGAGGCTGCATGACTTAATGATCGTTCTCTTTTCCTTTTCTTTGTATCTAGTGCAATAGCCCATCTCTCATTTATTTTGTCATCAAGTTCCTTTGGTAATTGACATGCAAATTCCATTGTACTCTCTTGAATTTAATCATCATCTAGATGATAGCATGTTCTAGCTTTGTCTTGTCCTCAATTGACATTTTGTCAAATTTGCCTATGCCTGGATCTACAAGATTTCCATTCTCAGTTATATCTTCAATTATTTCTTCTATTATTCTTTCCCTGTTATGAAATAACTTGAATTGATTAGGATCATTTTCAGTGTCAGTCTCCTCTATATCTTCTTTAATTCTTATGTATTTCCTCTTTTTCTTTGGTGTCTCAGCTACTTTCTTGTTCTTTCTCTTAACATATTTCCATGTCAGTTTAGCTGTTGTTCTTTTTGCTACTTTTACTGCTTCTTCTTTCTCGGTAGATTGTGCTGTAGTTGATGAACGTGTCTTCATTCCTTCTGGTTTTGGTAACTGCATTTCCTGTTCAACATTGGTAGGAGGAACCGGTGTGGAATCCTTTTCTTTGTCTAACTCGGTCTCCTCGCTATCATAGGGCTTGTTAGCCAACTATAACTGACCTTTGGTTGTTTCTTTAACTGGTGACTCCGCAGATGAGTTGGATGCATTTCCATATTTTACTGTGAGATCTTTTCTCATTTTCTTTTCCCTTCTAGACATTTTACCGATCTCTATGTCTGTAGTGATTCATGACTTAGCTTCCTCATATGTATCAAACCTAGTGGCAGTGATATCTATCGGTAATGCTAACAATGCATTAATAGATTTCAAAGTGAAATCATGGTTCATTTCATATCCCATCAGTGCTAACCATTTTGTTCTCGGTTCTACTGCCTTTATCATAGAGTGGTTTGTGCTGACTACAAAACATATGTCATGTTCAAATTTACTCACTAATCCCCTTGGAATTCTACTCCTTTGATGCATTTTTGTCTGAAATTCTTTGAAATATGCATTAAATTCCTTATTCAGATTATCTCCTAGACTTTTCATCATTTCACCAATTTGTGTAGTTATCGGTTTGTCAGATTACCAGTTTACTTTACCAATACCAGGTACATAATTTTGCAGATAGAAAAATGTACAAACAAGTAGTGATCCATACTTACATGTGTTGGACTTCTTTGATCTTATTGTCTTCATATTATCTTGCAGTTGGTGTAGTAGCAATTCGGCAAGATCTACCTAGTGATCTTTCTTCACAATTTTATATGCCATGTCCACGGTGTTGCAGGGTACACTATTTGGTCTGCTAGATTGAAATATCTTGTACCTGATGACATGTGCTATGAATTTTACCACTGGGTCTTTGATGCTTGAGATTTTTAGTGCCCTATCATCCCATTAAGCTCCAGTGTTCTTTTCAACGTCGGGATGAGATGAACTTCGAAAGGCTTTTTCTTTGTCAGTTGTAGGGTACCCAGTAACCCTACTAATAATTTTCTTTGTGACCTCAACAGGTTTATATAACCAAAATTTTCCATCATGAAATCTACTCAATGCAATTCTTATCTAGTCAGTCTTGAAAGATTGTGGGAAGTATGTAAAACATGATAACCCTGACTCCTCAATCTTCTTATATTCAGATTTTATCTTTCCATCTAGTCCACAAACTTGTTGATAAGAAGTAATGGTCTCAAAATCACATACTTCTCTGATTTTGCAGTGAATATAGGCCCTAAGGTCTTTTGTTAACAAAACCCTATCTAGAATACTAAAAAATGCGCCCATATCATCCGTTTGTGCTAGAACCTTGGGATGTGGTTTGAATTTGGCCTCGACAAAATTAGCCCTAACAATTAATTCTACTTCCTCAATATTTTGTGATTTGCTTGCAGTCGATGTTGATGCCATAAATTTTTTTGAGGGTTTTGGAAAGCAATAGATAACCAATGTTTGGTAGGCAGATGGACTTACTTGATATTGTCGAAGAATTGTTGTCAATTCAATCTATAGTGACTTTGAATCTTTTCTGAAAATCTTTAGCTTGAACTCTTCTCTATAAAATCTCTATTCTTTGAAATCACAATGTAACAGTGAACTCTATTTCCGTGTATTTATAGACTTTTTTATATTCCCACTCAAACTTTGGTGCATTAAATACGTGACCCAACTTTTGATATGAAATACCTATCAGCTTGGTAATGTCTATAATTTTATTTTCTCAGTCAAAATAGAATATCTCCATCAGTTTGCACTATTTTTGGTTAACCATTTATAGTGATTACCGATGGGTAATCAACTCTCATTTCTTCTTTTACTGACTATGTGACATTTGCAAACTCACAACACATAAACCATAGCGCATCTTTATTCATGTAGATTTGGTATTTGTACATCATATATAAGGAACTGTATGTAAAATGTGATCATTTAAAAATTTTAGTTCCATACACACCTTTGTCATCTTAAGTGGAGGTACCAATGTCACCCAATCCAATGGATAAGGTTTCACCGACAGTGTTACTTGACTTAGCATTCTCATTAGATGCCTTCTTCCACATTGTGTTCCTTAACTTTATAATTTCTGCAATGTTATATCCACTCTCAAATATATGGTTTTCATCTGGTGCTCGGTTTCTATAGTTTTTTCTTAAATGACCAACCTTGTGATAGTGCATACATGTCATTCCTGCATTTGTCTAGTTTCTTGACTGTCCAATCTGACTCTTCCTATAGTAGTTTGCTGCAATATGTCCATACCGACAACATACAACATAACTAGTCCATGTATTATAATCCCAAACATATGAGTTACCTTGTCTCTTCGGTTGATATGGCTTTCGTTGTAGTTTCTCTTTAGGTGTCTAGACTTGTTTCATTTTTTATTTGTAGTCCCTTGCAGTGTGTCCATGCTTATTACAAGTATAGCATATTTTCTCCTCAGTAGTATTATTAGCAATGTCATTCTGCTTAGCTCTGCATTCATAAGTTGGATGTCCAAACTTACCACAGTAATAACAATATCCATTGAATTTAGGAATGATAGGAGGTTTACCTTGTGCTTTGCTTCTACACACATTAGATGTATGTCCTGGTTTTCCACAGCGATAACATGTCAACACTTTAGGTTTTTGACTTTGATTGTTGTTGACTTTCTCAGCTTGTTGTGATGATTCTCCTTCACCAGTGTAGCCTATACCGGCTCTACTTTCGAATCTTCTCTGATTAGTCAAGAAATCATCAATCTTTTTAGAACTGTCCTCATCTATCTTCATCATTTCATTATGTTTCTTTTGTATCTTTATTTCATTTCTCAGTTTTTCATTCTCTTCTCTGAGTATTGCAACATCTTCAAGTCTTCTTGATAATTCTCCATTTACTCAATTCATTTCTTGATTAACTGTCATCATCTGATTTGATACTTGGAAGTGCCGATCAGTGAGTCTCTGTATTTCACTTTCTTTTGCTTGGAGTTGTTTGGTCATCAGTCTTCAGTCTTCAATAGCCAGATTTTGATCTCGTTCAACTTGTCTAGCATTGTTCATGATTTCCACCATTCTCACCATTTGAGATTCATGACCAATTTGAAGTGCTTTCACTTGCTCAGATAGATGCTAATTCTTTTAAGATAAGTTAGAGATTATGCTTTCAGATCCATCAAAGATGCTTCCAGAGCTTGATCCAATATGATCAAATATTTCATCAATAGGTTCTTCATGATAACTAATTTCATTTTTCTGAATTGCAAGGTTCTTCCTTGGCTTGTTTATACTATTCCACAAACATTTTTATTTGTATCTTCTGATTCTCAATAGTCTTGTCAAGTTTTTATCTCTCCATGACTTAGATCTTTACCCTTTAGTGGTTAGACTATTCAACAAGAGAACTGAGCTCTGATACCAATTGTTGGAATTAGGAGAGATAGGTACTAAGAGGGGAGGGGTGAATCAGTGCCTTCAAAAACTTTACTTGAAAAACCTTTCAGATCTATAATAGTGTACTGTGATAACCGATCAAAATAACTTGAATCTAATTGCATAAATCAATCATCTAGTTAACTTAAGAAAGTAAAAAACATGAAATCAATATGACAATCACATAACACAAGTATTTTGGTAACACAGAAACCCTTGTAAGAAGGTAAAAACTACGGTGGGGATGACACCCACAAATTCTTCACTACTACAGATAGAAAAGGTTTTCTTGTTAAGGCTACAAGTTTTGATCACTTCTGGTGATCTTACCCTATTAGGAGTAACATATTAGATCAGCTAGATCTACCTAGTTATAGGATTTTAACAACACTAATGATGTGTGTACTCGGTTAAGAGATTTACATAATACTGTTAAGTCTACTCTGTTAAGAGATTTTACCAAAAACTCTATCACAATTGTCAGAAAGTAATAGGCAATTATCTACTAGTTGACAACTCAATTTTCTGAAATAGATCAATCAATGTTCATAAAAATATCACCTTGACTATGATGATTCACTGTTCTGTTCTGCTCAGTAGCCTTCTTTGATTCTACTCAATATGATATCCTCTGTTACCCTGTTCTACTTTTTAAACCGATAAACATTACATTTAATGAGTATCTTTTACAATAAATGCTCCTTGATCTTGGTAAACTATTGTATGATCTATTGTAACCATTTGCATAGAAGAATGTGCCATTTTAGATTACTATGCCATTTTCTATGATCATTGGTAAACACTGTATAATCTACTCAGTGTTTATAGTCTATCGGTGTCAAAGTCGCTGGTGCTTGGTAAACTATGTGATGCTCAGTGTAAAAGCTTTACCGACTGCTCTGTCTTACTTCTAGTTACCGACCAACTCAATATAAGTAACCGACCGACCTGTTTACTATCCTTTGATACTAATGACAACCTTAAATTCTCAATAGAGATTAACAGTACCGATGCCAAATTTGATGACATCAAGGATTGTGATATAGCTAAGAAGATGTGGGACAAGCTAACTCTAATATATAGTGGAGATACGAATGTTAAGAGAGCCAGAGCAGAAAGCCTAAGAGGTTGATTTGATGATATGAAGATGAAAGAAGGTGAAAAAATTGTGTAATATACAAATAGACTAAAAGAAGTAGTACATGCTATTAGAGCATCCAGTGGAGTTATTGACGATGAAACAGTAATAAGAAAGATTCTCACAACTTTTCTGCTAGTTTATGTGATCAGGATCTCTACAATTCATGAAAGAAGGGTTGCATCCAATCTCACCCTTGACACTCTGATTGGTAAGCTTACAACCTTTGAATTGAATAACTTTGACAATAGTGTTGTACCTTCTGTTGAATCCACTTTCATGTCTTCTTTGAAGATTAGTAAGTCTAGTAGAAGGAATGATAAGAATAATGATAGTGACAGTAATATCAATGATGAACTTGATGAGCTTGAAGCTCTTATGGCTAGAAGATTGCCCAAAGGTAAGGGAAGGTATAGAGGCAAGTTACCTCTAGAATGTTTTAAGTGTAAAGAAGTTAGGCACATTGTTGCTAGATGTCCAAATAAGAAAGAAGATGATAGATCCAAAGACTGATCCAAAGGAAGTTATGGGAGAAGAGTCAACAGAGGCTACCGACACAAAAACAAAGACAACTGAGATAGCTATGACAAAGGGAAAAAGGTATGTTACATAGCTAAAGAATTTGAATCTGAATCTGATACTGATGATGATGTAGAAGTAGTATTTGTTGCTATGAAGGATGATTCAAAGGAAGAAGAGAAACATGAAGAGACAACACTGATCTCTAAAGTAAGTAGAAATGATACATGGATCATAGACAATGCTTGTACACATCATATGATTGGTGACATAGAGAGATTTGATCTTCTTGATGAATATGATGGTGGATCTATTAGAATGGGAAATGATGCACCTTGTATGGTTAGAGGTAAAGGTTCACTAATGATTAACAATAGAATAAAATGTGAGAATGCATACTGGGTAGATGGACTAGACTACAATTTGTTAAGTGTGGCACAAGTGAACAACTCAGGTCACCGACTTGCTTTTGAGAGCAGAAAGGTAAGAATCTATGATGATGGAGGAAGACTTGTTAGAACCGGTACACAATCTAGAGGTAATCTATTTTATCTTGACATTGATCATTCTTCTTGTTTAGTAATGAAAGATGAAGATGCATGGTTGTGGCTTAAGAGGTTATGTCATGTGAATTTTGATAACATGATCAAGATTAGTAAGAAGAAAAGAGTTAGAGGGTTGCCTAACTTGTCAAAACTAGATCATGCTATGTGCCATGAATGTTAGAAATGTAAGATGACTAAGGCCAGTTTTAAAAGAAAAGATTACTCAACAAAGAAGATACTTGAGTTGGTTCATACTAACCTATGTGGTCCTATGAGAACTCAGAGCTATTATGGTGATAGATACTTTATTATTTTTGTTGATGACTATTATGTTCCTGAAAGAGAAATATGAAGCTTTTAAGTTGTTTAAATGGTATAAGGTGAAGGTAGAAAAAGAGACTGGAAAATAAATTAAATGTTTAAGATCTAATAGAGGAGGTGAATTTATTTCTGATGAATTTACTAATTTCTATAATGTGAATGGTATTAAGAGATGGGTCTCTACACCAAGAACACCTCAGCAAAATGGGATTACTAAAAGAAGGAATAGGTCAATCATTGACTATACTAGAACACTAATGCTACAAAAGAATGTTGCTCAGACATATTGGAGAGAAGCTATCAGCACAGCTGTATATGTGCTTAACCGAGTACAACTAAAGAAGGACACCAACTGGACACCTTATGAGCTATGGTTTGGATACAAACCTACTGTAAGTTATTTCAAGATTTTTGGAAGCAAATTTTCTATTCTGAAAGATGAGAGGAATGGGAAATTTGATTCTAAAGGTGATGAAGGAATATTCTTAAGATATTCTACTAAGAGTAAAGCATACAAATGTCTGAATAAGCTTACAAATAAGATGATTGAAACTACTAATGTTTGTGTTGATGAGTATGATGACATAAACATAGAAGAAAGAAAGGAACTGGAAGACTATGGTAGATTCACTTACATTGAACTTCCTAGCTATCTACCAAAGTCGCAACCTGTGATAACTGGTCAGCAGGAAAATAACTCCGAGGAATAGGAAAGGGAAACCGATGAACAAGATGGCGCTACTGAGCAAGAAAATGAACCTGAACATGATGAACAAGAAAGAAGAAATTGAGTATTAGCTAGTTTCATCAGAAGACATCATCCTAAGACATAAATTATTGGAAACAGAGAAGCTAGAATGCAGACAAGAAGCAAAACAAGACAAGGTACATGTCTAGTTTGTGAATTTAAACCAAAGAATGTGAAAGTTGCATTAGAAAATGAAGAATGGGTTAATGCAATGAAGGAGGAAATAGAATAAATAGAGAAAAACAAAACTTGGTCCTTAGTACCCTGAGCTAAAGATAAGAATGTTATCGGTACTAAATGGATCTTCAAAAACAAAATGAATGAAAATGGTGAAGTGACAAGAAATAAAGCAAGATTGGTTTGCAAGGGATATGCACGGGAAGAAGGCATTGATTATGGTGAGACATTTTCACCTGTTGCTATAATTGAAGGAGTTAGAATGTTACTTGCATAGGCTGCACACAAGAAATTTAAGGTTTATCAAATGGATGTGAAATCATCATTTCTGAATGGTATACTTTGAGAAGAGGTCTACATAGAACAACCTAAAGGATTCATTGATCCAGACAACAGAAACATGGTATGTAGATTACACAAAGCTTTATATGGTTTGAAGCAAGCAACTAGAGCATGGTATGAAAGACTGCATACTTACCTATTAAGTATTGGATTTGTAAGAACTAGTGAGAATAGTAATCTATACATGAAAGGTGATACTAATGATACTATTATTATTCAAATCTATTAGATTTCCACAATCCATGACTATTATTATTGCTGAAATTTTTATTGATGATATTATTTTTTGAGGTCAAGATCATGAATGTAAATCTTTTGTTGATGACATGAGGGATGAGTTTGAAATGTCTATGTTTGGAGAGATTAAATTGTTTCTCAGATTACAAGTGATATGATGGAGTGATGGGATATTCATCACACAGTCCAAGTACATAAAGGAAGTCTTGAAGACATTTGGCATTGAAGATGCAAAACCTGTGGGAACACTAATAGCTACTAGAAGTAAATTGACAAAGGAAGATGAAACTACAGAGGTAAACCAGACACTTTACCAATCCATGATTGGTAAGCTCATGTATGTAGTTCACAGTAGACCAGATATAGCACATGCTATGGGAATTGTTGCTAGATATTCTGCTAAACCTAGAGAATCACACATGATTGCTACTAAAAGGATCTTAAGATATCTGAAAAAGATAGAGGATTATGGATTATGGTATCCTAAGGAAGGTAAGTTTGAGTTGAAGGTTTATACCGATGCTAATTGGGCTGGAAATGTGGATGATAGAAAAAGTACCACCGGATGAGCATTTCTCTTTGGTGAAAGACTTGTAACCTAGACAAGTAAAAAGAAGGCTTGTATTTCTTAGTCTACAGCTGAAACAGAGTATGTTGCTACTGCTACTAATTGCTCAAACATTGCATATATCAAGCAAGTGTTGGAAGGAATGAATGAGGTAATCACTGATCTGGTGATCATATACTATGACAACACAAGTGCTATTAATATTTCAAAGAATCTTGTGATGCACTCTAAGACAAAGCATATATCAATTAAGTATCACTACTTAAGAGAACAAGTGAAAGAGAAGCAAGTAAAGTTATAATTGGTTACATCTAAATAACAACTTGCAGACATTTTTAAAAAGCCTCTACTGAAGGACACATTTGAATATTTGAGGACTAGACTTGGGGTCCATCCCCTATCTATCGATCACTAATGTGATCTGGATGTTGCATCAACCTAATCTTATCAGAAGATCATTCATGTTGATGTAACATAGTTCACACTTTGGATTTTGTTGAAGGTTGTGATTAAGATTGAAGAACTTAAACAGATTGGGATATCAGTATACTAAGATACATAGGAAGTAATGGACAATAGAGAGTTACTTAGCTACTACAAAGCTGATTATTTATTTGTTTCTTTGGCATTATTGTCAAAGGAAGAGATAAATAATATGAAAAGAAAAGGAGATATGCACCGATGAGAACTACCTAAGGGAGAGATAATCTAAAAGGAGCTTGAGAGTTGAAAAGGTTATATCTATAGAATGACAAAGCTGTATTTTATAATTTTGTTTAGTAATGTAGTGATTAAACATATTAATGTTGTATACGATTAGAAAAGCATTTGATCACAAAGTTGTAGAATACATGTTTGGTATGTGTATGGTACATTTCATATTACTCAAGTTTCCATCAATACCAAAGGGAGAGATTGATGAACTACAACTGATTTAGAAACTAGATGAAGAATCTATAATTTAAGATTACTAAGGAGTTGATGATTAGATATGCAAGATGATTAAATCAATATTATGTTGTCATTGATGTCAACTAGCTTGACAATACTTACCTTGTAAGTTACTATACCGACACATCTAAAGGAAGGTGAAAGAGGTGAAGAACATAAATATCTACATGAGGAAGATGTATATGACAGATGAGGATAAGAAATATACTAAGTAACTTGTTGATGAGTCTATGACTTGATGAAATTGACTTTATTATGCTGCATTCATCTATGATAAAGAATAGAGCTAAAAGATAGAAAGCAGTGTTGTCGGTAAATAAAGCATTTTAGTATACACCGATGAAGTGTAGTGTATACCGAGCGCAGTGTTAACTGAGCTTGTGTTCACCAATGCATTTCTTTGTTAACCGAGCAAAACAAAAAGGAATTAAATGATCAGTTTAGCCAATAAAGTGATGAGCTTTAAAGTATGAAATCAAGGCAACAAATAAGGTTTGTTATGAAGATCAACGGCTAACATAAATAAAAAAGGATCTAATGGAGTAGATTGAAACATTTTACTAACACATCAGTCAAGGAAGCTTTAAGCGGCAAAAATCTATGAATATGATTAAGCGGAAAAATTTGATGGAGGAAAAGAAAATGATTTACTCATCTATATAAGAGACATTGATTTCATTATTGAAGAGAGATGGAAGAAGAAGATACTGTAGAATTATCGCATGAAGAAGTTGTCATGCATTCTAATCATACTAGTTAATAAGAACTGAGTTGTAGAATAATTACCAAGCTACAGAGAGTAATTACCGATGGATAGTGAGTTGATATAGTATTGAATCTCAAGTGTTATATTGATTAGAAATATTTGAATGAGCTAAACATTGATCTGTAAATAGAAAACTGAAGTTGTTTTAAGGAAAATCATCTACTGTTACATATTTAACCATTGTACATAGTCAAATCTCTTAATCGAGTGGACTATGAAAGTCTTTTGATGTTTCATTCATAGAGTGAACATTGTTATCCTGTCAACCCTAGAGTGACTACTGGTTGGATGATAACTTCTGGTGTAAAATCTTCTAACAAGGTCACACCTAATAGTGTGTTTGTAACCTTTAACAAGGTTGGGTCTTCACCGACCTCACTTTAGAAGAGTGAACAATTTTGGGTTTCCAGTCCCACGTGGTTTTTCCATTCACAGGGTTTCCATGTTAAATCTCTTGTGTTATGTGTTGATTGTGATATTTGTTTTTTTATCATACTTTGCATATTACATGTTAGATTTAATTGGTAACTATTATAAAGTTTAGACTAACAATTAGTAAAAACACAGACAGTGAAAGTATTTTATGTTTACCGAATAGCAGAAGTAGTAGAATTTTTTTGGATTATACATTTTGAATTGTGGGACACTAGATAACTGATTCGCCCCCCTCTCAATTATTCTAACAAGAATGTGTGGGTGTTATCCCCACTGCGGTTTTTACCTTCTAACAAGGGTTTTTGCATTACCAAAATACTTGTGTTATGTGATTGTTATATTGTTGATTTCATGCTATTTACTTTGATAGTTAAATAAATGAATGATACATGCAATGGATTCAAGTTATAGTTGAAGGTTACTACTATTTACTATTTAAGGTTTGAGAGTTAAAGGTTTTTGAGGGCACTAATTCACCCCTCCCCTCTCAATACCCTATCTCTCCATTCCAACAATTGGTGTCAGAGCTCAGATCTCTTATCGGATGGTTTAACCACTGAAGAGTAAAGATCTAACCATGGAGAGGTATAAGATGGAGAAGACAATAGAGAATCAAAAGATTCAGATGCAGACGTTTGTTGATAAGAATGACTTGAAAAAGTTACTGGTTTAGAGGAAGAATCTTTCTATTATGGAGAATGACATTAGTTACCATGAAGAAGAGATTGACGATGTATTTGAAAATATTGGATCTAGTTCTGGAAGTATTTCTTATGGATCTGAAAGTGCAATCTCTAATTTTTCTGAAAAGAATCTTCATTTGACTGAAAAGGTGAAAGCTCTGTAGATCGGTCAAGAAATATAGATGGTAAGAATGATAGATGTAATGAACAATGCTAGACATGCTGAGCAAGAAAGGAATCTAGCTGTTGAAGACCGAAGATAGATAACTAAACAACTTCAAGCAAAGGAACGTGAGATACAAAGATTCACTGAGAACCATTTTGAAATTTCCAATTGCATGATGATTTTGAATTAGGAAGTTAACTGAGTCAATGGTGAATTGTCAAGAAAACTTGAAAACATTGGAATACTCAGGGAAGAGAATAAGAAATTGAGAAATGAATTAAAGATGCTACAAAAACATAATGAAATGATGAAATTGGCTGAGAACAGTTCTAAAAAGATTGATGATTTTCTGACTAATCAAAGAATATTTGGAAGCAAAGCTGGTATAGGCTATACTGGGGAAGGAGAATCATCCAAGCAAGTAGAACAAGTCAACAACTATCAAGATCAAAGACCTAAGAAGCTTTGATGCCATCACTATGGAAAACTAGGACACACTTCAAATATTTGTAGGAGTAGAACATAAGGTAAACCACCAGTCACTCCTAAGTTTAATGGTTATTGTTATTATTGTGGCAAATTTGGACATCAAGCTTATGAGTGTAGAGCAAGACTGAACAAGAATGCTGACAATCCTACCATGGAGAAACTTTGTTATACTTGTAATGAACATGGACACATTGCACAAGAGTGTAAGGAAAAGATGAAACAAGTTTGGAAATCAAAATAGAAAATAAAGCCCAAGCCTTATCAACCGAAGAGACAAGGCAATTCTTATGTTTGAGATTAAAATACATTGGCTAACTATGTTGCATGTGGTAGATATGGACACATTGCAGAAAACTATATGAGGAAAAGATGGTCCAGACAATCAAGAAGCTAGACAAGTACTAGAATGGCATGCTTGCATTGTCATAAGGTTGATCACCTAAGCAAGGATTGCAGAGACTAAGCACCAGAAGGACATGTATTTGAAAGTGGAAACACTATTGCAAATATCATGAGAATCAAAAACACTATGTGGAGAAAGGCATCAAATGAAAATGATGAGTCAAGTAATGCTATCAGTGAAACCTCATCCACTGGATTGGGTGACATCGGTACCTCCACCTAAGGTCATAAAGGTATGTATGGAACTGATATTAAAAATTGATTTATCATACATACAGTTCCTTATATATGATGAGAAAATACCAAATCTGCATGAATAAAAGATGCATTGTGGTTTAAATTTTATGAGCTAACAAAGTCACATAGTCAGTAAAAGTAAGACCAAGAAAAAGGTTACCTGTCAATAATCACTATTCAAGGTTAACCGAGTGTCAGTATTAACTGAGTAAGAAATCATGTGTTAACCAAGCTGATGGAAGTTTGTAGTATTCACCTAGTTGACAGTTTCATGAACCAAAAAGTAGGTCAAGCATTAATGACATAAAGTTTTAAGTGGGAAATCAGAAAATGATATAAATACATAGAATTTTGAGTTTATTTTCACAAAGAGATTTCGAAGAGCGATTATTTTATAGAGAAAGTTAGAGCAAAGAATTTGTTAAGATAATCCAAAGTAGTTGAAGATCGAACAGAGTGCACTCTTCATATATTCCGAGTAAGTTGAAACCCCTACCAAGCATATTCATCACTATTTACCGGAAACCTAGTTTGTTATTATGGCATCTACTGCGAGCACTTCTAAAGATGTAGAAGAGGAAGTAAATCTCATTGTGTCAGCAAACTACAGTGAACCCAAATACAAGTTACACTCGAAAGTTGCATCACAAACAGATTTAGCGGGGGCTTTTTCGAGCATCCCACCTAGGGTTTTATTATTTGAAGACATCAGATTGTACATTCACTTCAAGATAGGTGAAATAGGTGATTTTGACATGTATATTGCATACCAGGGACTTTGCAGCACTGATGGGAAGCTGAAACTAGAGTATAAAAGGGTTGAAACAATTGGACTCACCAATGCCCTAAATTTTTCAAAGAACTTCAAAATTGAATGGATTAGGGTTGTATTAAGTCGATATCACATGCACACATTTTGGCTAGAAAAACCAATCAAAGTGACAAAAAGAATGATTAATAGGGTTACAGGTTACCCTACAACCAACTAGGCCAAAGCATTCTGAAGTTCATCTCGAACCGATATTGAGAAAAATGTTAGAATAACTGATAGGGGGGTGAATCAGTTATCCAATGTCCCACACCAATATGTATAATCCAAAACAATTCTTCAACTTCTGCTACTCAGTAAACATAAAATACTTTCACTATCTGTGTTTTTACCGATTTTCAATCTAAACTTTATAATAGTTACCGATCAAATCTAACATGTAATATGAAAATTATGATAACAAACAAATATCATAATCAACACATAACACAAGAGATTTAACATG
Organism: Chamaecyparis obtusa; assembly: GCA_027943335.1. Classification (NCBI taxonomy): domain Eukaryota; kingdom Viridiplantae; phylum Streptophyta; class Pinopsida; order Cupressales; family Cupressaceae; genus Chamaecyparis; species Chamaecyparis obtusa. The sequence goes on along the minus strand of BSBK01002822.1, from coordinate 665,272 downwards.
GAAACCCTATGAAGGGAAAAACAACCTGGGACTGGCAACCCAAAATTGTTCACTCTTCTGAAGTGAGATCGGTGAAGACCCAACCCTGTTAAAGGTTACAAACACATTGTTAGTTGTGACCTTTTTAGAGGATTTTAGACTAGAAGTTATCATCCAACCAACAGTCACTTTGGGGTTGATAGGATAACAATGTTCACTCTATGAATGAAACATCAAAAGACTTTCATAGTCCACTTGGTTAAGGGATTTGATTGTGTACAATGGTTAAATATGTAACAGTAGATGATCTCCATTGAAACAACTTCAATTGCAATTTTTAGATCAATGTTCAGCTCATTCAAATATTTTTTATCAATATACCACTTTAGATTCAATACTATATCAACTTATTGTCCGTCAATAATTACTCTTTGTAGCTCAGTAATTGTTTTGCAGCTCAGTTCTTATTAATCAATATGATCAGAATGCATGAAAACTTGTTCACGCGATAGTTCTATAGTATCTTCTTCTTCCAGCAATGTTTCAACAATGAAACCAATGTCTCTTATATAGACAATTAAATCATTTTCTTTTCCTCCATCAAATTTTTCTGTTTAATCATATTCATTGATTTTCATGCTTTAAGCTTCCTCGGCTGATGTGTCAGTAACACATTTCAATCTGCTCCATTAGATCCTTTTGATTTATGTTAGTCGTCGATCTTCATAAAAAACCTTATTTGTTACCTCGATTTCATACACTTTATTGGCTAAACTGATCATTTAATTCCTTTATGTTTTTCTTGGTTAACAAAGAAATGCGTTGGTGAACACAAGCTTGTTAGAAAGTAAAGTCCACCAAGATAGCTGAGAAGGGGGGGGGGGGGTGAATCAATTATCAGATAATTATAACTTTTATCATCTTCAACAACATTAAACCATATAAGCAATATAATTACCAACCATAGAAAGATATTCATACACAATAACACAATGACACAATATATGTTGACTAGGGAACCTCTTGATCAAAGAGTAAACCCCGGTGGGAATGATGCCCAAAAAAGATCCACTAATATGAATATTCCTTGTGAGAGGATGGACTTTATTAGGAGTCTTATTAAATACATTCAGTACATATGAATCCCTATTAGGAGATTTTGAATCTCTGTTAAAAGATTCTAACCCAGTTAAGAGTTATAGAAGACAGAAGGACCCACTGCCCAAACAGCTTCAGGGTAAGATCACTGAACACACTGTCCAAATAATCTTTGCATTATTCAATAGAATAATATGTTACCTCTTCTCTAACTATGCCAAACAACACTCACTATTACATCAGATCTCAATTTCAAATCTTTGTACTTCACATATCTTCCATCACAATTTCGCTCTCATACTCAGCTCTTTTCTTCACTTCATGCATACCACATCACACATCATCACTATTCCAATTACACACTTTTAAATCATAAAATCATGCTACTACTATACAACAAGGAAATACATTCCTTCCTTTATACCACACTCAAATAATTACAAATGAGTCGACATACAATTACAAAATAAAAGTTTTCACATGCTACACCAAAATTACATTAAAAAGTCAGCTTCCAAATACAATAAATCTTCACTTATGTGACCTCAAAGTCTACCCTATCATCCACATCACTATCAATGCATCTCTAACTTCCCTTTAACTATGCAAAACCAGATTCCATCTTGATTAGGAGATATCGATTTCCACAAACGGCTACTCAGGAACACTGCCTGAACATTGCTTCTACCAAAATGATCATAACTTCCATGAATTGATGAATTACTATCTATGATCTTAACCATACACATATGACATATCAATGACTATAACCTCAACATCGCATTACTCCAACTGTAATAACCCACGTGCGCTAATACAAACTATGTCTGCTTCTCTACAAGTCTTTGGTAAATCACTGTGTTGACATCATTGACAATCATAGTCATGAATGCAACAACAACTGCTACAGAATGGCTGCCAAAAACTTTAGCATTCATTCCTAATAAAGGTCGGTTAACACTATGCTTGGTATACACTACATTCCATCGGTGTATACTAGAATGCTTTATTTACTGACAACACTACTTTGTGTCTTTCAGCTCTATCCTTCAACATAGATGAATGCAACATAATAAAGTCAATTTCATCAAGTCATAGACTCTTCAACAAGTTACTCAGTGTATTCCTTATCCTCATCTGATATATATATCTTCCTCACGTATATATTTCTATTCTTCATCTATTTAACCTTTCTTCAGATGTGTCGGTATAGTAACTTACAAGATAAGTATTGTCAAGCTATTTGACATCAATGACAACATAATACTAATTTAATCATCTTGCATATCTAATCAGCAACTCCTTAGTAATCTTGAATTATAGATTCTCCATTTAGGTTCTAAATCAGTCGTAGTTCATCAATCTCTCCCTTTGGCATTGATGGCAACTCAAGTAATATGAAGTGTGCCATACCCATACCAAACATGTATTCTACAACTCTATAATTAAATGATGTGTAAGATCTCCCTGGCTTAATATGTTTAATCACTACATTATGAAACAACATTAAAAAAAATCAGCTTTGTCATTCTCTCCCTTAGATAGTTCTCATCGCTACATATCTCTCCTTTTCCTTTTCATATTATTTATCTCTCCCTTTGACAACAATGCCAAAGAAACAAATAAATAATCAGCTCTTGTAGTAGCTAAGTAATTCTCTGTTGTCCAATACAATCTCTGTATCTTTGTATACTGATATCCCAATCTGTTTTAGTTCTTCAAACTTAATCACAACATTGAACAATAACCAAAGTGTGAACTATGCTGCATCAACATGTGTGATCTTCTGATAAGATTAGGCTGATGCAACATCTAGATCACATTAGTGACCAATAGACAAGGGACGGACCCCAAGTCTAGTCCTCAAATATTCAAATGTGTCCTTGGGTAGAGGCTTTGTAAAGATGTCAGCAAGTTGTTCTTTGGATGTAAGAAATTCTAACTTCACTTTCTTCTCTTGCACTTGTTCTCTTAAGTAGTGATACTTAATTGATATATACTTTGTCTTAGAGTGCATCACTAGATTCTTTGAAATATTAATAGCACTTGTGTTATCATAGTATATAATCACGGGGTCAGTGATTACCTCATTCATTCCTTCTAACACTTGCCTGATATATGCAATGTTTGAGCAATTAGTAGTAGCAACAACATACTCTGCTTCAGTTGTAAACTGAGAAATACAAGCATGCTTTTTACTTGTCCATGTTACAAGTCTTTAACCAAAGAAAAATGCTCCTCTAGTGGTACTTTTTTTGCCATCCACATTTCCAGCCCAATCAGCATCGGTATAAACCTTCAACTCAAACTTACCTTCCTTAGGATACCATAATCCATAATCCTCTATCTTTTTCAGATATCTTAAGATCGTGTCAGTAGTAATCATGTGTGATTCTGTAGGATTAGAAAAATATCTAGCAACAATTCCCACAACATGTGCTATATCTGGTCTACTATGAACTACATACATTAGTTTACCAATCATGGATCAGTAAAGTGTTTGGTTTACCTCTGTAGTTCCATCTTCCTTATTTAGTTTACTTCTAGTTTCCATCAGTGTTCCTACAAGTTTAGCATCTTCCATGCCAAATGTCTTCAAGATTTCCTTTATGTACTTGGACTATGTCATGAATATCCCATCACTCTGCTGAATCACTTGTAATTTGAGAAAGAATTTAATCTCTCCAAACATAGACATTTCAAACTCATTCCTCATGTCATCAGAAAAATATTTACATACATGATCTTGACATCCAAAAATAATATCATCAACAAAAATTTCAGCAATAAGAATAGTGTCATTAGTATCACCTTTCATGTACAAACTGTTGTTCTCACTAGTTCTTACAAATTCAATACTTAACAAGTAAGTATATAGCCTTTCATACCATGCTCTCGGTGCTTGCTTCAAACCATATAAATCTTTTTGTAATCTACATACCATGTTTCTATTGTCTAGATCAATGAATCCTTCAGGTTGTTCTATGTAGACCTCTTCTTCAAGTATACCATTCAGAAATGTTGACTTCACATCCATTTGATAAACCTTAAATTTCTTGTGTGAAGCATATGCAAGGAGCATTCTAACTCCTTCCAATCTAGCAACAGGTGCAAATGTCTCACCATAGTCAATGCCTTCTTCCTGTTCATATCCCTTGCATACCAATCTCGCTTTATTTCTTATCACTTCACTATTTTCATTTAGTTTGTTTTTAAATATCCATTTAATACCAATAACATTCTTATCTTTAGGTCAGGGTACTAAGGACCAAGTTTTGTTTTTCTCTATTTGTTCTATTTCCTCTTTCATTGCATTAACCCATTCTTCATCCTCTAATTCAACTTTCACATTCTTTGGTTCAAATTCACAAACTAGACATGTACCTTGTCTTGTTTTTCTTCTTGTCTGCATTCCAGCTTGTTTGTCTCCAATGATTTGTGTCTCAAGATGATGTCTTCTGACAAAACTAGCTAGTACGTAGTTTCTTCTTTCTTGTTCATGTGCTTGATCTTGTTCGTCAGTTTCCCTTTCCTGTTCCTCGGGGTTATTTTCCTTTTGACCGGTTATCACAAGTTGTGACTTTGGTAGATAATCAAGAAGTTCAATGTAAGTGAATCTACCATAGTCTTCTAGTTCCTTTCTTTCTTCTATGTTCTTGTCATCAAACTCATCTACATGGACATTAGTACTTTCAATCATCTTTTTTGTAACCTTATTCAGACATTTGTATGCTTTACTCTTAGTAGAATATCCTAAGAATATTCCTTCATCACCTTTAGAATCAAATTTACCATTTCTCTCATCTTTTAAAATAAAAAATTTGCTTCCAAAAATCTTGAAATAACTTACAGTAGGTCTGTGTCCAAATCATAGCTGATAAGGTGTCCAGTTGGTGTCCTTTTTTAGTTGTACTCGGTTAAGCACATATATAGTTGTACTGATATCTTCCCTCCAATATGTCTGAGAAACATTCTTTTGTATCATCAGTGTTATAGCACAGTCAATGATTGACCTATTCCTTCTTTCAGCAATCCCATTCTACTAAGGTGTTCTCGGTGCAGAGACCCATCTCTTAATACCATGCTCATTATAGAAATTAGTAAATTTATCAGAGACAAATTCACCTCCTTTATCAGATCTTAAGAACTTAATTTCTTTACCAGTCTCTTTTTCTACCTTTTCCTTATACCACTTAAACATCTTAAATGTTTCATATTTCTCTTTCAAGAACATAACAGTCATTAATCTAGTATAGTCATCAACAAAAAGAAAAAAGTATCTATCACCATAATAGCTTTGAGTTCTCACAGGACTACATAGGTCAGTATGAACCAACTCAAGTATCTTCTTTGTTGAGTAGTCTTTTCTCTTAAAACTAGACTTAGTCATCTTACCTTTCGAACATTCATGGCACATAGCATGATCCAGTTTTGACAAGTTAGGAAACCCTCTAACTCTTTTCTTCTTACTAATCTTGATCATGTTATCAAAATTCACATGACATAACCTCTTATGGCACAATCATGCATCTTCATCCTTCATTAATAAACAAGAAGACTGATCAATATCAAGATAAAATAGATTACCTATGGATCGTGTATTGGTTATGACAATTCTTCCTCCATTATCATAGATTCTTACCTTTCTGCTATCAAAAGCAAGTTGGTGGCTTGAGTTATTCAGCTATGCCACACTTAACAAATTATAGTTCAGTCCATCTACCTAGTATGCATTTTCACATTTTATTCTATCATTAATCATCAATGAACCTTTACCTCTTACCATACAAGGTGCATCATTTCCCATTCTAATAGATCCTCCATTGTATTCATCAAGTAGATCAAATTTCTCTATATCACCAGTCATATGATGTGTACAGTCACTATCTATGATCCATGTATCATTTCTGCTTACTTTAGAGATTAGTGTTTTTTCTTCATGTTTCTCTTCTTCCTCTGAATCATCTTTCATAGCAACAAATACTACTTCTACATCATCATTAGTGTAAGATTCAGATTCAAATTTTTTGGCTATGTAACATACCTTTTTCCCTTTGTCATAGCTATCTTGGTTATCTCTTTTGTTGTGTCGGTAGCCTTTGTTGACTCTTCTCCCATAGCTTCCTTTGGATCAGTCTTTGGATCTATCATCATCTTTCTTATTCAGACATCTAGCAGCAATGTCGCCAACTTCTTTACAATTAAATCATGCTAAGGATAGCTTGCCTCTATACCTTCCTTTACCTTTGGAAAATATTTTGGCCATAAGAGCTTCAAGCTCATCAAGTTCATCATCGGTATTACTATCACTATCATTATTCTTATCATTCCTGCTACTAGACTTACCGATCTTCAAAGAGGACATGAAAGCAGATTCAACAGAAGGTACAACACTGTTGTCAAAATTATTCAATTCAAAGGTTGTAACCCTACCTATCAGTGTGTCAAGAGTAAGGTTAGATGTAGCCCTTCTTTCATGAATTGCAGAGATCCTTATCGCATAAACTAGCAGCAAAGTTCTAAGAATCTTGCTTATCACTGTTTCATCATCAATAACTCCACTAGATGCTCTAATAGCATGTACTACCTCTTTAGTATGTTTGTGTATTGCACAATGTTCTCACCTTCTTTCATCTTCATATCATCAAATTGACCTCTTAGGCTTTCTGCTTTAGCTCTCTTAACATTCACATCTCCACTGTATATTAGAGTTAGCTTGTCCCACATCTTCTTAGTTTTATCATAATCCTTGATGTCTTCAAATTCAGCATTGGTATAGGTAGCAACAAGTTCCATCATTGTAATATTGTGTTCATGCTTTTCCTTTAGTTGATCAAGAGTTAAGGGACCAGTGGTCGGTTCAATGTAGCCATTCTCCATCAATTCTAGTGTAGAATTCCCAATTCTAGATATGTGCAACTTCATCCAGCTTTTCCATATTACGAAGTTATTTTTGTTCAGCTTTTGCACTTTTCTCTTATACATCTTGAGACCTTTTTTCTAGAGTCCTTTAAACTCTATTCTAAGCAACTGTAGCTCTGATACTAATTGTTAGAATAAATGAGAGGGGGGTGAATCAGTTATCCAGTGTCCCACAACAATATGTATAATCCAAAACAATTCTTCAACTTTTGCTACTCGGTAAACATAAAATACTTTCATTGTCTATGTTTTTATCAATTGTTAGTCTAAAATTTATAATAGTTATTGATCAAATCTAAGATGTAATATGCAAATTATGATAACAAAAAAATATCACAATTAACACATAGCACAAGAGATTTAACATGGAAACCCTATGAAGGGAAAAACCACCAGGGACCGGCAACCCAAAATTGTTCACTCTTCTGAAGTGAGGTCAGTGAAGACCCAACCCTATTAAAGGTTACAAACACACTATTAGGTGTGACCTTGTTAGAGGATTTTAGACCAGAAGTTATCATCCAACCAGCAAACACTCTGGGGTTGACAAGATAACAATGTTCACTCTATGAATGAAACATCAAGACTTTCATAGTCTAGCTGGTTAAGAGATTTGACTATGTACAATGGTTAAATATGTAACAGTAGATGACCTACCTTGAAACAACTTCAATTGTAGTTTTTAGATCAATGTTCAGCTCATTCCAATCTTTCTAATCAATATACCACTTCAGATTCATTACTATATCAACTTACTATCCATCGGTAATTATTCTCTATAGCTCGGTAATTGTTTTGCAGCTCGGTTCTTATTAACCGGTATGATCAGAATGCATGAAAACTTGTTCATGCGATAGTTCTATAGTATCTTCTTCTTCTAATGATGTTTCAACAATGAAACCAATATCTCTTATATAGACAAGTAAATCATTTTCTTTTCCTCCATCTGATTTTGCCGCTTAATCATATTCATAGATTTTTTCGCTTTAAGCTTCCTTAGCTAATGTGTCAGTAACATGTTTCAATCTGCTCCATTAGATCCTTTTTTATTTATGTTAGCCGTCGATCTTCTTAACAAACCTTATCCGTTACCTCAATTTCATACACTTTACAACTCATCACTTTATCAGCTAAACTGATCATTTAATTCCTTTCTATTTTTCTTGGTTAACAAAGAAATGCATCGGTGAACACAAGGTCAATTAACACTATGCTCAGTATAGACTACATTCAGTCAGTGTATACTAGAATGCTTTATTTACCGACAACACTACTTTGTGTCTTTCAGCTCTATCCTTCATCATAGATGAATGCAACATAATAAAGTCAATTTCATCAAGTCATAGACTCATGAACAAGTTACTCGGTGTATTCCTTATCCTCATTTGATATATACATCTTCCTCATGTAGATATTTTTGTTCTTCATCTCTTTCACCTTTCTTCAGATGTGTTGGTATAGTAACTTAAAAGATAAGTATTGTCAAGCTAGTTGACATCAATGACAACATAATACTGATTTAATCATCTTGCATATCTAATCAGCAACTCCTTAGTAATCTTGAATTACAGATTCTCCATTTAGGTTCTAAATCAGTTTTAGTTCATAAAAAAATACTAGCGCAACATGGGATTATCAAGCACTTAATATTTCTTCTATTGAAGATCTAGAAGTTAAGTTTGTAGTGCATGTAATCCGTTATAAGTTTCATCAGTCAAGTAGACTGAACAATGTACTTTGTGGTGTTATGGATATGGCATATAAAATGATAAAGAAGGGACACTAGTTGGACCTTGTCGAGTTACTATTGAAGCAGTTGGAAGAAAACATGAAGACAATCAGGTCAGAAAAGTATAATACCTATAATTTTGGTTCACTATTGGTATGTTTATTTTTCTATCTCTAGTAATGTTTTCCTTTTGTCGGTCACATAGATTGGGCTACCGACGAACTAATCATTTCAAAAATTTATGATATAATGAAAAGTCTATGAGATAATGCATACAAGGTTGTAGATGATTATTTTGAAGAGTTCAAAATTAAGATGAATCTTAGAAGTAGGATTCCAAGCTCACTGGTCGAGAACTATGAGATGAAAATTTGTTTTCTAGTAGACACTGACCACACAATGATAAATGTTGTTGAGTTGAGAATGAAATGGCTAGCACCCATGGGATATGAAATGGATTGTGATTTTGGTTTGAAATCAATCAAGGCATTATTGGCTTTATCAAAGGACAAGAATGTTGAGAGGTTTGGAACCTATGAAGAGGTAAAATCAAGAATCAAAAGAGGTCTTGTCATCGGCTAAATAACTAGAAAAGGCAAGAAAATGATGAAAGTCTTAACTAAAAAGTGTTAGAATAACTGAGAGGGGGGTGAATCAGTTATCCACAGTCCCAATCACAAAATGTAAATCCAAAACAATTTACTAAAACTTCTGCAGTTCGGTAAACTAAAATAGTATTTTTGTTTGTTCTTTTACCGATTACCATTTAATAACATATAGTGATTACTGATCAAATCCAATATGAAACATGTAAATTATGATAACAAACAATCATCACAATCAACACATAACACAAGAGATTTAATGTGGAAACCCTGTGAAGGGAAAAACCACCTGGGACCAGCAACCCAAAAATTGTTCACTCTTCTAAAGTGAGATCGGTGAAGACCCAACCCTGTTAAAGGTCACAAACACACTGTGAGGTGTGACCTTGGTAGAGGATTTTAGACCAACCATTATCGTCCAACCAGCATTCACTATGGGGTTGACAGGATAATAAATGTACACTCTATGAGTGACATTACAAGACTTTCTAGTCCACTCTGTTAAGAGATTTCTCTATTTACAATGGTTAAAATGTAACAACAATTGATCTGATTACAACACAACTTCAATTGTAGATTATCAGATCTATGTTAAGCTCATTCAAATCCTTTGATCAATATATCAATTTTTTTTCAATCAATATTTAGTAACTTACTGTCACTCGGTAATAGCTTTCTAATGCTCGGTAATCTCTGCAGTTCGATTCTCCTTAACCAGTCTGATCAAGCATGCATGAAGCTTTGTTCACATGATATCTCTGCAGTCTCCTTCCCACATGTTTCATCATGAAATCCAAGTCTCTTAAATAGATGAGTAAACCATTTTAATTCCATCCATTAGATTTTTCTGCTTAATCTCCTTTGTTGATTTTTTCGCTTAAACCTTCCTCGGCTGATGTGTTAGTAACACATTTTGTTTCAATCCCTTATATCTTCTTCAAATTATGTTAGCTATCGATCTTCATAACAAACATTCTCTTCATCTTTGATTTTGAGGTACTTTACAGCTCATCAACTTCCATCAGCTAAACTAGTCATTTATTTCTTTTCTTCTACTCGGTTAACAAAGAAATGTGTTGGTGAACACAAGCTTAGTTTATACTGTGATCGATATACACTACACTGCGTTAGTGTATGTAATACCCCTCTAACCCTAATATAAGTTTTGTGTTTTTTTGAAAGAATTAAGATCTTTCGATGTTTTCTTACAGCTTAAGTTGTTCATGATACTTGTTTGATCTATTCCTATAGTTTGTTTATAATAATTTCATAAGCTAGTACTCAAGGATTCTAATATCAGGCATACTGTCTAAAGGTATCATTTTTGTATGTATTTATCTCCGTGTATGTATTGAGTACCTTCAAGACCTTTATGAATATAGTTAGGATGTTATATGATATGTACTTGATAGATATATATAAGTGATTATCTATATTTTCTTCTATTAAGGTTACTTTGGATGAATCTTGTATCTCACTTGATGATTTGATTATGTTGATTTATTATTAGTATTGATAAGAGACTAACACAATGCTTGAGATTCTAACCTTCGTTATGATGATGCTACATGCTTTGAGTGTATATATATACATGATGTGTTTTCATGATTCAAGATGAAGTCGTAGTTACTCACATAGCTAAGGTCCACACAATGTATCGATCCTGGTCATCTATATGCAATGTCTTCTTTTATATGTATATCCATGCATATGTATTTCTTCTTTGTGATGCAGGCTTGCAGGTACCGGGCATCGACTTCACTTGGATTCACAGGTCTGAGCGTGACCTCAAATCCTTGATGGTTGTTGTTATGGAGATATTACTAAGGTCCTTGCATGATTCTTCCTTTGTCATTATTCCAATTTGGGAATATTAGGGTTCCTTCTTTGTCAGTCAACCTTTGGGTGAAAAAAATCCAGATCCAGCGCACCTAGTTGGGCATTTTTGTAGTTAGTGCCTTGTGGCCACTTGAATTCATTTGGTTGTATGATTTGTTTACTCATTTTATTTATTTCTCCTTCTTGGTATGATTCTTAGTTAATATTTCTATGTTGTGTTTCAAGGTTTCATGCTTGGTCAGGAGTTTGGCTTGACTTTCCTTGTTGACTTTGGTTGACCTTGTTTGATCTTATGGTTTTCTCAATATGTTTCATAGTTGATTTTTATGGCCTCTTTGGATGATTAGATTTATTTTGAGGCATGTGATTTTATTCTACCTCAGTGTTATATCCTATAGTAATTATAAACAGGTAATAATATTGTGATCTATTACTTCATAATCTTATAGATTATAGTGTTTGGTATTTGGCATGTATCTATATATATATATATATATATATAGAAATATATATATGGGTGCACACACACACACACACACACACACACACACATATATATATATATATAAAATTTATATGTGATTATATGTTAATTATTGTAGATATTGTTGATGGTGTATATTTTGGGATTAATGTAGAGTATAGTATTATTAATAATTAAATATTAAATAATGCGAGGTAAATTATTCTCAATTGTTAATTATTAATAATTTGGATAGGTTATATATATATATATATATATATATATATATATATATATATATATATATATATATATATATATATATATATATATATATATATATTGATGTAATTAATGATGTCATATGCATATATGTTAGGATAATATTACATATGTGTATGAATGAATACAAATCATCTTTTATTGTATATTTGAGTAATATAGTTGTATGATATTAAGTTATTTTATAATACCCTTTAGTTAAGAGTTAGTTGGGAGTTGGTTACTTTTCCTCTCAACCTTTGGAAATCTATTTATATGCACTACTTTCTCATTTGAAGAGAGGGGATTTTGGGGCTGAAGCATTTAGGAGAGGATGGCTTTACTTTTCATGGAGATTTTGGAGAGAAAACTTGGAGATGTGAGGGAGAGTTTGTAAGCATATGTCTTTAAGAATTTTTGGTTATCTTTACTTTTGAGAGAGAGACATTTTTGTGAGAATTTCAGTAGTTGAGAGAGGGATTGTTTGCTGTGGAATTATTTCTTTCTTTCATGGAGATTTCTGAAAGTGGATAGGGTTTGAAAGTGATGAAGGGTGCTCCTTTTAATACCACAAACACATAACAGAAACGGAGAAACCACAACAATATGCAAGAACAGAAAATTGGCTTCTTATTATCTCCACAAATGTGGAATTACAAACTTTTAGAATTACAATATGCAAAGCCACATGGGCATTCCCTTACAATATTCTTTAGGAAAAAGCCTCAAATCAATACCCAGATCTACTACCCAGAACTATTCTGAACTGCCTAAGACAATAATACAGCCTTCCTTATATAGGCAATTTTCCACCGCCTGGGAAGGTTCCAGAATTTTTAGCCAATAAGGCCGACCAAACTTAGAATTATTTTATTTTACATTTTATTACATCATATTCGGCTCGAGATAACCTTTGAAACCCGAACAGAAATTTTGAAGAAAATTATTTTTTGCCATTTCAGGTGGCCCAACTTCCGAAGACCATAAGTCATCACCAGTTGACCCGATCGGCTATTATAACCCCATTTCGAAAATGCCATGAAGCGCTCTACAGGCTTGACCCACGCAAGCGCCCGTCACCCAAATTTTTGACCTCATCCGGGGCCTCTAAAGCCTTCAAAACTAAGTTCAAAGTTTTTGTACCCTACTGCAAATATCGAAAATCTTCAATATCTTCCAATATACACTTGATCTGGCAATGAAACTTTACTGGCAGACTTATATGACCAAAATGAACCTCCAAGAAAGAAATCAGATCATTCTGAGCACATACAAAAATTACCAAAAATAGTAACTTTCCATAAATAGCAGCTCTGCACAAAATAACCCTTATTGAATATAAAAACATAAATATTTTTGGGTGATGCAAGATTGCTCTTACACCCAGGATGCTCCTGCATCAGACACCTGGGGTAATTTGAGAAGTGACCCTGTCACGACTCAGGTGTGTAGACAAAAACCAAGATGATTAACCTCCTCCTTTGTTAGCCATGATGAATCTTCAACAGGTCGTCCTTTCCACTTGACCAGATATTCTTCATATGTCATGTTCCTTGTGCTTCTACCAACACGACTATCCAGTATATCTTCAATCTCCTTAGTGTCTGAACTAGTTGCTGGAATACTCCACTGTGCTGCTATGATCTCATCTTCAACACCTCCTTCATGATACTCTGTCAGATCTGAAATGTTAAACACTGGTGAAATATTTATCTCAGTAGGCAATTCTACCTCATATGCGTTTCCTGAATCATGTTTCTTCAATATCCTGCATGGTCCAAACTTCTTCATTTTCAGCTTGTTATATGTACCAATTGGAAACCGCTCCTTCCGCAAATGAACCATGACTTCATCACCAACCTGAAATTCCTTATGCCTCCTTTTCTCATCTGCCTTAGCCTTATACTGTGCGTTCATCTTGGTAATATGCTTCTTCACCTCCTCATGGACGTTCTTCAAGTGTTCTGCAAAATCCTCAGCTTCAGCACTACTTATTTCTCCTTTATCTATCTTCCTCAATTCAGATGCATTTTTTGGACTACTTCCATATACAATCTGGAATGGTGATTTACCAGTGCTCCTGTTGACAGAATTATTGTATGCAAATTCTGCCTGTGGTAAAATCAAATCCCATCCCGTTGGCTTATCTCCAACCAAACATCTCAGCAAATTTTCCAAACTCCTATTCACCACCTCTGTCTGTCCATCAGTCTGTGGATGATGTGATGAACTAAACTTCAAATCTATCTTCAACTTCTTCCACAATGTATGCCAGAAATATCCAACAAAATTAGTGTCCCGATCTGAAACTATGGTCTTTGGCAAACCATGAAGTCTCACTACTTCTCTGAAAAACAATTCTACTACATGAACAACATCATTAGTCTTCTTGCAGGGAATGAAATGTGCCATCTTTGAAAATCTGTCAACTACTACAAAAATTGAATCATGTCCCCGCTGTGTCCTCGGTAAACCAAGAACAAAGTCCATGCTGATATCCTCCCAAGGCTTCTCTGGTACAGGTAATGGCCGATACAACCCTGTACTCTGCTTCACTCCTTTCGCCATCTGACATACTCTGCAACTCTGTACAATCTTCTTCACATCTTGCTGCAATTGTGGCCAATAATAATTCTCACCAACCAAAGCAACGATTTTATCACGACCAAAATGTCCAGCCAATCCTCCACTATGCTTCTCCTTGATGAGATTCTCCCTCATAGAACTTCGTGGAATGCACAACTGACTCCCTCTGAATAGCATATCATCCTGGATGATGAAATCCAACCATTTCATCCTGTCTAGAGTAACAGGTTCTGTACAAGCTTTCCAAGCTTCACCAAAATCAGGATCCTCTGGGTACAAATTATTGAGTTCCTTGAACCCAACCACTTCAATCTGCATTTCTGTCAGCAATAGTTGCCTTCTGCTAAGAGCATCTGCAACCCTATTAGACTTTCCACTCCTGTGTTTCAAAACAAATGTATAACTCTGCAAAAACTCAACCCATTTCAAATGCCTCTGATTCAACTTTCCTTGACTATTCAAATATTGCAAAGCTTGATGATCAGTATACAAAACAAACTCCTTAGGAAGCAGATAATGTCTCCACTTCTTTAATGCCTGAACTATAGCATAAAATTCTTGATCATAAACAGAATATTTCCTCTTGGCATCATTTAACTTCTCACTGAAATAAGCAACAGGTTTACCTTCTTGGCTCATAACAGCTCCTATTGCAGTACCACTAGCATCACAATCTACTTGAAACACCTTATTAAAATCTGGAAGTGCTAAAACAGGTTGTTCTGTAACTTTTTGTTTCAATAATTGAAAACTCTTTTCTGCCCCATTAGTCCACTTAAACTCTTTTCTATCCCCTCTCATTGTTTCAGTCAAGGGTCCACAAATACTGCTAAAATTTTGGATAAACTTTCTGTAAAAGCTAGCCAAACCATGAAAAGATCTTACCTCAGTAGCACTCCTTGGAGTAGGCCATTCAAGGATAGCCTGTACCTTCTCTGGGTCCATTTTTAGACCTTCTGCTGAAACTACAAAGTCGAAATACACTAACTCTTTCTTCACAAAACTGCACTTCTTCAAATTAATCAACAATTTCTCTTCTCTCAGCTTCTCAAATACCATACGAATATGCATCATATGCTCCTCCAATGTCTTACTAAAGATCAAAATATCATCTAGATAAACAATGACAAACTTACCCAGAAATTCTTTCAGAACCTCATTCATGAGCCGCATGAAAGTGCTCGGTGCATTGGTTAGCCCAAAAGGCATGACTAACCACTCATACAGTCCTTCCTTTGTCTTGAAGGCAGTCTTCCATTCATCTCCTTCTTTGATCCGAATCTAATGATATCCACTTTTTAGATCTATCTTTGAAAAATACACAGCTCCACTCAAACAGTCCATAATATCATCCATTCGTGGCAATGGAAACCTGTACTTGATTATGATCTTGTTTATTGCCCTAGAATCTGTACACATCCTCCATTCTCCATTCTTCTTTGGTGCTAATACCGCTGGTACAGCACAGAGACTCAGACTCTCACGGATCAATCCTTTCTCTAACAACTCATGTACTTGTCTGTTCAACTCCTCACTTTCTGCAGGTGTCATTCTGTGTGCTGCCTTGTTCGGAAAACTCGCTCCTGGGATCAAGTCCATCTGATGACTGATCTTCCTGACTGGTGGTAATCCATCAGGCACGTTATCGGATACAATATCCTGAAACTCATTCAACAAATCTGCAACTTCTACAGGAACATCTTCTACTTCCTCTTTACCAGCTTTTGGAATTAAAGCAAAACATACATGCTCATGCCTCATACCATCTAGAAAATTTCTTCCATCAACAAAAGTTATCCTTACATTACCACATACCTTTTCTTCAGTCTCTTTCAATGGTTTTAGCTTATGTCGCACTCCATCCTTTGTCAGGGAATAGGTATTCGCACGGCCATCATGTACAGCACATCTGTCAAACTGCCATGGTCTACCCAACAACATATGACATGCATCCATAGATAAGATATCACACAATACCTCATCTTGGTATCCGCCAATCTTGAACTTCACCAGGCATTGTTCATTGACCATGACCTTGTGGTCATCCTGTACCCAGGCAATCCGATATGGATGTGGGTGTTTCTGTCTCTTGAGCTTCAACTTTGTCACCATCTCTTCTGACACTAAATTGTCAGTGCTCCCACTATCAATGATCACATCACAACATTTACCTTCACACTTGCACCTGGTACGAAACAGGCTCCTCCTTTGCTCAGGTTCATTCTCACCACTCAACAGGACTCTTCTGTTAATCAACGTTTCTCCTCTTTCAGCATCTTCAGAATTTGATGATCTGGCATCTTCATCTACATGTGCAACTCTAGCCTGGCCTTCATTTCTCCTGTCTGTTCTGCCTTGGTGCTGAGGACATTCAAATGCCCTATGACCTTCTTCTCCACAGTGAAAACATGTTCCACGGAAGCCTCCTCTTCCAGATCCTTGTCCTCTTCCTCTCCCTCTTTGATCTCTATTATTCTGATCCTGGAAGCGATTGAAATTATTTCTTCGCTAATTCTGACTGCTACTGGCCTCATCCTTCTTTTTCAGATCTTCATTTCGGCCACCATATGACCGTCCACCAAATCGACCACCGCGACCTCTTCCGTTTTGTCTGCTCTCAAACTTCTTGTTCAGCTTTTCCTCTACTTTTAGGGCAAACTGGTATGCCTCTTCAACACTATTCATTTGAACCAGATTCAGCTCCTCCTGAATGCTTGGCCTTAACCCATTAAGGTATCGGGCAACTTTCTCCTTATCAGCTTCTGCATGGCCTGTTCTGATGAGAAGTCGATAGAACTCCTTTGTATACTCCTGAACAGATCTTCCTGCTTGCTTCAAACTCTGCATTTTCTTCAGTAGGTCAAGCTCATAATCAACAGGAATGAACTGTTGCTTCAATTTATCCACCATCCGATCCCATCTCATGATTTTCTCCTTTCCCTTTCTATTTCGCTCCAACTGAATCTCTTGCCACCATATCTTCGCATGACCTTTCAGTCTGGCCTTCGCAAATTTGACCCTATCAGGATCCTCAACATCTTCATACTCAAAATATTCTTCACATTCATTGATCCAGTTGATCAATTCCTCTGGGTTAAGATTTTCAGAAAATGTAGGAACCTCAATCTTAGGTCTTTTCCCAATCTTGGAAATCGCCCGAAAAAGTCTTTCTTCCTCCTGGTTCACAATTTTGATTTCTCCTTCTTGATATTCTTCTTCGGCTTCATCCTCGCTTTCGTCTCTGACATTAAGATTCATTTCTCTGCGAATCTCTTCTTGCAATGCTCGCACTTGTCTCTGCAGCTCTCTAACCTCAGGTGTCACAGCACTAGGTCTTCCGCCATGTTCTCTTCGTGGAGGCATTTTCGCGATGCGCGCTGAAACCCTAACCACGGTCCTGGTGCAAACTGCCTCACAGTCGGCGATCTGTTTACACACTCAAGAACTCCTGCTCTGATACCACTTGATGAAGGGTGCTCCCCTTAATACCACAAACACATAACAGAAATGGAGAAACCACAACAATATGCAAGAACAGAAAATTGGCTTCTTATTATCTCCACAAATGTGGAATTACAAACTTTTAGAATTACAATATGCAAAGCCACATGGGCATTCCCTTACAATATTCTTTAGGACAAAGCCTCGAATCAATACCCAGATCTACTACCCAGAACTATTCTGAACTGCCTAAGACAATAATACAGCCTTCCTTATATAGGCAATTTTCCACCGCCTGGGAAGGTTCCAGAATTTTTAGCCAATAAGGCCGACCAAACTTAGAATTATTTTATTTTACATTTTATTACATCATAGTTGGCTCGAGATAACCTTTGAAACCCGAACAGAAATTTTGAAGAAAATTATTTTTCGCCATTTCAGGTGGCCCAACTTCCGAAGACCATAAGTCATCACCAGTTGACCCGATCGGCTATTATAACCCCATTTCGAAAATGCCACGAAGCACTCTATAGGCTTGACCCGCGCAAGTGCCCGTCACCCAAATTTTTGACCTCATCCGGGGCCTCTAAAGCCTTCAAAACTGAGTTCAAAGTTTCTGTACCCTGCTGCCAATATCAAAAATCTTCAATATCTTCCAATATACACTTGATCTGGCAATGAAACTTTACTGGCAGACTTATATGACCAAAATGAACCTCCAAGAAAGAAATCAGATCATTCTGAGCACATACAAAAATTACCAAAAATAGTAACTTTCCATAAATAGCAGCTCTGCACAAAATAACCCTTATTGAATATAAAAACATAAATATTTTTGGGTGATGCAAGATTGCTCTTACACCTAGGATGCTCCTGCATCAGACACCCGCGGTAATTTGAGAAGTGACCCTGTCATGACTCAGGTGTGTAGATGAAAACCAAGACGATTAACCTCCTCCTTTGTTAGCCATGATGAATCTTCAACAGGTCATCCTTTCCACTTGACCAGAATTCTTCATATGTCCTGTTCCTTGTGCTTCTGCCAACACGACTATCCAGTATATCTTCAATCTCCTTAGTGTCTGAACTAGTTGCTGGAATACTCCACTGTGCTGCTGTGATCTCATCTTCAACACCTCCTTCATGATACTCTGTCAGATCTGAAATGTTAAACACTGGTGAAATATTTAGCTCAGTAGGCAATTCTACATCATATGCGTTTCCTGAATTATGTTTCTTCAATATTCTGCATGGTCCAAACTTCTTCATTTTCAGCTTGTTATATGTACCAATTGGAAACCGCTCCTTCCGCAAATGAACCATGACTTCATCACCAACCTGAAATTCTTTATGCCTCCTTTTCTCATCTGCCTTAGCCTTATACTGTGCGTTCATCTTGGTAATATGCTTCCTTACCTCCTCATGGACGTTCTTCAAGTGTTCTGCAAAATCCTCAGCTTCAGCACTACTTATTTCTCCTTTATCTATCTTCTTCAATTCAGATGCATTTCTTGGACTACTTCCATATACAATCTGGAATGGTGATTTACCAGTGCTCCTGTTGACAGAATTATTGTATGCAAATTCTACCTGTGGTAAAATCAAATCCCATCCCGTTGGCTTATCTCCAACCAAACATCTCTGTAAATTTCCCAAACTCCTATTCACCACCTCTATCTGTCCATCAGTTTGTGGATGATGTGATGAACTGAACTTCAAATCTGTCTTCAACTTCTTCCACAATGTACGCCAGAAATATCCAACAAACTTAGTGTCCCGATCTGAAACTATGGTCTTTGGCAAACCATGAAGTCTCACTACTTCTCTAAAAAACAAATCTGCTACATGAACAACATCATTAGTCTTCTTGCAGGGAATGAAATGTGCCATCTTTGAAAATCTGTCAACTACTACAAAAATTGAATCATGTCCCCGCTGTGTCCTCGGTAAACCAAGAACAAAGTCCATGCTGATATCCTCCCAAGGCTTCTCTGGTACAGGTAATGGCTGATACAACCCTGTACTCTGCTTCACTCCTTTCCCCATCTGACATACTCTGCAACTCTGTACAATCTTCTTCACATCTTGCTGCAATTATGGCCAATAATAATTCTCACCAACCAAAGCAACGATTTTATCATGACCAAAATGTCTAGCCAATCCTCCACTATGCTTCTCCTTGATGAGATTCTCCCTCATAGAACTTCGTGGAATGCACAACTGACTCCCTCTGAATAGCATATCATCCTGGATGATGAAATCCAACCATTTCCTCCTGTCTAGAGTAACAGGTTCTGTACAAGCTTTCCAAGCTTCACCAAAATCAGGATCCTCTGGGTACAAATTATTGAGTTCCTTGAACCCAACCACTTCAATCTGCATTTCTGTCAGCAATAGTTACCTTCTGCTAAGAGCATCTGCAACCCTATTAGACTTTCCACTCCTGTGTTTCAAAACAAATGTATAACTCTGCAAAAACTCAACCCATTTCAAATGCCTCTGATTCAACTTTCCTTGACTATTCAAATATTGCAAAGCTTGATGATCAGTATACAAAACAAACTCCTTAGGAAGCAGATAATGTCTCCACTTCTTTAATGCCTGAACTATAGCATAAAATTCTTGATCATAAACAGAATATTTCCTCTTGGCATCATTTAACTTCTCACTGAAATAAGCAACAGGTTTACCTTCTTGGCTCATAACAGCTCCTATTGCAGTACCACTAGCATCACAATCTACTTGAAACACCTTATTAAAATCTGGAAGTGCTAAAACAGGTTATTCTGTAACTTTTTGTTTCAATAATTGAAAACTCTTTTCTGCCCCATTAGTCCACTTAAACTCTTTTCTATCCCCTCTCATTGTTTCAGTCAAGGGTCCACAAATACTGCTAAAATTTTGGATAAACTTTCTGTAAAAGCTAGCCAAACCATGAAAAGATCTTACCTTAGTAGCACTCCTTGGAGTAGGCCATTCAAGGATAGCCTGTACCTTCTCTGGGTCCATTTTTAGACCTTCTGCTGAAACTACAAATCCGAAATACACTAATTCTTTCTTCACAAAACTGTACTTCTTCAAATTAATCAATAATTTCTCTTCTCTTAGCTTCTCAAATACCATACGAATATGCATCATATGCTTCTCCAATGTCTTACTAAAGATCAAAATATCATCTAGATAAACAATGACAAACTTACCCAGAAATTCTTTCAGAACCTCATTCATGAGCCGCATGAAAGTGCTCGGTGCATTGGTTAGCCCAAAAGGCATGACTAACCACTCATACAGTCCTTCCTTTGTCTTGAAGGCAGTCTTCCATTCATCTCCTTCTCTGATCCGAATCTGATGATATCCACTTTTTAGATCTATCTTTGAAAAATACACAGCTCCACTCAAACAGTCCATAATATCATCCATTCGTGGCAATGGAAACCTGTACTTGATTGTGATCTTGTTTATTGCCCTAGAATCTGTACACATCCTCCATTCTCCATTCTTCTTTGGTGCTAATACCGCTGGTACAACACAGGGACTCAGACTCTCATGGATCAATCCTTTCTGTAACAACTCATGTACTTGTCTGTTCAACTCCTCACTTTCTGCAGGTGTCATTCTGTGTGCTGCCTTATTTGGCAAACTCACTCCTGGGATCAAGTCCATCTGATGACTGATCTTCCTGACTGGTGGTAATCCATCAGGCACGTTATCGGATACAATATCCTGAAACTCATTCAACAAATCTGCAACTTCTACATGAACATCTTCTACTTCCTCTTTACCAGCTTTTGGAATTAAAGCAAAACATACATGCTCATGTCTCATACCATCTAGGAAATTTCTTCCATCAACAAAAGTTATCCTTGCATTACCACATACCTTTTCTTCAGTCTCTTTCAATGGTTTTAGCTTATGTCGCACTCCATCCTTTGTCAGGGAATAGGTATTCGCACGGCCATCATGTACAGCACATTTATCAAACTGCCATGGTCTACCCAACAACATATGACATGCATCCATAGATATGATATCACACAATACCTCATCTTGGTATCCGCCAATCTTGAACTTCACCAGGCATTGTTCATTGACCATGACCTTGTGGTCATCCTGTACCCAGGCAATCCAATATGGATGTGGGTGTTTCTGTCTCTTGAGCTTCAACTTTGTCACCATCTTTTCTGACACTAAATTTTCAGTGCTCCCACTATCAATGATCACATCACAACATTTACCTTCACACTTGCACCTGGTGCGAAACAGGCTCCTCCTTTGCTCAGGTTCATTCTCACCACTCAACAGGACTCTTCTGTTAATCAACGTTTCTCCTCTTTCAGCATCTTCAGAATTTGATGATCTGGCATCTTCATCTACATGTGCAACTCTAGCCTGGCCTTCATTTCTCCTGTATGTTCTGCCTTGGCGCTGAGGACATTCAAATTCCCTATGACCTTCTTCTCCACAGTGAAAACATGTTCCACGGAAGCCTCCTCTTCCAGATCCTTGTCCTCTTCCTCTCCCTCTTTGATCTCTATTATTCTGATCCTGGAAGCGATTGAAATTATTTCCTCGCTGATTCTGACTGCTACTGGCCTCATCCTTCTTTTTCGGATCTTCATTTTGGCCACCATATGACCGTCCACCAGATCGTCCACCGCGACCTCTTCCGTTTTATCTGCTCTCAAACTTCTTGTTCAGCTTTTCCTCTACCTTTAGGGCAAACTGGTATGCCTCTTCAATACTATTCATTCGAACCAGATTCAGCTCCTCCTGAATGATTGGCCTTAACCCATTAAGGTATCGGGCAACTTTCTCCTTATCAGCTTCTGCATGGCCTGTTCTGATGAGAAGTCGATAGAACTCCTCTGTATACTCCTGAACAGATCTTCCTGCTTGCTTCAAACTCTGCATTTTCTTCAGTAGGTCAAGCTCATAATCAACAGGAATGAACTGTCGCTTCAATTTATCCACCATCCGATCCCATCTCATGATTTTCTCCTTTCCCCTTCTATTTCGGTCCAACTGAATCTCTTGCCACCATATCTTCGCATGACCTTTCAGTCTGGCCTTCACAAATTTGACCCTATCAGGATCCTCAACATCTTCATACTCAAAATATTCTTCACATTTATTGATCCAGTCGATCAATTCCTCTGGGTTAAGATTTCCAAAAAATGTAGGAACCTCAATCTTAGGTCTTTTCCCAATCTTGGAAATCACCCGAAAAAGTCTTTCTTCCTCCTGGTTCACAATTTCGATTTCTCCTTCTTGATATTCTTCTTCGGCTTCATCCTCGCTTTCGTCTCTGACATTAAGATTCATTCCTCTCC
Source organism: Chamaecyparis obtusa (assembly GCA_027943335.1). Classification (NCBI taxonomy): domain Eukaryota; kingdom Viridiplantae; phylum Streptophyta; class Pinopsida; order Cupressales; family Cupressaceae; genus Chamaecyparis; species Chamaecyparis obtusa. The sequence goes on along the minus strand of BSBK01002822.1, from coordinate 642,019 downwards.
GAATCTCTTCTTGCAATGCTCGCACTTATCTCTGCAGCTCTCTAACCTCAGGTGTCACAGCACCAGGTCTTCCGCCACGTTCTTTTCGTGGAGGCATTTTCACGATGCGCGCTGAAACCCTAACCACGGTCCTGGTGCAAACTGCCTCACAGTCGGCGATCTATTTACACACTCAAGAACTCTTTCTCTGATACCACTTGATGAAGGGTGCTCCCCTTAATACCACAAACACATAATAAAAATGGAGAAACCACAACAATATGCAAGAACAGAAAATTGGCTTCTTATTATCTCCACAAATGTGGAATTACAAACTTTTAGAATTACAATATGCAAAGCCACATGGGCATTCCCTTACAATATTCTTTAGGACAAAGCATCGAATCAATACCCAGATCTACTACCCAGAACTATTCTGAACTGCCTAAGACAATAATACAGCCTTCCTTATATAGGCAATTTTCCACCGCCTGGGAAGGTTCCAGAATTTTTAGCCAATAAGGGCGACCAAACTTAGAATTATTTTATTTTACATTTTATTACATCATAGTCGGCTCGAGATAACCTTTGAAACCCGAACAGAAATTTTGAAGAAAATTATTTTTCGCCATTTCAGGTGGCCCAACTTCCGAAGACCATAAGTCATCACCAGTTGACCCGATCGGCTATTATAACCCCATTTTGAAAATGCCACGAAGTGCTCTACAGGCTTGACCCGCGCAAGCGCTCGTCACTCAAATTTTTGACCTCATCCGGGGCCTCTAAAGCCTTCAAAACTGAGTTCAAAGTTTCTGTACCCTGCTGCCAATACCGAAAATCTTCAATATCTTCCAATATACATTTGATCTGGCAATGAAACTTTACTGGCAGACTTATATGACCAAAATGAACCTCCAAGAAAGAAATCAGATCATTCTGAGCACATACAAAAATTACCAAAAATAGTAACTTTCCATAAATAGCAGCTCTGCACAAAATAACCCTTATTGAATATAAAAATATAAATATTTTTGGGTGATGCAAGATTGCTCTTACACCCAGGATGCTCCTGAATTAGAAGGATTCATCTCAAGTTTGGAATTGTCTTCTCTTTTGTTTCCTTCCTTCTTCGATTCAACCTTCGTAGGACATGAGGTATGGATTGAATATTTTAGTTACTTTATGTCTTTGATAGATTATGGATATATTTATATATTATAATTATTTATCATATCTTTACTTTTCATTTCTATGGTTACTTTAAATTTTTGAGTTTTTGTTTCTAAGAATTGGCATGTGTTTTCCTAGGGTTTTTAGCAACTTATTTTTTGAGATTTATTATTATAATAATTAAAATTGCATCTATGGTTTTACTAAATTGATTTTATGGAAGTAAAATTCCCATATCTCAACTGGGTATCTCTCTGATTTTATTTTTAGGGTCTAATTAATGCCTTATTTTTTACATTTTGGCAGACTATGCTTGTCCATTCTTGATTCTGAATTTTCTATCAAATGTATTCATATGCTATAGGATGATATGATTACATAAAAGTCTGAATTTGATATCAAAGATTCTCCTAAGTCTTATATTTAATTTCCAGTTGGTTTGGATAATTTTAATTATGTTTTGTGAAAATTACAATCATTTTAGTGAAGGCAGGTCTGAACCCTAACCAGAGTTTTCTGTTTTAAACTAGAAGTCATAAATTTCTTTCCCACCATTGGATCTTCCTAAAAATAAAATTTAGAGTCCATAATTAATGCTATCTAAATCTCCACCAAAGTGATTGTATTTATTTTTTATTTTGTGGAAGATATGGATGACTGTTCTATGATGACTATTCTTTGCATTTAATCCTTGCTTGAAATAATTTAGTTTAAGAACATCACTAAGTTTTAGGGTTTCATATGGTTACTAGAGGCTATTAGAATTTTTTTTTGGGTTAATTGGATCTATGTGTACTCTGAATATGTTTATAATATCACTTGGATGTCTTCTTATATGTTTGGAACATTCTGAATGCCATATTGGGTTTAGGGTTGTCAAGTGGACTAGGGACAACATATGTTTTTCCTAAACTCAATCAAATGTTGTTATGGATTTGATATGAATTCTTGATGATGGATCTATTATTTTCTTATGATTTTTATATGTATGTTAGGGAACCTAAGTACAGTAGGTGAGTGGCTCATAGTGAGGGGTCAGAGCCCTAAGTGGCTAGTACCAAGATAACCTACTGTGAGTTATTTAATCAAGTGATAACCTAAATAAATGAATTGGGAATGGGAGATTATTGGAATGGTAAATTACACACTAATCAAAATTAATTGTTCCTCACCCATGCCTTTAGTGCTAGTAAAGACTAAGGATGAGAGTGGGAGAAGGTACCTATGCGTAGGTATGACTGAATGAGCTTGTCTGTACGAGAGGCATTCGGTTCCACATGTGCCTACTTGGGGGCCAGGGCCAAGAGTGGCTAGTACCAGGACAACCCAAGGGGTGATAGCTATGTGATGACACTCACCTAGCTTTTAGCTTAGAGTCTACCAAATTTGATCATGCCTTTGGTAGTCCTTGTGGTCTTCTTGTCTTTTCTTTTGTGTTGTGACTTTGGGGAAATTTTATCACCACCTTAAAAATTTCCTAGTTGTTACCTCTTGTATGGGCCTTTGGTTCTATCTCCTAGCTCAGGGGAGTGGTCCTATTGGTTCCACGTGGTTGGGTGGTTAATATTTATATCGAGGTATTGTTCGTGATTCTCTGGATGATCCTAGCACATATTCCTTTCCAGATGTGTAGTTGCAGATTTCTTATTGGATATTTTAATATGTTGAGATGTACTTATGTATCTGTATTCATGTAATTTTAATCTTCTAAAATGAGTCTTGTAGTATTGATGTAATCTCAATTCAAAGAAATGCATAAGGGAATGGGTAGTTCTAGGTAAAAGAAAGGGAAAAGAATGTGGAATATTGGACATGTTACTAACATTAAAAGAAAGTGTTTATGTTAATTCTCCTATCCTCTTATGTTGTCCATATGTAAAGGAAATAATCTTAAATATAGTTATATATAATGATGTATCGCAACAATAATGTATTCTCTCTTGATGAAAGGATCCAAGGAAATTATTGAGAAATGATAGATTAGTGATTGGAATTATTAACAATGAATGGTTATGAAACAATGCAATAAAATAGTAACTTGATTATAATGTTAATACTTGGTTCATGTTAATGAAGTACCTAGGATGATGCCTACCTTAATGAATATTAAGCTCTTACTTAAATTATTAGAGAAAAGTGATATAAAGGATAGTAGATGTAGATGAAATCAATATGAATTTATGGAATGAGTTGATAAAAGGATTAATGATGTTGGATGATTAACTTATGTTTAATAAAAGAAATAAGTTAGGGACATTTAACTTGATGCATTAAAATGAACGTAGATCTTTTAAGCTCATGATTCCATGAATATCTTATGCATGTAAATGGTTTATATGATGTTGCTTTGGTTGTATAAATCTTACATTCAAGTAGTAGAAAATTATTTCTTCTTTTAGAAATATGAAGTGTAATGATGAATATTATTCTAGTTAAAATAAAAAAAAAAATTTACTACTTGCATTTTATAGAGGTTTATGTCTTGTCCTCTTGGGTTTCCTGGCAGGGTGTTACAGTGTATACTGAAATGGTTCTTTAATTGACAACACTGCTTTGTGCATTTTTCTCTTATCCTTCATCATAGATGAATGCAACATAATCAAGTCAATAATATAAGGTCATAGACTCATCCATAAGTTACCCAATTTATTCCTTATCCTTATCTGTCATTTCCATCTTCCTCATATAGATATATATGTTCTATATCTCTTTTCTTCTTCTTCTTACATATGTTTGGGTATAGTAACTTACAAGATAAGTATTGTCAAAACTAGTTGACATCAATGACAACATATTACTGATTTAACCATCTTACATATCTAATCAACAACTTAGTGATCTTAAATCACAGATCTTCAAGTTATACAATGTATTCAAATTAGTTGTAGTTCATCAATCTCTCCCTTTGGCATTGATGGAAACACAAGCAATATGAAATATGCCATACACATACCAAACATGTATTCTATAACTCTTTCAACAAATGTTGTAATGGTACAAGCTCTCCCTAGCTTAATATGTTTAATCACTACGTTACATAAAAGAATTTGCAAGTGCAGACTAACTTTTTCATATATGATCTTTTCAGCTCTCTTTTCTGTATCTCTCTCCCTTTGTCTTTGGCTCCATATTCTTCATATTGATCTCTCTCCCTTTGACAGCAATGCCAAAAAACATACAGCTCTGTAGTAGCCATGTAACTCTCTATTGTTCAGTGCATTCTCTATATCTTGGTATACTATTATATAATTTTGTTCCTATACTTCAATCCTTTCACAACTTTAGACAGAAGTCCAAAGTGTGAAATATGCTGCATCAACATGTATGATCTTCTGATAAGATTAGGCTAATGCAACCTCCATATCTCCTTAGTGATCAGTAGACAGGGGACAGACCCCAAGTCTAGTCCTCAAGTATTCATATGTATCCTTCGGTAGAGGCTTTGTAAATATGTCAACAAGTTGTTCTTTTGATGTAACAAATTCTAGCTTCACTTTCTTCTCCTGTACTTGTTCCCTTAAGTAGTGATACTTAATTGATATATGCTTTTTTTTAGAGTGCATCACCGAATTCTTTGAAATATCAATAGCACTAGTGTTATCACAATATATAATCACCGTCTTAGTGATTACCTCATTCATTCCTTCTAACACTTGCTTGATATATGCAATATTTGAGCAGTTAGTAGTAGCAGCAACATACTCTGCTTCAGCTGTAGATTGAGAAATACAAGCTTGTTTCTTACTTGTCCATGTAACAAGTCTTTCACCAAAGAAGAATGCTCCTCTAGTGGTACTCTTTCTATCATCCACATTTTCAGCCCAATCAGCATCAGTGTATACCTTCAGTTCAAACTTGCCTTTCTTAGGATACCACAGTCCATAATCTTCAATTTTCTTCAGGTATCTTAAGATTCTCTTTGTAACAACCATGTGTGACTCTCTAGGGTTTGCAGAGAATCTAGCAACTATTCCAACAACATGTGCTATATCAAGTCTACTGTGAACTACATACATTAACTTACCAATCATGGATCGGTACAGTGTCTGGTTTACCTCAGTAGTTCCATCTTCTTTAGTCAATTTACATCTAGTAGCCATCGGTGTTCCCAAAGGTTTAGAATCATCCATGCCAAATGTCTTCAAGACTTCCTTTATATATTTAGATTGTGTAATGAATATACCATCATTCTGCTGAATCACTTGTAAGCCTAGAAAGAACTTAATCTCTCCAAACATGGACATTTCAAATTCACTTTTCATTTCATCAACAAATGACTTACAGATTTGATCTTGTCCTCTAAATATTATGTCATCCACAAATATCTCAGCAATCAAGATAATATCATTAGAATTGCCTTTCATGTATAGATTATTGTTCTCACTTGTTCTAAAAAATCCAATACTCAGCAAATAGTTATGCAGCCTCTCATACCAGGCTCTCAATGCTTGCTTCAAACCATATAAAGCTTTATGTAATCTACATACCATATCTTTGTTTCCTGGATCAAAAAACCTTTCAGTTTGTTCTATGTAGACTTCTTCTTCAAGTATCCCGTTCAGAAAAGATGATTTAATATCCATTTGGTAAAATTTAAACTTTTTGTGTGAGCATATGCAAGTAACATTCTGACTCCTTCTAATCTAGCAATAGGTGCAAAAGTCTCACCATAATCTATTCCTTCCTCCTGTGCATATCCCTTGCATACTATCAAGCTATCATCTTGCATATCTAATCAACAACTCCTTAGTAATCTTGAATTATAGATTCTCCATTCAGGTTCTAAATCAGTTGTAGTTCATTAGAATATCCCAAAAATATCCCTTCATCACCTTTTGAGTCAAACTTCCCATTTCTTTCATCTTTCAAAATAAAGCATTTACTTCCAACAATCCTGAAATAACTTATAGTGGGTTTGTGACCAAACCATAACTCATAGGGTATCTTATTAGTGTCCTTCTTTAGTTGTACTTGGTTCAAAACATAAACAATTGTGCTGACAGCTTCCCTCCAGTATGTCTGAGCAACATTCTTTTGTAACACCAATGTCCTTTCACAGTCAACGATTGACCTATTCCTCCTTTCAGCTATTCCATTTTTTTGTGGTGTCCTTGGTGCAGAGACCTATCTTTTAATACCATGCTCATTACAAAAGTTAGTAAATTCATTAAAAATAAATTCACCACCTCAGTCAGATATTAAGCATTTCAATTATTTACCAGTCTCTTTCTCAACTTTTTTTTTATACCACTTGAACATCTTAAATGCTTCTAATATTTCCTTCAAGAACATGAGTGTCATTAATCTAGTATAATCATCAACAAAAAGAATAAAGTTTATGTCTCCATAGTAACTTTGAGTTGTCATAGGACCACATAGGTTAGTATGCACTAACTCAAGTAATTTCTTTGTTGAATAATATTTTATTTTGAAACTAGATTTTGTGATTTTACCTTTTAGACATTTATGACACATAACATGATCAAGCTTAGATAAGTTAGAAAGACCTCTAACCTTTTTCTTTTTACTGATCTTAATCATGCTATCAAAATTCACATGACATATCCTCTTATGCCACAACCATGCATCTTTATCTTTCATCATTAAACAAGAAGACTAATCATTATCAAGATAAAACAAATTACCTCTCGACTATGTTCCAGATACAATAAGTCTTCCTCCATCATCATATATCTTCACTTTCTTTCTCTCAAAAGTAACTCGGTGGCCTGAATTGATCAACTGTGCCACACTTAGAAAATTATAATTTAGACCTTTTACCCAATAATCATTATCACATCTAATTTTATCATTTATCATCAGGGATCCTTTTCCTCTAACCATACAGGGTGCATCATTACCCATTCTAATAGATCCTCTATTGTGTTTTTCTAGATGATCAAATTTCTCTTCATCACCAGTCATGTGATGTGTACAGCCACTATCTATAATCCATGTATCATTCTTATTAACCTTAGAGATAAGTGTTGTCTCTACATACCTCTCATATTCTTCTGAGTCATCCTTCATTGCAACAAATACTACGTCCACATCTTCATCAGTGTTAGTATCAATGACATCTTCTTCTACAATGTAGCTCACCTTCTTGCCTTTTATCATTATTGTTTTGGTTGTCTCTATTGTAGTGTCAGCAACTTCTATTGCCTCTTCTCCCATAGCTTCCTTCACCAGATCGGTCTTTTTTTTGTCATCATATTTCATGTGTCGACATCTAGTAGAAATATGACCAACCTCTTTACAATTAAAGAATGCTAAAGGTAATTTACCTCTATACCTTCCTTTACCTTTAGGTAACCTTCTAGCCATAAGATCTTCAAGTTCATCAATCTCATCATTAGTATTGCTATAACTATCATCATTCTTATTTCTACTACTAGAGTTACCAATCTTCAGAGAAGACATAAAAGAAGATTCAATAGATGGTACAACACTATTGTCAAAGTTATTCAATTCAAAGGTTGTGAGCTTACCAATCAGATTATCAAGAGTAAGGTTGTTACCAGATACAGACCTTGTTTCATGAATTGCAGATATTCTGATTGCATAAATTGGCAATAAGATTTTGAGAACTTTTCTTACCACTGTCTCTTTGTCAATAACACCATCAGATGCTCTAATAGCATGTACTACCTCTTTTAGTCTATTTGTGCACTGCATAATATTTTCACCTTCCTTCATCTTCATGTCATCGAATCTACCCCTTAATCTTTCATCTCTAGCTCTTTTGACATTCACATCACCACTATAAACTTGAGAAAGTTTATCCCACATACCTTTAGCAGTAGTGCAATTTTTAATATCTTCAAATTCGGCATCAGTACAGGCAACATTAATCTCCATCATAGTAACATTATGCTCATGCCTATCTCTTAGTTGATCAAGGGTCAAGGGACCAGTGGACAGTGCAATGTAGCCATTCTCCATTAGTGTAAGGGAAGAATTCTCAATTCTAGATACATGCAGCTTCATTCAGCTTTTCCATACTATGAAGTTATCTTTGTTTAGCTTTGGCACTTCCCTCTTATAAATTTTGAGATTTTTGTGCTGAAGTCCTTAACACTCTATTCCAAGCAACCAACGCTCTGATACCAATTGTTACAATAACTGAGAGGGGGGTGAATAAGTTATCCATAGTCCCAATCACAAAATGTAAATCCAAAACAATTTACTAAAACTTTTGCATCTTGATAAACTAAAATAGTATTATGTCTGTGCTTTTAACAATTACTAGTTAATACAATATAGTGATTACCAATCAAATCCAATATGCAACATGTAAAGTATGATAACAAACAATCATCACAATCAACACATAACAAAAGAGATTTAACATGGAAACCATGTGAAGGGAAAAACCACCTGGGACCGGCAACCCAAAAATTGTTCACTCTTCTAAAGTGAGGTCGGTGAAGACCCAACCTTGTTAAAGGTTACAAACACAATGTAAGGTGTGAACTTGTTAGAGGATTTTAGACCAACCGTTATTGTCCAACCAATATTCACTATGGGGTTGACAGGATAACAAATGTACACTCTATGAGTGACATTACAAGACTTTCTAGTCCACTCTATTAAGAGATTTATTTGTTTACAATGGTTAAAATGTAATAGTAGTTGATTTGATTACAACACAACTTCAATTATAGATTATCAGATCCATGTTAAGCTCATTCAAATCCTATGATCAATATATCAATTTTGTTTCAATCAATATTCCGTAACTTACTGTCACTCGGTAATAGCTTTCTGACACTCGGTAATCTCTATAGTTCGGTTCTCCTTAACCAGTCTGATCAAACATGCATGAAGCTTTGTTCACATGATATCTCTATAGTCTCCTTCTTCCGGCATGATTTCATCATGAAATCCTAGTCTCTTAAATAGACGAGTAAACCATTTTAATTCCATCCATCAAATTTTTTTGCTTAATCTCCTTTGTTGGTTTTGCCACTTAAACCTTCCTCAGCTGATGTGTCAGTAACATGTTTTGTTTTAATCCCTTAGATCTTATTCAAATTATGTTAGCCATCGATCTTTGTAACAAACATTATCTTCATCTCTGATTTCGAGGTACTTTACAGCTCATCAACTTCCATTGACTAAACTTGTCATTTAATTCTTTTCTTTTGCTTAGTTAACAAAGAAATGTGTCAATGAACAAAAAATTGGTTTATAATATATTAGGAATCAATGCTAAATGTTTGGCAGCCATTCTGTATCATTTTTCGTTGCATTCATGACTATGATTGTCATTGATGTCAACACAGTGATTTACCAAAGACTTGTAGAGAAGCAGATAGAGTTAAGATTAGCGCACGTGGGTTATTGTAGTTGGAACTATGTGATGTTGAGGCTATACTCTTTGATATTTTATATGTCTATGGTTAAGAGCATAGAAAGTAATTCATTTATTCATGGAAGTTATGATCATTTTGGTGGAAGCAGTATTCAGGCAGTGTTCCTGAGTAGCAGTTTGTGGAAATCGGATGATATCTCCTAATCGGGATGGAATCTGATTTTGCACAGTTAAAGGGAAGTTGAAGACACATTGATAGTGATGTGCATGATAGCATAGACTTTGAGGTTGCACGAGTGAAGATTTATTGTATTTGGAAGTTGACATTTTTGTGTAATTTTGGTGTAGTGTGTGGAAATTTTTATTTTGTAATTGTATGCCAACTCATTTGTAATTATTTGAGTGTGGTATAAAAGAAGGAATGTATTTCCTTGTTGAAATGTAGTAGTATGTATTTTTGATTTGGAAGTAGCGATTGTGTGTGATGTTGTATGCATGAAGTGAAGAAAAGAGCTAAGTATGAAAGCGAACTTGTGAAGGAAGACATGCAAAGTACAAAGATCTAAAATTGAGATATGATGTAATAGTGAGTGCGGTTTGGCATAGTCAAAGAAGAGGTAACATATTATTCTATTGAGTAATGAAAAGATTATTTGGAATGTGTGTTCAGTGATCTTACCCTGAAGTTGTTTGGGCAGTGGGTCCTTCTGTCTTCCATAACTCTTCACTGGGTTAGAATCTTTTAATAGGGATTCATATGTGCTGAATGTATTTTATAAGACTCCTAATAGATTTTCACAAGGAATATTCATATTAGTGCATCTTGTGTGGGCATCATTCCCACCGGGGTTTACTCTTTGATCAAGAGGTTCCCTAGTCAACATATCTTGTGTCATTGTGTTATTGTGTATGAATATCTTTCTATGGTTGGTAATTATATTACTTATATGGTTTAATATTGTTGAAGATGATAAAAATTATAATTATCTGATAACTGATTCACCCCCCCCCCCTCTAAGTTATCTTGGTGGACTTTACTTTCTAACAATTGGTATCAGAGCAGCAGGTCCTTGAAAAAGAAGTTTAACAACTTAAGGAGATCCATGGTGAATTTCAAGAAATAAAGCCCTAAGTTTGATGGAGTAAATTTTGACAGCTAGAAAGAAAAGATGAAGACATACCTACTATGTTTAGGACTAGGTTATTAGTTGATTACAAAGAATAATAAGACTATCATTGAAGAGGAAAATCTTAGAGAGATCTATTCATGTGTAACATGCTTGCAAGAGAAGCACTTTTGACAACACTTTCAGAGAATGAGTACAGTCAGGTAAAATATTTGAAAAAATCTCATGAAATTTGGAATGCTTTACACTCTACTTTTTTAGGTGATGAACATGCAAAAAGGGTTAGATTACATAATTGGATATGTGCATTTGAAGATATAAGAATGTTGGAAGATGAATCTATTAGAAGTTATATTGGTACAATGTTAGAAATCATTACAAGTATAAAATCTTGTAGAGGAACAAAGACAGAGAATGAAGTGATATGGAAAATTCTGAGGACATTGACTCCTATATTTAAGTAGACTAAATAGATGATTGAACAAGTGATACCTTGTACAACAAACTTTACAAGGGAAACTCTTCTTGGAAGATTGGAAGCAGCATAAATGAAACTGAGATTATTAGGAGACTTACCTAGAATGGAGATAGCATTCAATGCTCTTAGTGTTCACCCTACTTTGTCAAGAAGCATTAGTGTGAGTGGAGATTATGCTAGTAGTAGCAGATCTAGAAATGAAGAAGACAAGAAGATTGAAGAAGGTATTGCCTTGCTTGTGAAAAGAGAACCAGATAGTAAGAAAATATTTAAATATTGGACTTGTCAAGAATTTGGTCATTTTAAATCTAAATGTCCTAAGAGAGTTAAAAAGTACAAAATCAATTTCAAACCTAGAAGATCTAAGGAATGTTATTATGTTAATGATGAAGATCTTGAAGCTAGTATAGAAAGAGCTTTAAGTGAAAGTGATACTGAAAATAATGATGACATAGGATTTGTAGTAATTAAATAAGAGAATCCTGAAATTGATGTTAAGGAAGAAAAAGCCTTAGTTTCTCAAGTTGAAAATAAATTTGATTGGATTATAGATAGTGGTTGTTCACATCATATGACTAGAGACATGAAAAAGTTCATAAAGTTGAATGAATATGATGGAGGAGTTGTTAGAGTTGGAAACAATGCACCTTGTTTGATTAAAGGTATAGGATCTATTACTCTTGATCGAAAGACTAATACTGATGATGTTTATTTTGTGGATGGATTGAAACATAATCTTTTGAGTGTTGGATAGTTAGTTGATAAGGGATATCAAGTTTGGTTTATTGAGAAAACTTGTGTGATAAGGATAAAGATGGAAATCTGATTGGAACTGGATCTAGAACTAGAGGTAATGTATTTTAGTTGAATCCTACTGAGATGACATGTTTGATTACAAAGATTGATGATAGTTGGTTATGGCATAGAAGGTTCTGTCATATAAACTTTGATAACATTATGAAAGTACTACACTTGCAGTAAGAGATTTACCAAAAATTATGAAGCCTACTAACATGATTTGCAAAGAATGTATAATGGCTAAATAGAAGAGAAGTTATTTTCCCAGTAAGAAGTTTACATCTACAGAGAAGCTAGAGATTGTTCATATAGATTTAAGCGGTCCTACCAGGACTAGAGGATTCTATGGAGAAAGGTATTTTATGATTCTTGTTGATGATTGTACAAGAATGATGTGGATTGCATTTCTTAAAGAAAAATCTGAAGCATTTGATAAGTTTAAGATTGTTAAGAATAAAGTTGAGAATGAATATGGAATGAAGATTAAATGTTTGGGATTTGATATAGGTGGAGAATTTACTTCTAGAGAGTTTAACACCTTTTGTGAAGAAAATCGCATTAAAAGATAGTATTCAGCCCCTAGAACACCTAAACAAAATGGCATTGCAGAAAGAAGAAACAGATCAGTGACTGAAGCAAAAAGAGCTATGTTGTTTGAAAATTATTTGGTGAAGATATTCTAGAGAGAAGCACTAAACACAGTAGTGTATACAATGAACAGAGTACAAATCAGAGCAGACACAAACAAGACACCTTATGAATTATGGTTTGGACATGCACCCTTAGTTAAGTATTTTAGAATTTTTGGAAGCAAATGTTATATAAAGAGAGATGATGATATTGGAAAGTTTGATCCTAGAAGTGATGAAGGTATATTTCTTGGATATTCTTTTAAAAGAAAAGCATATAGATGTTTCAATAAAAGAACTAAGACTATTGGTGAAAGCGCAAATGTTAAAGTTGATCAAAAGTTCAAAATTTAGGAAAGAATGCTTGATTATGAATTTGATGAAGAAGCTCATCCTAAACCTAACACTAGATCTACTGAATTGTTTTATGAAACTGACAATGATTTTTTGAATGAAAGCCATAGTGAAGTTATTGAAGAACCTACATCTAAAGAGAGATCTGAGACAGTGACACCTAGCAAGAGTTTGTTAAGGAATCATCCTTTTGAATAGATTATTGGGAGCATTAAAAGAGGAGTTCTAACTTGAAATAAGCCACAAGAACAGTTATGTTTGATTTCTCAAATTGAACCTAAGACTACTAATGATGTTTGTGAAGATGAAAGTTGGACTATTGCTATGAAAGAAGAACTAGATCAGATTGAAAAGAACAAGACATGAGAATTGGTCCCTAGACCTAAAGACAAGAATGTTATTGGAACTAAATGGGTATTCGAAAACTAGATGAATGAACAAGGAGAAGTAGTAAGAAATAAAGCAAGATTGGTATGTAAGGGTTACTGACAAAAAAAATGAATTGACTATGAAGAAACCTTTGCACCTGTTGCAAGAATTGACGTAGTAAGAATATTTTTGGCATATGCAGCTTGCAAGAAATTCAAAGTATATAAGATGGATGTGAAGTCAACATTTTTTAATGGAGAATTGGAAGAAGTCTACATTGAGCAGCTTGAAGGTTTTCCTTTAACTCAAGAAGGAGACATGGTATGTAAATTGAAGAAAGCTTTATATGGACTTAAACAAGCACCTAGAACTTGGTATGAAAGACTGGATAAGTATTTGTTAAAGTTGGGATTTACAAAAGGAACAACTGATAGGAATCTGTACACAAAAGAAATTAAAAATGGTTTGTTAGTTATAGTTATTTTTGTTGATGACATTATCTTTGGAGGAGAAGATGAAGCTAATGAAAAATTTGTTGATGAAGTGAAGACTGAATTTGAAATGAGTATGATTGGTGAGATGAAATACTTTTTGAGATTATAGATAACACAAAACAATGATGGTATCTTTGTAAGTCAGACAAAGTCCTTGAATGACTTGTTGAAAAGATTTGGAATGGAGGATTGTAAACCAGTTGGAAAACCTATAGTGACCAGACATAAGTTATCTAGCACAGATGAGACTCTTGCAGTAGAACAGAAGAAATATAGATCTATTATTGGAGGATTGTAGTATTTGACTCATACAAGACCTGATATAGCACATTCAATTGGAATTGTAGGAAGATTTCAAGTTGAACCTAGAGAATCACATTATGCAATAGTAAAGAGGATACTAAGATATTTAAGAGGCACAATGGACTATGGACTATGGTATGAAAAATATGATGATTTTACCCTATGTGCATATACAGATGTCAATTGGGGGGCAGTGTTGATGATAAGAAAAGCACCAGTGGTGGAGCATTTTTCCTTGGAGGAAGATTAGTTTCTTGGCTAAGCAAGAAGAAGAATTGTATCTCACAAAGCATAGTAGAAGCAGAATATGTAGCAACAACAAAAAAATTGTAACCAGATAATTTGGATGAAGAAAATGCTAAAGGATATTGGAATAAAATTTGCTGAGCCTGTTGTCATACATTGTGACAACACCGGTATAGTTAGTATGTCTAAGAATCCTGTATTACATTCTAAGACAAAGCATATAGAGATTAAGTATCATGTTGTAAGAGAGAAAGTTGCTAAGAAAGAAGTTAGACTTGAGTACATAAGTACAAAGGAGCAGATAATAGATATATTCACAAAGCCTTTGCCTAGGGATACATTTGAGTATCTAAGAGGTATGCTTGGGGTTATGACCCAGCCTACTTTTGAGAAGTGATGCAGTTGGTTACATCCATCCAGTGATATATGAGCCTTATCTTTCTTCTGGACTGGATGTTGGTACTTCCTCTATGGGGGAGTATGTGTATCTGAGCTGAGTCATGAGGACTCTACTAAATGTATTTTCTAAAAAGTGTCTTTTGACATTGAGTTTTTGTTGACATAATGATGAAATTTCTATCATTGATGTCAATGGGGGAGAAGTATACATGAAAAACCATTTGAAACATTTGTTGGAGAGAACTGAATAGGATAACGAAGCAAGATTTGATTGATGAAGAGGATTTGAAGAAGCAGTGTTGCAGTATTGGATTTTTGGAACATTGGATGTTTTTCATCTATGTTTCCATCAATGCCAATGGGGGAGATTGTTAGGAATGAATGCTAAATGTTTGGAAGCCATTCTGTAGTAGTTGTTGTTGCATTCATGACTATGATTGTCATTGATGTCAACACAATGATTTACCAAAGACTTGTAGAGAAGCAGACAGAGTTTGGATTAGCGCACGTGGGTTATTGCAGTTGGAACTATGTGATGTTGAGGTTATACTCTTTGATATGTTATATGTCTATGGTTAAGAGTGTAGATAGTAATTCATTTATTCATGGAAGTTATGATCATTTTGGTGGAAGTAGTATTCAGGCAGTGTTCCTAAGTAGCGGTTTGTGGAAATCGGATGATATCTCCTAATCGGGATGGAATCTAGTTTTGCACAGTTAAAGGGAATTTGAAGACACATTGATAGTGATGTGGATGATAGCATAGAATTTGAGATCTCACAAGTGAAGATTTATTGTATTTGGAAGCTGATAGTTTTGTGTAATTTTGGTGTAGTGTGTGGAAACTTTTATTTTGTAATTGTATGCCGACTCACTTGTAATTATTTGAGTGTGGTATAAAGGAGGAATGTATTAACTTGTTTAAATGTAGTAGTATGTATTTGTGATTTGGAAGTAATGATTGTGTGTGATGCTGTATGGATGAAGTGAAGAAAAGAGCTAAGTATGAAAGTGAATTTGTGAAGGAAGACATGCAAAGTACAAAGATCTAAAATTGAGAACTGATGTAACAGTGAGTGCAATTTGGCATATTCAGAGAAGAGGTAACATATTATTCTATTGATTAATGCAAAGATTATTTGGATAGTGTGTTCAGTGATCTTACCCTGAAATTGTTTGGGCAGTGGGTCCTTCTGTCTTCCATAACTCTTAACTAGGTTAGAATCTTTTAACAGGGATTCAATATCTCCTAACAGGGATTCATATGTACTAAATTTATTTCATAAGACTCCTAATAGAGTCCATCCTTTCAAAAGGAATATTCATATTAGTGCATCTTTTGTGGGCATCATTCCCAATGGGGTTTACTCTTTGATCAAGAGGTTCCCTAGTCAACATATCTTGTATCATTATGTTATTGTGTATGAATATCTTTCTATGGTTGGTAATTATATTGCTTATATGGTTTAATTTTGTTGAAGATGATAAAATTTATAATTATTTGATAATTGATTCACCCCCCCCTCTTATTTATCTTGGTGGACTTTACTTTCTAACATATACTGTGATCGATATACACTACACTGCATCAGTGTATACTGAAATGGTTCTTTAACCAACAACACTACTCTGTGCATTTTTTTCTTATCCTTCATCATATATGTATGCAACATAATCAAGTCAATAACATAAGGTCATAAAATCATCCATAAGTTACCCACTGTATTCCTTATCCTTATCTGCCATTTCCATCTT
Organism: Chamaecyparis obtusa; assembly: GCA_027943335.1. Taxonomy (NCBI): domain Eukaryota; kingdom Viridiplantae; phylum Streptophyta; class Pinopsida; order Cupressales; family Cupressaceae; genus Chamaecyparis; species Chamaecyparis obtusa. The sequence continues at coordinate 625,601 of BSBK01002822.1, read as the reverse complement.
CCTCATGTAGATATATGTGTTCTTCATCTCTTTTCTTCTACTTCTTACAGATGTTTGGGTATAGTAACTTACAAGATAAGTATTGTCAAAACTAGTTGACATCAATGACAACATATTACTGATTTAACCATCTTACATATCTAATCAGCAACTTGATGATCTTAAATCACATATCTTCAAGTTATACAATGTATTTAAATAAGTTGTAGTTCATCAAAAAGTTTGGAGATGAATCTAAATCATCTGACAAGTCACCGATTGAACCTACAACCAAAGGTTAGTTATTGTTGACTAAAAATCCTCATGATAGTGAGGAAACCAAGTCTAAAAATTAGAAAGATTCCACACCAATTTCTTCCATCCTAACTCCAAAGATGAAGCAGTCACTAGTATAGGCAAGAGCACAAACAAGATCAGCCACTTCAACTACATCGCCACTGAAGAAGGGAGTTGCAAAGATATCTAAACCCAAGGCAGCCTCACCAACAAAGACATACACTAAAAGAGGAAACAAGGCAGCAACAACACCAAAGAAAAGAAGAAGACTAATAAGAGGTAAGGAAGACCTTGAGGAAGAGGAGAATGATAATGAACAATTCAAGGTAGTCAGCAACAAGGAAATTTCAATAGATGAGGTTGCTGTAGACATAATTGAAAATGGAAACCTCAAATATCTGAAACTCATTTAGTTTGACAACATGTCTACCAAGGATTAGAATAAAATTGAAGAGGAAATCAGCCAAATGATGATTAAGTTTAAACTTGTTCCAATTGAGTTTAGCAAACAATTGCCTAAGGCTTTAGATGATAGAATAAACCAAAAATGGTCATACAACTTAGAAACAGAAAATAATATGAGGGAGAAATCTCTAGTGTTAATAGTTCCTAACCTTACTATTGATGAGATTGAAGAACATATGAACAACTACTCTAAGAGATTCAGAATAGAACATCAGACACTGCAAATATTAGATGAAAATCTAGTAGGTCTAGATGATTCTAGTCAACTCTTGTGGACATCCATAGTTGCAGCTCATGAGTAAGCTGAGAAAGTAGCATTTATGAACTTTTCTAATAAGAGACAAAGATCAAAAGGTAAAGTAGACCAAAGATAAAGTAGACCAAAGATAAAGATGCACCAATTACCAAGGTAATTGATACTACACTGGACAATATGGACATGAACATTTCCTAGGATGCACCAAATCAGGTAGTGCTTCAGATTGAAGATAACAAAGATCTAGATGTTCTTATTGGGGACATTACTAATGGTGATCTTGATGACAGAGATGTGGATGAAGATGTGAACAATGCAGGAGGCACAAATAATGATGAAGGTCAAGCTACCGAGCCTGCCATCACACAATTACTAGGTGAGCTTCCTATACTTGTAGAAGCTATTGAGATAATAACAAAGAAATAAACTGAATGCTCAAACCTGAGAAACAAAAGGGTACTACAAGGGAAAAAGGAGCAGAGACACCAGCTAAAACAAACAAGTTTGAAGAGAAAAAGGTAATAGAGAAAGGAACAAAGGCTCAAGAAAATCCTAATGTAACTGAAGCTACTCCACTAAACACATTAGAAGCTCCACCTCAAACAATTGACACTAAGGTCACCAAGGAGAAAAAGTAGGAAGATAATGTGTCAACCAAGCAGGTTACACCAACCTTTGAGGTAAAAAATATCATCTTTTGTAAAAAGTTCATCACAATAATCGGATAAGAAGAAAAAGAAAAAGAAAGGAAAAGGGCCAGTCACATTAGATGAAGTCATAGTTATACCAGATTGTGACCCCAGGACCCTTAGCCCTAAGGAATTGAGAAAATATGGGGAGCTATGTACAAGAAAAGAAATACAAGAGAAGCTGAGGCAAGAAAGCAAAAGCAAGGAGATACTTGAAAATGTAAGAGATATCTTACAACAGGTCGTACCGGAGGTACAAAGCAATGAAGATACTATGATCATGGACCAACTTGCTACACTTACTAAAGAAATAAATTCCCCAAATGTTGATGCAAACAAAAGAATAGAAGAAAGGGAAGAATCAAGGATACAAGATAAACTAGCAGAAAAAATCAGCCAAGAAGTGGCAATTAATAAGGTAAAGCTATCTGAGGTAATAATTGACATTCAGTCTATTACTTAGTTAATTAGCCAAATTTTGATCAAGAGATGCACTGTGGATATTTTCACTACCAAGGTTAGTGAAAAGATCAAATAGCTTGATAATGAAATCCAAGCCAGTGCACATGTGGCCTTAACCAAGCCTCAAGAATTTTCCAAGCATATCTTGAAAGTTCAAGAACTCCAACGGTTAAGAGCAGACCTTTGGAAGCAAGAAGAATTAATCAGTGAACAAGTCACAGAGTTGCAAACCAAGCTTCTTCCATACTTGAAAATATTTGAGAAGCATATGTTGGCAAGCTGACTATACCAAGGAATATGACTAGATATAGTGTTTTCATTATGGCAACAAAGTCATATAGCAGTTTGGAGTCAGTGCACTTGATGTAAAGATCATAATTTAGTTAAGTGTTGAAGACTAGATAGTGTACAGAGTTCCTACAGCTCAGAGCATCAGAGTAGCTATGTACGGATGAATTATGGTATGTTCCCTAGAAGTTAAGTTTTTTAGACTATACTTATGCTTAGTCTATGAGCGCATAAGTAGATATGCAAAGATGTGAAAGTTACAATCAATTGAAGTTGCATAGCCAGTATGTGCCAGCAAAGAATAGAGCATGGAGCCGATAGTCAGTATTTTGGTTTGCGATTGTAATGTAATATTGTAAAGGCTATGTTCCCATTGTATTTAGGTTGCCAACATGTTTATATGTATAATTGTAAGCACGCTTAAGCCAATTCATTTGGAAGTGTTGTTTGTAATTAGTTATAGGGCCGACCTAATTATGTATTTTGTATGAGTGCATAAATATAAGGTGCACCCATTGTATTCGACATGGAAGTTAATAGAGAGGAATAATAAGTAGAGAAGAAGTGTGTGAAGACACTAGAAGATGTATTAGAGATTTTCTAGAGGTCAAAGCATCAGCACATAAAAGGAAGTGATCTGACAAGCAGTGTCACAGTGATAGTTCATCCTCCAGATATAGTGTGTATCTGAGATCAGAAGGTTGTAGCCTTCACCACTTGAGTAGTGAGCTCTTGGATAGTGTGTCCTCTCCCCTAATAGGGATGATTGTAAAAGACTCCTAACAGGGTCTGGCCCTTAACAAGGTCTACTGTACTTAAAGCATTGTAAAGCTACTCCTAATAGGGTAAAGGATCTTCTAACAAGGATCACAAACACACTAGTGCAGAATATTAGTGGGTATCAATTCCCACTAGGGTTTTACCTATTTGGGTTTCCCCATAATCATATTGGTGTCATGTGTTGATTTCATGTTTCATGTTTATGTGAATTTTTATTTTAGTACTTAAGCATTTAAATTCAGCATAAAGATTAAAGGGAAAAGTTAAAATATAGTGAACACTGATTCAGCCCCCCTCTCAGTGTTCCCATTCCTAACAATTTGTATTAGAGCTCTAGTCCTTAGCATAGAAGTTTAACCACTTGAGGAGATCATGGACAAAGAAGAAATGAAACATTTGAAGAAAAATCTTGAAGCCACTCTTGAAGAACTAGACAATTCAGAAAGAGAAATTGAAGAACTAAAAGAAAAATTCAGCGATGCTCAATTAGTTATCAAAAGACTAAGAAAGGATTTGAAAGGATGCTCTAATAGTGAACTTGAAGAAAAGGTCAAGAAGTTAAGTGAATAAAATGCATCCTTATTAAATCAACTTGAAGAATTTGATGACAAACTGATGAACAATCAAGATGTCTATAATGAACAAGTCAAGGATAATCTTCAACTCCATGAAGAACTAAGGGAAGCTAACTTGGAAGTCTTGGAGCTAAGGAATATCAAAGAACGCTTGAAATCTGAATTAGAAAAGGCAAAGGATCATATTGAAAAGTTACACACTAGTGTTGATTTGGTAGAATCTCAATTGTATGCAAGAAGAGCCAAAGGAGACACTAGCTGTATTGGATACAATGAAGCACAAAATCAGATTGACAATATGCAAGCAAGAAAAGATTCACAAAAGGACTCTACTGATGCTAAAAAGACTGATGATCAAACAAAAGATAATCATGGACCACCTAAGAATGAGCACAAGCAAGTAGAATGCACTTGTTTTTCATGCAAAAAGCATGGACACAATGTGAGGAACTGTACAAAGGTAAGACCTTTTAATGGCTACTGTTATTCATGCAACAAGTTTGGTCATAGAGCTATGAATTTCAAGACTAGCAAGAAGAATAGGATTCAACAAGATCAAAGAAATCAGAATCAGACAAATGCAAGAAGTTCTCAGAATGTTACATGCCAGATATGTAACTATAATGGTCACACAACAAAACAATGCAGAATGGTGACTCATGTCAATGCATCAAGGAATATAAGACCTCCAGTCATTTGTCATTCTTGTAACAAGGCTAAACATATCTCAAGGTTCTGTAGATCAAGGATGCAAGGTCGAGGAAGCCCTAAAAAGGCTGAAGAACCAATTTTGGATCCCGTAGGAGAAGTTTTTTTTTTCAAAGCCTTACATGATGCAAGCATGATTTGGTCAGAGAAAAAGAAGGACATGACTAATGAGAATGTACTGGATGCATCCGCAATGGACACACCCTCTACATCTAGATAAATGGCCCTCAGGGTCATAAGGGGAGCTAATTTAGCTCTAGACCCCTGCATGGCTGGTATACTCATCCTCATAGTATGCACCTTTAGACTTAAGATTTTGGAGTGTACAGGAACCTTCATGCAAAAGTGCACATGTTGAATGTTAGCAGAACTCAAGTTACAAATTTTGAAATGACAAGCCTTTCTAGAATAGGTGTCATCCTTCCTTTGGGTAAGGATGTCAGGAAAATGGTTGAGAAAGCATGTAAGTCAAGAAGAGATAGGTGTGGTATGAAAATAGATCCTATTGAGCAAGTAGACATCAAACTGATTTCAATGATACTGGGATACAAGTTTCATCACACTAGCAGGGTGAATAGTGTGTTTGCGGGCACTATTCTAGCAGCCATAAGACTTGTAAAGGAAGATGGTGAGTTCAAATTGTGTGAGATCTTGTGTGCATAGTTGATTGATAACATCAAGGCTATAAAACATGACAAGACAAAGATATTTAGGTTTGGGTCCCTAATCATCTATATGTACCTTCATATAGTTGGAAAAGTTTCAGATATGTATTTGGACAAGTCTATTCCAACCATGCCACATATATCCCTCAAAGAATCCACTAAAAGTACATTAAAAGACTATGTAACATTGGAATTGAAGACCTTTAGGGTTAAGATGCAAATGAGATACAAAATTCCAGAAAACATTGTGGAAAAGTATAAGGATACAATATGCTTTATGGTTGAAACTAATACTACTTGTATGGAAGTTGTTGAGCCTAGAACTAAGTGGATTCATCCACTTGGTTATGAAGTAGAGGAACAAGTCCTAGAAGCTTATGCACAGGTACTTCTTTTAGCCCCCAAAGACCCCAATGAACCTAGGTGGGGAACTTATGAGGAAAAGACAAGGAAAGTTGATGCTAAACTGAACAACATAGCAACTAAGAGGAAAGCCTCTAAAATCACATCAAAAATCTTGAGAATACATGGTGTGTCTCAAGTAGACCTTGAAAAGGTTAGGGAAGAGAAGATTGCTTTGGAATTGAAGAGTGCAGTAGTAGAAAAAGAACAACATCCTAAGATGAAGAAAATAAAAATTAAAAAAGATGGCAGTCAAAAGGATATGACTGATGACACTCCTTCTGCACCCAAAGAAACCAATGATCCTACTGCTCCTCCGAAGTATAAACCAATAATCAAGAGAAAGAAAGAAGTCATCACTAGTCATCCATCCTCGCGAGCATTAAGGAGAAAGAAAACTAGTCAAGCACCTGCTAAGGTAGGATTCAGACCAAGTCTTAAAGCTTTGAGCGCAAGAATTGTTGATGAGGGTAGAATTGATTAGGCTGGAAAGTTTTATGAAACATACAATGAAATTGACAAATCAGAAATACATGGTATGATTATCAAACACATGATAAAGTTCAAGAAGATGGTTCTTGAATTGAAAATAGAAATTCCAGATAAGGTATGGGAAATAATGGATACCTTAAAAATACAAGCCACTGAAGAAGATCTCAGAATAAGGGAACAAATTCTTGATTCCACTCTTCCAGTATGCTCTATTGAAGAAAGGTCATTGTTACTAAATCTGGTGAAGCCGCACTTAAGAACAAAGATGAAGACACTTCACCTCATGAACAAAGACTATGATCTGATTTCTCAAGAAACAGACAAGGCTTTTGAGAAGGTACTCTTAGAGCAGCACATGAAACCTAAGTCTACGCCCATCTCTCAAGCACCTAGTAAGAAAGACAAAGCAGAAGAGACCATCAATGTACAATCTATAGTTCCTTAGGATTTAGTGCCTATAGTGGAAGCACAAACAAAGGTAGATAATTATGTGCCCATGTCAGAGTCACTTAAGGACGTCACCTTTATCATTGATAATGTGGAGATAGCCATGGCAGCCACTAACAAAGAATTAGGCAAGTTTGAGGAAGCTTTTGTGAGCACACAAGAAGCTGAGATGTTATGTAGTAGCACTCCTCCCACTCATCAAGAAGAGGTATTGATTGAAAATATATCAAATAAAAAAGAAGAAGAAGAAGAGGAAGAAAAGAAAGAAGAAGATAAAGAATAAGAGAAAGATGAAACTTTTGTTGATCTAGCCAAGGTAAAACTAGAAGTGATGGACAACACTCCCATCACTCCTTAGCATTGTTGTCAAGTTTGACACTTGACACATCTAGTTTGGACTCATGGAAAGAGGAAGACCTGATTAAGTTTAGTGTCTTGGCTATGGAGAAAGAAAAGGAGAAACAAGTCATGAGAAATCCTCTCCTTGTTGAATCTATGAACATATTGACCAGTCTGTTGCTAGAAGACAAGAAAGTGTCCAAGGTAAACTCAGTTCATGATGTAAGTACAATCATATCATAGTTTAAAAGAAATTTTTCAAGCCTTGAAGAATCTGCATCCAAGGTTGAAGAAGAGAAGTATCTGGAGAAGAGACTGAATGAGTTGATGGGAAACTTTTCTCTAGATTTGAATTCACTCAAGATAGGACAAGCATCTTTAAAAGAATTTGTTGTTCAAGGAAGGAAATTCATTGCAGACTGCATGGATCAAGATAAGCTTACTAATGCCCATTTCAAGGAAATAAAAGAAGTAGAAGCTATGATTGAGTAGGTGAAGAATTTAGTGATAGACACATCCACTGATGTAAACATGTGCAACAATATCTACCAAGGTCAAATGGACAAAATTGAGAAGGCAGAGAAAGAGATGGAAAAGATAAGGTCTAGACAAACTTAGTTGAGGAATGCTATTGTGCCCTCACTAGAAATTCTCAATCAGAACATAAAGGAGATTGATGCCACCATGATAACCTATGATCAAGGTTTGAGCACAAATTTGAAGAAGATGGAGAAGCTTCAATATGCTTTATGCGCCCATCTCCAGATAGTTAACTCTTTGATAACTTTTTGGAAGAAGGAGATCCAGAATCTCAAGATAGCATATATGGATGTTTTCCCTAAGTAAGTATGTGTAGATATAGTTTTTTCTACACCTTTTTCATTAATTTCAAAGGGGGAGTTGTGTATAGGGAGATATAAGATTATGTATATAAATGTATAGAAGACAAAAAATTTTTTGTGTTAAGGGATAGTTAGCAACTTGGCCATATTCCTTTCTTACCATCAATGACAAAGGGGGAGATTGTTGGAAAGTTGACTATACTAAGGAATATGACTAGATATAGTGTTTTCATTATGGAAAAAAAGTCATATAGAATTTTGGAGTCAACGCACTTGATGTAAAAATCAGAATTCGGTTAAGTGTTGAAGACTGGACAGTGTACAGAGTTCCTGCAGCTCAGAGCATCAATGCATGTGTGTACAGATGAATTATGGTATACACCCTAGAAGTTAAGTTTGTTAGACTATACTTATGCTTAGTCTATGAGTGCATAAGTAGATATGCAAAGATGTGAAAGTTACAATCAGTTGAAGTTGCACAGCCAATATGTGCCAGCAAAGAACAGAGCATGGAGCCAACAGTTAGTATTTTGGTTTGCGATTGTAATGTAATATTTTAAAGGCTATGCGCCCATTGTATTTATGTTGCTGACATGTTTATATGTATAATTGTAAGCACGATTAAGCCAATTCATTTGGAAGCGTTCTTTGTAGTTAGTTATAGGGCTGACCTAATTATGTATTTTGTATGAGCGCATAAATATAAGGTGCGCCCATTGTATTCAACATGGAAGTTAATAGAGAAGAATAATAAGTAGAGGAGAAGTGTGTGAAGACACTAGAAGATGTATTAGAGATTTTCTAGAGGTCAAAGCATCATCGCATAAAAGGAACTAATCTAACAAGCAGTGTCACAGTGATAGTTCATCCTGCAGATATAGTGTGTATCTAAGATCGGAAGGTTGTAGCCTTCACCACTTGAGTAGTGAGCTCTTAGATAGTGCATCCTCTCCCCTAACAAGGATGATTGTAAAAGACCCCTAACAAGGTCCAACCCTTAACAAGGTCTACTGTACCTAAAGCATTGTAAAGCTACTCCTACCAGGGTAAAGGATCTTCTAACAAGGATCACAAAACACTAGTGAAAAATATTAGTGGGTATCAATTCCCACCGTGGTTTTACCTATTTGGGTTTCCCCGTAATCATATTGGTGTCATGTGTTGATTTCATGTTTCATGTTTATGTGAATGCTTATTTCAATACTTAAGCATTTAAATTCAGCATAAAGATTAAAGGGAAAAGTTGAAATACAGTGAACACCGATTCAACCCCCCCTTAGTGTTCTCATTCCTAATAGCATACAGTCAAGGCACAAATGCTTATTGCAACACCAAAACTCTCTGTGTTGGACAACATTTTTGACATGCATGCACAAGTCGGTCTTGAGCACATTCCTCTCACCAAATTGAAAGAGGAATGGGAAAACCTCTTGGAGTCAGTGAAGAAAACCCATAAGTACATTTTTGATAAGCTGTAAGTATACATTTTTGTAGTTGGCATTAATATCAAAAAGGGGGATAATAATGTATATACCAAATATGTAAATAGATGCTAAGTATACTACACATTACCAAGAGCGTGCACCGAGGGGGAGTATATAAATTTTTGTTATGTATATATGGCGCATACAAAAATTTTTTTGAGACATAAGGTCTATATACATTAAGGTTTTGATACTAATGCCAAAGGGGGAGATTGTTATCTTTATTTGAGCATTAAAGATTATCATTAGTATCAAAGACATCGGTTGGTTACCTATGCTACTCTAGTGAGTAACTGCAGACACTTCATGCTAGACAGTTAAGTCTTCACACCAAGCACATAACAGTTTTACCAAGCATCAGTGTACATCAATACTGAGCGGCAGTAAATATCGAGAAGACTAGACACTGAGCACTAGTATAATTACCAAGTAGTATATACAATATTTACTGAGGAAGATAGAAAATAGCATAATAATCAGGAATGACACATTTACCTATGCAAATGGTTACAACAAAATCACAAAATGTTTTACCAAGATTGAGGATCATTTGTTGTAAGATTCTACGTTATTTTTGAACACCATAGATCTTAGGGTTTTGTCTAAGACATTGTAACCTAATTTTTGTTAAGCAACAAAAGTATTATACTATATAAATGTAATTTAATATTATTTTTGCATGTGAAAATGAGAAGAAGCTTAACAAGGAAGTTAAGAACAAGCAAAAGTTCTTGAAGCATTAACTATCTTCAAGATATCAGTTATCAAAAAGAGCAGAATAGAATTCAGAGTTATTCAGATTAAGAAAAATTAGACAAGGGCTACCGAGCAGTTTAGAGAAGAGATCTTCACATGAAAAGGTGATATCTATTCATTATTTCATAGATCTGTATCATATAAGGTTGATTTTTCATTAGCAAATATATCATGTTATTTTCTAATCATTGTAACAGAGTTTTGGTAAAATCTCTTAACAAAGTAGACCTAACAGTCTTTTTGTAAATCTCTTAACCGAGTGCACACTCAAGAAGTGTTGTTAAAATCCTATCACTAGGTAGATCTAATCGATCTGATATGTTACTCCTAACAAGGTAAGCTCACCAGAAGTGATCACCACTTGTAACCCTAACTGGAATACCTTTTTTATCTGTAGTAGTAAAGAATTTGTGGGTGTCATCCCCACCATAGTTTTTACCTTCTAACAAGGATTTTTGCATTACCAAAATACTTGTGTTATGTGATTGTTATATTATTGATTTCATGGTATTTACTTTGATAGTTAAATAAATGAATGATACATGCAATGGATTCAAGTTATAGTTGAAGGTTAATACTGTTTACTATTTAAGGTTTGAGAGTTAAAAGTTTTTGAGGGCACTGATTCACCCCTCCCCTCTTAGTACCCTATCTCTCCATTCCAACAGTTCTATCATTTTCTCTACAAGCATTAAACTAAGTTTTAGTTTAAACAAGAATAGGCCTTCTCCAAAAGCTGACTACATTTTTTTAAGCCATGCATGCAGGATCCAAAACTGCTTGCCCGACAAATCAATATTTTTTGAAAGAGTTCAATCCCACATGGGGTCATGAGGACAAAGACTAGTTATGACCTAGTCATCAAAGGTAAAGCTAGGCTGTTAGTGGCATAGTTGAGAACCGAATCCCATCATGTGCAGTGTGAGATGGGTAGATGGACGATGCCCAAGGAGGTTTGGGAAGAAAGAATGTACATTTTCTATACTAAAGGGTGTGTTGAAGAAAAATAAAACTTTATTTTTGAGTGTACTACCTATCTTGATATCTGTGCACAATATGAAAAAAATTTGGAGGGTTGCCTACATTAACTTTTTGATGAAATAAGACTGGACAAAACTACTAGTTTTTTGATGCAGATGCATAATAGGAGGGATAATATCGAAAAGAACATGAAAATGATATAGGTCTCTATTTCGTGGTCCCATAGACTATTTGGTCTCATAGACATCATTAACATACCTTCTTTCATGAGCTCATTGAGAAAACCATACCTTGAACCTAGGGGAGAAAACCATGGGCCAAACTATTGATGAGCTCATTGAGACTATCGGAAGGGCTGAGGGGCTCACTGTCTTCAATGACAAAATTATTGCTATGGAGAAAAAATTGATAATAGTGAAGGGATGACCAAAAGAATTGAGATAATGGAAAATGGAATTGACAAGCTGGAGAAAATAATTGGGAATATAGTAGAGCAAAGCTATGCTATTCTTAAGGCGTCAAATGAGCATGTGAAGATTCTGGTGGACAAGATGGACCATGGGAAAGGGGAGCAGGCGATCACTGAAGCCAAATATGATCAAGGTCCCAACAGGCATACTAGATCCAGGTTCAAGAAGATGGAGGATGATAAGAATAATGACATTGAAGATCTGAAAAATGTCCGCAGCTAACATGCAGATGCTGGTTGATCAGGCAATAGAAATTATGAAATATGTTTAGATAGCAGTTTGTTGTCTTGCTGTCATTTTGTTGTCCTTTTTCTTTTTTCTGTTCTTTTTGTTTAAGGACTCGCTTGTGTGGCTTTTCTTGGTGTTGTTGCACTTGTCTTATTGGAGCTTAATTTCCTATATTGTAATCTTGATGTAAAAGGTTTTGGGTCCTTTAAAAACCTGCTTTTATGTAATAAAAACATACCTTCATTCATTCATTAAAAATGGGATAAGGATTAACGCTAAGTGGTCTTCCACGAATATGAGAACCCTTGAATACAACAATGTCTACAAGAACAATATATAAAGTGGTAATATTAAATGTGGGAAATTTTAAATAGATTATTTTTAATATTAAATATAATTTTTTTTAATTTAATAATTTTATATATATTTAAATTATTTGTTTTCTAAATATGAATTATTTCTTATATTTTTAGTAATTGAAGTAATTTTTTAAAATAATTTATAATGAATGAATTAATATATAATTATTTTTTATACCATATTATATGAAACATGATAATTAAAAAATAATTATCTTATTTAAAATATATTTTATGTTTATAGGTTTTTATGTAAGATATTTTATATTTATAATTTTTAACTTAATATATTTATTTCCAACTATTTATTTTTACTTTTACTTTTACTCATTTTTAAAAATCTTTTATTAGTAAAAAAAATCCAATTGAAGCATTTTCTTAACTAGGAATATAAAAAGAAAGAATATTTTTTACTAGGAAAAATATAAATGTACAGATACATAGAATTAGAATGTCTTTAATTTCTATTTTGATTTTTGTTTGCAAGTTATATGTATTATTGTTAAATTACAAATATTATAATTTTTGTTACATTTAAATTAAAAAAAGAAAAAATGAAAACTATTGATAGCTGCATTCCTTTATGAGCACCTTTTTTTTATCATTTTTATACAACTCACCTTTAGTAAAGTAAGAATCTCTAAAAACTTTAGAATGGATAGTGAAATGTCCATAACAAAATATTTCAAACTAATTAGAAAAAATTTCAAATATAATTTTTTGTTTACAGTCTTGAAGAATTTCAATATATTCTCAATTGTTGTGTTCACTTACACCTCATGCAAAAATTTTACTCCTTATCCCCTTACATGAAAGTATATGAACTCATATTTTCAATATATTTTTTATTTTCTATATTTTCAATTTCTCAATTGTTTTTCATCATTTTTATATAGCTCACCAACTATAGTAAATTACTTTGGTATGAATAGTGAGATGTCAATTATAAAATATTTCAAACTAATTAGAATATTTCTTCAAATATAATTTGTGGCTTTCGATCATAAAGAATTTCCTTGTTCTCAATGTTGTGTTCACTTACACCTCATACAAAATTTGAATTCCTTATCCCCTTATATGAAAGTATGTTCTCATCTTTTCAATATTTATTTTATTTTCTCTATTAATGTTCACCTAGTCTTTAGAACAAGCTGAGATAAATAATTTTGTAATGGTTTCATTTGTCTTATCTTTGTGATTTTACCATTTTTATCATTATGCTTTTAATCTATACAAAACTAAATACCCTAATGACTTGTCTTATCTACATCAAACACAATAACATTATTGAGGCACATGCTTTGCTCAAATTCAAAATTATGAACTATAAAGATTGTTTGAATGGATGACTTCTCTACAGTAAGCATATTTATTTTGATACGCAAGTTCCAACCTTGGTAGTTTAAAGTAAAAATCTATAAATTATATCAATTTCACCTAATCTTAATTCTAAACGCATTACACTATAGGCAAGAACTTTGACACTCCGCGTTATTGACATAGACCGTGAAGAAAACACTTGTTGGCTTATTGACAACTGAAAAGTTACTAAATTTTAAAATGAAATCAAATTCAATTTAGCATCTAAAAAGACTGAATTAATTTGATGGGAATCCACCTTCCAGACTATGCCTATCCAAAGTTTTTCAAGGGAAAATTAGAGACCCTGTCTCAAAAAAATTGATTCCATTAACTTATAGTATAGTGCTTCACATTCATCATCTACTGCAATCATTTATTTGTGTGTGACAAATGTTTATTGATTATGAGGTTCTTCCTATTGTATTGGATGGAGCACATTTTTAGATACAAATTTGGAGAAAATTAGGGACCATAAGCACACAAAAAATGTCATTAGGGAATTTTTACAATATATTTCCTCATATTTCCTCTCGTAGTCATCATCGAATTTGATTTATTCATTTGCAACAAAGCCTCTTATTTCTATTTTATACAAAAATTACCAAGTCTATGCTCAATCCTACATATTCACTGTGAACAAAATGGTGCAACAAAATCTTCATTGACACCAAAACCAAGATATATTCTACAATCCACTATTTCTCAAACATTCTTGTTATATGGTAAAATTGCAATATCAAAATAAAAATGGGTACTCTTAAAGCTAACACATTTGCATCAAAATTCTTCACCAAGGAGATTTTGAGGATCTTTAAACATTTAATTTATAGGAAAATCTTCATTCTCTGAAAGGAAGAAACCTTTGTTATCTTCATTGATAGTGAAGATGTATAAATGCCTAACAAACCTGTCAATTTTTATACCAGATACATCAGTTCACATCTTCTAGAAGAAAATTATATTTTCATTGTCCTATCCATAAATACATCCAATCTAAGTTTGTATACATTTTCCAAAAAGACATGGATAAAAACTAAAGCCCCATCCTAGTTTAATAATGAAATGGTCCTATCAACCCAGAATCATTTTCTTTAGAAATTAAAAATGAAGCTACACACTTGGAATCGGGCATGATTGCAAGTGAAAAAGTAAGAATATAAACCACCACTTAATAACAGATTCACACGTACATCTCAAACAATTTTTAAAAAAAATCATTCAATTTCCTAGATTATGAGAAACCATCCTCAGCGAAACAAACTTTTATCAACCTAGCTACCAAATAGTCAATTTAATTTCAGAATGTAGAAGACAAGTTTCAAATGGAGTTTTGTAGTAACAAAAACCATCATAAATTACAAGTAAAGAGCTCGACAAGCTTAACAAAAATGTAGTCAATTCTTGACTATCTTTAGCTTTTATAGAACTCATTTATATTAAAATTCTACAAAGCACAACATGTTATTATCATTTGTCAAAGCTCTCCTTCTATCCTTTTCTCTACAAGCATTAAACTAATTTTTAGTTTAAACAAGAATCGGTCTTCTCCAAAAGCTGACTACATTTTTTTAAGCCATGCATGCAGGATCCAAAACTGCTTGCCCAACAAATCAGCATTTATGGCCCACCATTGGGTGTGTCATTTTTAGGCAACATTAATTTTCTGACACACTTGATGGAACTTCATTCTTGAAACTCTACTAAATTTTTTGTTTGTTGGGTATTCTTTTTTAAACAAAATCCTTTGAATAATTTTGTAATAGCTCAAGGTTTTGTGGAAATCTTGACAAATCTTTTTTTAAAGCAAAGTTTCACACATGCTAAAGTCGTAGCATGGTATTTTGATTAGAAATCATACATATTTTCTTTTCTACAACATTTATATTCACCTGTGGCTCTATGTTGTTGAACCCGGATGCTCATAAGTTACCATATTTCCCTTTAATACTTAAGAAGACCTGTGTGTTGTAGCACTGATTGGTTTTCATATGAGTATTCCTCCTCACATTCAAATACAATTTCTTGCCTCCACACTCCTTCAAGTGTGGACCTTTGAGCATATCACTTGCGCACAATCAGTAGGATTTCCCTGCCAGTTATTGTTGTGAAAGTTAATATTTCCTTCTCAAAGTTGAACTTGTTGGAAAAATGATCAGTACTCCCCTCAGGATTTGTGACATGGTTTAATAGCCTCATGTGTCTTCTATAAGTCTAGTGGTTGTATCGGGCATTAATAGGTTGATCTTTTGGTGCAACGACAACTACTTGTAACAAGTGGTATTAGAGCTTGGTCATAGGTTCGAATCCCCTCAGGTAACATTAAGGGGGAGATTTTTGGCAAAATGATCAGCACTCCCCTTGGGATTCGTGACATGGTTTAATAGCCTCATGTGTCTTCTATAAGTCTAGTGGTTGTATCAGGCATTAACAGGTCAATCTTTTGGTGCAATGACAACTACTACTTGTAACAAAACTTCCTCATGTGAAAGGTATATAAAGGGGAAAATTAGTTTGTTGACAACCTTTTAGTTTAAGAGATTAGATTTTCACAATCTATAATTTAATATTGATATTTTTTTTGGATTTAATTGTGTTAAGTTTTTTCATAAATGTTTTGGATTACACTCAATGATTCATCATTAGAATGCAAATGAGTAGCAAGAGATGAAAAATATGAGATGGAACTTCATTCTTGTAGGATTAGTCACAAAATAAAGTTTCAATGGCTACAGGAATAGTCAAAGAATATAGTTTTGGATAGTTTATGAGTTGGAGGGTTCTTTTTTGTATGAATTATGGACAAGTTTGGAGAAGCTTCAAGAGTAGTTCTACGTTAGTTTTGGAGCCCATGTGATGCATTAATGCATAAGGAATATAGTTTGGGGGCCTTTATAATGAATAATGCTAATTTACGTGCTAATTTAGGAACTAATTTGGGTACTACATTAGGTGCTAAGCTAGGTGCTACTAATTTAGGTTTTAAATTAGGTGCTAATTAAGGTGCTAAACTATGTGCTAATTTAGGAACTAAAATAGATGCTAAGTTAAGTGCTACTAAAATACACACTAATTTAGGTGCTAATTGGGCGATAATTAAGGCACTAAACTAGGTGCTAATTTAGACATTACTAATTCAGCTGCTAATTAGGTGCTAAATTAGACACTAAATTGGGCACTAATCTAGGAGCTAAATTTCACCATGCACTAATTTAGGTGCTAAATAGTGCCTAATTTAGAACTTGTTTATTTTATCTATAGCTAGCAACGCCAACCCAAAAAATACCGTCAACTTTTTAAAAAATAGAGAAAAATAAATTGAAATAGTGGGTGGAAGCAAAAAAGGGAGCTAATTATTATTTTTATTGTAGTGAGCCTAGGCAGGGTAACTAAGTGTGTATAGAGGGAAGTGGCTTGCAATGGGGGCCAAGATCGGGCCCTAAGTGGTTGCTAGGGTAACTCATTGTACATTACTTAATAAAGTGATAACTTAAATACAATGAGAGTTTTAAAATAAAATAATAAGATGTAAGTGTTCCTTGCCCATCCCTTGAGTTATTGTATAGGTTGGGATGGGAGTGGGAGAAGATGTTTGATTGAGGTCTTGCATAGTTAGTACCCTTTGTTTGTATGAGAGGTTACTGATGCCACATAGAGTCACTTGGGGGCTAAGGTCCAAAGAGATTACCAGGGTAACTAAAGAGTTGGCCACTAGTACATTTGACCTAGTTTTTCTACCAAAATTTTTGACCTTGAAATAAAAAGGTTTTGGTTGGTCGGATTATAGAAGGAAAACTTTCATTTTTTTAATCCATTCTCATGTTAGTTGAAAGTTTGACCACTACCATGTACATCAAAATTTTGATGAACACGAGCATAACTTAAAAAAAAAAGAATTCATTTCTCATTTCATTATCACCACGACAAATTTTTTCAAGGGGCAGCACGCGAAACCTCATCGGCCAGGGCGGATTCGGCATTGTGTATAGGGGTTATAGTTTTTATCTAGACTTGGGCCTATGATCTTCGAGCTTGAATTCATTTCTCATTTCATTATCACCACAGAAATTTTTTTCAAGGGGCAGTGCGTGAAACCTCATCAGCCAGGGCGGATTCGGCACTGTGTATAGGGGTTGCAGTTTTTATCTAGACTTGGGCCTTTGATCTTCGAGCTTGGTTTTGGAAACTTGGCTTTTCCTCTCCTTATCAAATGGAAGCTCATTGAGGTAGGGATTGTGTCATTATCTCCTCTATGTTTTGATAGAATACATTGCATTTGATCACTTGATTGAATACCATCATGTATTTGAGGGCACATCTTACTATGATATTTATTTCTCCATGCTCTATTGTGTCCATGGAATTGATTTCATTTATTTGGTTGATTTGATTATGGCATTTTCTATGTTAGTGAAATAGGGCATCATGTTAACGTGTGTTCATTGGATTCTCTAGTTACCCATGAGCTAGGGTATCATTGATTATTTCCTATCAATTATATGGTGCTGGTAAGTCTTTCCCAACCCACACAATAGTTATTAAAACCAATATGAATAGACACGACTGGCATCATTTCATTATCTTACACAGTGATATGAATAACCACTAATTAGTTGTTATTGTAACATATTAACAATGTGTTATGATAACCATTAATTATTGGTTATCATGTGATCAAGCAATCAAATAAGTTGATCTTAATAGTGATTGCATAATATATATAATGTGACCACATAATATATTAACAATGACTAGTTAATTACCCTATTCCAAAGCTCCCATTTTGGCACAGGCAGGGAGGTTGCTGGTGTAGGTTGTGGAATTTAGCTTTACACCTGCCATTTGCATTTTCTTGAAAATTTCTAAAGCCTTTTCAAAAAATCCATTTTGTACATAGCCCGTAATCATGGCATTCCATGATACCACATGTCATTGATGCATTTGATCAAAGAGTTCATGTGCCTTGTCTATAGTTCCACATTTTGCATACATGTCTACCAAGGCAGTTGCAACTACAACATCTGACAATTTTTTTTTATCTTTTATGCTTTGATGGATGTCCACACCCTTTTCCAAAACTCCCATTTTGGCACAGACAAGGAGGATGCTAGCAAGGGTTGTGGAATTCAGCTTTACATCTGCCAATTGCATTTGTTTGAAAGTTTCTAAAGCCTTTTCAAGGAATCCATTTTGTGCATATCCTGCAATCATTGCAGTCCATGAAACCACATTTCATTGAGGCATTCTATTAAATAACTAGCCATACCTATGAATGATGTTAAAGAAATGTAGCTATTTTCTACTAAAGGATGATGAGCACTGTATATTTTATCAATGCTTTTGATGTCAACTGGAAGACAGTTTTCACTGCAAATAATATAGGCATCTAACTAAATTAATAAGATAGCTCAATATAAGCATATCTCTAATGAATTATAGTATAGAATGAGCCATGCAAGGTTATGACCTTTTTGATTAAGAAGCTCATTGTAAAATATCTTTTCCTATGTACATGCCATGTATCTTTACATTATACTTTATTACTTTTAGTTCTGTTCATGTCATATATATTGTATAATCCCCCACTTGTGTAGATCAACTACTAACAAAAATCATTAAAACCTATTGGAGACGTTCAAATTTATTTAAGGATTCAAGATTTTACTATGTTCAAATAGATTTTCTATTATTTTTTCCTTTCTAGGACAAACCTCAAAATTGTATTCTGGTTCAAGACGTCTTGTAACTATTTTAGTTAATTTGATAAATTTTAATTAACTAGGTACTATAATCACCTAAAAATGGACAAAGATAGTTTAATGATAAATCAAGTCCTCAAAGAAAATCCAGAACAAAATTGGAGTAATTGAATCACAATGCATAATTAGCCAATCAAAATTAAAATCAACTCTTAATTCAAGATAAATAGAAATTGAGAGTGTTTTAATCAAATACAATCAAATCAAAGTACAATTAAATTAAATAATTGTATAGTCTTGGATTAAATCAAATTCAACCCATTCAAGGGGTACATGGCTAAACAAATGAATTTAAATCAATTAATAAATCCTAATTTCCCTCAACCACCCAAAAGGGGAGGAAATTTAATCAACCAATAGGATTTGAGAGAAGGCATTCACATGGATCAAGCCAAATTCAATCTCAATCACTCAAAGTGAAAAAGAATCTTGTCCATTCATCTTGTCTAGTTGTCCCAAGCTTTAAGGACACAAACTTTGCATTGTCTTCAAAGGGTGGAACCAAAGACTCAACCAAGGCTTAATCATGATCAACTACACTACACCCCCTACCATTGGTAAAATCTATAAAAGGAAGGCCTAAATTCCTCATAATTCATAACCACATATTTGAGAATTGCATTGAACCTCTTGCAATTTGAGCTTAGAAAGGCAATCTAGACTTAATTAATCTTTCAAATTGGAATTGAACAATTAGCTTTAGGTTTAATCATTTATCTTTCTCATTCTAGGACTGTCATTAATGGAAGCTTGTTGAGAGCTTTGCATTAACATTCTTAGTTAGAGAACCATAGGATGTTTAATTGTAAATTTCTAGCTTAAATATATTTCTTAGTTGTGGTTTATTTAGTTACTATTTCATTTATTGTCAATACTAATCCTATGAAAATACTATTTCTAGTATACAAAATGGTGCCCACTGTGGGGCTGAATGCTTCACTTTACTAAATGCTTGGATTTATCTCATTTTTGTCAAATTTGCATATGTTTAACTCTTAGCTTTTTCAAGAAATAGCACTTTTGATAGGTTAAACAACACTTCTACAAGATAAAATGACACTTTCAAGCACTATTTTGGCACTTCTGTGATAAAGTTGTGTGCCTTTGCACTGATCCATGATGCTTTTGATCTTTCTATTTTCTATCTATCATTCTTATAGTGCCTTTGCATGGATCCACAACACATTTTCCTTGACTCCTAAGCACTTTCATTATCTTTTTACTGCCTTTAATCAATTCTATAGCACTTTGGCAAATTATTTGTGCACTTTTGAATTTTCTGACAAAGTTAAAATAGTGCTTTTAATCAGATTAGCAGTGCTTTTGAGTAGTAAAATAGCGCTTTCAAGCATTTCAGGAGCGGTTTTGCATAAATTGTTAATCTACATAATCTGACTGTGGTAAAATGATTTATTTGACCCTATAGGATGTTTGATCATAAAAAAGAAACAAAACTAGAGATCAAATTTAACCAAGAAGGGAAGGCTTTGGATAGGAAAATCAAGAGGGAGAACTTTGTGCACATCAAATTGATTCTTGAGGAATCACAAGAGGAGGAAAATCAGGTTTATGAGAACTACCTCAAAATTGTAGAAGCTTATAAAACTAACTGTGTATCACTTAATTGGATTTTCTCACCTTAGTTCAATTTTTGCTCAAAATTTGCAAATAAGGCCTTAATATTTAATCAAACTTTAATTCTTCCAATTGATTTTGGTTTCCTTCATTGTTGTTGTTTTTGTTGACTAACTTTGTTGGAGGAAAAGCACATTGGAAAGGAACTATAGCCAAGGTAATGTTAAAATGACAAAAATCACTCAAAAATGCCCCTAGCCTATGCTAGCTACAAGGAAAGGTAAGCCTCAGACTAGTGAATAGTTTCCCTTAAATTGTGGCATTGGTGCAATTAAAAATCTAGTAATTACAAAACAACCTATCTTTGTTTGGAAAGTTTAGCATTTAGGCCTCTGCTCTTCACTTCTTCTTGTTGGACTACAACTAATTTAGAATCTGATTTAAGAATCCATGATTAAAGATCACTAAGGAGTTGTTGATTAGATATGTAATATGATTAAATCAATATTATGTTGTCATTGATGTCAACTAGTTTGACAACACTTATCTTGTAAGTTACTATACCGAGACATCTAAAGAAAGGTGAAAAATATGAAGAATAGAGAAATCTACATGAGGAAAGATGTACATGATAGATGAGGATAAGGAACACATTGAGTAACTTGTTGATGAGTCTATGACTTGATGATATTGACTTTATTATGTTGCATTCATCTATGATGAAGTATAGAGCTGAAAGACACAAAGCAATGTTGTCGGTAAATGAAGCAATTATAGTATACACCGATGGAGTGTAGTGTATACCAATCACAGTATTAACTGAGCAGTGTTCACCAATGCATTTCTTTGTTAACTGAGTGGAACAGAATGAATTAAATGATTAGTTTAGCTAATAAGATTGATGAGCTGACAAGAGTATAACATCGCGGTAACAGATTGACAGCTGATGAAATTTAGGAAAGATCTAAAGGATGAGAATCAAATGTGTTATTGACACAAGTGCCGAGAAAGTTTGAAGTAGAAAAATCTATGAATGTGGTTAAGAGGAAAAATCTGATGGTGGAGAAGAAAATGATTTACTTGTCTATATAAGAGAATATAATTTCTTAATAGAAGTATGCTGGAAGAAGTAGAAACTGTAGGAATATTGCATGAACAAGGTTTTCATGCATTTTGATCATACTGGTTAAGTAAGAACCAAGCTGTAGAACAATTACCAAGCTACAAAGAGCAATTACCGATGGATAGTAAGTTGATACAGTATTGAATCTGAAGTGAAATATTGATCAGAAGGATTTGTATGGACTGAATATTGATCTTTAATCTACAATTGAAGTTGTATTAAGGCAAGTCATTTACTGTTACATATTTAACCATTATATACAGTTAAAATCTCTTAACTGAGTGGACTCTGAAAGTCTTATGATGTATCATTCATAGAATGAACATTGTTATCCTATCAACCCCATAGTGAATACTGGTTGGATGATAACTTCTAGTCTAAAATCCTCTAACAAGGTCACACCTGATAGTGTGTTTGTAAACCTTTAATAGGGTTGGGTCTTAACCAACCTCACTTTAGAAGAGTGAACAATTTTGGGTTGCTGGTCCCAGGTGGTTTTTCCCTTTACAGGGTTTCCATGTTAAATCTCTTGTGTTATGTGTTGATTGTGATATCTGTGTGTTATCATTCTTTACATGTTACATGTTAGATTTGATCGGTAACTATTATAGTATTTGACTGGTAATCAGTAAAAGCATAGACAGTGAAAGTAGTTATTGTTTACCGAGGACCAGAAATTGAGAATTTGTTTTGAATTATACATTTTGTTTTGGGACACTGCATAACTGATTCACCCCCCTCTCAATTATTCTAACACTTCTAGTGAATCAAAATGCCAAAGGTGTTGAACTTTTTGATTAAGAAGGAAGGTTGAGGAATCAAGCACATAAAATCAAAGCCCCTTGTTTGTAGAAGAGAGTAGAAATACTCAATTCTCTATCGTTAGTAGGTGAAATAATTTAACATTATTTATTTTTTTTGGGAAATTAAGGAAAAGTTAGGGATATGCTCTTCACCTTTTAGGTGAACCAAATTCCCAAAAACTTTCTCTTAACTCCATTTCCTTTCTTTACATGAACATGCTAGAACATTAGTGGGCTTGCCTCCTGATAAATTACCTTAATGAGGCAAGTGAGAGGGACAGCCCAAAGTGGGATATGCTTTCTTTTGTTGTGAGAATCCAGCCCACTATAAAATGAAATGCATACATCCTTAATGGGGTGTGTGACAAAAGGATTTTAAATTTTCAAACTTCCTCAAGTAGTCCTCACAGATTGCACAAAACTCTAATATACCGGTGGTGGGAAGCCCCTTAACATACTTGGGGGATGAAAGTTTAAGATCCATTTTGAATAGAATCTATATTGAATCCTTGATAAAATAGAAAGACCACCTTTTAGAGCCATGTTTACGAACCAAATCTTATGCTAGGTAGGTGCTTGAAGTTTCTTTTTGTGCAAAACTTGTGACAACATTCTTTCAAATCAAACATTTTGTGTTAAGTGGGTAAAAAGAGACAATTGAATGTGTGATTGTTGTGTTTGAAATACATAAACAAGTGAGAGATATATCCATTGAAAATTCATCTTACATTTTTAATCTCTTCAATTTAAAATCAACAATTCTTGAACTAGGAATCATTCCAAATCAAACCCTTGTTGGATGTTGATTTCCACATGATCCCACACATATAGGGTATCTTTACAAGGAGATAGCACTCTTGTTGCAAACAAAGGACAAGAATACCAAAGTCTTTTCAAAGGTCCTAATCAAGAAGAAATTTTCCCAAACTTGTTTGAAAAAAGACTTGGAGAAATGGATAGAAACTCTACATATAATAATTACCACCAAGGAGGAAATAATCAGAACATCAACAATGCCAATCATAATCCCAAAGAAACACTTGAAGAAAAAGTTGAGAGAGCATCCTAAGATCAATAATTCCTAGAGGTCATGGAAAAATTAATAGATAAGGATAGGGAGAATTTTTTCCTAAACCTAGCTCAAGCGGGAGTTAAGCTTCCCCATGATTTTGATATAGAACAACTTAAGAAAGATCAAGAGCAAGATAATCCCATGAATGCTATGACTAGGCAAATAAAGGCCTTTCAAGAACAAATAGATACCATGAAAAAGGTAGCTAAACCTAAGGCCTTTTCCATTGAAGCTTTGTGTCCCTTTCCATTCGATAAAAGCTTAGTTATGGTATCTTTTCCTTTTAATACCATTTTTCCTAAATATGATAAATATACAGGTAAAATATACCCACAGGATCATTTAAGGGAGTTTTGTGCCCTAAGCATTGAGTTCATGCATAATGACACATACCGAATGAGACTCTTTCCTAGGAGTTTAGGAGGTCCCTCCATGGAGTGGTTCTTGAAATTACCCCAAGGAATAAAGACCTTTGAGGAGTTAGCCTCCAAGTTTGTAACCCATTATTCTTATAACATTGAGCATGAAAGTATAATCATCAAGCTATGTGATACCAAACAGAAAGATGGAGAGTCCTTCCTAGGATTCCTACAAAGGTGGAGGATCATTTTCGCAAGGTATCCACGAAGTATCCCCGAGAAAGAAAAGATGGAAATCTTCACAAACAATTTGACCACGGAAATGAATAATAGATTACAACTCCAATGTCCCCCAACATTTGAAAAACTCATCGAAAATGGGATCAAGATTGAGGATGTATTGGTCAAGAGAGGTGAGATAAAATTATTTAAAGATAATAAATCCAATAACACCAAAAACAACAACAACAATAATTATGTGCCTAAATATGTCAATAATCAAGGGTCCAATAATTACAATGATAAATCTAAGTCATGGATAAAGAATAAAAACAAAAACCTTGTGAATGATGGAGTTGTGGAGGCCCACAACTTGAAGGCAACCCCTTTTACTTTACCATATGGAGCTAATTCTTCAAATAATGTCAATCAATCAAGCAAAGCTCCATTTAGTTCTAATAATTCCAATAACAACTCTAAAAATTCCAACAATAATGCCAATAATCCTTATAATAATGCTAATGGGAATAAGTCCCAATCCTTTTACTCCACTTATAATAAGAGAAAATTCACCTATCTAGATGAACCTTTGGAGAATGCATTAAGGACCTTGGTTGCCAACAAAATCATCACATTACCTGATATGAAAGATTATGAACCTCAAGTCAAACCTAATTGGTGGAATGACTAACATCATTGTAAATATCATCAAAATAGAGGTCATCCAACCAATGAATGCATGAGATTAAAACACTTGGTGCAAGATTTAATAGATAATGGAACTATCAAAATTGAAGGACCTCAAAACAATGAGGATCACACGACCGTCAAGAATCCCTTTTTGAGCCATGAAAAGGGTGAGTCATCTAATGCTAATTAAAGTAAAAAAAAAAGGCAATGAGAAAGTGAACTTTGCTCATACTTATGATAACATGATCAACACTTTAAGAGAAGAGGATAATACTATAAATGTTGTCATAATAAAGAACAATTCAAGAGAAGCATCATCAAATGTTGTCACTAGGGGGCAAGCATAAAAAATTATCCTACCTAATAATGCTCCTAAAATGGTGGTATCAAACCAAGCTTCAACCTCATCATCAAAACAATACAACTTGGTTGATCAACTACAAAGAACTCCCACTCAAATCTCTATTTTGGAGTTACTCAAATTATCACCAATCCATAAAGACATTTTGGAGAAATCCTTCTTGGAAACCAATGTGCCTCTAAAATTGGAAGTAGAAAAATTCCAAAATATGGTGGGGCACCTCATTGCACCCCATTGCCTATCATTTTATGAACAAGATGACATGTCCCTTAATCACCCTCAAAATCTTCCCTTGCACATAGAAGTTTTGATTCACAAACATAGGGTGAAAAAAGTCCTTATAGATGGAGGAGTCAGCTTAAAAATTTGTACCCTTAGCCTAGTAAAAGCTCTAGGATTTTTTGAGGAGGGTCTCAACCCTAAGAAAAAGATAACCATAAAAGCCTACGATGATGAAGAAAGAGCTTCAAAAGGAGTCATGGTGTTACCCATAAGAGTCAACCCTATGAAAAAAGAAACCATATGCTAAGAGTTGGATCTAAAGTTGACTTACAATATCTTACTAGGAAGGCCATGGATTCATGAGATGCAAGCCGTTCCATCTACTTATCATCAATGCCTAAAGTCTCCTTATCTAGGGCAAGAGATAATGGTAAGTGGGGACCTAAACCCTTTCCAATATTGTAACAACATCAAGCCTATCAATGACTCTTTAGTCCCACACAATGCAGAAGGGTCTATACTTAATCAAAGGGAGCAAGGGAAAAGTTCTAAAAACATCCCATTATTGAAGGGAAAAGAAAAGATGGAAGAGAAAATTGTTATTGAAGATACACCAAAACTCACTAACCTAACTACATCAACTAAAGTTAAAGAGAAGGCTGGTGAGGATTGATGGAATATGGATGAAGTGACTGAGAGGGGGGGGGGGGGGGGTGAATCAGTCAACCATAAAATACTTCACAATTATTTCTTTCCAGATCCCTTAGGATATCTTAATGAATATTATCTGTTAAACACTCGGTAAATAGATTGCAGTAACTTTGTAGATGCAGAAAGTATTAGTAAAATTATCTTTTAGATATTCATCACCACTTGTATATGATTAAGATAACTATTAAGAACACAAGAGACACAAGATTTAACGTGGAAACCCAATATGGGAAAAACCACCAATGTATCTAGATACTGATTTTCACTTTTTTGAAGTGATGCCCAGTTAGAAGCCAACCCGGTAAAAGGTTACAAAACACACTGTTAGGTGTGACCTTGTTAGAGGATTTGATCACCCTGCTAGGAGTGGCTTGGTAAGAGGTCTTGAGAACAATTCAATGGAATTGTCACCTTGTTAGAGGATTTACAATATGGTTGTTAAACCAACTCGGTTAAGAGATTTAGAATTCACTGTTACAATGATAAAAAGTTAACAATGAAAATGACCTGTATAATAATGCAACTGCCTTGCTGATTATAGATCTCTATTCTGTATAAGTGAGATCCTTCCTGATCGAATATATCTCTGCTGCTCCTCAAGGATATCTGGTCATCCTTCACAATTTTGCACACACCTTTCCTGTCTTTCTTCTATATATCTTCTTCTATGTTTCTTGTTTATTTTTCACACTTGACCTTTTATTTATATGATTTTAGATTTGTCAAATCGGCATTACTTAGTATAACAGTCGGCTGAATTAAGAAAACTTTATTTGCAAAGATCCTTCAAGGGCTGACAGTGCTCGGTGACCATAATGAAATTTTCTACAATCTTTTGGAGACCGAGGGAACTTGGTAAACACTGATAATCCTTTTTCTTCGATAACCGACTGAACTTGATAAATGCTAACTTTTCTTTGACAACCGAGTGAACTCGATAAATGCTAATTTTCTTTGATAACCGAGTGAACTCGGTAAGTGCTGATTTTCTTTGATAACCGAGTGAACTCGGTAAGCACTAATTTTAATGCCAGGCAGGATCGACTGAGCTTGGTAGGTACTGATTATTGTGGACTATGACATTGTGTGACATCAAAGACAATACATAATTTGAGTAGCAATTTTCTTCAGAAAATTGTTTCCAACAAGGATAATATTATTAAAGAATCAAATGAAGACCATATCAAAGATATACAAGTATCCACCAAAGAAGCCTATTATCAAAAAATGGACCAAATGATGAAGAATTTTGATAAGCAATGCAAGATCAAGAAAAAAGGCGTAGGTGAATACTCCTTATCTATGATGGACTTACCCTTATCACCCAAGTCCCATGGAAAACCTCCAAATCTACCCCATAGAGATAATGATAATTTTGTGAAGGCAAGTACATCATCCTCCATGGATGAAGAAGATAATGAGATCCTAAACTGGTTATATAGAGATGAAGAATCAAGTGCACATGTCAACCATATTTAGAATATAACCATTTCCACACATCAATATGAGAAAGGATTTTCAATCATGCAAAAGATGGGGTAAAAAGGTAAAGGACCTTTAGGCACAAGGAATGAAGGACTTGTTGAACCAATAGAAAGTACATGGTGAGATAGCAAGGGGAAAACAAGATTAGGGTATCTTGAAGAAGGATACACTCAAAAACACTATCCCAAACTTCATAGCCAAATATTGCAATTAGAATCTCATAGTGATGAGGATTCTAATGAGTGGGAATGGGAGACATTATCTAATGAGTCATGTCATGATAAAGGTATTGATGTTATTCATGCTTATACTTCTACCAAGGATAAAGGACCCATAATAGAATCAAGTTCAAATCAAGCATCTAGTTCAAACCAAGTGGTTCTAAATGATGTACCAAGCATAGAAATAGAGATAAATCAATGGGTAGGTGAACCCTACATACCTTCATGGAGACCTACTATGGAGGAATCAAATGTTAGGTTTAATCCGCAAGAATTTTATCCAATGGAAACCTTAGGGGAGCCTAGTGAGGAGGACTTTGATCCTTCTTCTTTAGAACATTTAGAAGAGGCCCATGTTATAGACTTACACGATACAATGTATGAGCCTTCTAATGAAGTATTAGCCTTAAACCCCATTGAAATGAACCCAAGTATTGACCCATTAACCCTCATACATCTAGAATTAATTAAATGGAATTCCATTGAACCCACTATCCTTCCAATCTTCTTGAATGACAACGTGGTGTCCCAATACCTCAACGCAGTTGAACCCTCTTCTATCAACAAATATAAGGAAGAATTGATCGAGGGGAGAATCCAAACTTTCAATCCAAGAAAAATGGAAAAAAAATAAAAATACAAAAGTAAAAGAATCAAGTGTTGAAAACCACGTTGTGGCAACATTAGATCAAGAAGAAAAAAATAAAGAAATAAAGGATGTTTTCAAAGGTGAAAACCCAACTGAGGCACCTAAGGAAGGGATTTTGGATGTTCTACTAGAACATTATGAGGAAAGACATCCAATCTTAATTGCGCCCATAGAAAATATAAATATTGGATCAGAAATAGAGTCAAAGATCATCCACCTAGCAGCATCACTATCTAGCGAAGATAGAATAGAATTCATTAAGTTCTTTAAGGAAAAACAAGTTAACTTTGCATGGTCTTATGATGATATACTGGGATTAGACCCAAATTTGATAATACATCATCTAAATATCAAGGAAGGAGCCAAACCTGTTAAGCAAAAGCTAAGGAAGATGCATCCACATATAGCACTACTTGTCAAAGTGGAGTTAGAAAAATTATTGAAAGTGGGATTTATAAGGGCCATTAATTATGCATAATGGATCTCAAATATAGTGCCAGTATCAAAAGAAAACAAATCCATCAGAATCTACATGGATTTTAGAGACTTAAATTTGGCATGTCCTAAAGATGACTTCCCACTTCCGAGTATAGATGCCATTGTGGACTTAATAGCAGGGAACTCTATGTTTTCACTCATGGATGGATTTAGTGGATATAACCAGATAAATATAGCACCGAAAGACCAAGATAAGAAAAATTTTACATGTGCTTGGGGTACATTTTTCTAGAATGTCATGCCTTTTGGTTTGAAGAATGCCAGAGTGACCTATCAACAAGCAATGCCCATAATATTTCATGATATGATGCATAAGCTCATGGAGTACTTTGTGGATGACATATTAGCCAAATCTCACTCAAGAAAAGAGCACCTACCAATTTTGGCAAATTTTTTTGAAAGATTAGAGAAATTCAAAGTAAGGGTTAACCCAAAAAAGTGTGCATTTGGAGTCCAATCCGACAAACTACTAGGCTATATTGTACCTACAAAGGGAATAGAGGTGGATCCCGCTAAAGTGAAGGCTATTATGGAAATGGAAGCACCTAAGAAAATTAGTCAAATGAGGTCTTTACAAGGAAGGATACAATCCATTAGGAGATTTATCTCCCAATTAGCAAAAAAATGTCATAATTTCACCCAACTTCTACATAAAGATACAATTTTCAAATGGGATGAAAAGTGTGAAGAAGCCTTTAATCTATTGAAGAAATATCTCATGAACCCACCAATATTGATGCCACCTATCAAAGGCAAGCCCTTGATCCTATATATTTTAGCAATGGAGAATTCATTGGGGGCACTTTTAGCACAAGAAGATGAAGCAAGAAAAGAAAAGATAATTTATTACATAAGTAGAACTCTAGTCAAATATGAGATGAACTAGACATTCATGGAAAGGGCATGCTTGGTCATGGTTTTTTCTTCACAAAAATAATGCCATTATATGATAGCCCACAAGATAAGGCTCATTGCCAAAATTGAGACCTTAAAGTATAAATGGAAGGCTAGCAAAGTGGGTTATGGTGCTAAGCAAATTTGACATTGAATATGTTGACATAAAATCAATCAAAGGGAAAGTCATTTCTAACCAGTTAGCAGAAGCACCACTTCAAGATGATCATCCCATTCAAGTGGAATTCCCATTTTCAGAGATTGTGGATGTTGAGGAAAAAACATGGCAACTATATTTTGGTGGTTCATACACTCAACACGGGTCAAGAGCAAGCATACTTCTAATCACCCCTCAAGGTTCTACTATTCCTAAGTCCTATAAATTTCTATTCCCATGCACCAAAAATATAGTAGAATATGAAGCTTTGGTCATTGGAATCAAGTTGGCACTAGAATGGAAAGTAACAGAATTAAAGGTGTATGGAGATTCACAATTACTCATTAATCAAGTTAATGAAGAATATCAAACAAAGGATGACAAATTGGTACCCTACAAAAACATGGTGGAAAGTCTTAAGAATTATTTCATACTTATTACATTTGATCAAGTTCCAAGAGAAAAGAACAAAGCAGTAGATGCAATGGAAACTTTGGCTTCACTTCTATAAATGCCTAATCAGAGTACTAGATATGAATTCCTAGTAGAAGAAGTGGATCAACCTGCGTTTGACCCTACCCATCCTTATACCATTTTCTTACTAACTAAAAATGAATCACCTTGGTATGGACCTATTTATACTTACTTAAAAGATCAAATCCTTCCAATAGACCAAACTAGGAATCAAAAGAAAAGCTTAATTTGCCAAGCCACCCGATATACTATAATTTCTGAAACATTGTATCACAAAAGTTTAGATAGAATGCTCCTTAGATGTTTAGAAGAAGAGGAATCAAATGTAGCATTATGAGAAATCCACAAAGGAATTTTTGGATCACACTCAAACGGATTAACTCTAGCTAAGAAACTTCTTAGGATAGGATATTTTTGGCCGGCAATGGAGAAAGACACTTGCAACTTTGCCAAAACCTGTAGAAAGTGTCAATTCCATGGAAACTTGATACATGTGCCTACACAAGAGCTTCATCCGATGACAACACCTTGGTCATTCTATCAAAGGGGTCTAGACTTAATAGGCATGATTTATCCACCATTTTTGAATGGTCATAAATTCATCATGATTGCAATGAAGTATTTTACTAAGTGGGTGGAAGTTGTACCCTTATCAATTGAAATGGGAAAATAGATATCTTTTTTTATCCTCAATCACATTATTTATAGATATGGCATACCTCATGCCATCATAACAGATAATGTAAAGCATTTCAAAAACAAAGACCTAAAGGAATTATACACCAAGTTTCACATGATTCATCATTCTTCTTTAATCTATTACCCCCAAGGTAATGGACAAGATGAGGAAAAAAATAAAAACATTTTGAAGATATTGAAGAGAATGGTGGACAATTCAGGTAGAGATTGGCACATCAAAATAAACCCGACCTTATGGGCTTATAGACTGAGCATAAGAATGCCAAAAAGAGCTACATCTTTTTCCTTAGTCTTTGGAACAAAAGCAATTTTTCCTTTGGAGGTAGAACTCCCATCTTTGAGGGTATCTCTTCATGGCTTGATAAGTGAGGAAGACTATAGGGTTGCTAGATTGCAAGAACTAGAACTCCTAGATGAGAAATAGAAGCAAGCATTTGATCATTTGAAGGTGTACCAAAATAGAATGTTAAGGACTTATAATAAGCACATCAAGTCAAGAACATTTCAAATAGGTGACCTAGTTTTGTGAGAGAATCCCAAAAATCAGGCAGAAAGGGAAAAGAAAGGAAAATGGGAGGCAAACTAGTTAGGACCATTTATCATCATTGAAAATTTTGGGACTGGTACATACAAACTAGCAGATTGTGATGGAGAAGAGCTACAAGAGCCTATTAATAGCATACATCTAAAGAGGTTCTATACATGAGGTAGATGAAAGAGTATAAAGAGTATCAAATGGAAGGCATCATATTTATTGTATATAGTCAAAAGAGATATGGAAAATACCAAAAACATTTGAAAAGCAAAAAGGAACAAACAAATTGAAAAGCAAAAAAGATCAAAAACAATGGAAATTTGAGCATGAAGAAAGCAAAAACATTCATATATGAACCTCAAAAAGATGTTGCCTTGGTGAAAACCTAGCAAATAGGCACCTTGGTAGCAAAAAAAAAAAAGAGAAAAGCTTTAAAAATAGAAAAAGAGCAAGATCTATTCAATCGGTGAAAACCTAGTAAATAGGTGCCATTGAAAGTCCAAGTCAATCACATGCCTAGAAGGTCACCTTGTAAATATTGCATTCACCCGCATTTGCATATATTGCATAATAAAACCCCATAGTTGCATTTGCACATACCTCAAGATTTTGGTCACCTGATCTGAAAATTGTCCTAAGTCCCACAAATTAAATTATCTCAAACTGGGGGCAATCTACTCAAAAGGAGAAAGGATCCATCAAAGAAAGAATTATTCAATCATGGAATCAATTCATCAAATTTGAAAGAGGAACACTTAATCAAATCTACATTCCAATCCAATTTGAGCCAAAACACAAAATTTGATCCAAGATCTTACATGACCTTATCTTTATCAAGATTAAAAGTATGAAATGGATGGAAATACACTTGAAATATGGATTTGAAAAACATTGCAAGAAATTTTTCTAAGTGTTGACTCAATTGATGAAATCATATCTTTCTAGCAAATCAATGAAAGTTTTAGACTAGACAAGCTATGATGAAAGGATGATATTTTTGTTGATTTCTAAATGACTATCTTAAAATCAAAGTTTTAAATCATGTATTATTTTTCTAATGACATGATCATCAAAGAATCATCAAGGACTTGTACATAGGATAAAACTGAGATTTCTACTTGTTTACGCAAAAGGATACCTTGGTTATTTTGATCTTCAATATCATACTAACAAAATCCACTTGCAACATAGAATCTGACAAAATCAGTATTCGTACTCTCATGATTGGCTTCAATCAGTGATAGTCATACCAAAGAGAGAAGGGAAAGAAAAGAAAGAGGTGTAAAAAGTATTCATATCATCATAGTTGAACTAGTGATGATTCTACTAAAACATGATCCAAAAATGCTCAATGATGATTATAAGCTCCAAATTTTGAATAATGACAATTAGTTGCATACATCTTAGATTAAGTGCATTGTATTTTGTTTTCCTTTCTTAGCTTAAATTGCAAGAGGAAAATAAAAAGGGGGTGTACACAAATAAAAAATCAAAGGATCATCACAAACACCTATATAAGATTGAGTGTGTTGGAAATAAAAAACAAAGTGCATTTCATTAGTTCACTTTCATTGCATTAAAGTCATCAATAAGTTACATTAAGTCATCTTCATTAAGAATTGCATTCACTTAAATGTGTCCAACATTTGAATCATTAAGTTACATAATCATTACATTGCATCTATAGCATCCACCTAGATAGCATTAACTTCATTAAAATGCATTAACATTAGATTACATTCGTCTCATTCTAAAATATCAATTCATTAAGTGCATTGCATTAAGTTAGTTAATCATTATTTTCATACATTAGGATCTTTCAACATTAAATGCATATCATCCATGTTCCATATATCATTAATCATTAAAAGCTCATTGCATCATTCCATAGATTCATCACATTTGCATATCAAAAAGAAAGAAATACATTAGAGCCAATATTCATTATCCATCTAACATCATACATATAACCATTGCATACATTCACCAATACCATAAATCATTAAAATAACATTGCATTCATCTAGTCTATGTCATACATAAGACAATCATTAAAAGCATCATTAGGACATACGCATACATTTGAAAAATTGCATTTTGAAAAACATAAAACAAAGCATATAGGAGATACAATCATATAGAACTGCATATCATGCAAAACACCAAAAAAAGAGATCCAACACATGATGATATCATCCATAGTAAAATCTATCAGAGAGAGTATCAGAGTCCATGGTAACATCATCATAAAATCAATAAGATATCAAAGTCCAAATGAATGATCATCAAAGCAATATCCAAATATCAATGTTCATCAAAGTATCAACACAAGCAACATCAATCGATCAAAAATGATACAACAAGAGGTCAATGTCTTGATCATAATAATAGAAAGGAAATCATATATCATCAAAGTATAAATGAAATAATAGAAAAATCTCAGAGAATAGATCAACTGATATAGTCACTAGTACCGTCAGTACCACTAGGACCATTAGGACCATTAAGACCAGGAGCACTATCGGGAGGCTAACTAGAACTGACCTATAAACCATGCTGACTCATAGTAGCCATGAAAGTCTACATCATCGAGCTCAACTGTGAAACCTATTGTTGTACTAGAGAAATATGAGTCTGTAGAGATACAACATCTGATGCTGATGCTGGGGTAGGAGTTTGTGCCACAGAAGACTGACGAGGAGGAACAGAAGTAGATGGCATAGAAGAAGATGGATCACCCAAAGATGGAATAAACTAAGAAGATGATGGATGTGAAGATGATGAATGCATAGAAGGTGAAATAGAAGTAGAAGCAGAAGAAGTTTCCTGAACCAGAGGAACAATCTGAGGAATAACCTGCTAAGCAGGAGGACCTTGTGCCTGATCAAGTAGTACTTGGGAAATATCTACATCCATCTCCCTATGGCACCTAGCCATAGGCCTATCTACTAGATCTCTGGCCACCTGATGTAAAATCCTATCAACCCATCGATCTCTCACCTGATCACCACCCCTAGCAGGAAACAAAGCAACAACTATCACTGGCATCTGCACTCTACCTGCTCTAGCTCCTCGATGACCCTGTCAACCACACCATCCCCTAACCCTATGACCACCACCTCCATCATCATCACCACTATCTCCACCACCACCATCACCATCTCCACCACCACCATCATCCCCATCTGACAACTCATCAATAGTGGGAATCCTCTCGGTAGGATCTATAAATCTGGGAAAAGGGTATCGATGTAGCCAAGTGGCATAATCACCTATGATACCTACATCTACAATATGTCCTCTCATAGACTAGGGAAGATACAAAAGGTCTCAACTCTTCCTCATAGTAGTATCAAAATCAACACAAGGGCCCCACAAAGATCTCTCTGCCTAAACATGAGCATACATCACCACTCCCTGTGGCATACAATGTCTACGCCCGTACTGATGCAATACCCTACAGAAGCATAATCTCTCTATAATAGAAGTAGACCATCTAATCATCCAAAAAGGACAAAACATATAATATAGCTTGAAGTCATCCTCTAACCAAGGCTCACAACCGTGATAGGGCCTCCAGACAAATGTATCCATATCATCAATCCTACGTCACTAGTAATCCAGCTTACCCATAGGGGTCTAGATAATGATACCCTCATACATCCAAGAAAAAGGCCAACCTGGCTGATGATCTCGTGCTGTAATAGGATGTGTCACTGGGATATGCTCCCAGGTCCAAAGTTGTAATAAGATAGCTGTAGCAGTCAAAGTGGTAGAATGTCTGTACAGAACTATGTGCAACTCATGATATAATTGAGCCAACACACAGGAAACCCAGTCAAATTGACGAGGCTCTTCCATCAAGTCCTCTATAATGGGACCCCAACCGATAGAAAATCCATGCCTGCACCTATCAGGAAGAAGGAGATCTCCAATCAGAGTACCAAGAACAAAAGGTAAAATAGGGAATGAAATAAACTGAGCCCACTTGATATGCTAATCACCAATGGAAGGATCACCAAAGACTCATCGACATGCTAAACCATCATAAACAGTATCATAATAGACAAGCTCTCATCGAGTAGGCAACTTCATAAAGTGATATACATCCTTCGATGTAATCGTCATCTCTCCCATGGGTAGATGAAATGTATTATGGTCTGAGTGCTAACACTCATCCATAGCAGTGATAAGACCCTGATTCACTCAGAATTGAGGAAGATAAAGGAGGAAGGACAAACCACAAAGACTAATGTGTCGATGATCAACAACACTCAAATCAGCAATCATACCCCATGACAAAGGATACGAACCATGGATATGCAAGGACCCAAGATCCTCCTGCAAAAGTAAGT
Organism: Chamaecyparis obtusa; assembly: GCA_027943335.1. NCBI lineage: Eukaryota > Viridiplantae > Streptophyta > Pinopsida > Cupressales > Cupressaceae > Chamaecyparis > Chamaecyparis obtusa. Next base: position 589,417 of record BSBK01002822.1, on the reverse strand, counting down.
TTAAACACATTAGAATGAAATCACTAATTATTTGGACCATCCTAAGTAAATCAAAATTTATTAAACTATCAAACCACAATCAGATTTCATGTTTCTACTCAGATAGAACATAAATTTTATCATCACCCATCATCTGAATCTAGATTGACGAACAATATTCCTATTATAATTGACTCATACCGACTATTACAACTTTCTAAGGACATCAAGTTTGGGAACTTGACCTATCAACTGATTAACAATATCAAAAGACAAAAAATGGACTTAATCCAAAATTGAAAAAAAATTATGAGCAAAAGTGCTATTTCATGGTGTAAAAGCGTAAAAATTCAAAAGCACTACTTAAATGTGTGAAAGCCTTCTTCAATGTTTTAAAAAAGGGAAAATTATCAAAAGTGCTCTATAAAATAGTGGAAGCATTGTCTAATATCATAAAAGTGAAAAACAAAAGCAAAAGCAATTCTTAACAAGGCTTAGGACCAAAATTGGACAAGTGAAAGCTCACATCCGGATCGCGGAAGTGCCCATTAAAGTTGCGGAAGTGAAACTTCAAGGTTACAAGTGCCATTTAAATGTGTAAAAGCACACTTTTAAATTAAAAAGTGAAAATTAGGGTTGTTTACCAGGAAAAAGTTGGAAAAATTGAACTTAAATGCTTAAATGGAAAAAACGAAGAGGTATACGGACTCACCAGAGGTCTTGAGCTAGGCAGACAGTGATACTGATAGTATTTCTCGAATCGATGCTCACAAATGAGGACAGACATTGTGAAAAGTCAAAAGAGGTAGAGAGAGTAAAAGTGAAAAGTGGAGGTAAAAATGAATAGTGAAAAAGGGATTTTGACCCCTTTATATAGCTTTTTGACCTAAAGAAAGGTAATTTTGACCTAAGACGGGACTATTTCACTAAAATTGACCCATGAACTTGATTTTTTTCATCATATCAGCTGAAACGGGGGCATTTGAAATCAAAGGAACTTAACAATAATATCAGAAATCAAAATAAAATTCACTAAAAATTTGAACTAAATCAAGGTAAAATAATCAACATCATCGAGATTTCAACCAACGATAAAATTTTATTTCATTTTCGAGAGGGCATATCATTAGATAATCAGTAATAGCAAGATCATCATCGAAATAGGAGAACGATCATCAAAATTTTATCAGGAAAAAATTTCCTATTAAATGGTACATCGTATTAAAATCAATCATCAAATCAGGTATCGCATCAGGATCTTTCATTGAATCAACCATCATATCAAGGATCAATCATCATAATGACCATCAGAATCAAACATCATATCAGAACGACCATCAGAACTGCATTAAGGATATTAAATCAATTGAAAACTACATCAATTTTGTATCAGATATTAAGAATCAACCATCGAAAGACATCAAACGCACATCAAAGATCGATCATCAATGAATCGGGACCTATCATCAAGCAAGATCAGAGTATTATTTGAATCGACATGCTTCACACATCAACTCAAAGAGGGGCATTTGTAATCACCTAAAAATGGACAAAGACAGTTTAATGAAAATGAAAATTAAAATCATTTGTAATCAAAATTAAAATCAACTCTTAATTCAAGATAAATCAAAATTGAGAGTGTTTTAATCAAATGCAATCAAATCAACATACAATTAAATAAAATAATTGTATAGTCTTGGATTAAATTAAATTCAACCCATTCAAGGGGTACATGGCTAAACAAATGAATTTAAACCAATTAATAAATCCTAATTTCCCTCAACCACCCAAAAGAGGAGGAAATTCAATCAACCAATAGGATTTGAGAGAAGGCATTCACATGGATCAAGCCAAATTCAATCTCAATCACTCAAAGTGAAAGAGAATCTTGTCCATTCATTTTGTCTACTTGTCCCAAGCTTTGAGGACACAAACTTTGCACTGTCTTCAAAGGGTAAAACCAAAGACTCAACCAAGGCTTAATCATGATCAACTACACTACACCCCCCACCATTGGTAAAATCTATAAAAGGAAGGCCTAAATTCCTCATAATTCATAACCACACATCTGAGAATTGCATTGAACCTCTTGCAATTTGATCTTAGAAAGGAAATCTAGACTTAGTTTAGCTTTCAAATTGGAATTGAACAATTAGCTTTAGCATTAATCATTTATCTTACTCATTCTAGGACTTGCATTAATGGAAGCTTGCTGAGAGCTTTGCATTAACATTCTTAGTTAGAGAACCATAGGATGTTTAATTGTTAATTTCTAGCTTAAATAGATTGCTTAATTGTGGTTTATTTAGTTACTATTTCATTTATTATCAATACTAATCCTATGAAGATACTATTTCTGGTATATAGGTACCTTGACTAGCAACTTTATGAAGATGATGCCTAGCCAAAGTAATAAACGAAACCATGAAGTCAATCTGCAGCACTTTAGTTAGAATTGGAGATGGATAAACATATTCACTTACTAATAGGGGTTTCCTTGTATATTTTAGCTACTGTTGGAAACTACAATTAAAGCAATTGTTGTATTTTCATTGATGTCAAACCTTAATTGGTAAGACTGTTGCTATTTAAGAAAGCACTATATCTATTTGATTGTTGCTAAGGGGTAAGGCAAGGTTGATAACAATAGCACCTAAGGAAAGGTTGAGTTATCTTGATACTTCAATGAGTACTTGATTATGTGACACATTTATAAGACAATGTATTGTTTATATAAGTAAGAATGAAAACTAAACTAGTAGGCTTAACTGAGCAAAAGTGAAGAAATCTAGTGTAAGCCAAGTGTTGTTAGTGTCAACTGAGCTAGTATATGCTGAGTAAATTCAATGTTGACTGAACACCAATTAATTGCTGAGGAAGATAGTATTAGCCGAGGAAATATTTTATGTGATGACCGAGCTTTCTAGTGAAGACAGAGAAGTTGAACACAGTATTGACTGAGCATCATTATTTTGCATTTGAGGAAGAATTCAGATTTCCAGCTGACATCGTTGAATTCTTTGATTATGTAAAACATGTTGACTTTATTTATTGATTGTATGAAAGAATTTAATGCATTGTAAAACATTTTATTGTAAATCTATTAAGAGATTCAAGATATGTTTAGAAGGATAGCCGAAGAACATAACGTAGGATGGATTCAATGAATCTGACCTAATGATGTAGCGCAACACTCTCTATTAACAATAAAACCCAATCACAAGATAAATAAACACAACTTTGAAACCTTCAGTATTTTTCCATTCATCACTAACTGCTTCTAAAATTCCTTGCAAACTCTTAAGTAACCAAAAAAACTAGAAAACCAAGAAATCTGAAAATTACCCCTTTTGGCAATTTTTTTCCATAGTTGTTTTTTGCCATTTTTGGTAATTTTTGAAACAACACCTAAAAAGCTAATTTTTTCCCTAAACATGCCCTCGACTAAGTTAGAAAGAATTGCCAACTAATATTTGAGATTTAGAAACATAACTTCGGATTTATTACAAAACAAAACTTTCTAAAAACTAGAGAAAAAATACTAAAAGCTGATTTTGGAGCCCTAGATGAAACTTTCAGCTCCTAAAAATGTGCTAAAACGGACCCCAATCAATCTGAGATGCATTGGATAAACAAATTCCACCACTTGAGGCACTCACCCAAAAAATTTCAGCAAAAACCCAGACCTGAGTCCAAAGTTATGACCTACAGAAGTTTCTGTATAAGTTTATGACCTACAAAAGGACCTGCATCATTCTCCCATTCTTTAAAGGAATGCAGCTCCTACAAGTGGGTGTTTGTGAGCTACTGCAACTTTGTGGGGTCCAATTTCATCACTTCCCATTCTGAGATCCAGGTGCTATCTGTTGCTGGTAATCCCTCCCACTGAATCAAGTACCTATTGTAATGATCATTCTAGGTGACTGTAGACTGCCTATCTAGAATATGGGCAATCTTTTCCTTCTTTTTACTTGGAAGGTGGTGATGCCAATCCACCTCATCTATATGGTCTGGCTCAGATAGTTCTCCATGAAATGGATATAAATTAGAAACACAAAAGATAGGAGAAATATCCAGATCATCTAGTAGACAAACCTCATAAGCATTATCATTGATCTTCTTCAAAATTTGGCAAGGACCTATCTTCTTGTATTTCAGCTTATGATATGTGCCAGTGGGAAATCTCTCATGCCTCAAGTACACCATCACCAAATCACCAGCATTAAATATCTGTCTCCTTCTACTGACATCTGTAGCAACTTTATATTGCTCATTGCTATCTTGCAATTTACTCCTCACATCTTTTGAAGTTGTTGAAGGTGTTCAACAAATGCTTCCCCATCATTGCTAATTATATCTTGCACAGGGAGTTGTACAAGGTCCAAAACACCCTAAGGATTCTTACCATATATGATTTGAAAGGATATTTTCCAATTGATCTGTTAACAGAACTGTTGTAAGCAAACTTTGCTTGAGGCAATGTCAAGTCCCACTGCTTGGGCTTTTCACCAACAATACATCATAATAGGTTTCCCATACTCTGATTGACTACCTCAGTTTTACCATCAGTTTGGGGATGATAGGCACTGCTAAACTGCAACTGTGTTCCCATCTTCTTCCATAATGTCCTCCAGAAATGACTCAAAAATAAGTTGGCTATCCTTATGGCATCAATAGTTTTTTTACAAGCAATAAAATGAGCCATCTTAGAGAATCTATCAACAACTACAAAGATAGAATCTATACCTTGCTGGGTGTGGGGAAACCCCAATACAAAATCCATACTCACATCTATCCATGGCTCGATGGGTAGAAGTAGAGGTGTATACAATCCTGTGTTTTGGGAGTGACCCTTAGCCACTTGATAGATTATGCACCTTGCCATGTACTTAGTAATGTCCCTTTTTAGTTTTGGCCAGTAGTATTTATCTTCAACCAAGGCTATTGTATTGTCCTTCCCAAAGTGACCAGCCAAACCACCACTATGAAATTCCTAGATAATATTTTCCCTCATGGAACCAGCTAGTATACAAAGTTATTTTCCTCTAAAGAGGTAACCATCCTGCATAAAGTATTCTCCTCTCATGTGATCTAAAAGATTAGTTCCTGGTTCTTTAATATTCTCTATAATTTCCCGAAAATCATCATTAGTCTCATAAAAAACTTTAATAGCATCAAAACCAATGACCTCTATTTCCATTTTAGTTATGAGTGTAACAAACCGACTTAGGGCATCAACAACCTGATTTTTCTTTCCATACTTATGCTTCAAAACAAAATTATACCTTTGCAAGAAAGACACCCATTTAGCATGCCTACTATTCAATTTCTTTTGTGTGTTCACATATTTCAGGGCTAAATGATCTGCAAATAGTACAAATTCTTGTGGGACCAGATAATGCCTCCAATGCCTTAGGGCTTGAACAATAGCATAAAATTTTAAATCACAAGTAGAATAGTTCTTCCTCATGTTGGGGCTCAAAAATGCTGATCATTTTAAGGCCAACTAACAAACACAATAGATGCCTCTACAATTCTAGTTCGATTGAACCAAGGCTGGTAGGCCTAAATTGAATATACTATCTAACTGCACAAACAACGTGCATAAACAACAAAATTTCTTCCAAAGAGGTTACTGATCCCTGGAAGATAAAGTAACTGAAAATCCTACTAGGCAGATAGTTAGATATTTAGACTAATGTTATGAACTAATGCTAAACCTAATTTACTATTTGATAAATAAGATAGCAGATTAGAAAAGTACTTCACAAAGAGAAATAAATGACAAAATTAAATGAATGAAGACCAGTGCCTGATGCCAAATTGAAAATAGAGTCAACATTCAATACTATATGTAACTGGAGACGGTTTTAGGATAACTCGTTTCTATAGAACGAGACCATCAACCTACAAGATTCTATTTGAAACAAAATTTATAACAATTAATACAATAGGTCCTATGGTTTTTAACTCAACTAAAGAGCTCGAAAGGAAACAACAAAAGGTTCCTAAACCATGCTATCATTATTCAAATTGTATAAATTGATCATAAATAAATGCATAAAATAGAAAGCATAATAGGATACCCTAGTTAGAGAGTAATCCAAGAAACTAATTGAACATACAAAATATATAATCAATAGGGTATAAGCACTTATCAAATATCTGTGCATGAGATCTTCGGACATTAAATTCTAGTTTGTGAAAAGTAGCCTTTTTGTCGTGATAGAATTGTTGCATTTGTTTACAATTGAGTGAGTATAAGTATAAATTCCAACGGTTCCCTATGAAAGGACATGCCCTTTCATAGGACCTAATTATACAATTAAACCTAAAAATGTATATAACCAACCATAACAATAGTTGTTTGGGAAAATATCCCTTATAATTATATGTGTGACATGCATAATAGTTTACTCTTTAATTTCCTGCACACATAAAATAATCAATATTAGTTCATCTCAAACATAATGATAAAAACATTATGTAGTGTATTAATCTTGCATAAACACTATACATCACTTATTAATAATCGATTAAAAATAGATAAGAAAAATAAATAAGTAAAAATGAAAATGAAAGTTTAATTATATTTTAACCACAATAATTAAATCATGAAGGATTTATATAATGAGATAAATAAAAACATTACATTTACAATTATCTTTTTAATTCAAAATAAATTATAATGTATTTATTTAAGAGTACAATCCACTTAATGAAAAAATAAATTTAACCCTAAAGATGAAATCAATCCACTTAGGGTTAATTCATATTAAGTTCATAAAATAATTACCTTAATGATATAAAATCTTTTTAATACAAAATAATAATATAACTATAAAAAATATATATGATTAGGGGACTAAAAAGATTTATCTTTCTAAAAGCAACCCTAAAACATTTATATAAAAGAATTAACCTATTCATAAAAGTTAGTAAAATAAAATTATTAACACCCTAAAAATTAAAGTAAATAAATAAAGAAAGTTACCTTTTAGGGATTTGCAATAAATGGAAAACCCTAAAGCCTATAAATGTATATATAGAATATCTATATTATACCTCTTTAAAAATTAATAATAGTATAACAACGTTAAAGAACTTTAAACCTAACTTGGTAAAACATATTAATGTGAAAAATATTAGGTAAAAATGTCAAACAGAAAAGACAAAGAATTAACATACCAAAACCTTAAAAAATTAATATTTTCAATTTTAATCTTTATATCATATTTTCACTTTTAGGGTTTTTGGGGAGGAAACACAAATTAAAATGAAGCCATGATTAGTGTTCCTAAAATTTAAGTTTCTCCCTCACAAACAATATCAATTTTAATATTTAATTCAAGAAGAGATAATATTTTCTTTAATTTATATATTTATGTACATACTCATTCTCAAAGAATAAAGTAGAGCAATTGGTAGGGGTAGGGTCGAGTAGTTAGGTAGGAAGAGGAACGGGTCGAGAGGTCGAGTGTTCAACTCCCTCTCCCCATTCTTTTTCCTAAAATTAGAAAAATAGGTAAATACTCAAAATAACATAGTAATCACATTATTTAAATTAAAAAAGATAATTAGGGAAGAGGTAATTCCCTATGTAGAAGGTTGTTTTTACTTCTCATCTGCACATAGAAATGAAGATAAATAAATATTGTCTGATAACCCTCTTGAAGAAAAACAAGTAGACTAATTGGTTAGGGGGTAGGAGGGTAGATAGGTAGAGAAAAGGTTGGCTTGAGAGGTCGAGTTCAACTCCCTCTCACCACCTTTTTTGCTCAACTTATCTTATTTTTTCAATAATTATTTATTTTCAAAATTAAATATGCATTTATGGAAATATAATAAGATAATTAACAACCTACTAAATGAAAATACATTTTCTCTTTTATTATTTTAATTTTTTCAACATAAGCACATGATATAAAACTAAAATTTACATCATACTTCCCTAACATGCTATCTATTTAGAACCTAATAATTTCGGTGTCAACACCTCGCATCATTCAACTTTTCACTGAGAAAGGCTATGTGTTTACCTGTCTAGCTAAGAACAGCACCTATCCCAACATGGGAAGCATCACACTCTACTTCGAATACTTTATCAAAATTTGGAAGTGCCAATATAGGAGCTTTAGTTACCTTTAAGAATTAGAAACTCTATTCAGCATCTGTTGTCCATGTGAATTCCCTTCCTTTCACACAATCTATTATGGGCGCTACAATACTACTAAAATTTTGAATGATCTTTCTATAGAAGGTTGACAATCTGTGAAAACTCCTTACCCCTGCTATGCTAGATGGACTAGGCCATTTTAGGATTGCCTTGACCTTTTATGGGTCCATCTAAACACCATCTTCAGAAATGACGAAGCCCAGAAAAGTCAAACTATTTTACATGAATCTGCACTTCTTTAAATTTGCACAGAGCTTCTCTTTCCCTAGTACACTCAGGATGGTCCTCAAGTGTTGTAGGTGTTCTATTTTATGTTTGTTGTAAATTAGAATATCATCAAAATAAACTACAACAAACTTACCAATATAGGGTTGTAAGATAGTATTCAACAATCTCATGAATGTACTTGGTGCATTAGAAAGCCCAAATGGCATAACCATCCATTCATACAAGCCATCCCTAGTCTTAAAAGTTGTCTTCCACTCATCTCCTTCACGAATCTGAATCTGGTGGTATCCACTTCGTAGATCAATCTTGTTGAAGTATTTGGCCCTTGCTAATTCATCCATCATATCCTCTATACGAGGAATAGGAAACCTATACTTGATAGTAATATTATTAATTGCTCTGCTATCAATACACATCCTCCATGTTCCATCCTTCTTCGGGGTTGACAATGCAAGCACAACACATGGGCTCATGCTTTCTCTAACTAGACCCTTCTCAACTAGTTCTGTTACTTCTTTTTTTTGGCTCTGCATGTTGTGTTGCGTTCAGTCGATAAGCTGCTTGATTAGGAAGAGTTTCTCCAGGAATCAGATCAATATGGTGTTGTATATCCCTTTTTGGTGGGAGTCCATCAGGTAGCTCATTTGGAATAACATCATAAAATTCTTTCTATATCTTTATTGCATCATGTGGTATTATGTCTTCTTGTTCTTCTCCTCTTTTTACTACCAATGCATAGCAACAACCTGTCACCTTCATTTCTTTGACAACATCCTTGGTAGAAAAAATGGTATCATTCTTCCTTTCATCCTTAAGTGGTAAGAGAGTCACTTTAAAGCCATCCTTCCAAAAGGTATATGTATTTTTCTCTCCATCATGCATGATCTTCCTATCATACTGCCATGGCTTTCCAAACAAAATATGACAGGCATCCATAGAAATGACATCACACCATATCTCATCCTTATAAATTTTTCCTATAATAAACCAAACCAAACATCTTTTATCAATAGTAACCTCATTTCCTTTCTTAAACCATGCAATATGGTAAGGATGAGGATATTTCTCACATTGCAGATTTAGTTCCTCTACCATATTCTAACAACTACCCCCATCAATAATAACTTGGCATACCTTTTTTCCTAAAGTGCATCTAGTTCTAAAGATGTTGGTTTGAAGCCATGAATCATCAAAGTTCTTTACAGGGACTTTTTCATTCTCTAGAATGATCATTGATCTCCTCATCATGATAGTTTCTCACATGTCTAGTAGGACTTCTTGTTTTGTTCTTGCTTCTATGAATTCTGGTTGAACCAAGTTCACTCTAGGCTATCCTCCTTGGTTTCTTTCTGGCATGTTATAATTTGAACATTCAAAGGCTACGTGTCCTTCTCCACACCTAAAACAAGTGAAAGGCCTTCTTTGATTTTCCCAACCTCTTCCACTTTTGTAGCCTTGTCCTCTCTGAAATCCCCTTCCTCTTTCTTGATTTGGAGGATCTTGCCTGGTGTCCATATTTTTTTCAAATCCTTGAAAATAATCTCCCCGAACATTATTAGAACCTCCCTGAAATGGAGTTGAGGTACCCCTTCGACCACCTCTATTCCTCTGGATATAATACCTATTCTGCTTTTCTTCAGCCTTTAGGGCTAATTGGTAGGATTCCTCCATACTGCTGACATGATGCATGCTCAACTCATCTTGGATGGATAATTTTAGGCTATTCATATATCTATCATCCATTTGCTCATTATTTTCTTGATGTTCTATGTGCATGGATAGTTTGCACAATTCATCTATATAGTCTTGTACTAAAGACAAGTTTTGTTTCAGATTTTGGAACCTGTGAAAGAGGGTTTGTGACTAATCCATGGGTAAGAATTTTTCTTTGAGCTTTTTCTCCATCTTGCTCCATGTCTTAATCTTTTCTTTTCCCTTTTTATTTCATTCCTTTTGGAGATGATCCCACCATATCATTACATGTCCTTTTAATTTTGTGCATGCAAACTTCATCTTCTTTTCTTCTGTCATAGGCTTCCATTAAAAAAATTTCCCCATCTCGTTTAGCCAATCTACTAATTCTTCTAGCTTAAGACTACCAGCATAGTTTGAAACATCAATCTTGATTATTTCACTCCTTCCTTCCAAATCCTTGAGAACTCTATCTTCATAACTCATTTCGTCCAGCCTCTCTTTTGTATTTTCTTCATTTTGGTTTCCCTCTTCATCAGATTCATTTCCTCCTTGTAGTCCTTGATTATCCATTCACTCACTGAGTCATTCAATTTGCCTCTGCATATCCATCATCAATCTTTGCATTGGCATGATAGCTCCTCTTCCTCTTACTCTCCTAGCCATATTCCTGCTCTAATACAAAATAATGTAGCACAACACTCTCTGTTAGCAATAAAACTCAATCACAAGACAAATAAACACAACTTTGAAACCTTAATTATTTTTCCATTGATTACTAACTTCTTCTACAATTTTTTGCAAACTCTTAAGTAACCAAAAAAACTAGAAAACCAAGAAATCTGAAAATTACCCCTTTTGGCATTTTTTTTCCATAGTTGGTTTTTGCCATTTTTGGTAATTTTTGAAACAACTCCTAAAAAGCTGAATTTTTTCCCTAACCATTCCCTCGACTAAGTTAGAAAGAATTGCCAACTAATATCCAAGATTTAAAAACATAAATTCACATTTATTACATTCTAAAAACTAGAGAAAAAATACTAAAAGCTAATTTTGGAGCCATAGGTGAAACTTTGATCTCCCAAAAATGTACTAAAATGGACCCCAATCAATGTGAGATCCATTGGAAAAACAAATGCCACCACCTAAGGCACACACCCAAAAAATTTCAGCAAAAACGTAGACCTGAGTCAAAAGTTATGACCTCCAGAAGTTTTTGTATGAGTTTATGACCTACGGAAGGTCCTGCATCATTCTCCCCTTCTTTAAAGGAATGCAGCTCCTGCAAGTGGGTGTCTGTGAACTAGTACAACTTTGTGGGGTCCAATTCCATCACTTCCCATTCTGAGAACCAGGTGCTATTTGTTGCTGGTAATCCCTCCCACTGAATCAAGAACCTATTGTAATGACCATTCCGGGTGACTATAGACTGCCTATCTAGAATGTGGGCAATCTTTTCCTTCTTTTTACTTGGAAGGTGGTGATGCCAATCCACCTCATTTGTACTATCTAGCTTAGATAGTTCTCCATGAAATGGATATAAATTAGAAACATTAAAGACAAGAGAAATATCGAGATCATCTGGTAGACAAACCTCATAAGCATTATCATTGATCTTCTTCAAAATTTGGCAAGGACCTATCTTCTTGTATTTCAGCTTATGATATGTGCCAGTGGGAAATCTCTCACATCTCAAGTACACCATCACCAAATCACCTACATTAAATATCTGTCTCCTTCTACTGACATTTGCAACATGCTTATATCCCTCATTGCTATCCTGCAATTTACTCCTCACATCTTGTTGAAGTTGTTGAAGGTTTTCAACAAATGCTTCCCCATCATCGCTAATTCTATCTTGTATAGGGAGTTGTGCAAGGTCAAAAACACCCTGAGAATTCTTACCATATATGATCTAAAAATGAGATTTTCTAGTTGATCTGTTAACAAAACTATTGTAAGAAAATTCTGTGTGAGGCAATGCATAGTCCCACTGCTTGGGCTTTTCACCAACAATACACCATAATAGGTTTCCCAAACTCTTATTCACTACCTCAATTTTCCCATCAGTTTGGGGATGATAGGCACTGCTAAACTACAATTATGTTCCCATCTTCTTCCATAAGGTCCTCCATAAATGACTAAAAAACTTAGTATCCCTGTCAGAAGTGATAGTCTTTGGAATTCCATGGAGTCTAACAACTTCTAAGAAAAACAAGTTGGCTATCCATGTGGTATCATTAGTTTTTTTACAAGCAATAAAATGAGCCATCTTAGAGAAGCTATCAACAACTACAAAGATAGAATCAGTACCTCACTGGGTGTGGGGAAGCCCCAATACAAAATCCATACTCACATCTATCCATGGCTCGATGGGTACATGTAGAGGTGTATACAGTCTTGTGTTTTGGGAGTGACCCTTAGCCACTTGACAGATTTTGCACCTTGCCACGTACTTAGTAATGTCCCTTTTTAGTTTTGGCTAGTAGTATTTGTCTTCAATCAAGGCTATTGTCTTGTCCTTCCCAAAGCGACCAGCCAAACCACCACTATGAAATTCTTAGATAATATTTTCCCTCATGGAACCAACTGGTATACAAAGTTGTTTTCCTTTAAAGAGGTAACCATCCTGCATAAAGTATTCTCCTCTCATGTGATCTAAAAGATTAGTTCTTGGTTCTTTAATCTTCTCTATAATTTTTGAAAAATCATCATCAGCCTCATACAAAACTTTAATAGCATTAAAACTAATGACCTGTATTTCCATTGTAGTTATGAGTGTAACACGCCAACTTAGGGCATCAACAACCTGATTCTGCTTTCCAAACTTATGCTTCAAAACAAAATTATACCCTTGCAAGAAAGACACCAATTTAGCATGCCTACTATTCAATTTATTTTGTGTTCACATATTTCAGGGCCAAATGATCTATAAATAGTACAAATTCTTGTGGGACTAGATAATGCCTCCAATGCCTTCAGGCTTGAACAATAGCATAAAATTATAAATCATAAGTTAAATAGTTCTTCCTCGCATCATTCAAATTTTCATTAAAAAAGGCTATGGGTTTACCTATCTGGCTAAGAACAACACCTATGCCAACATGGGAAGCATCACACTCTACTTCGAATACTTTATCAAAATTTGGAAGTGCCAATATAGGAGCTTCAGTTACCTTTTTCTTCAAGAATTGGAAACTCTATTCAACATCTATTGTCCATGTGAATTCCCTTTCTTTCATACAATCTATTATGGGTGCTACAATATTGCTAAAATTCTGAATGAACTTTCTATATAAGGTTTCCAATCCATGAAAACTCCTTACCTCTATTATGCTGGATGGACTAGGCCATTCTAGGATTGCGTTGACCTTTTCTGGGTCCATTTGAACACCATCTTTATAAATGATGATGATTGTCAAGTGTTGTAGGTGTTCTCCTTTATGTTTGTTGTAAATTAGGATAGCATCAAAATAAACTACAACAAACTTACCAATGTAGGGTTGTACGATAGTATTCAGAAATCTCATGAATGTACTTGGTACATTAAAAAGCCAAAATGACATAACCATCCATTCATACAAGCCATCCCTATTCTTAAAAGCTATCTTCCACTCATCTCCTTCACGAATCCGAATTTGGTTGTATCTAGTTTGTAGATCAATCTTGCTGAAGTATTTGGCCCCTGCTAATTCATCCATCATATCCTCTATACAAGGAATAGGAAACCTATACTTGATTGTAATCTTAATAATTTCTCTATTGTCAGCACACATCCTCCATGTTCCATCCTTCTTCAGGGTCAACAATGCAGGCACAACACATGGGCCCATGCTTTCTCTAATCAGGCCCTTCTCAACTAGTTTTGTTACTTGTTTGTTGAGCTCTACATGTTGTGTTGGGTTCATTGATAAGCTATTTGTTGAGCTCTACATGTCTATTATAAATTAGGATATAATCAAAATAAACTACAACAAACTTACCAATGTAGGGTCGTAAGATAGTTTTCATCAATCTCATGAATGTACTTTGTGCATTAGAAAGCCCAAATGGCATTGTATGCAAATTAGATGTCTAACTACTCTAAATGATAAATTAAATATTCTAAGATTAATAAATCAAACTAATTAGCAAACAAAAATGAAGAATACACTAAAAATGAAGCTAAAACAAGTTTTTACCTTCACCTACCATGTAGCTTCTCTCCATTACCCTCCTAGCCTTGATTTCTTGAGGATGTTGAGCTCTCAGATTTCCAAATGAAGCCTCTTGCCCAAGATGAGACCAAAGTGTGGAGATTGATGATGAATGTATGCAAAACTAAAGCTTAATTATGCAAATATGGTGAATGATATGCAAGTGATATGAAAATGGCTTGATTATGCTTGAATGCTCTTGAAATGCTCTTAGAATGCTTGATTTCTTGAATGCTTGATTGCCTATTCACTATTAGCTCACAAAGGGGAAATGAGGCTCCTTTTATAGAGTTTTGGAGGATCTAAGCCTAGGTGGCACAATCCTATGGTGGAGAATGAAAAGTGGAAGATCCTAGGGCTAGGATTGACTTGGTTGAAGGAGTTGAGAGAAAGGGGGATGTAGTTGGAATGTGAGAGGAAGAATAGGGATGATGTTCCTCTCACATTGACATGGAGGAGAACAAGGTGGAAGGGAAAGACACATGTTAAGTGTCTCACAAAGACCAAAGAGAGGAAGAAGGAAGAACTTTTTCCTCATGAGGACTCTTGGCACAAGTGTCCCATGAATCACCTTTGACCCTTAGAGGTGGCTTTAAAAGCCCCTTAGGAATAGGGAATGTCCCTTGACTTGGTTTAAGAAAGGACATGTGGTCATGAGACCAAGTCCTATGAGGCCACATAGCCCTTAAGAATAGGACATGTGTGGGTGAGGATAATTACCAATAAATAATTAATAATAATTATTTATTTTAGCCAAAGTGACGTGTCAGGTGACTAGGTAAGTGAGGTGGACTAGGGGACTTAGTCATATTTAGGTGATTGTATATTTAATTTTTTCACTTTAATAAGACTAATTAGAAGACTTAGGATAGAGGAATAGACTATAATGAATTTTCTAAATAAATTGAATAATCTATTTAATAGATAGACAAAATAATTATTAATTAAATAATAAATATTTAATTAATTTATCAAGTCAATATTAATTAAATAATAAATATTTAATTAATTAATGAAGCTATTTTTAAGTGTATACATTTTGCCCCTTTTTGAAATAATGTGTGTCACATTGTTTCAAAGAAAATTTCACACATTTTTTCCCCTACCCCAGACAATGTCCAGACGACCTATGTATGCCCCCTCGAGAGATTGATTGACAAAAAAGATTATTTTAATTGATTTTTTTGTTTTTAATAATTTTTTTTTGTCAAGTGGGACAATCAATCTCACAAAAGAAATAGTAGAAAAGATGGATGAGAACCAGGTGAAACAGAAGAAAAATGGGAGTTATGGTCCACACACCAAGCATATCGGGTCCACATGCTATAAATAGGGCAAAGGGGTCCACAATAGGCTCATTGTACACACTTGTCATTTGGAGATCAGAGCTTGAGAGAGAGAAGAGTAGAGCTGCCAGGATGTCATTCCGACTATTAGATCATCACTTCGAGAGGGCCAGATGCTTCCAGAGACCACTTGATTCAGGAGAGCCGGTAGGTGACTCGCTCCTCTTTGTCAATTTGATGATTTTGAATGATTTAGAATAGTATTTTAGCATGTTTAGGTTAGTTTGAATCATAGATTTAGTTTAGAAAATGTTTTTTTCTTGGTCGGTGAACAAATGCGTAGTTGCGATGCATGAATGCACAATGATTCATAACATTTGTGCAGAAAACTCATGTTTCTGCACATACATGTCATAGAACTGTGCATTTTTGTAGAAATTTATGCTAGGCTACACAAATGTGTAATAAATGTGCAAATACATAGTTTCTACACCTTTATCATGATGAACTACACAAATACGAAGTAAATATGCACAAACATAAAAACTACACAAACATGAAGGGATCCTGTGCAAATGTGGAAACCTGTGTAAATAGTTAGGGAAACTACGCATGCATTTTTTAGTGCTGCGCATTTGTATAATGGATAGAATGTGGTCAAATTAGTAAGTCAATTAGTTCAAACTTGATGTTGATAGTCTGATTTAATCTATCAGCTATTGATTTGGATCAATTAGATCAAGATAGGCAACGTCGTAGCATGGTCGCTAGTTGACCGGTCTTGGTTTTACATAATTGATAGAATCATCTGTTGAAACATCTGATAAACATGTTTGTAATTGATATGATAGGATAGATAGATTGATAAATCAGTTAATCAAAATCTGATAGCATGATTTTGTTGACTTTAATAGGAGGATATTACCAAAATTCCAATGTCACCGGAGAGATATCCCATCACTTAGAACTTGAGACTGGCACTGTTAGAGACTGACAGACTTTTGATTGGAGCGACTGGACTATATCATGTTATCTACACGCTTGAGATTTAGGCAAATTTGAGCATGATGACTGCATTAGTAGAGTGATGGCACTCGAAGATGAGTACCTTTCATCTCCTGATAGGAGAGATGACAGTGATACTCGAGGATGTATATTGCATCCTCTGGCTTCCTATTACTGGTGAGCTGGTTCATTATGATTGACACGGTGGGGTGACAAAGTGTAGAGCCATCTTTGGAGATGATGAGATTGATGAGGGGGAGATTATGTGGGAGGATATGGTTGATTTGTATGAGCCTCTACCAATGGTTTTAATAGGAGCGATTGGGGGATTTGGATGCCCTAATCATAGGTCACGCGGGTTTGCAGTTGGTTGGGGCAGCACATTACAGCGGATGATGGATGACGAGACCCAATTTTCTTGGGGTGTCTATCTGTTAGCCCATTTATACCATGATCTTCATCAGGTGGTGTACCATAGGGGTGCTTCATTATCAGTAGGTGTCACATTGCTCCACGTATGGGCATGGGAGCATATTGTAGTTACATGACCAGTAGCTATTAGATTCCATGATGTAGGATAACCATATATTCATTTGTATTCATTAGTTTTGTCTTAGGCAAAATTGGAACACTTAGAGTTCTAGTGGTACATTTTTGACACTCTGGATACAGTCACATGGAGACCTTACCTAGGGTGTGAGCCCTGGGATGATGAGAGATAGTTCAAGTTTTGTTTTGAGTCATGATGGTTGATAGGGTGGACACCCTATATCATTAAGAGATAGTTGGTTAGCCAGGTTTTGCGATAGTTTGGTAGGATCTAGGGCATGCCATAGGGAGTCACGAAGTTTGCACATACACATTAGGAGAGACATGACTGGGGACCCATGGTCTCATTTGACATAGCTAGACAAGATTTTCTTGACATGCCATTTTAGGCATGGACGATGAGATAGGGGGTCATGGACCCAGGATGACAGCTGATTTGGAGCAGTACCTTAGAGATTATCCAGTACCTCACTTGACTGATCTAGTGGCAAGACCACCAGAGAGAGATCTGCCAAAGAGACATTGTGGGAGACACCGAGGTGAAGATAGGAGAGGTTGAGGGAGAGGAGGTGGAGGTGATGGTGGAGATGGTGATGGAGGAGATGGAGGAGATGGTGGGAGAGGAGATCGAGCTGGACCTTAGATGAGAGGTGGTGGTGTGAGACAGAGGGGTTTGATGCCACCTCTAGCTAGACAGGGATGGAGACAACCTCCAACATAGCTAGCAGTAGGAGCTGCACCATAGATACCAACTACCCCAGTATAGGTACCAATAGTATAGGTACAGGTGCTGATACAAGTAGGATAAGGATAGGATGAGGTAGATGTACTATTAGCCCAAGTCAGAGTGGTATATAGTGGATAGGTCCATGATGATATACAAGATGAGCAGATGCTTGATATAGCAGGGTAGGATGCATAGATGCCAGATGTTGAGGCATAGGATGAGCAAGTGGAGATGGATATCGGGGGGCAGGATCCCTATTTACAGAGAGATGTCATAAGGGAGGAGGCTCTAGATATTGACTCATTGCTAGTTCAACTAGCAATGACATGGGTATAGGTAGATTGTGTCCCTAGACTAGAGAGATAGGTAGAGAGGATGGAGAGACAAATGGGAGACCTTAGACATGAGTGGGATGTTTCTATAGAGAGACTCAGGGAGTCCAAGATGTTACTGGATGAGTTGCAGTAGATAGAGGATTTGGGTCCTCATGGAGATAGTCTGAGAGCTATGATACAGGCTAGGAAGGAGATATCCTACTAGCGAGAGGCCTATAGATAGGTGGTTCCTAGGGATTAGTGGATTGGGAGCTTTAGAGAGAGCTTAGTTGCTATTAAGACATTGATATATGATAGACAGGTACTAGCTAGTAGTGGAGGTGTATCATCACACCCTCTTAGAGCACCCAAAAGTTCAAGGGATCTAATAGGAGCCTTAGGATTAGATGGTTCAGCAGCATGGGGTCTCATTACATCTCGCAGGCAGTGACAGATAGAGTCTGGAGGTAGTGGATCATAGATTTTGGATATCATTGTATACACTCTTCTTATATCAGTGCATCATTATATCATTGTATCATTATATTATTGACTTGATAGACATTACCTTGGACACATTGTTATATATGATATATCATTGGACATTTGGACATTTTGTTGCATTTTATGGACATTTATGTGGTGGACTCTCTATATATGATGATGCAGTTCTATCATGATTTTCTTTGATTATGATATACACATGTTCTTACTGACATATGTAAGATGTGATGATTTACTTTAATATACATAGAATGTATGTCCTAGAATGTAAAATGATTTATTTTCTATTTGATGCATAATGGTTAATGATCTAATAGATGATGCTGATATAAATGCATGTCCTAAATGATTTTACTCTATGCAATGCTATGTGGTTACTAATGCAATGATGTAAAGAACAATGTAGATAATGGATAATGAATAGATAATAAATGATATAAATGAATGATAATAAATGCATGTAATAGATAATAAATGATGGTGTAAAATACATGTAATGGATAATAAATGATGGTGTAAAATGCATATAATATATAATAAATGATGGTATAATGCAGATCATATGTAATGAATGAAAATGTTCTTAAGATGACTAAAATATAACAACTTACATCATAATAAAAAGATAATGAGATTTTATGATAACTATAACAAAACAACCCATGAAATATGCATGTAATATAGATGGGTAATATACAAATGAACATACCTAATGAAGATAATGCATGGCCTAAATGAATTGATTAAATGTTGTAAGATGTGAGGTGAAAAATTAATGTTTTTTTTGTCCAAATGTCCTCAACTTGAATAACAATGTATCTGACACAAGAAGAATGGACTAGGAGAATAGATGACCTAATAAGAAAGATAACCTACAAATCTATATAAAAGGAGCACTGATATGCAAGTCGTGAACTATTTAAATGTAATGCAAAATGAAATATGAAATGAGTATATCTCCACAACTTCATGTAACATCTTAGAACTTCGTAATAACTAGAATTTTATTTTCATCATTGAGCTTGTTATGTTGCGAGAAAATACAAGCATCATGGTATAATTAAACCAGGATGACCTGAGCATTTCTTGCATGGAGTTTAATATTGCAAACTTGACAAGCATCTAGGTATAATAGAACTGAGATGACTTGAGTTTCATTTGCATAACAGACAAGGAATATTCCCCCCTCCATTGGTGAACAAATATTTGGAGTCGAGGTATGTGTTGGCATATCACCATTTGTTAGAAAGTAAATTCCACCAAGATAACTGAGAGGGGGGGGGGGGTGAATTAGTTATCAGATAATTATAAATTTTATCATCTTCAACAACATTTAACCATGTAACCAATGCAATTACTAACCATACAAAGATATTCATACACAATAACACAAGATATGTTGACTAGGGAACCTCTTGATTAAAGAGTAAACCCTGGTGGGAATGATGCCCACAAAAGATGCACTAATATAAATATTCCTTGTGAAAGGATGGACTCTATTAGGAGTCTTATGAAATATATTCAATACATATAAATCCCTATTAGGAGATTTTGAATCCATTTTAAAATATTCTAACCCTGTTAAGAGTTATGGAAGACAAAAAGACCCACTGCCCAAACAGCTTTAGGGTAAGATCACTGAACACACTTTCCAAATAACCTTAATATTATTCAGTAGAATAATATGAAATATGTTACCTCCTTTCTATGCCAGATTGCACTCACTACTACATCAAATCTCAATTCCAGATCTTTGTACTTCACATGTCTTCCTTCACAATATCGCTTTCATAACCTCTTAGACTCTTTTCTTCACTTCATGCTTACATTCGCATGCAACCAAAACCATGCTCACACTTATTTCATATTACAAATCCATACAATAAGGAAAAACATTCCTTCCTTTAGACCACACTCAAATAATTACAAATGAGTCGGCACACAATTACAAAATAAAAGTTTCTATACGCTACATCAAAAATTATACAAAAACTGTCAGCTTCCAGATGCAATAACTCTTCACTCGTGTGACCTCAAAGTTTGCACGATGAGCCACATCACCATCAATGTGTCTCAAACTTCACTTTAACTACACAAAACCATATTCCATCCCTATTAGGAGATATCATCCGATTTCCACAAACCGCTACTCAAGAACACTGCCTGAATACTGCTTCTACCAAAATACTCATAACTTTCATGAATTAATGAATTACTATCTACACTCTTAACCATAGAAAAATAACATATCAAAGAGTATAAAATCAACATCACATAGCTCTAACTACAATATCCCACATGCGCTAATCAAAACACTGTCTTCTTCTCTGCTAGTCTCCAGAAGATCACCGTGTTGACATCAATGACAATCATAGTCATGAATGCAACAACAAATACTATAGAATAACTTCCAACATCTAGCATTCATTCCTAACAATCTCCCCCATTGGCATGATGGCAACATAGATGAAAAACATCCAATGTTCCAAAAATCTAATACTGCTGCACTGATACTCTGAAAGTTCTTCAAATCTTCTTCATCAATCAAATCTTGCTTCGTTATCCTATTAAGTTGTCTTCAATAGATGGTACATAGGGTTTTTCATGTGCACTTCTCCCCCATTGACATCAATGATAGAAATTTTGTTACTATGTCAACAACAACTCAATGTCCAAAGACACTATTTCAGAAAATACATTCACAAGAGTCCTCATGACTCAACTCAAATACACATACTCCCCCATAGAGGAAGTACCAACATCCAATATAGAAAAAGATAGGGCTCATATACCACTAGATGGATGCAACCAACTGCATCATTACTCAAAAGTAGGCTGGGGCATAACCCCAAGCATACCTTTGAGATACTCAAATGTATCCTTAGGCAAAGGCTTTGTAAATATTTCTTCTATATGTTCCTTTGTGCTTATGTACTCCAGTCTGACTTCTTTCTCAGCTACTTTCTCTATTACAACATGATACTTGATCTCTGTATGCTTAATCTTAGAATGCAATACAGGATTCTTAGACATACTGATTGTGCTGGTGTTGTCACAATGTATGACAACAAGCTCAACAAACTTAATTCCAATATCCTTCAGCATCTTCTTCATCCAAATTATTTGGTTATAATTGTTTGGTGCTGCTACATATTCTGCTTCTATTGTACTCTATGAAATACAATTCTACTTCTTGCTCAACCATGAAACCAATCTTCCTCCAAGAAAAAAGGCTCCACCACTAGTGCTTTTCTTATCATCAAAACTACCTCCCCAATTGGCATTTGTATATGCACATAGGGTGAAATCATCAGATTTTTCATACCACAATCCATAGTCCATTGTGCCTCTTAAATATCTCAATATCCTCTTTACTACTGCATAATGTGACTCTCTAGGTTCAGCTTGAAATCTTGCTACCATGCCAACTAAATGTTGTATATCTGGTCTAGTGTGTGTTAAGTACTACAATCGTCCAATCATGGATCTATATTTCTTCTGCTCAACTGCTGGTGTTTCATCTTTGCTTGATAGTTTGTGTCCTGTAAGCATAGGTGTTCCAACTAGTTTACAATTCTCCATTCCAAATCTTTTCAACAAATCATTCAAGTACTTTGTCTGGCTAACAAAGATACCATCACTATTCTATGTTATATGTAATCCCAAAAAGTATTTTATCTTACCAATCATGCTCATTTCAAATTTTGTCTTCATTTCATCAACAAATTTGTCACTAGCTTCATCTTCTCCTCCAAAGATAATGTCATCAACAAAAATAACTATAACTAACATTCCATTTTCAATTTCTTTTGTGTATAGATTACTATCTATTGTTCCTTTAGTAAATCCCAATTTCAACAAATACTTATCCAATCTAGCATACCAAGTTCTAGGTGCTTGCTTTAGTCCATATAATGCTTTCTTCAGTTTACATACCATATCTCCTTCTTGAGTCAAAGGAAAAACTTCAGGCTGCTCAATGTAGACTTCTTCTTCCAATTCACCATTTAGAAATGTGGACTTCACATCCATCTGATACACTTTGAATTTCTTAAAATTTGCATAAGCCAAAATCATTCTCACTGCTTCAAGTCTTGCTACTGGTGCAAAGGTTTCTTCATAGTCAATTCCTTCTTGCTGCGAGTATCCCTTACATACTAGTCTTGTTTTGTTTCTTACTACTTCTCCTTGTTCATTCATCTTGTTTCTGAATACCCATTTAGTTCCAATCACATTCTTGTCTTTAGGTCTAGGAACCAATTCCCATGTCTTGTTCTTTTTAATTTGATCTAGTTCTTCTTTCATAGCATTAATCCAATGTTCATCTTCACAAGCTTCATTTGTAGATTTAGGTTCAATTTGAGAAATCAAACTTAAATGTACCTTATTTCTAGTCATAACTCCTCTGTCAAAACTTCCAATTACTTGTTCAACAGGATGATGTCTAGATAGATACTTGTTTCGTGTCATAGTCATAGATCTTACTTCAACTATAGATTCTTCTCTAGATTCTTCTTCTATAGTATGATTCTCATTCAACAATTCATTATCAGTCTCATAGAATAATTCAGTAGTTTCAATGTTAGG
This sequence comes from Chamaecyparis obtusa, assembly GCA_027943335.1. Taxonomy (NCBI): domain Eukaryota; kingdom Viridiplantae; phylum Streptophyta; class Pinopsida; order Cupressales; family Cupressaceae; genus Chamaecyparis; species Chamaecyparis obtusa. The sequence continues at coordinate 566,174 of BSBK01002822.1, read as the reverse complement.
CTAAGGATTAGCTTCTTCATCAGATTCTTAATCAAGCATTCTTTCCTAAATTTTAAACTTCTCATCAACTTTAACATTTGCACTTTCAACAATAGTTTTAGTTCTCTTATTGTAACATCTATATGCTTTGCTCTTCAAAGAATATCCAAGAAAAATACCTTCATCACTTCTAGGGTCAAACTTTCCAATATCATCATCTCTCTTTATATAACATTTGCTTCCAAAAATTCTAAAATACTTAACTGAGGGTGCATGTCCAAACCATAATTCATAAGGTGTCTTGTGTTTGCTCTAATTTGTACTTTGTTCATTGTATATACTGTTGTATTCACTGCTTCTCTCCAAAATGTCTTTGCCAAGTCATTCTCAAATAACATAGCTCTTGCTACTTCAGTTACTGACCTATTTCTTCTTTCTGCAATACCATTTTGTTTAGGTGTTCTAGGGGATAAAAACTGTCTCTTAATACCATTCACTTCACAAAAGGTGTTAAACTCTCTAGAAGTAAATTCTCCACCTCTATCAGATCTCAAACATTTAATCTTCATTCCAGATTCATCCTCAACTTTATTCTTAATGATCTTAAACTTATCAAATGCTTCAAATTTTTCTTTTAGAAATGAAATCCACATTATTCTTGTAAAATCATCAACAAAAATCATAAAATACATTTCTCCATAGAATCCTCTAGTCCTGGTAGGACCGCTCAAGTCTGTATGAAAAATCTCCAACTTCTCTATCGATGTGAACTTCTTACTAGGAAATGAACTTCTCCTCTATTTAGCCATCACACATTCTTTGCAAATCATGTTAGTAGGCTTCATAATTTTAGGCAAATCCCTTACTGCAAGTGTAGTACTCACTTTCACAATATTATCAAAGTTTATATGACAAAACCTTCTATGCCATAACCAACTGTCATCAATTTTAGTAATCAAGCATGTCATCTCAGTAGGATTCAACTGAAATACATTGCCTCTAGTTCTAGATCTAGTTCCAATTAGATTTCCATCTTTATCCTTTATCACACAAGTTTTCTTAGTAAACCAAACTTGATATCCCTTATCCACTAACTGTCCAACACTCAAAAGATTATATTTCAATCCATCAACAAAGTAAACATCATCAATATTAGTCTTTCCATCAAGAGTAATAGATCCTATACCTTTAATCAAACAAGGTGCATTGTTACCAACTCTAACAACTCCTCCATCATAATTGTTAAACTTTATGAACTTCTTCATATTTCCAGTCATATGATGCAAACAACCACTATCTATAATCCAATTAGCTTTCTTTTCAACTTGGGAAACTAATGCTTTTTCTTCTTTAACATCAGATTCAGAATTTTCTTCTTTAATTGCTACAAATCCTATTTCATCATTATTCTCAGTATCACTTTCACTCAAAGTTCTTTCTATACTAGCTTCAAGATCTTCATCATTAGCATAATAACATTCCTTAGATCTTCTAGGCTTGAAATTATTTTTATACTTCTTAACTCTCTTAGGACATTTAGATGCAAAATGACCATATTCTTGACAAGTCCAACATTAAAAATTTTTCTTACCGTCTGGTTCTCTTTTCACAAGCAAGGCAATACCTTCTTCAATCTTCTTATCTTCTTCATTTTTAGATCTGCTGCTACTGGCATAATCTCCACTTACACTAGTACTTCATGACAAAGTAGGGCGAATACCAAGAGCACTGAATGCTTTCTCCATTCTAGGTAAGTCTCCTAATAACCTCAGGTTCATCTCTGCTGCTTCTAATCTTCCAAGAAGAGTCTCTCTTGTAAACTTTGTAGTACAAGGTATAACTTGTTCAATCATTTGTGTTGTCTGCTTAAATACAGGAGTCAATGTCCTTAGAATTTTCCATATCACTTCATTCTCTATTTTTGATCCTCCACAAGATTTTATCCCTGCAACAATTTCTAACATTCTACCAATATAGCTTGTAACAGATTCATCTTCCATCATTCTAATATCTTCAAATGCACATATCCAATTATGTAATCTAGCTCTTTTTGCATGTTCATCACCTTCAAAATTAGAGTGTAAAGCTTTCCAAATTTCATTAGATTTCTTAAAACATTTTACCTGATTGTATTCATTCTCTAGAAGTGCTGTCAAGAGTGCTTCTCTTGCAAGTATGTTACACATGAATAGATCTACCTCATCTTTAGTACTTGTTTCAAGATTGTTTTCTTCAATTATAGTCCTTTCATTCTTTGTAATCAACCAATAGCCTAGTCTTAAACACAATAGATGTGTCTTCATCTTTTCCTTCCAACTGTCAAAATTTACTCCATCAAACTTAGGGCTTTCTTTCCTAAAATTTTCCATGGATCTCCTTAAGTTGTTAAACTTTCCTTTCAAGGACCTACCGCTCTGATACCAATTGTTAGAAAGTAAAGTCCACCAAGATAACTAAGAGCAGGGGGTGAATCAGTTATTAGATAATTATAACTTTTATCATCTTCAACAACATTTAACCATGTAAGCAATGCAATTACTAACCATACAAAGATATTCATACACAATAACACAAGATATGTTGACTAGGGAACCTCTTGATCAAAGAGTAAACCCCGATGGGAATGATGCCCACAAAAGATGCACTAATATAAATATTTCTTGTGAAAGGATGGACTCTGTTAGGAGTCTTATGAAATACATTAAGTACATATAAATCCCTGTTAGGAGATTTTGAATCCCTGTTAAGAGTTATGGAAGACAGGACCCACTACCCAAACAGCTTTAGGGTAAGATCACTAAACACACTGCCCAAATAACCTTAATATTATTCAACAAAATAATATGAAATATGTTACCTCCTTACTATGCCAAATCACACTCACTAATACATCAGATCTCAATTCTAGATCTCTGTACTTCGCATGTCTTCCTTCACAATATCACTTTCACAACCTCTTAGACTCTTTTCTTCACTTCATGCTTACATTCGCATGCAACCAAAACCATGATCACACTTCTTTCATATTACAACTCCATACAATAAGAAAAAAAATTCCTTCCTTTATACCACACTCAAATAATTACAAATGAGTCGGCACACAATTACAAAATAAAAGTTTCCATATGCTACATCAAAAATTATACAAAAACTATCAGCTTCCAGATGCAATAACTCTTCACTCATGTGACCTCAAAGTTTGTGTTGTGAACCACATCACCATTAATGTGTCTCAAACTTCCCTTTAAATATGCAAAACCAAATTCCATCCCAATTAGGAGATATCATCCGATTTCCACAAACCGCTACTCAGGAACACTGCCTGAATACTGCTTCTACCAAAATACTCATAACTTTCATGAATCAATGAATTACTATCTGCACTCTTAACCATAGGAAAATAAAATATCAAAGAGTATAACATCAACATCGCATAGCTCCAACTGCAATATCTCATGTGTGCTAATCAAAACACTATCTGCTTCTCTGCTAGTCTCTAGAAGATCACTGTGTTGACATCAATGACAATCATAGTCATGAATGCAACAACAACTACTACAGAATGACTACCAACATCCAACATTCATTCAAAACACCATTAATAGCATTTGTAGAACAACATGATTTGTATGTTGTCAATACTATTAAACTGATGAAGGCACTTATGCACAGACACCCCAATTATTTGTTCCTTTGATTTCATCAGAAAATATCCCACAAACAACAATCAAAGAAAATACCATACCCCATCCTAGCTATTCAAATCAATGACATATGGGAGTTTCAAAATCATGTCAAAGATATCCTAGAATAGCATAGGAAACATGATAACAATGAAATCCAGATATGAATGCATAATCTACAATAAACCATTCTAACATGTCTGTCATAAATATACATTTCTTTTGCCAAAAGATAGTGTAAGGTATAGAGATCAATTCAATTGATGATGTATAGTCAAGAATAATAGATAAGCGGCCATGTTTTGAAGGATAGATCATAGATTGTGATTCATCATGAAGATACCATTGTGGAAGAACGTTTGATTTTGTTTGCTTGTCTAGTGAAAATACTCCATTTTGTCCTCTAAGAGTCATGACTATCATAGACCCACTTCTTGAACTAGGTCGAGGACATGCCCCTAGCTAGGTGATGGACTGACTTATTATGGGTGAAGAAGGATGCAACAAGACTAGGACAAAGACCATGACAAATGATTAAGCTATGATGGGATTTTATTATGGGTAGATATAATGGATGGTGTATGAATTGGCCATTTATTATGATATATACATGGTGGGAATGGGGACTGACTAGCTATTTTATTGTGGATATATACAATGAACAGACACACTAGAAGAATCCTAATAGATAGAAGAGCTAACTTGTCACACATAGTGCCTGTTTCCAGGTTTTAACCACATGCTTTTATTGTAGTTTTCTTTTGATTTTTTGATTTTTTTTGTATTTTTTGTATGTATAGAATATATACATAGCCCTTGCTTTGGGATTTCAAGGATAGAACTTCTTGAGGTGTATGTTGTTAAGAGGTTCATCCAAAGGATCTCCCTCAGGTGTGGACAATTGATAAGCCCTGGAACCATAAACTGTTGCAATTACAAAATGACCTAACCAATTGGGTTCAAACTTTCCCTTCTTCTCATGGTGTTGCTGATTCTTTGGATTTTCTTGAAGGACTAAATCACCTAGCTGAAAGTCTTTGTTTTTCACCTTGCTGTTATACTGATGAGACATACGCTACTGATAGAATTTTAAATGATCATAAGCTCTCTGATGGCATTCATCCAATAGTTCTAGTTCAGTCAATTGTGCAACTCTATATTTTTCATTAGGAATCAAATCTTTGAGAGTAACACAAAGTGAAGGCAACTCGACCTCAAGGGACGTGACTAATTTGGATCCATAGAAAAGGGAATATGGGGTGGCTCTAGTGGGAGTACAGATGGAGGTACGCTAAGCTCATAAGGTTAGATTCAATTGGATATGCTAGTCATGGCCAGCATCATTGACAGTCTTGTGTAGGATTTTAACAATTGTTTTGTTTGACGCCTCAGCTTGGCTATTTCCTTGGGAATAGTATATGGAGGAATAGTTATGGGTGATATGGAATTTTGCACACAGTTCATCCATGTCCTAATTTTGAAACTATTTCCCATGATTATTAATGAGATACATATGTATACCATATCTACAAATGATATAATTTAGGATAAACATGGATACTTGTTTTCCTATGGCGATAATCAATGCAACAGCCTCAATCCATTTAGTAAAATACTCTGTTGTAGTGATAATCCATTTGTGACCATTGGAAGATGGAGGGTTGATGGCACCCACAAGGTTGAGTCCCCACTGACTAAATGGAAAGGTAGTTGTAAAAGGATGTAACTCTTGTGCTGGAGCATGAATAAGGTTTCCATGTATCTGAAATTTCTTGCATGCCCTAGCAAAATGAAAGGAATTTGTTTCCATGGTAGGAAAATAATAATCCATATGCATGAGTTTCTTAGACAAAGAGGGACCACTTGAATGTGTCCCACAAATACCCTCATGTACATCTCGCAAGGTAGTTTGAGCTTTGTCATGCTTGAGACATCATAGGAGAGTATTGTCAAGACCTTGCCGATAAAGGTTGTCGGATATTAGGACATAGCGGGAGGCTTGGTGAAGAAAAGTTCATTTTTTATTTTGGGATAGGTCAAGGGGTAGGATGTATTTTTTAGATAAGAATAGATTTTTCCATAAATTGGGGAGTCATGTCCAATTAGATGACATATAATACTCGTATCAGGGTCATCATATGTAGGACAAGTCAGGGATTCCACCAAAAACTCAAAATGGGCCTTCCATATCCTCTGTATCAAACAAAGAAGTAATCATTACCATTGCATCAGTAGCCTTGTTATCATGCCAAGGAATCTGCTGAAAAGTGATCACTGAGAAATATTGTTTGAAGTCATCAACCATACGTTTATATGGTAATAACTTATCATCTTTAGTTTGATAATCATCATTAACCTGGTTTATAATCAACTAAGAATCTCTGTAGACATTCATATCAGCTACTTTCTATTGTAAAGCCATCTTTAGCCCAATCAGAAAATCTTCATATTTTGCTACATTATTGGTGCAAGGAAAGAGTAGCTTATAAGATTTTAGAATTGTGTATCCTTGTGGCATGACAAAGAGAATACTAGCTCCTGAATCATGTTGAGTACATGATCCATCAAAGTATAGTTTCCATGTTTGTGTAGATAAAGCCAAGATGTGTGCATCAGGAAACTCTATGTGTATAGGTTGGTCATCCATTAATGGAGCATCAGCTAGCTGATCTGCTATCACTTGGCCTTTGATAGCCTTCCTGTCCACATATTCAATATCAAATTCACTAAGTAGCATGACCCACTTAGCCAATCTACCTGCCAATGCTGTCTTGCTTAATAGATACTTTAAAGGATCAATCTTTGCAATGAGATTGATTGAATATGACAACATGTAATGTTTCTATTGGCACCTACAAAATTTCTTGGCCCTACCATTTTTCTTCTGGTCTCTGCAGTTGTTTTTCCCTATTTTCTAGCTAAAACCCTTTGTAATATTTCAAAAACTAGCCGTTGTGTTCAAAAAGCCCTAACTTATTTTGGCCCTGTTCTATTTTCAAGTTACCTTTTTGCATCACTTAAAAGTCCTATTTCACATGTGCTTTATATTTTTGGACGACTCATGGTGGTTTTCCTTTTATTTTCCTAGGTTTCTATAACCCCGGTGGCCTTAAATATTTCCTAAAGTCCTGCACCTTTATTTTTCCTTAGTCTACCACTTTAATATTTCCAAGGTTTCACCCCTTTAAAATATGTGGTTATTGTTAATTTGCAAGACTATTTGGTGTCAGAGGTCTCTGACATGCAAATTCACGACCGTGTGCCATCTGTCTCGGGGGGGGCTGTTTTCCTTCCTTGTTGACTTGTTAACGAGTGAGGAGAATCAATGATCATCACTATACCACTGAGGGAAGATGTGAAGGTTTTAACATAACACTTTAATGATGGTCATCCTATGTGTTCCTTGAAGAAGGGTCAATGATGAAGGGTGCTCCCCTTAATACCACAAACACATAACAGAAATAGAGAAACAACAACAATATGCAAGAACAGAAAATTGGCTTCTTATTATCTCCACAAATGTGGAATTACAAACTTTCAGAATTACAATATGCAAAGCCACATGGGCATTCCCTTACAATATTTTGTAGGATAAAGCCTCGAGCTATTACCCAGATCTACTACCCAGAACTATTCTGAACTGCCTAAGACAATAATACAGCCTTCCTTATATAGGCAATTTTCCACCGCCTAGAAGGTTCCAGAATTTTAGCCAATAAGGCCGACCAAACTTAGAATTATTTTATTTTACATTTTATTACATCATAGTTGGCTCAAGATAACCTTTGAAACCCGAACAGAAATTTTGAAGAAAATTATTTTCTGCCATTTCGGGTGGCCCAACTTCTGAAGACCATAAGTCATCACCAGTTGACCCGATCGGCTATTATAACCCCATTTCAAAAATGCCACGAAGCTCTCTACGGGCTTGACCCGTGCAAGCGCCCGTCACCCAAATTTTCAACCTCATCCGGGGCCTCTAAAGCCTTCAAAAATGAGTTCAAAGTTTCTGTACCCTGCTGCCAATACCGAAAATCTTCAATATCTTCCAATATACACTTGATCTGGCAATGAAACTTTACTGGCAGGCTTATATGACCAAAATGAACCTCCAAGAAAGAAAGCAGATCATTCTGAGCACATACAAAAATTACCAAAAATAGTAACTTTTCATAAATAGCAGCTCTACACAAAATAGCCCTTATTGAATATAAAAAAAAATAGAAATATTTTTGGGTGATGCAAGATTGCTCTTACACCCAGGATGCTCCTGCATCTGACACCCAGGGTAATTTGAGAAGTGACCCTGTCACGACTCAGGTGTGCAGAGGAAAACTAAGATGGCTAACCTCCTCCTTTGTCAACCATGATGAATCTTCAACAGGTCGTCCTTTCCACTTGACTAGATATTCTTCATATGTCATGTTCCTTGTGCTTCTACCAACACGACTGTCCAGTATATCTTCGATCTCCTTAGTGTCTGAACTAGTTGCTGGAATACTCCACTGTGCTGTTGTGATCTCATCTTCAACACCTCCTTCATGATACTCTGTCAGATCTGAAATTTTAAAAATTGGTGAAATATTTAGCTCAGTAGGCAATTCTACCTCATATGCATTTCCTGAATCATGTTTCTTTAGTATCCTACATGGTCCAAACTTCTTCATTTTTAGCTTGTTATATGTACCAACTAGAAACTGCTCCTTCCGCAAATGAACCATGACTTCATCACCAACCTAAAATTCCTTATACCTCCTTTTCTCATCTTCCTTAGCCTTATACTATGTGTTCATCTTGGTAATATGCTTCCTCACCTCTTCATGGATGTTCTTCAAGTGTTCTGCAAAATCTTCAGCTTCAGCACTACTTATTTCTCCTTTATCTATCTTCCTTAATTCAGATGCATTTCTTGGACTACTTCCATATACAATCTGGAATGGTGATTTACTAGTGCTCCTATTGACAGAATTATTGTATGCAAATTCCGCTTGTGGTAAAATCAAATCCCATCCTGTTGGCTTATTTCCAACCAAACATCTCAGCAAATTTCCCAAACTCCTATTCACCACCTCTGTCTGTCCATCAGTCTATGGATGATGTGATGAACTGAACTTCAAATCTGTCTTCAACTTCTTCCACAATGTACGCCAGAAATATCCAACAAACTTAGTGTCCCGATCTGAAACTATGGTCTTTGGCAAACCATGAAGTCTCACTACTTCTCTGAAAAACAATTCTGCTACATGAACAACATCATTAGTCTTCTTGCAGGGAATGAAATGTGCCATCTTTGAAAATCTGTCAACCACCACAAAAATTGAATCATGTCCCCGCTGAGTCCTCGGTAAACCAAGAACAAAGTCCATGCTGATATCCTCCCAAGGCTTCTCTAGTACGGGTAATGGCTGATACAACCCTGTATTCTGCTTCACTCCTTTCACCATCTGACATACTCTACAACTCTGTACAAACTTCTTCACATCTTGCTGCAACTGTGGCCAATAATAATTCTCACTAACCAGACCAAGGGTTTTATCATGACCAAAATGTCCAGCCAATCCTCCACTATACTCCTCTTTGATGAGATTCTCCCTCATAGAACTTCGTGGAATGCACAACTGATTCCCTCTGAATAGCATATCATCCTGGATGATGAAATCCAACCATTTTGTCCTGTCTAGGGTAACAGGTTCTGCACAAGCTTTCCAAGCTTCACCAAAATCAGGATCCTCTGGATATAAATTCTTGAGTTCCTTGAACCCAACCACTTCAATCTACATTTCTGTCAGCAATAGTTGCCTTCTGCTAAGAGCATCTGCAACCCTATTAGACTTTCCACTCCTGTGTTTCAAAATAAATGTATAACTCTGCAAAAACTCAACCCATTTCAAATGCCTTTGATTCAATTTTCCTTGACTATTCAAATATTGCAAAGCTTGATGATCAGTATACAAAACAAACTCCTTAGGAATCAGATAATGTCTCCACTTCTTTAATGCCTGAACTATAGCATAAAATTCCTGATCATAAACAGAATATTTCCTCTTGGCATCATTTAACTTCTCACTGAAATAAGCAACAGGTTTACCTTCTTGGCTCATAACAGCTCCTATTGCAGTACCACTAGCATCACAATCTACTTGAAACACCTTATTAAAATCTAGAAGTGCTAAAATGGGTTGTTCTGTAACTTTTTGTTTCAACAACTGGAAACTATTTTCTGCCCCATTAGTCCACTTAAACTCTTTTCTATCCCCTCTCATTGTTTCAGTCAAGGGTCCACAAATACTGCTAAAATTTTTGATAAACTTTCTGTAAAAGCTAGCTAGACCATGAAAAGATCTTACCTCAGTAGCACTCCTTGGAGTAGGCCATTCAAGGATAGCCTGTACCTTCTTTGGGTCCATTTTTAGACCTTCTACTGAAACTACAAATCTCAAATACACTAACTCTTTCTTCACAAAACTGCACTTCTTCAAATTAATCAACAATTTCTCTTCTCTCAACTTCTCAAATACCATACGAATATGCATCATATGCTCATCCAATGTCTTACTAAAGATCAAAATATCATCTAGGTAAACAATGACAAACTTACCCAGAAATTCTTTCAGAACCTTGTTCATGAGCCGCATGAAAGTGCTCGGTGCATTGGTTAGCCCAAAAGGCATGACTAACCACTCATACAGTCCTTCCTTTGTCTTGAAGGCAGTCTTCCATTCATCTCCTTCTCTGATCTGAATCTGATGATATCCACTTTTCAGATCTATCTTTGAGAAATACACAGCTCCACTCAAACAGTCCATAATATCATCCATTCGTGGCAATGGAAACCTGTACTTGATTGTGATCTTGTTTATTGCCCTAGAATCTGTACACATCCTCCATTCTCCATTCTTCTTTGGTGCTAATACTGCTGGTATAGCACAGGGACTCAGAGTCTCATGGATCAATCCTTTCTGTAATAGTTCATGTACTTGTCTGTTCAACTCCTCACTTTCTGCAGGTGTCATTCTGTGTGCTGCCTTATTTGGCAAACTCACTCCCGGGATCAAGTCCATCTGATGACTGATCTTCCTGACTGGTGGTAATCCATCAGGCACGTTATCGGATATAATATCTTGAAACTCATTCAACAAATCTGCAACTTCTACAGGAACATCTTCTACTTCGTCTTTACCAGCTTTTGGAATTAAAGCAAAACATACATGCTCATGCCTCATACCATCTAAGAAATTTCTTCCATCAACAAAAGTTATCCTTGCATTACCACATACCTTTTCTTCAGTCTCCTTCAATAGTTTTAGCTTATGTCGCACTCCATCCTTTGTCAAGGAATAGGTATTCGCACGACCATCATGTACAGCACATCTATCAAATTGCCATGGTCTACCCAACAACATATGACATGCATCCATAGATATGATATCACACAATACCTCATCTTGGTATCCGCCAATCTTGAACTTCACCAGGCATTGTTCATTGACCATGACCTTGTGGTCATCCTGTACCCAGGCAATCTGATATGGATGTGGGTGTTTCTGTCTCTTGAGCTTCAACTTTGTCACCATCTCTTCTGACACCAAATTGTCAGTGCTTCCACTATCAATAATCACATCACAACATTTACCTTCACACTTGCACCTGGTGCGAAACAGGCTCCTCCTTTGCTCACGTTCATTCTCACCACTCAACAGGACTCTTCTGTTAATCAATGTTTCTCCTCTTTCAGCATCTTCAGAATTTGATGATCTGGCATCTTCATCTACATGTGCAACTCTGGCCTGGCCTTCATTTCTCCTGTCTGTTCTGCCTTGGCACTAAGGACGTTCAAATGCCCTATGACCTTCTTCTCCACAGTGAAAACATGTTCCACGAAAGCCACCTCTTCCAGATCCTTGTCCTCTTCCTCTTCCTCTCTGATTTCTATTATTCTGATCCTGGAAGTGATTGGAATTATTTCCTCGCTGATTCTGACTACTACTGGCCTCATCCTTCTTTTTCAGATCCTCATTTCAGCCACCATATGACCATCCACCAGATTGTCCACCGCGACCTCTTCCGTTTTGTCTGCTCTCAAACTTCTTGTTCAGCTTTTCCTCTACTTTTAGGGCAAACTGATATGCCTCTTCAATACTATTCATTCGAACCAGATTCAGCTCCTCCTGAATGCTTGGCCTTAACCCATTAAGGTATCAGGCAACTTTCTCCTTGTTAGCTTCTGCGTGGCCTGTTCTGATGAGAAATCGATAGAACTCCTCTGTATACTCCTGAACAGATCTTCTTGCTTGCTTCAAACTCTGCATTTTCTTTAGTAGGTCAAGCTCATAATCAACAGGAGTGAACTGCCACTTCAATTTATCCACCATCCGATCCCATCTCGTGATTTTCTCCTTTTCCCTTCTATTTCGCTCTAACTGAATCTCTTGCCACCATATCTTCGCATGACCTTTCAGTCTGGCTTTCGCAAATTTGACCCTATCAGGATCCTCAACATCTTCATACTCAAAATATTCCTCACATTCATTGATCCAGTTGATCAATTCTTCTGGGTTAAGATTTCCAGAAAATGTAGGAACCTCAATCTTAGGTCTTTTCCCAATCTTAGAAATGGCCCGAAAAAATCTTTCTTCCTCCTGGTTCACAATTTCGACTTCTCCTTCTTGATATTCTTCTTCGGCTTCATCCTCGCTTTCATCTCTGACATTAAGATTCATTCCTCTGCGAATCTCTTCTTGCAATGCTCGCACTTGTCTCTGCAGCTCTCTAACCTCAGGTGTTACAACACCAGCTCTTCCGCCACGTTCCCTTCGTGGAGGCATTTTCATGATGCGTGCTGAAACCCTAGCCATGATCCTGGTGAAAACCGCCTCACAGTCGGTGATCTGTTTACACACTCAAGAACTCCTGCTCTGATACCACCTGATGAAGGGTGCTCCCCTTAATACCACAAACACATAACAGAAATAGAGAAACAACAACAATATGCAAGAACAGAAAATTGGCTTCTTATTATCTCCACAAATGTGGAATTACAAACTTTCAGAATTACAATATGCAAAGCCACATGGGCATTCCCTTACAATATTCTGTAGGGCAAAGCCTCGAGCTATTACCCAGATCTACTACCCAGAACTATTCTGAACTGCCTAAGACAATAAGACAGCCTTCCTTATATAGACAATTTTCCACCGCCTGGAAGGTTCCAGAATTTTAGCCAATAAGGGCGACCAAACTTAGAATTATTTTATTTTACATTTTATTACATCATAGTCGGCTCAAGATAACCTTTGAAAACCAAACAAAAATTTTGAAGAAAATTATTTTCCGCCATTTCGGGTGGCCCAACTTTCGAAGACCATAAGTCATCACCAGTTGACCCAATCGGCTATTATAACCCCATTTCGAAAATGCCACGAAGCGCTCTACGGGCTTGACCCGTGCAAGCACTCATCACCCAAATTTTTGACCTCATCCAGGGCCTCTAAAGCCTTCAAAACTGAGTTCAAAGTTTCTATACCCTGCTGCCAATACCGAAAATCTTCAATATCTTCCAATATACACTTGATCTGGCAATGAAACTTTACTGGCAGGCTTATATGACCAAAATGAACCTCCAAGAAAGAAAGCAGATCATTCTGAGCACATACGAAAATTACCAAAAATAGTAACTTTTTATAAATAGTAGCTCTGCACAAAATAGCCCTTATTGAATATAAAAAAAAATAGAAATATTTTTGGGTGATGCAAGATTGCTCTTACACCCAGGATGCTCCTGCATTAGTCAAGGTGGGTCCAAAGTGACATGTATGCACAAATGGTAGGCTTTGATTGGTCCACGGGTGAGTGACTAGATATGTTGTTAGTGGGACCTAGTTTTTGGCTTATCAGAGGGTCCTGACATTGTCAGAGAATCAATGAACAACATAAGTTCTTATTGAATTTGTTAGAGGTTTGAGATTATGTGATAGCTGTTGATCTCATCCGGTGTCAGAGGGTTGTCAGGGCAGGGTGAGATTCTCCATCTGACAGTTGTCTTATAATCTGATGGAATCTTTTGGCTCTATGTGAAGATGAGACAACCATTGATCTTCTTGATGCGGGCCAAGAAAATTTCTCAGTCTTTTTGGTGGTTCTGACAAATGCTTGCTTGGTTCACTGGTTCGCTTGATGTTTTAGTGAAGGGTCTAAAGACTTAGCGATTTGGAGAATAGTGTTCGCGTAGTAGCCAAATGATTTAGCGGTGCTCTCAAAGTTCTCACAAATGGGCGAGGGTTTCTTTAATCACGTGTTCACCAAATAGATAGAAGGTTAATGTTTAGCCGAGGATAGTGGAATAGCATGATGATTCATCACTGAGGTGTCAATTTCTAATTGGCTGAGCTAGAGGATGATGAAGAATACTACAGGGTGGGGCCATTGTTAGAGGAGTCGGTGATGAGGACAAGATCTACGGTTGGCGTAAGATCTTATGGGTTATGTCAAAGCCATGAGATCTTGCACCCGCCATCTGATTTCAAGGGCTTACTGAATGTGGGTCCTATGTCAGAGATGACCAAGCATGAGCAGCAAATAACATGGTGACAGCTGGCATAAAGCAGACCCAGGTGGGGGTCTAAGGTCTTGCGGTCTGAATAAATAAGGTTAGCGGCCAGATGAATTTCATTGCTTTTCACTCATTCACGGAATGAGATGCAGGTATTTTAAATTGGTCAGCAATTCAGTGAAGGAAGGTCATGTGATCACTAATTATTTTGGCAGAGACATAAAGTGTTTTGCAAACTGGCAAAATCCTTCTATCGCTAGTTCAAAAAATAAGGACCGGGGTTAGTAACTTTCCTTTGATCGCTAAGTCACAGTGTTGAGCCTAGGTTAGGATTTTCATTTCGTGAAAAGGAAATTGCTTAGTCGCACGGTTGCTAAATGTAAACCAAGATTCCTATAATGGTTAGGTGATGAAAGGCCCGCAAAACATGACGATCGAATGGTCATGATATAAAGTTGATTCAAGTTTGAATATTGATCGCCGATTTTCTGTTGGTGCTATGATACTAGCCATTTATTTTCAAATTCAAATTTGTGGAGGGTTTCTAGTGATAGAAAGGACCAAAATTTATGGTTTCAGCAGCAGGATTTGATGAAGTTGTTGTGCTGACTACTACAGGGTGGTCCAAAGGGTTTGATGATTGATTGCAGATGCTTGTACTGTCATAAAATGGACATAGATGAAGCTTGAGGCATGTTGCAGGTGTATAAATAGACTGAAAAGGCATGGTGTTTGCGTGATCTTTGGTACAAATTAGAAGATTTTCATTGATGAAGATCAGTTTGGGTTTGTTTGTCCAGGTTGCTTGGTTTTATCCCCTAGAATTAATTGTTGATTGTTATTGGTTGGTTTATGGGTGAAACCCTAACCCTAGCTATCTGAAGCTTGTTGCATCTTGAGTTCTTTGAGGATTCCAAGATAGCTAGTGGTATAAGTAGTAAAAGTCCTAATTTTGTAAGGGTTTTGAAACTTTTTGGGTCTCCTAGCTTTCTGGTTTTCCAATATTTTTGGTTCCTAGTTCCAGTCTTTGGCAATCCAAGGGATTCTATTCTCTGGTTCCATATTCTTGATGGTTGAATGCTGATAATACAAACTTTGCAGAGCAGATTATTGATCCTATGATTTTGAGTAAAGAGTTTACTTGTATCTATTGATACACTTCCATGAAATACAATACAATTTCTACCTTCGTTCTACTATTGTCTCTTTGCTTTGTGTTTATTCTTGTATGTCTTTATTTGTAAGGCATTTGGAACATACTAGTTGTAAGGCAGCTATCTAATTATTGCATGAGTTTCTTTCAAGGAAAGAATTAAATCCTTATGTGCAATTTTAGAGAATGAATACATCTATGGAAGATCTTGATGGTAGCAAACTCGGATTGAGAAGATAGTTTGTAAGGCATTCTATCCAAATTGTATGTGGTTTGTAAGGCATATCATTGTATTTCCAAGAAATTCCCTTATTTATTTATGTTAGACTCTTTTCCCAAAGGATTAGGCACTGATCTGATCTCTGTCATTCAAACACCTTTCAGTCATCAAACAAAAATTCATCATTATCAATACCATTTCATTTCATGTTCATGTACTTAAAAAATAGGACCGTCCCTGATGTTTTACAGTCCAGAGTTGTTGATTCTTTGAAGAGTGAATCAAAGGTTAGCCTTCCTTGAGTTTTACTCATAAAAAGGACTCATCACCCTTATGCCATTTTTCATGTTATCATACTAGGAGTTTCATTAGTCACATTCTAGAACAAGTTGTTCTTAGCTATCTTCAAAACTATCTTCCACAAAAGCACCTCTAATAGACTCAATAGCATGACAATGAAGACCTAATCCACCAATCCATAGTTTACTTGAAAGATAGTAACCTATTTGTAGGCAATACCCGCCTAAGTCCTATGGAGCTCAAAGCAGAAGGAGGATCTTATCAAATCCTCATCAATTAGGATTTTCTTGCAAACTTGGAAACCTATTTATTGAGAATCAAGCCAATATCCTTGCCAAGTTTGACCCACAAGAAAAATCCCTAATAGACTGGTGACTCTACTAGGGAGTTGTAAGAAATATTTTTCTAAGTTGTAGGGTTTAGTTGAGCCAGGGCTCCTACCCTATACAAACCAGCTAGTTACCATTGGTGCCTATATTTTAATGAAGAATTTCCAAATTTTGGGTGGTGACTCTAACTATCTCTACAATAGTACTAGTTAGAAAATCATTCACAAGATGAGTTATAGAGGTACTAGGTCTTAGATAAATAAGCTTCCTAAGGACAGATTGGGAGAAAGTATTCCAAGTACTTCTAGGCCTAGTTAGACAAAGAGAGGAAGAAGGAATAGAAATGTGTTTCATTTCAGAAGTATAGAGAAGATACTAGGCAAGAGGAACAAATCCAGTCTATTCAAATGAATCAAGAAGGAAATACCTCTGAATACGAGGAGGCTATTGATTTGGGTCTAAACCAATATAAAGATGAGGTTCAAGTAGGGGATGTTGAATCAGAGACTACTCTCCCTAAATCAAAAGAAATTTTTGAAGATGTCTATGAGTTGGAGAGGAGAGTCTAGGAACAGGTCCATTTAAGATAGAAAAGAGACAAGGAAAAGGAGGAAAAGATCAGACATGCTATGATTAGAGCTGAGAAATTGAAGAGACAATTGTTGGATCTTGAGGCCATGAATCAAGATCATGTGATAGAACAAGCAGAAGATCAGCCTATTGTCCATAAGATCTATGAGATAAAAAATCCTAGGGACAAAGGTAAACAAAAGGTTGTAGGAGTTTCAATAAATAAACCAAATCATGCAAAGAAGTCCATGGATCAAGTAGTAAGATTAGAGGCCAACTTGGAAGAAGCAAAAAGAAAAAAAGAATTGTTGGCAAAATATTTAGAAAAGGCAGAGCTTGAAGCCACTGCTACTGAAATGAAGAGAAAGATTGACTTCCTTAGGAAATCTTCTGGACATGCTAATACCCTTTCCACTTCTCAAGCACAAGGAGCAAATGTGTTGAATATTGCTACAACTTCAAGTATGCCTAAGATTTTTCTAATACTCAAACATCTGCATCTTTAGGTGGTGACCCATCTCAAGCAGGTCCCATTCATGAGAGGCATAAGCAATTGGTTTTTATTGGGATTCCTAGTTATCCAAATCCCATCCTTGATGAAATTAGGAAGAAGCTCCCAAAATTCACTAGAAGAAATGCAGTTTCTTGTGAAGAGCATTTGAAAAATTTCATTGATGTGATAGATGACTACAATATTGAGCCTAATGATGTGATCATGAAGCTTTTTGTTCAATCTCTGACTGAAGATGCTAGAGATTGGTTTAGAAATTTATCGCATGCCAGCATATGTTCATGGAATTAGTTCAGGTAGTCTTTTAAGGAATAGTATGGTGATAAAACCAATGAAGGCTTCATGCTTAATGAGTTTAACAACATCAATAAAAATTCAAATGAGGGTGTTGTTGAATTCAATGTTAGATTTCAGAAAGCTATGCACAAGTTATTGTAGGTTATTAGATTGGATGATAGAGTTTGTCTTGTCACATACTTGAATGCTTTTGATTCAAAGATGGGATATCTTTTGAGGGATAAGAATCCTAGGAATCTTACAGAGGCTTATAAATTGGCTATTAATATAGAGAGTAATAGAAGGATATCAAGGAAGTTGGGAAGGAGAGAAGATTGTCAGCCATCAGTCTCAAACAGAAGAGAGCTAGGGAAACCTGATGCAAAGCTAAAAGATGATGATAGTTTGAAACAAATCTTGAAATCAATAAAGGATTTAAAGCTTGGTGAAGCAAGAAATGGTAGAGTGCAAGGAAATGATAGGCCATCTTTCAATAACTTTAATAAGTTACCAAGAATGCAGAACTATCCCTATAATACTCAATGAAAGGATGGGAAGCCAGTACTTCTTGAAAGAAAGGATAAACCAAATGACAAGACCCTTGACCCTTTCCACATAAATACAGTGAATATGAATGATGATGTTCCATGGTGTATTATTTTCCAATCACCTCATGATCCCTATTACTGTGCTATCACCAAAAGTGTTTCTGCAGATGGAGATCAAGGCAACAACAATGATGATACTTATGATGATCAAGGGTGTGGTATGACTTATTCATACATATATGATGAGTTAGATTCTACAGATGAAGATGAAAACCAAGATGCTAGAAATTCCCAAATCAGAAATGAGGTTTACAATCAGCAAGTGTTTTCTGATGAAGAAGATAATCACCTTGATGTAGTTCAGTGCAATACTTTAAGAAGTGATGGATCAGTAATGTTGAGAAGACCTTCTGATGAAGAAATTGCACAAATCATAGCAGACATGGTGTCCCAAGTTAAAAGCAACTATAATTTGAGAAATAGGGTGGTAGGTAGTCCAAGTGGCAGGCTTGTCAAAATTTTCATCAAGAAAATAGAAAGGGATGAAAAACAAGCCCAAAATAAGCAAAAGGTTACTGACCCTACTTACAAAACCAAAGTGAAGAAAAATGTCAACTTCACAAAGCCAATTGTGGCTTACAAGGTAAAAGCTAAACCTCTTGTGGGTACTATTTCTCCTTTGAAAGAGAAAGAAAAGGGTTAGAGTAAAGATAGTCCCAATGTGGTTACACATGAAGAAGATAAAGAGGTCACTGCCATTGGGCAAGATGTAGTTGACCCAAAGTATGTTCCCATTGACATGAGAAAGTTGTTGTCACAAATCACTGTCAAGGTCCCCTTATTAGAAATGATGAGGATAGAGGAGCATAAAGTTAAGGCTTTGAGTTGGGTAAAAGGAGCCTTCTCTTCTGATACCCAAAGTTCCACCAAGGTTGATGGAATTGATACTACAGCAAGTGACTCAATTGAGAACTAGTGTGGGGAGATCATCTCTGAGATCCCTCAGATTTATTTGGACACTAATGTTACAAATGTTGTGTCAGGAATAGTTGATCCTTTCTTTTTGTCCTTAATAGTGAATGGAAAGTTATTAAGAAATTGTATGATTGATTCAGGAGCCTCTAATACTATTATGCCTATAGAAATAATGAAATCCTTGGGTCTGAAAGTTGATACACCTCATGGTAGATGCTAGGCTATGGATTCAAGAGAGGTACTTGTTATTGGTACTATAAAAGCACTTCCTTATAGGTTGATAGCTTTCCCTGACAAGTTGCTAACAATGAGTGTTCTAGTGGTAGATATTCCCCCTCATTATGGGATGTTGTTGTCAAGGAAGTGGAGTGCTTAGATGGGAGGTAGTATCCAGTGTGATCTATCCTTTGCAACTTTCAATATCGATGGTGACAATGTGAAAGTATCCAGAGAAGGTAGAACTCCACATATCATTGAAATAAATGATGATCATTTAAATTGTTGTGTGGATGTTGACATGGAGAATTTCAAATTAGAAGAAATTGTCCCATCAGTGGAAGAGGTAGATCCACTAGTTGCAGAATTAAAGAAACATCAAGATGGATTGTGGTGGATGTATTTTGATGGAGCATGCTCAAAAGAAGGCTCAAGAGTTGGGGTCTTATTCATATCTCCATCAGGTACTACTTTTAAGTATTCATTCTCATTGACTTTTCAATGCACAAATAATATTGTCAAATATGAGGCATTGTCTTTGGGATTGAATATTGCTATCAGACATGGGAAAAAATGTTTAAAGGTTTTTGGTGATTCTGAGCTTGTGGTGGCACAAGTTCAATCTAAATATGCTATCAAGAATGATAGATTGAAATTGTATAAACATGTTATTTGGGATCAGATTGAAATGTTTGATGCTTTCAATATATGCTGGGTCGAAAGATCAAATAACATAATGGCTGATTTTTTGGCCAATGTTGCTCTAAAAAGGGATGATTCAACTTTGTTTGGAATGTCAATTCTTGAAGTAAAAAGTAGACCAGTTGTTGCAGACAACATTTACAATTGGAAGGTTTTTGAGGATGATCATGATATCTTGAGATTTATTCAATGTCTTGACATATATGAGGATCAACCTATAGACTGCAACACTTTGGTTGAGGAAATTGAAGGCAAGGACATGGTCATGGGAAGTGAGGTGATCCAATTGAGTTCAAATAGTATTCCTAAAGGCTTAACTAAGTTAAAAGCATTGTATAGTAGCCAAAATGATCATATGTCAAAAATAAGTAATGCTAATGTAGAAGATCTGGAGGAAGTGAATTTGGGATCACATAGTGCTCCTCAAATGGTCTATATTGGAAAAGGATTAACCCCTCAATTGAAAGATAATTTGATAAAATTGTTGAGAAGGTACAAGCATGTGTTTGCATGGCCTTATGATGACCTAAAAGCCTATAGAGAGGACCTTTTCCAACATGAAATTCCATTAAAGCAAGATGTCAAACCATTCAGACAAAAGAAAAGACCCATTAACCCATTGTTGGCTCCTAAGATGTAGCAGGAGCTAGTCAAGCTGAGTGATGCAAGAATAATTCAAACTATAAGGTATTCAACTTGGGTGTCTAATTTAGTCCCAGTTAGAAAGAAGAATGGTGACATTAGGTTGTGTGTAGACTTCAGGAATTTGAATGTTGCATCATTGAAAGATAATTATTCACTACCTAATATGGAGGCAATGTTGCACAAGGTCACTGGTTGTGAATTATTGTCTATAATGGATGGTTTTTTTGGATATAACTAGGTGCTGGTGAAAGAGTCTAAACAATTCAAAACTGCATTCGCAACACCTTGGGGAACATATGTGTATGTCAAAATTCCATTTGGTCTTAGAAATGTTGGAGCAACTTTCCAAAGAGCCATGGATGTTGCTTTCAAAGAGTACATAGACCTTTTTACGGTTGTGTATCAGGATGACCTAACTACTTATTCTAGGAAGGCTCATGATCATTGTTCGCACCTAGAAAAGATTTTTGTCAAAGCTCTGGAGTATGGTGTGTCCCTGAATCCTAAAAAATGTAATTTTGCAGTCAAAGAGGGAAAGCTTCTAGGACACATTGTATCAAAAGATGGAATAAAAATTGATCCAAAGAGGGTTGAAGCAATCAGGAAAGTGTCTGCACCAAAAAATCTCAAGGGGGTGCAGTCCTTTCTAGGGAAGATCAATTTTGTTAGGAGATTCATTGCAAATTTTCCTGAAATTGTCAAGCCTATAGTAAAGTTGTTAAAAAAGGATGTGAAGTTTCAATGGACTGTAGAGGCTCAGGCTGCATTTGAGAAAATTAAAGATGTGGTCCAACAAGCACTTGTACTTAGATCTCCTAATTATACCAAGCCTTTTTCATTGTTCTCTTTTGCATCATTTCACACCATTGCTACTATTTTATTGCAAAAGGACAATGAGGGTTTTGAGCATCCAATTGCATTTTGTAGAAAATCCTTGCAGGCTGCTCAGTTGAATTATGAGATGATGGAGAAGTAGGCATATGCATTGGTAAAAGTAGTCAAATCTTTCAGGCCTTATCTGGTGTGTGCAAAGGTTGTTGCATATGTCCCACATTCAACAGTAAAGGATGTTCTTACTCAATCTGAAGTCACAGGTAGGAGATGCAAGTGGATTACTAGAATTCAAGAATTCAATTTGGAAATTCATATCACTAAGCTTGTGAGAGGACAAGGTCTAGCAAAATTGATGACTGAAGAGAATATGGACTTATTCCAAGTAAATAATGAAGGAACTCTAGATATGACAATCACAAGTATTGAATTGCAACCAAAATATGCTGATATTGTCTATTTCATAAAGAATGCTAGATGCCCATACTATATGACAGATAATCAAAAGAGGTCCTTGAAATTGCAAGCTCAAAAGTATACATTGCTACAAGGAGACTTGTATTGGAAAAATAGAGATGGAGTCTTGCTGTTCTATCTTGACAGATATCAGGCAGAGAAGGTTTTAAATGAAATGCATGCTGGTGTTTGTGGAGGTCATTTTTCAGCAAGGACTACTGCTCACAAGGTTTTAAGGGTAGGTTATTATTGGCTACATTGTTTAAGGATTCATTCCAATATGTTAGGAAATGTGAAGCTTGTCAGAGGTTTGCTTCAAAATTAAAGTACTCAGGAGCACTATCATTAAACCCAATAGTTGCTAAGGCACCATTTTCCATGTGGAGCTTGGATTTCATAGGTGAGTTTGCTGAGAAATATAGTGGAGGACATAGTTATATACTTGTTGCAACTGACTATTTCAAAAAATGGATAGAGGCTATTCCTACAAAGAGGGCAACAAGTAAAGTGGTGATTGATTTCTTACTTGACAGTATTTTGACCAGGTTTGGTGTTCCTATGAAGTTGATTACAAATAATGCAATGTGTTTCAGATCAGATGAGTTTAAGGAGTTTTGCAAATATAATGGAATCATAACTTCCTATTCATCTCCTTATCATCCTCAAGAAAATGGACAGGCTGAGTCTAGCAATAAAAGCATCTTGACAATCTTGAAGAAGATACTTGAAAAGAATAAGAGAGCTTGGCATTCCAAGTTGAGATTGGCTTTATGGGTAGACAGGATTATAGTGAAGAGAGCCATTGGGAAGTCTCCCTTTGAGCTTGTGTATGGTTTGTAGTCAAGGATACCTATAAATAATCTAATTTCAATTTATCAGTTTATTCAGGATGAGGAGTTGGATGTCACAAAGCCAATGCAGAATAGAATTATGCAGCTGACTGAGTTAGATGAATAGAGAAAAGAAAGTCAAAAGAATAATATCAAGTTGCAACAGAAGATGAAGTACTTATTTGAAAAAAGAGCAACTACCAAAAAATTAAAGGTTGATGATTTGGTACTTCAATGGAATGTGAGGGCAGAAGATAAAGGGAAGCATAAGAAATTTGAATCACTGTGGCTTGGTCCTTTTGTGATTCATGATAGTTTTGGGAAGGATTCCTACTTGCTAAAGAACATGGATGGTGAAGTCTTTGAATTGCTAGTGCATGGGAAATTCTTGAATCCTTTCTTCAATTGAGTTTTTTATTATCATGCATGTGTAAATACTTTGTAAATTTTTGTACAGGTTGGTTTCCTTTCAGGTTGTGTGTTTCTATCCCTGTCTTAGGTTAGTGTGGTTTTTGGTCTACGTCCCAGAGTCATGTGGTTCTTGTTAAAACTTGCATTTCAACATCCTCAGATAGAGCCACTATTGGCACCTCCAAAATTTCTTGGCCCTACCATTTTTCTTCCAGTCTCTACAGTTGTTTTTCCTTGTTTTCTAGCTAAAACCCTTGGTAATATTTCAAAAACTAGCCGTTGTGTTAAAAAAGCCCTAACTTACTTTGGCCCTGTTCTATTTTCAAGTTACCTTTTTTGGTCACTTAAAATTCCTATTTTTCATGTGCTTAATATTTCCAAGGTTTCACCCCTTTAAAATATGTGGTTGTCATTAATTCACAAGATTGTTTGGTGTTAGAGGTCTTTGACATGTGAATTCATGACCGTGTGCCATCTCTCCTAATGGGCCCTATTTTCCTTCCCTATTGACTTGTTAACGAGTGAGCAGAATCAATGATCATCACTATACCACTGAGGGAAGATGCACAGGTTTTAACATAACACTTTAACAATGGTCATCAGATGCATTCCTTGAAGAAGGGTCAAGGTGGGTCCAAAGTGACATGTATGCACAAATGGTAGGCTTTGATTGGTCCATCAATGAGTGACTGGATATGTTGTCAGTGGGACCTAGTTTTTAGCTTGTCAGAGGGTCTTGACATTGTCAGAGAATCAACAAATGGCATAAGTTCTTATCAAATCTGTCAGAGGTTTAAGATTATGTGATAGCCGTTGATCTCATTTGGTATTAGAGGTTTGTTAGGGTAGGGTGAGATTCTCCATCCAATGGTTGTCTTATAATCTGATGGAAGCTTTTGGCTCTATGTGAAGATGAGACAACCATTGATCTTCTTGATGCGGGCCCAAAAAATTTCTCAGTCTTTTTGGTGGTTCTGGAAAATTCTTTCTTGGTTCGCTAGTTCGCATGATGTTTTAGCGAAGGGTCTAAAGACTTAGTGATTTGGTGAACAGTGTTCACGTAGTAGCCAAATGATTTAGCAGTGCTCTCAAAGTTCTCACGAATGGGTGAGGGTTTCTTTAGTTGTGTGTTCACCAAATGGATAGAAGGTTAAGGGTTAACTGAGGACAGTGGGACCACATGATGATTCATCACTGAGGTGTCAATTTATGATTAGCTAAGCTGGAGGATGATGAAGAATACTACAGGGTGGGGCCATTTTCAGAGGAGTCAGTGACAAGGACAAGATCTACGGTTGGTGTAAGATCTTATGGGTTGTGTCAGAGCCATGAGATCTTGCACCCACCGTCTGATTTCAAGGGCTTACTAAATGTGGGTCCTGTGTCAGAGATGATTGAGCATAAGTAGAAAATAACATGGTGACAGCTAGCATAATGTGGGCCCAAGCGGGGGTCTAAGGTCTTGCGTTCTAGATAAATAAGGTTAGTGGCCCGATGAATTTCATTGCTTTTCACTCATTTGCAGAATGAGATGGTGGTATTTTAAATTGGCCAGTGATTCAGTGAAGGAAGGTTGCATGATTGCTAAGTATTTTGGCTGAGACATAAAGTGTTTTGTGAACTGGCAAAATCCTTCTGTCACGAGTTCACCAAATAAGGACCGAGATTAGTAACTTTCCTTTGACGGCTAAGTCATAGGGTTAAGCCCGGGTTAGGATTTTCATTTCACAAATAGGAAATTGCTTAGTCATGTAGTTTCTAAATGTAAACCAAGATTCCTATAATGGTTAAGTGATGAAAGGTTCATGAAACATGAAGATCAAACGGTCACAATATAAAGTTGATTCAAGTTTGAATATTGACTGCCGATTTGCTACTGGCACTGTGATATTAGCCATTTAATTTCAAATTCAAATTTGTGAAGGGTTTCTAGCAATAGAAAGGACCAGAATTTATGGTTTTAGTGGTAGGATTTGATGAAGTTGTTGTGCCAACTGTTGTAGGGTGGTCCAGAGGGTTTGATGATTGATTGCAGATGCCTGTACCATCATAAAATGGACATAGGTGAAGCTTGAGGAATGTTGTAGGTGTACAAATAGACTGAAAAGGTGTGGTGTTTGTGTGATCTTCGGTACAAATTAGAAGATTTTCATTGATGAAGATCAGTTTTGGGTCTTGTTTGTCCAGGTTGCTTGGTTTTCTCCCCTAGAATTAATTGTTGATTGTTATTGGTTATTTTAGTAGGTGAAACCCTAACCCTAGCTATTCGAAGCTTGTTACATCCTGAGTTCTTTGAGGATTCCAAGATAGCTAGTGGTATAAGTAGTAAAAGTCCTGATTTTGTAAGGGTTCTGAAACTTTTTGGGTCTCCTAGCTTTTTGGTTTTCCAATCTTTTTGGTTCCCGGTTCCATTCTTTGGCAATCTAAGGGATTCTATTCTCTAGTTCCATATTCTTGATGGTTGAATGCTGATAATACAAACTTTGTAGAGAAGATTATTGATCCTCTGATTTTGAGTAAAGAGTTTACTTGTGTGTATTGATACACTTCCATGAAATACAATACAATTTCTACCTTGGTTCTGCTATTATCTCTTTTCTTTGTGTTTATTCTTTTATGCCTCTATTTTTAAGGCATTTGGAACATACTAGTTGTAAGGCAGCTATCTAATTGTTGCATGAGTTTCTTTCAAGGAAATAATTAAATCCTTATGTGCAATTTCAGAGAATGAATACATCTATGGAAGATCTTGATGGTAGCAAACTCGGATTGAGAAGATAGTTTGTAAGGCATTCTATCCAAATTGTATGTGGTTTGTAAGGCATATCATTGTATTTCCTAGAAATTCCCCTACTGATTTATGTTAGACTCTTTGCCCAAAGGATTAGGCACCGATCTGATCTCTGTCATTCAAACACCTTTCAGTCATCAAACACAAATTCATCATTATCAATACCATTTCATTTCATGTTCATGTACTTAAAAAATAGGATTGTCCCTGATGTTTTACAGTCCATAGTTGCTGATTCCTTGAAGAGTGAATCAAAGGTTAGCCTTCCTTGAGTTTTACTCATAAAAAGAAGGACTCATCACCCTTATGCCATTGTTCATGTTATCATACTAGGAGTTTCATTAGTCACATTCTGGAATAGGTTGTTCTCAGCTATCTTCAGAACTATCTTCCACAAAAGTACCTCTAATAGACTCAATAGCATGACAATGAAGACCTAATCCACCAATCCATAGTTTACTTGAAAGATAGTAACTTATTTGTAGGCAATACCCGCTTGAGTCCTGTGGAGCTCAAAGCAGAAAGAGGATCTTATCCAATCCTCATCAATTAGGATTTTCTTGCAAACTTGGAAACCTATTTACTGAGACTCAAGCCAATATCCTTGCCAAGTTTGACCCACAAGAAAAATCCCTAACAGTCGCCACTTCTGTGAAGAAAAAACAATGGGCAGATGTGCTCTTTCTATAGGAGAATAGTTTAGCTCATATCCCACTAGGGTGCGACTGATATAGTATATGGCTTTTTCTTTCCCTTGATGATCTTGCTAAGCCAAAAGAGAACCTAGTGAGACTATCATTACTAAAATGTAGAGCAAGTGTGGCTTGCCTGGAATTGGTGACATCAGAGTTGGAGGATTTGCTAGATATTGCTTGATTTTATTGAAAGCTTCCTCACACTTATCATCCCATTGGAATAAGATATTTTATGCAACAAATGTTGAAAGGGATGACTTCAATCTGCTCGCTGAGAAAAAAATCTTCAGATGGATTGGAGACATCCCTGCACAGATCTTAACTGACTAATGTTAGTGGGGGAAGCCATCTCCATTATTGCTTTAACTTTTTTTGGATCTACCTCGATTCCTTTGGCTAAGACAATGTACCCTAATAGTTTATCGGATGTGACCCTGAATGCACATTTCTTAGGATTGAGTTGAATCTGATACTTTTCCATCTGGGTGAATATTCTATCCAACACTCTCAAATGACCAGCTCTATCTTTGGATTTTTCTAAAATGTCATCAACATAATCTTCCATAATGGTATGCATCATGTCATGAAAGATTATGGTCATAGCTCTTTGGTAAGTTGCTCCAGCATTTTTGAGGCCAAATGGCATCACATTCCAGTATTATGTACCCCATGGACAAGTAAAATAAGTCTTTTCCTAGTCTTCTGGTGCAATCTTAATCTGGTTATAGCCAGAAAAACCATCCATTAATGATAACATCTCATGCCTAGCTGTCAGATCAACAATAATATCAATATTTGGTAGAGGAAAGTCATCTTTTGGACAAGCTTTATTAAGATCTCAAAAATCAATACAAATCCGAATAGACTTGTCTAGTTTTGAGATGGGGATGATATTTGAAATCCACTCAGCATAGTCAATAGCACAAATGAGTCCAACATCTAAGAGCTTCTTCAATTCTAGTTTAACCATTAGTGCAATGTGCGGGTGCATCTTGCAGAGCTTTTGCTTAACTGGTTTTACACTTGGTCTAATAGATAAATGATGCATAATGACATTAGGGTCCAACCCAGACATATTAGCATAGGACCAAGCAAAGTTGATTTTCTACTCTTTGAAAAATTTTGCAAAAGCTTCTTTCTCTGATTTTGTCAAGGATGCTACTACTTTGAGGATGCATGGAGAATCCTTTGTTCCAATGTTAAGAGGTATTGTTGGTTCAATAAGGATGGCAGATTGCTCTCAATACAAATAATTGGGAAGAGTGGCAATTCTTCCATCATCAAGCACCTCAGAGAGGTTTTCACCATCAAATGCATCTTTTCTTTTTACTATTTTTGGATCTAATGCTGCCACTGAGTGGTTTTCACCTTTAGATATGTTGATTATTTTTATATTTTTATGACAAAAAGGATTGGCACTCTCTCCAAAGTAGGCCATGCCATTGAGTTCTATTAGAAATCCTAACTTGTGATCCCCTGGTGGTAAATGATCCTAGATTCTGAGATAGTCAATGATGGCATCATCATTATGGAAGACATCAAGTTTTGGATGATCGGGAGAATCCCAATCGATAAGTTTAGGATGTACAAGGGGCATTGGATCATTTAGGTCAGTTTCAAAGGTAGAGATGGTATTGATGGAAAATTTGTCAAGGTTTATGATGGTATTAGCGAGGTCTATTTCCATACTCTAATCTGATTCATCTATCGCAAGATAAAGCTCACTTTCCTCATAATTGACAAAAGTAGTATCACGTGGGACTAATCTGTGTGAGTCAATCCTTGAACTCTCTCCCTCATGGTAATCATTACTATAGTGATGGAAAAAATCAACTCCTATCTCTTTAGTACAATTAGATAATGAATCCCATTCATAATCATTTCAGTTAGAATTATCATTATCCCCAAGTCTATCAATGATTCTACGTGCTATCCTTTGTTTCTCTGGATCTACATACATACCATATTTTCAGAACTGTAAGGCAGGAGCTTTAGGTGTCTCATGAAAAGGTGTGATCTTTTCTTTTCCTTTTGGTTCTTTTGGTCCTTCTCCTTTATACCCTAATCCTGTGGTATCTCTTTGATAATTTATATTTTGCAAAATTGGTTTTATAACACCTTCTCTTTGTAACCCTATAGGTCCAACACCTTGGTATCCCATCTTTTGTAGCAAAGTATAACCTTTACCATAGACATCAGGTCATATATATTCATGTTTGATATCCTCTTCATTCTTCTATGACTTAAGCAAATGATTAGCATTACGCTCAGCTACCTCTTTGGATATTGTGCCCCGACTTATAAATGTGTCATAAACAAGTGTTGAAGGGGGTTTTGATTGTTGTTTAGTGATCAAAGATCTACCATATGATCTAGGAGATAAAGGTAACTCTGTGATACAAAGAGCTTGACCTAGAATGTACTCCCCCATACTTCTTTCCTTTATTTCTATCTTGATCCCATTTGATTTAGAATTTGATGCTATATTACTAGGATCAATGGGTGTAGTTGTAGAAGATCCAGTATGATTATAAGGTACCAAAGAATCAGATGTCTTCACAGTGTTACAATACTAGAAAGGATTAGTATCTCCTTTGATAGTGATCTCCTGACCATTATGAGGGAATTTCAAGCATTGATGATAAGTTGATGGCATAGATTGCATGGAATGAATCCATGGTCTTCCCAAAAGAATGTTATAAGCAAGATCCATGTTAAGAACTTGGCAAGGTACATCTTTGATTATAGGACCTACTCTGATAGGAAGAACAACAGATCCCTTGGATGACCTCTCTTCTTCATCATAAGCTTTTATTGTGATTTTCTTCTTTGGATCTACAACATTTTATGAAAATCCCAATGCAAGGACTAGTTTCAATGTGCATATATTCAAGCTAGCTCCTCCATCTATTAGTACTCTCTTGATTTTGTGACTTTGTACAAGGACTTCAATATGTAGGGGAGCATTATGAGGTTGGGTAATAGCTAAATCATTAATTTTAGTGAAGGATAGGTAATGTGGGGTTGTTAAATGTCCCACCATAGCTTGAAATTGATCATGATCTAGATTTGTGGGGATCTAGGTCTCTAAGAGAGCTTTTTCAAGGATATCTTTGTGAGATGGGGATAGGCACAAAAGCTCTAAGATGGATATCTAGGCAGGTGTTTTCTTGAGTTGTTCCAAAAGATTGTACTAGTTGGAAATATTTGGTGTAGACTTTGGGACATAAACAGACTTGTTTTGAGAGGTGCTTGGTTTAGACGGGACTCCTTGGAGAGTAACTTTGGATTGAGCATGAGTAGTAACATGGACTGGTTGACTCTCTGATTTTTCCTTTATGGTAATGACATTGGCATAGTACTTAGAAGGATGACATTCAGAACAAGTCTGGATATCTTTGTGAGACGAGGATAGGCGCAAAAGCTCTAAGTTGGATATCTTTGGCATAGAGCTTTTTCAAGGATATCTTTGTGAGATGGGGATAGGCGCAAAAGCTCTAAGATGGATATCTAGGTAGGTGTTTTCTTGAGTTGTTCCAAAAGATTGTACTAGTTGGAAATATTTGGTGTAGACTTTGGGACATAAATAGACTTGTTTTGAGAGGTGCTTGGTTTAGATGGGACTCCTTGGAGAGTAACTTTGGATTGAGCATGAGTAGTAACATGGACTGGTTGAATCTCTAATTTTTCCTTTATGGTAATGACATTGGCATAGTACTTAGAAGGATGACATTCAAAAATGTTACCAACACATTTATAGGGCATAGTATTATAATTGGCTTGATTGCCACCCTTAGTTTTGGAAGAACCTCCTTTTTCATGCTCAGGAAATGGATCTTTGAAAGTTGTATGTGATTCATTCGAGGTATGTCCATCAACACCAATTTCATCACTTTCAATTAAGTCTTGAATTACATTTTTGTGCCTTGGGCAGTCATTCATTTTATGTCCTTTTCCTCTGTGAAATTCACAATAATCATTCCCATTCCACCAAGAAGGTTTCGCTCTAGGTTCAAAATCATTTGTTTAAGGAAGTGTAATGAGTTTCTTTGTGATCAACATCCGTAATGCTGGTTTGAGAGATTCCCCTAAAGGAGTAAAATTTCTTCGAGGTGACATAAAAGGAAATCTTGGTTTAGATGAATCTTTGTTTGTGTTTGGATTTTCTGATTGATTGTTGTAGGTAGCTTGAGTAGCGTTGGCCTTACTTGTGAGATTTAGAAGGGGTTGTGTTGGTTTGACATTACGATTATCAACAAGCCCATCATTGACAATGTTTTTGTTCTTATTCTAGAATTTGGATTTGTCATTGTTATAGTTGTTGGGATTGGAATTTGAGGACCCAACATTGTCTTTGGAATAAAGTTTTATCTCACCTTTTTTGACCATGGCTTCCTCAATCTTGATACCATTTTCTATGAGCTTATTGAAGTTTGGTGGACATTGCAATTGTAACCTATAACTCATTTCTGGTGTAAGGTCATGCACAAAGATATCCATCTTTTCTTGTTCAGGAATCATTTGTGGATATTTGGCAAACAATTGACGCCATCTTTGCAAAAAAGTAAGGAAGGGCTCTCCATTCTTTTGATGTGCATTGCAAAGATAAAGCATAGTGACTTCATGTTTGATGTTATATGAATAATGAGTCACAAATTTGTCAAGAAGCTCATTGAAAGATTTGATGCCTGGGGGTAGTTTGGAGAACCATTCCATGGCTTGTCCTCCTAAACTTCATGGAAATAGTCACATAAGATAAGTGTCATTGTGAGAAACTTCAATACAAGTAGCACAAAACTCACGAATATGGTCTTGTGGATCTGAATTGCCTTTGTATTTGTCAAATTTTGGTACCTCAAAATGAGGAGGGAATGGAATCATTGCTAAATTCTTATAAAAAAGCTAAGGACATATATCATCCAAGGAATACTTCTTAGTTGATGATCTAGTTTGAATGTAATAGATTTGTTGTTGAAGCATCTAGATTTGTTATAGAATGGGATCCAAAGATAACGTGTTTCCTTGAGTGTTTTGGGAAACATTTTATTGTTGACTATCCTAAGAAGCATTGGATTGCTGATTATTTTGTGAGGCATTGTTTTGTTGGTTGTTTTGAGAGGCATTGTTTTGTTGGTTTTTTTGAGAAGTATTGTTTTGTTGGTTGTTTTGAGAAGCATTGGATTGCTGATTGGTTTCCTTTTCTCCATGAGTATCTTGAGAACCACTAGGGATTTCTTGATTGTTTGTATTAGGTGGTTCTCTAAGATGGGAAACATCAAAATCACTTGGTAGTTTGGCTCCTTGTTGAACAAGCATGAGGAAATACATCTCTCTATCCATGTCCAGGAGTCTTTCCATGACATTATAAAATCTAGGATCTTGTGTAGCATCCCTAAGTTCTTGATCTGTGGGTTCCTCTTCTGATGTAAAAAGTGAAGTTTTCTTAGGAATTCCAGACCAAGGATTTTCTTCATTTCTTTTGTTTCCTTCCATCTTGTCTAAGGGTTCTGAATCAACGATTTGTTTAAGTTTTTGAGATCGAGTTTCAACCATAAAAATGTGAAAATTGATTTGTGGGATCAAAGATTTTTTATGAAAAGATATGGAAAGAGTGTTTGATAGAAAAGATATTGAAAAGTGTTGAAAAGTGATGAGACAACTTGATAAAATCTAAGACAATAGGAGGTATAGATTTCAGTATGATATGACAAAGAAAAATCAAGAGATAGTAACCTAAGTAATTTTGATTGAGGATGATAGATCCTAATAGGATAAACTCACAAAGATCAAAATTTGATAGATAAGGTGATGTTTCAACACTAAATTTGGAATTTCAGAAGATTAGAAGAAATGATTTGATGACTTTTGGTGAAGGAAGGATGATGAAAATTGATGAAAATGGTCAAACTAAAGATTAGAGGTCTATGTAACATGAATGTTTTTCTAGAATCTTACTAAGGATGAAAATGGGTATCTGAAAAAGTGATTGTGAAAATTTCAAAGCTTGTGGAAATGCTCTCTGTTCTATATGCACATCAACAAATGCGCTTGACATTTTAATATATGCACAGTAGAATGAATCAAATGTGCATCAATTATGAATTGATGCATGGTAAAATTAACAGATGTACAGAACAGTGTAACAAATGCGCAAGAAAATTGTATGAATGTGCAGGTTTTTGTTTTTGATTGATTGCAACTGCAAGATTTGGAATTTTTTGATTTTCTGATTTTTTGGTTTTTGGCAAAGGTAAAATGCATAAATACACACACACAAGAAAAAAATTATTTTAATCTAATTGTTCTAGTATGAATGCACAAACACGCTTACAATCCTAAGGTTGGCAAGGACAGTATCAACTAATTCCCCACTAGGATAATAAAATCTAGCCATGCAAATCCACAGCGGATAGCCTAGGAACTTGGAGGCACGGGCTCCTCCTTACAGTACACTCACTTCTCAGGCACACCAAGTTCTGAATTCAATGGGTCATTACTTCCCAAAGAACTGCTATCTCTACTATGAACTGTGAGTAATGTGGGGTGTCTTCATGGGCTTGGGTGACCCCTTGAGCCAACAACAAAAGTATTTAATAAGGATATTTGTTCAAGTGTTTTTTATCAAGTCATTTTCCCAATTAAGGGGGCTCTCCCAGTCCTTTCAAAGCAAGGCTTTCACCTCTACTAAGTAGGACTTTAACACACCATTGGTGTACTAGAGGAGATTTTGGTTGCCACAACAAATTTACACCTATCTAATGTGAGACTAATCACACTAGCATTTTTTATATACCGGTTTGGAAGGGCTTGGCTTTAGCCTATTACCGGTTGGGTCATTCCTTGGGGTGACTACCTCTTTTCCCACCAAAGATTGCCCTCTAAAAATTATAATAGTTTCTCTTACACCCAAGGTCCACGAATGGCGAGGGGAGAGGATACTTTGTTATAATTTTGGGATTACAAATAGCTTATGGAGAAAAACACAATAGACACAAAATCTATTCTAAAGAAGACACACAAAATTGAAAAACATGTCTTATTTTAAAACCCAAATGAGATTATGGTTTATTTTTCAAACCCCTTAGAAATCTGCAAACAAACTTGTTAGAAATTTTGGCAATGGGGTCTTTAGAAACAACGTCCTACAAAACAACCTAAAAAACTACCAGAATGAACAAAAACTTGTTAAAAGATTAGCTAAAAATCAAAACAACTATAAAACTGAAAGCAACTACTATAGAAAACAAATGCGTAGTAAGGATGAATCGATGCGTAGAAATGATGGATGTGTAGTAGGGATAAACGAATGTGCAATGTGATGGTATACATGCGCAGAAGTGATGAATGCATAGCAGAAAATTATGTATGCACAGAACAGTAAGGTGAATGTGTAGTTTTGTGCCAGGAAGCTAAAAAAAATAGAAAGCAAAAGATGATAGTTCAACAGAAATGAATGCATAGCATAGAGTGATGAATGCATTAGAATCGTGGATATATGTGCAGGAAGAATTTGGAAATGTCTACACATGGAAAATTGCAAATAAAATGTTAAAAACATGGGGAGGCCCCACAGTGGGTGCCAAAAATGTATGCAAATTAGATGTCTAACTACTCTAAATTATAAATTAACTATTCTAAGATTAATAAATCAAACTAATTAGCAAACAACAATGAAGAATACACTAAAAATGAAGCTAAAAAAAGGTTTTACCTTCACCTACCATGTAGCTTATCTCCATTGCCCTCCTAGCCTCGATTTCTTGAGGATGTTGAGCTCTTAGATTTCCAAATGAAGTCCCTTGCCCAAGATGACACCAAAGTGTGGAGATTGATGATGAATGTATGTAAAACTAAAGCTTAATTATGCAAATATGGTGAATGAGATGCAAGTGATATGAAAATGGCTTGATTATGCTTGAATGCTCTTAAAATGCTCTTAGAATGCTTGATTACTTGATTTCTTGAATGCTTGATTGCCTATTCACTATTAGTTCACAAAGGGGAAATGAGGCTCCTTTTATAGAGTTTTGGAGGATCTAAGCCTAGGTGGCACAATCCTACGGTGGAGAATGAAAAGTGGAAGATCCTAGGGCCTAGGATTGACTTGGTTGATGGAGTTGAGAGAAAGGGGGATGCAGTTGGAATGTGAGAGGAAGAATAGGGATGATGTTCCTCTCACATTGACATGGAGGAGAACAAGGTGGAAGGGAAAGACACATGTTAAGTGTCTCACAAAGACTAAAGAGAGGAAGAAGGAAGGACTTTTTTCTCATGAGGACTCTTGGCACAAGTGTCCCATGAGTCACCTTTGACCCTTAGAGGTGGCTTGAAAATCCCCTTAGGAATAGGGAATGTCCCTTGACTTGGTTTAAGAAAGGACATGTGGTCATGAGACCACGTCCTATGAGGCCACATAGCCCTTAAGAATAGGACATGTGTGGGTGAGGATAATTACCAATAAATAATTAATAATAATTATTTATTTTAGCCAAAGTGATGTGTCAAGTGACTAGGTGAGGTGGACTAAGGAACTTAGTCATATTTAGGTGATTGTATATTTAATTAAATCACTTTAATAAGACTAATTAGAAGACTTAGGATAGAGGAATATACTATAATGAATTTACTAAATAAATTGAATAATCTATTTAATAAATAGAGGAAATAATTATTAATTAAATAATAAATATTTAATTAATTTATCAAGTCAATATTAATTAAATAATAAATATTTAAATAATTAATGAAGCCATTTTTAAGTGTATACAGGCATAACCATCCATTCATACAAGCCATCCCTAGTCTTAAAAGTTGTCTTCCACTCATCTCCTTCACGAATCCGAATCTGGTGTTATCCACTTCGTATATCAATCTTGCTAAAGTATTTGGCCCCTACTAATTCATCCATCATATCCTCTATACAAGGAATAGGAAACCTATACTTGATAGTAATCTTATTAATTATCTTTTCTATCAGTACACATCATCCATGTTCCATCCTTCTTCGGGGTTAACAATGTAGGCACACCACATGGGCTCATGTTTTTTCTAACCAGGCCCTTCTCAACTAGTTTTGTTACTTATTTGTTGAGCTCTTCATGTTGTGTTTGGTTCATTCGATAAGCTGCTTGATTAGGAAGAGCTTCTCCAGGAATCAGATCAATATGGTGTTGTATATCCCTTTTTGGTGGGAGTCCATCATGTAGCTGATTTGGAATAACATCAGAAAATTCTTCTAGTATCTTTACCACATCACGTGGTATTATGTATTCTTGTTCTTTTCCTCTTTTTACTACCAATGCATAGTAGCAACATGTCACCTTCATTTCTTTGACAACATCCTTGGCAAACAACATGGTCTCATTCTTCCATTCATCCTTAAGTGGTAAGAGAGTCACTTTAGAGCCATCCTTCCAGAAGGTATATGTATTTTTCTCTCCATTGTGCGTGATCTTCCTATCATACTGCCATGGCCTTCCCAACAAACTATGATAGGCATCCATAGGAATAACATCACACCATATCTCATCCTTATAGATTTTTCCTATAGTAAACCAAACCAAACATCTTTTATCAATAGTAACCTCATTTCTTTTCTTAAACCATGTAATACAGTAAGGACAAGGATGTTTCTCTACCATTTCCTTAGCTACCATATTCTCACAACTACCCACATCAATAATAACTTGGCATACCTTTCTGCTTGAAGTGCATCTAGTTCTAAAGATGTTGGTTCAAAGCCACAAATCATCAAAGTTCTTTATAGGGACTTCTTCCTTCTCTAGAATGATCATCGATCTCCTCATCATGAGAATTTCTCCCACATTTGGTAGGACTGCTTGTTCTGTTCTTGCTTCTATGAATTATGGCTGAACCAGGTTCACTCTAGGCTATCCTCCTTGGTTTCTTTCTGGCATGTTATAATTTGAACATTCAAAGGCTCTGTGTCCTTCTCCACACCTAAAACAAGTGAAAGGCCTTCTCTGATTTTCCCAACCTCTTCCACTTCCATAGCCTCATCCTCTCTGAAACCCCCTTCATCTTTCTTGATTTGCAGGATCTTGCCTAGTGTCCATATTTTTTTCAATTACTTGAAAAGAATATCCCTGACCATTATTAGAACCTCCCTGAAATTGTGTTGAGGTAACCCTTCAACCACCTCTATTCCTCTGGATATATTGCCTATTCTACTTTTCTTCAGCCTTTAGGGCTAATTGGTAGGCTTCCTCCATACTGCTGACATGATGCATGCTCAACTCATCTTGGATGGAGAATGTTAGGCCATTCATATATCTAGAAGCCATTTTCTCATTATTTTCCTAATGTTCTATGTGCATGGATAGTTTGTAGAATTCATCTATATAGTCTTGCACTGAAGACAAGTTTTGTTTCAGATTTTGGAACCTGGGAACGAAGGTTTGTGAATAATCCATGGGTAAGAATTTTTCTTTGAGCTTTTTCTCCATCTTGCTCCATGTCTTAATCTTTTCTTTTCCCTTTTTAGTTCATTCCTTTTGGAGATGATCTCACCATATCATTGCATGTCCTTTAAATTTTGTGCATGCAAACTTCATCTTCTTTTCTTCTATCATAGGTTTCCATTCAAAAAATTTCCCCATCTCGTTTAGCCAGTCTACTAATTCTTCTAGCTGAAGACTACTAGCATAGTTTGAAACATCAATCTTGATTGTTTCACTCCTTCCTTACAAAGCCTTGAGAACTCTATCTTCATAGCTCATTTCATCCAGCCTCTCTTATGTATTTTCTTCATTTTGGTTTCCCTCTTCATCAGATTCATTTCCTCCTTGTAGTCCTTGATTATCCATTCACTCACTGAGTCATTTAATTTGCCTCTACATATCCATCATCAATCTTTGCATCAACATGACACCTCCTCTTCCTCTTCCTCTCCCAGCCATCTTCCTGCTCTGATACCAAATGATGTAGCACAACACTCTCTATTAACAATAAAACTCAATCACAAGACAAATAAACACAACTTTGAAACCTTCAGTATTTCTCCATTCATCACTAGCTTCTTCTATAATTCACTACAAACTCTTAAGTAACCAAAAAAACTAGAAAACCAAGAAATCTGAAAATTACCCCTTTTGACAATTTTTTCCATAGTTGTTTTTTGCCATTTTTGGTAATTTTCTAAACAACACCCAAAAAGCTGATTTTTTCCCTAAACATGCCCTCAACTAAGTTAGAAAGAATTTCCAACTAATATATGAGATTTAGAAACATAAATTTAGATTTATTACAAAACAGAACTTTCTAAAAACTAGAGAAAAAACACTAAAAGTTGATTTCGGAGCCCTAGATGAAACTTTCAGCTCCCAAAAATGTGCTAAAAAGGACCCCAATCGATCTGAGATATATTGGAAAAACAAATGCCACCACCTGAGGCATGCACCCAAATTTTTTTTAGCAAAAACCTAGACCTGAGTCAAAAGTTATGACCTCTGGAAGTTTTTGTATGAGTTTATGACCTACAGAAGGTCCTGCATCATTCTCCCCTTCTTTAAAGGAAAGAAACTCCTACAAGTGGGTGTTTGTGAACTGCTACAACTTTGTGGGTTCAATTTCATCACTTCCCATTCTAAGATCCAGGTGCTATCTGTTGCTGGTAAGCCCTCCCAGTGAATCAAGTACCTATTGTAATGACCATTCCGGGTGACTGTAGACTACCTATCCAGAATGTGGGCAATCTTTTCCTTCTTTTTACCTAGAAGGTGGTGATGCCAATCCACCTCATCTATACTATTTGGCTTAGATAGTTCTCCATGAAATGGATATAAATCAGAAACATTAAAGATAGGAGAAATATCCAGATCATTTGGTAGACAAACCTCATAAGCATTATCATTGATCTTCTTCAAAATTTGGCAAGGTCCTATCTTCTTGTATTTCAGCTTATGATATGTGCCAGTGGGAAATCTCTCATGCCTCAAGTACACCATCACCAAATCACCAGCATTAAATATCTATCTCCTTCTACTAACATCTGCAACAACCTTATATCACTCATTACTATCCTACAATTTACTCCTCACATCTTGTTGAAGTTGTTGAAGGTGTTCAGCAAATGCTTGCCCATCATCACTAATTCTATCTTGCACAAGGAGTTGTACAAGGTCCAAAACACCCTGAGGATTCTTACCATATACGATCTAAAAAGGATATTTTTTAGTTGATCTATTAACATAACTATTGTAAGAAAACTCTGCTTGATGCAGTGCCAAGTCCCACCGCTTGGGCTTTTCACCAACAATACACCGTAACAGGTTTCCCAAACTTTGATTGACTACCTCAGTTTGCCCATCAGTTTGGGGATGATAGGCACTGCTAAACTACAACTGTGTTCCCATCTTCTTCCATAAGGTCCTCCAAAAATGAATCAAACACTTAGTATCCTTGTCATAAGTGATATTCTTTGGAATGCCATGGAGTCTAACAACTTCTGAGAAAAATAAGTTGGCTATCCTTGTGGCATCATTAGTTTTTTTACAAGCAATAAAATGAGCCATTTTAGAGAATCTATTAACACCTACAAAGATAGAATATGTCCCTTGTTGGGTGTGCGGAAGCCCTAATACAAAATCCATACTCACATCTATGTTAGAAAGTAAAGTCCACCAAGATAACTAAGAGGGGGTTGAATCAGTTATTAGATAATTATAATTTTTATCAACTTCAACAACATTAAACCATGTAAGCAATATAATTACCAACCATAGAAAGATATTCATACACAATAACACAATGACACAAGATATGTTGACTAGGGAACCTCTTGATCAAAGAGTAAAACCTGATGAGAATGACTCCCACAAAAGATGCACTAATATGAATATTCCTTGTGAAAGGATGGACTTTGTTAGGAGTCTTATGAAATACATTCAGTACATATGAATCCCTGTTAAGAGATTTTGAATCCCTATTAAAAGATTTTAACCCTGTTAAGAGTTATGGAAGACAGAAGGACCCATTGCCCAAAAAAATTCAGGGTAAGATCACTAAACACACTATCCAAATAATCTTTTAATTACTCAATAGATCAATATGTTACCTCTTCTCTGACTATGCCAAACCGCACTCGCTGTTACACCAAATCTCAATTTTAGATCTCTGTACTTCACATGTCTTCCTTCACAATTCACTTTCACATTTAGCTCTTTTCTTCACTTCATATTCATACAATAATATCCTCTTCTACATACAACAAGGAAAAACATTCCTTCCTTTATACCACACTCAAATAATTACAAATGAGTCGGCATGCAATTACAAAATAAAAGTTTCCACACGCTAAATCAAAATTACACAAAACTGTCAGCTTCCAAATACAATAAATCTTCATTCACATGACCTCGAAGTTTGTGTTATCATCCACGTCACTATCAATGTGTCTTAAACTTCCCTTAAACTGCACAAAACTAGATTCCATCCTGATTAGGAGATATCATCCGATTTCCACAAATCGCTACTCAGGAACACTACCTGAATACTGCTTCCACCAAAATGCTCATAACTTCCATGAATAAAAGAACTACTATTTGCGCTCTTAACCATAGCCATATAACATATCAAAGAGTATATCCTCAAAATTTCATAGCTCTAACTACAATAACCCACATGCGCTAATTCAAACTCTGTCTGCTTCTCTGCAAGTCTCTAGAAGATCACTGTGTTGACATCAATGACAATCATAGTCATGAATAAGACAACAACTTCTACAGAAATACTACCAAGCATTCATTCCTAAAAATCTATCCATGGATCGATGGGTATAGGTAGAGGTGTATACAATCCTATGTTTTGGGAGTGACCCTTAGCCACTTGACAGATTTTGCACCTTGCCACATACTCAGTAATGTCCCTTTTCAATTTTGGCCAGTAGTATTTGTCTTCAACCAAGGCTATTGTCTTGTCCTTCCCAAAGTGACCAGCCAAACCACCACTATGAAATTCTTGGATAATATTTTCCCTCATGGAACTAGCTAGTATACAAAGTTGTTTTCCTCTAAAGAGGTAACCATCTTGCATAAAGTATTCTCCTCTCATGTGATCTAAAAGATTAGTTCCTGGCTCTTTAATCTTCTCTATAATTTCTGAAAAATCATCATCAGCCTCATAGAAAAATTTAAT
The DNA here is from genome assembly GCA_027943335.1 of Chamaecyparis obtusa. Lineage (NCBI taxonomy): Eukaryota > Viridiplantae > Streptophyta > Pinopsida > Cupressales > Cupressaceae > Chamaecyparis > Chamaecyparis obtusa. The sequence goes on along the minus strand of BSBK01002822.1, from coordinate 525,350 downwards.
AGCATCAAAACCAATGACCTCTATTTCCATTGTAGTTATAAGTGTAACACGCCGACTTAGGGCATCAACAGCCTGATTCTACTTTCCAAACTTATGCTTCAAAAAAAAATTATACCCTTGCAGGAAAGACACCCATTTAGCATGCCTACTATTCAATTTATTTTGTGTGGTCACATATTTCAAGGCCAAATGATCTATAAAAAATACAAATTATCATGGGTCCAAATAATGCCTCCAATGCCTTAAGGCTTGAACAATAGCATAAAATTCTAAATCATAAGTAGAATAGTTCTTCCTCTCATCATTAAACTTTTCACTGAAAAAGGCTATGGGTTTACCTGTCTGGCTAAGAACAACACTTATCCCAACATGGGAAGCATCACACTCTACTTTGAATAGTTTATCAAAATTTGGAAGTACCAATATAGGAGCTTCAGTTATCATTTTCTTCAAGAATTGGAAACTCTGTTCAGCATCTATTGTCCATGTGAATTCCCTTCCTTTTGTACAATCTATTATGGGGGATACAATACTGCTAAAATTCCGAATGAAATTTCTATAGTAGGTTTCCAATGCATGAAAACTCCTTACCCCTATTATGCTGGATGGACTAGGCCATTCTAGGATTGCCTTGACCTTTTCTGGGTCCATCTGAACACCATTTGTAGAAATGACGAAGCCCAAAAAAGTCAAATAGTTTTACATGAATCTGCACTTCTTTAAATTTGCATAGAGCTTCTCTTTCGTTAGTACACTTAGGATGATCCTCAAGTGTTGTAGGTGTTCTCCTTTATGTTTCCTGTGAATTAGGATATCATCAAAATAAACTACAACAAACTTACCAATGTAGGGGCGTAAGACACTATTCATGAATCTCATGAATGTACTTGGTGCATTAGAAAGCCCAAATAGCATAACAATCCATTCATACAAGCCATCCCTAGTCTTAAAATTTGTCTTCCACTCAACTCCTTCATGAATCCAAATCTGGTGGTATCCACTTCATAGATCAATCTTGCTGAACTATTTGGCCCCTGCTAATTCATCCATCATATCCTCTATACGAGGAATAGGAAATCTATACTTGATAGTAATCTTATTAATTGCTTTGCTATCAGTACACATCCTCCATGTTCCATCCTTATTCGGGGTCAACAATGCAAGCACACCACATGGGCTCATGCTTTCTCTAACCAGGTCCTTCTCAACTAGTTCTATTACTTGTCTATTGAGCTCTACATGTTGTATTGGGTTCAATTGATAAGCTACTTGATTAGGAAGAACTACTCCAGGAATTAGATAAATATGGTATTGTATATCCCTTTTTGTTGGGAGTCCATCAAGTAGCTCATTTGGAATAACATCATAAAATTCTTCTAGTATCTTTACTACATCATGTGGTATTATGTCTTCTTGCTCTTCTCCTCTTTTTACTACCAATGCATAGTAGCAACCTATCACCTTCATTTATTTGACAACATCCTTGGTAGACAACATGGTCTCATTCTTCCTTTCATCCTTAAGTGGTAAGAGTGTCACTTTAGAGCCATCCTTCTAGAAGGTATATGTATTTTTCTCTCCATCATGCATGATCTTCTTATCATACTACCATGGCCTTCCCAACAAAATGTGACAGGCATCCATAGGAATAACATCACACCATATCTCATCCTTATAGATTTTTCCTATACTAAACCGAACCAAACATCTTTTATCAACAGTAACCTCATTTCCTTTCTTAAACCATGCAATATGGTAAGGACAAGGATGTTTCTCACATTTCAAATTTAGTTTATCTACCATTTCCTTAGCTACCATATTATCACAACTACCCCCATCAATAATAAATTGCCATACCTTTCTTCCTAAAGTGCATCTAGTTCTGAAGATGTTGGTTTGAAGCCACGAATCATCAAAGTTCTTTACAGGGACTTCTTCGTTCTCTGGAATGATCATCAATCTCCTCATCATGAGAGTTTCTCCCACATCTAGTAGGACTTCTTGTTCTGTTCCTGCTTCTATGAATTCTGGCTGAGCTAGGTTCACTCTAGGCTGTCCTCCTTGGTTTCTTTCTAGCATGTTATAATTTGAACATTCAAAGGCTCTATGTCCTTCTTCTCCACACCTAAAATAAGTGAAAGGCCTTCTCTAATTTTCCCAGCCTCTTTCACTTTTGTAGCCTCATCCTCTCTGAAACCCCCTTCCTCTTTCTTGATTCAGAGGATCTTGCCTGGTGTCCATATTTTTTTCAAATCCTTGAAAAGAATCTCCCCAACCATTATTAGAACCTCCCCGAAATGGAGTTGAGGTACCCCTTCGACCACCTCTATTCCTCTTGATATATTGCCTATTCTACTTTTCTTTAGTGTTTAGGGCTAATTGGTAGGCTTCCTCCATATTGCTAACAAGATGCATGCTCAACTCATCTTGGATGGAGAATTTTAGGCCATTCATATATCTAGTAGCTATTTTCTCATTATTTTCTTGATTTTCTATGTGCATGGATAGTTTTTAGAATTCATCTTTATAGTTTTGCACTGAAAAGAAGTTTTGTTTTAGATTTTGGAACCTGGGAAAGAGGGTTTGTGAATAATCCATGGGTAAGAATTTTTCTTTGAGCTTTTTCTCCATCTTGCTCCATGTCTTAATCTTTTCTTTTCCCTTTTTAGTTCATTCCTTTTGGAGATGATCACACCATATAATTGCATGTCCTTTTAATTTTGTACATGCAAACTTCATCTTCTTTTCTTCTGTCATAGGCTTCCATTCAAAAAATTTCCCCATCTCGTTTAGCCAGTCTACTAATTCTTCTTGCTTAAGACTACCAGCATAGTCTAAGACATCAATCTTGATTGTTTCACTCCTTCCTTCCAAAGCCTTGAGAACTCTATCTTCATAGCTCATTTCATCTAGCCTCTCTTCTGTATTTTCTTCATTTTGGTTTCCCTCTTCATTAGATTCATTTCCTCCTTGTAGTCCTTGATAATCCATTCACTCACTAAGTCATTCAATCTACCTCTTCATATCCATCATCAATCTTCACATCGACATGACACCTCCTCTTCCTCTTCCTCTCCCAACCATCTTCTTGCTCTGATACCAAATGATGTAGCACAACACTCTTTGTTAACAATAAAACTCAATTACAAGATAAATAAACACAACTTTGAAACCTTCAGTATTTTTCCATTCATCACTAACTTGTTCTACAATTCACTACAAACTCTTAAGTAACCAAAAAAAGTAGAAAACCAAGAAATCCAAAAATTACCCCTTTTCATAATTTTTTTCCATAGTTTTTTTTTGCCATTTTTGGTAATTTTTGAAACAACACCTAAAAAGATGATTTTTTCCCTAAACATGCCATGAACTAAGTTAGAAAGAATTGCCAACTAATATCCAAGATTTAGAAACATAAGTTCAAATTTATTACAAAATAGAACTTTCTAAAAACTAGAGAAAAAATACTAAAAGCTGATTTCAGAGCCCTAGATGAAACTTTAAGCTCACAAAAATGTGCTAAAACAGACCCCAATCGATCTGGGATCCATTGGAAAAACAAATGCCACCACCTGAGGCATGCACCCAAAAAATTTCAGCAAAAACCCAGACTTGAGTCAAAAGTTATGACCTCTGGAAGTTTTTGTATGAGTTTATGACCTACAAAAGGTCCTGCAACACCTAACCCTAAGATCTACAAAGGAGATTAAGTGGAAAAAGATGTATTGAACTAATAGAGGAAGTATTATGGAAACCTAGGATAGAGGTTGAGTAAGGAGTGGATGTTGGAAGTATTGTTGATGTTATTGACTGTCTAAGTAGAGAAGGATGAAGGAGAAGTGTTGTGATTGCTTGAAGAGAGTTCCAAGTAGATCAATGATGGTGATGGCAAAGGTTCACAGTCAATAAGCCATCATATGTGTATGAAATTGGATATAATATTTTCAAAGTGAGTTGTTTTTCAAATCAATACTACTGCTACTTTCTAACCATTGTAACAGTCAAAATCCTTTTAACAGAGGTTGACCTAACAGTCATAGGTATAAATCCTTTGAACAAGGTTTCATTCTAATGGAGTGTATGTAATTCCTATAACAAGGTGCACTTTTAATAGAGTGGTTTAAATCCTTTAACCAGGTCACACCTGACAGTGTGTTTGTAACCTTTGATAGGGTTGGCTTTTCACCAAGCTCACTTTAGAAGAGTGAACATAATAGTAACATGTTACAAAGTGGTTTTTCCCTAATTGGGTTTCCACTATAAATCCTGGTGTTGATACTTGTGTGAATGTTTTTGTTTGAACATTTCTATTTTTTACAAGTTAGATACTATTGGATAAGTGGACTACACTGTTATATGTTTTTTTTATGCAATCAGTAATGACCGAGTAACTGTTGGTTATTAGATTTGATTTGTTGAAGAGTTTAAAGTTTGTTTTTATACATCTGGACCTGAGAACAACTGATTCACCCCCCCTCTCTGTTGTTATAAATCATATTAATGATTGGTATCAAAGTTGTTGGTGCTTACAGAGAACAAGTTTGAAGGTACTTGAAGTAAATGATCAAGATGTATAAGGAGGTACCAAAGCTGAATAAGGAAAACTTTCTTGCATGGCAAAGCTTGATGAAGCTGCATCTGGCTGATATTGGTGATTCTACAAATTATTACATTGAGCATGACTATGCCACACCTATTGCACCTCTGACTGCTGAGGAAATGAAAGCTAAACAAGAGCACAAACAAGCAATGTTGGAGATTGTGTTTTCCCTAAGTTGTCCAGAATTTGAAGACATCAAAGACTACAATACTATAAAGAAAATGTGGAGCACCCTTGCAAACATTTATGGTGGTGACATAAATGTGTTGAGAGAAAAAGTCGAGAGCCTAAGAGGTAAATTTGATGAAATGAGAATGCAACAAGGTGAGAATATTGCACAATATTGTGGTAGAATAAAAGAAGTTGTAAATGCTATTAGAGGAGAAAATGGAACTATTGAGGATGAAACTGTTATAGGAAAAGTATTGAGAACTCTGCATCCTATCTATGCAATCAAAATTTCTACAATCCAGGAATCTAGATGTAACTCTACTAATGCTCTTTGGAAAGTTTGGTTGGTAAGCTCACTGCTTTTGAACTTTATAACTATGATAACTTCATTGTTGGTAATATTGAATCTTCTTTTAAGTCACAAATGGTTCTGAGTAAGTCAAAGAAGGAAAAAGAAAGATGCACAAGTGAAAGTGAAAGTGATAGTGACACATCTGATGAAGAACTTGAGGATCTAGAAGCTCTTATGGCTAGAAGACTGAAAAGGGGAAAAGGAAGATACAAAGGTAAACTTCCTATTATATGTTTTTCATGTAATAAAGTTGGTCATATAGCTGCTAGATGTCCTGACAAGGACAATAAGGATGAAGAAAGAGACAGCAAGCATAAAGACAAAAGAGAAGATAGATGTTACCGAAGATACAAGGACTACAAAGGAAAAGGTAAGAAATCATGCTACATTGCTGAAGAAGAGACTGAAACTGATAGTGATGATTTTGAAATTGAGGTTGTCTATGTTGCAATGAAAGATGAATCTGATGAGGATGAGAAAACTGCATTGATATCTTATGTGAACAAAAATGATAAATATATTATTGACAGTGGTTGTTCACATCATATGATTGGAGATAAGAGTAATTTTGATACCTTAGATTGTTATAAAGGTAGGAGTGTGAAATTTGGTAATGATGCACCATGTCCTGTTAGAGGAAAAGGATTGATTAAGCTGACTGATAAGATCACTTGTGAAAATGCTTATTGGGTTGAGGGTCTTAACTATAATCTCCTAAGTGTTTCACAACTTAATAACACTGGCTACCGAGTGGAATTTCATCACAGAAAGGCCAAAATATTTGATGCCACTAGTGAACTGATTGGAAGTGGAGAACATATAAGAGGTAATTTGTTCTATCTAGACCTATCTGAAGAAACATGTATGATTGCACAACTTGATCATATTTGGTTATGGCATAAGTAGCTATGTCATGTTAAATTTAATAATTTGATAGAAATTAGTAAGAAAAAGAAAGTAAGAGATCTACCTAGATTGAAGAAACCTAAGAATGTAATCTACAAAGAATGTTAGCTAGCTAAGATGACGAAGTCTAGTTTCAAGAGAAAAACTTTTACTTCTGAGAATATCTTAGAATCGGTTCATACTAACATTTGTGGACCAATGGGTGTACAAAGCTATTATGGTGCTAGATATTTTATTCTGTTTGTTGATGATTATACCAGAATGATGCATGTAATGTTCTTAAAGGAAAAATTTGATACTTTTCAAATTTTTAAGTGGTATGTGGCTAAGGTTGAAAAAGAGATAGGTAAGAACCTAAAGTGTTTGAGATCTAACCGAGGTGGAGAATTTACATCAAATGAATTTAATCTATTTTGGAATGATAGAGGGATCAAAAGACATATGTCTACACCTAGAACTCCTCCACAAAATGGTATAGTAGAAAGAAGGAACAGATCTATCTTGGGCTATGTAAGGACATTAATGATTGAAAATAATGTTGCACACAAGTATTGGAAAGAAGCTATAAGTATAGCTGTTTATACTCTTAACTAAGTACAGATAAAAAAAGGTACAAATCTGACACCCTATGAATTATGGCATGGGTATGCATCGAATGTAAAGTACTTTAGAATTTTTGGAAGTAAGTGCTACATATTAAAGGATAGTAGAAATGGAAAATTTGATGCTAAAAGTGATGAGGGTATATTCCTAGGCTATTCCACAAAAAGTAAAGCCTATAAGTGTTTGAACTCTAACACTAAATAAATTGTGGAAAGTGTGAATGTCAAAGTTGATGAGTATGCAAAGAAAAATGAAGTTGATAGTAACAGAGAACCCAAAGATTACAGATCTTTTGTGTATATAGAGGAAGAAGAGGCAAGTGACAGACCTACACCTAATGCTGAGTCTCGGGTAAGCAATGTTGAGCATCGGGATAAAAATGTTGAGAGAGAAGAATAATGTGCCAAGCGACAGGAAGAAGCAGCCAAGTATCAGGAAGAGGTTGCTGAGCATTTAGAAGCTGAATCTAACATTTTGGTTGGTGAACCTGATGAGAAAAATGAAAGGAGAGAAGAACCTATTCTAGCACAATATGTAAGGAGACATCACAAGCCTGAACAAATTATTGGAGATAAAGATATTGGAATTCAAACCAAAAGCAAGGCAAGAGATCCAACATGTTTACTATGTGAATTTGAGCCTAGCTAAGACAACAAAGGAGGCATTAGAAAATGAAGACTCGATAGAAGTAATGAATGAAGAGATAGACCAGATAGAGAAGAATGATACCTGGACTCTAGTGCCAAGACCAGAAAATAAGAATGTCATTGGGACAAAGTGGGTATTTCGAAATAAGCTAAATGAGCATGGTCAAATAACAAGAAACAAAGCTAGGCTGGTATGCAAAGGCTATGCACAAGAAGAAGGAAAAGATTATGGGGAGACATTTTCCCCTGTAGCTAGATTGGAAGGGGTAAGAACTCTGCTTGCATATGTTTCCTATAAAGATTTCAAGGTATACCAAATGGATGTTAAATCTACATTTTTAAATGGTATATTGGAACAAGAAGTGTATATTGAACAGCCCAAAGGATTTGTTGATCCAAACATAAGACACATGGTTTGCAAATTGAATAAAGCAATGTATGGACTAAAGCAAGCTCCTAGAGCATGGTATGAGAGATTGCACAACTACCTAATACATATTGGATTCTCAAGGACAAATGACATAATTAATCTATACATGAAAGATGAAGAAGGTAAAGGAATCTTGTTAGCTAAGATCTTTGTAGATGATATTATATTTGGTGGACAAGATGCCTTGTGTAAGAAATTTTCAAATGAAATGCAAACTGAATTTGAAATGAGTATGTTTGGGGAGATCAAATTTTTTTTTGGTTTATAATTATATCAGATGGAGAAAGGAATTTTCATCACCCAGTCTAAATATGTTCATGAGATACTGAAAACCTTTGGTATGGAAGATTCAAGTCCAATAAGTACTCCCATGGCTACTGGACAGAAGTTGTCTAAAAATGATGATGTTGTAGAAGTTAACCAGACTTTGTATAGATCTATGATCAAAAAGCTATAGTACGCTATACATAGAAAACTAGATATTGCATTAGCTATTGGGATTGTGGCAAGATTATCCGCCAATCCTAAGGAAACTCACATGATGGTGGCTAAAAGAATTATGAGATATTTGAAGGGGAGTGTTGACTATGGATTGTACTACAAGAAGCATGACAAGTTTGAACTGAGAGTGTATACAGATGCTGATTGGGAAGGAAATGTAGATGATAGAAAGAGTACTAGTGGTGGAGCTTTCTTTCTTGGATAGAGATTAGTTTCCCAAACAAGCAAGAAATAGAATTGCATTTCCCAATCTACTACTAAAGCTGAGTATGTGGCTGTAGTTGTGAACTGTTCAAATTTGATATGGATAAAGCAATTGTTGGTAGGCATGAAAGAAGAAATCACTAAACCAATTATCATTTTTTGTGACAACACAAGTGCTATCAACATCTCTAAGAATCTAGTGATGCACACAAAGACCAAACACATTGCCATCAAGTGTCCTTACTTGAGAGAATTGGTACAAGATAAAGAGGCCCACATGGAATATGTGAATACAAAGGAACAACTAGAAGACATATTCACTAAGGCTTTACCTAAAGAAGCTCATGAATACCTGAGAAGTCAATTAGGGGTCCTTCCCCTAATTGAGGCTGCCTAGTCAAGCTAGGAGCACTGCATCAAATGTTCTACAAAGAAAATCTAACAAATTGATGTAGAGAAAGGTCACACATTAGGAGCAGCCTAGGGTTGTGAAATACACAACAAAGTCAAGAATCAGTCATAAGAAAAGATGACAGAGGGAGAAATATTGTTACTAAACTAAAAAGATGATATGTACATCTGCAGGATGTATGTTTTTGTTGCTGCTTTGGCATTTTTTCAAAGAGGGAGATGATCATAGATGAATACATAGAATGAGAAGATCAAGATAGAGGGAGTAATTCAGTGGATGGTCAAGCATGGCTAATTGATTCTGCATCATAATCAAGCTAAGGATATTATAAATATTTCTGATGGACAGATAAGTTTTTGTATTGGCTGGTAATTCATGTGATATTCATATAGTGTTGCCATCAATGCCAAAGATGGAGATTGTTGGAAACTACAATTGAAGCAATTGTTGTATTGTCATTGATGTCAAACCTTAACTGGTAAGACTATTGCTATTTAAGAAAGTACTATATCTATCTGATTGTTTCTAAGGGGTAAGGCAAGGTTGAAAACAATAGCACCTAAGGAAAGGTTGAGTTATCTTGATACTTTAATGAGTACTTGATTATGTGGCACAATGATAAGACAATGTATTGTTTATCTAAGTATGAATGAAGACTAAATTGGCAGGCCTAATCAAGAAAAAGTTAATAAATCTAGTGTAAGCCAAGTGTTGTTAGTGTCGACTGAGCTAGTATATGCTGAGTAAATTCAGTGTTGACCGAACACCAGTCAATTGCCGAGGAAATAGTTTATGTGGTGATCGAGCTTTCTAGTGAAGACCGAGAAGTTGAGCATAGTATTGACCGAGCGTCGGTATTTTGCATTTGAGGAAGAATTCAGATTTCTAGCCGACATCGTTGAATTCTTGGATTATGTAAAATGTGTTGACTTTATTTATTGATTTTATGAAAGCATTTAATGCACTATAAAACATTTTATTGTAAATCTATTAAGAGATTCAAGATATTTCTAGAAGGATAGCTGAAGAACATAATGTAGGACAGATTCAATGAATCTGACCTAACCCTAAGATCTATGAAGGAGATTAAGTGATAAAAGATGTATTGACCTAATAGAGGAAGTATTAAGGAAACCTAAGCTAAAGGTTGAATAAGGAGTGGATGTTGGAATTATTGTTGATGTTATTGACTATCTAAGTAGAGAAGGCTGAAGGAGAAGTGTTGTGATTGATTGAAGAGAGTTCCGAGCAGATCAATGATGGAGATGGAAAAGGTTCACAGTCAATAAGCCAACATATGTGTATGGAATTGGATCTGATATTTGCAAAGTGAGTTGTATGTTTTTCAGATCAATACTACTGCTACTTTCTAACCATTGTAACAGTCAAAATCCTTTTAACAGAAGTTGACCTAACAATCATAGGTATAAATCCTTTGAAAAAGGTTGCATTCTAATGGAGTGTATGTAAGTCCTATAACAAGGCACACTTTTAACAGAGTGGTTTAAATCCTTTAACGGGGTCACACTTGACAATGTTTAACATGGTTGGCTTTTCACTGAGCTCACTTCAAAAGAGTGAACATAATAGTAACATGTTACAAAGTGGTTTTTCCCTAATTGGGTTTCCACTATAAATCTTGGTGTTGATACTTGTGTGAATGTTTTTGTTTGAACATTTCTGTGTTTTACAAGTTAGATACTATTGGATAAGTGGACTGCATTGTTATATGTTTTTGTTATGCAATCAGTAATGACTAAGTAGCTGTTGGTTATTAGATTTGATTTGTTGAAGAGTTTAAAGTTTTTTTTTATACATCTAGACCTGAGAACAACTAATTCACCCCCCCTCTTTGTTGTTCTAAATCATATTAACAGCTACATCTTAGAGCCACTTTAAGTGAGGTAATGAAGCTCACTAAATTTGAATGTGAGATGGACATGCAGATTCATATACTATTTAGAATATTTGTTTATATTTGTTGATGTCTATATCTGTTGTATGGAACTCGCATCACTTTTCAACCATTTAACAATCAATTTCTCATAGTTTCTATATAATTAAATAATTGCAGCTCTACAAAGTTTGATGGCCAAAGACCTAATTTTCAGTTTACTATCTGCATTCTTAAAACAAACTTTATGTAGTGCGTAGAAAATGTTTGTGGTGGGTTTCTATTAGGTAGTTAAAGAAAAAGCTAGGAATGTGTTTTGTGTTGTCTCCATTAAGGTAGATTGATCATGATAAAGATTGAAAAGGACATGATGGGTATTGAAGATAACTTGATCCTTTTAGAATGACGATTGAAAATAACATAGAAAGACCCCACCTTGAGACCTTACCCTTAGAAAATTGGTTTGTTATCAACAATGCACCTTAGTTGTAGCTTGTTGGAACAAGGGAAAAAAGTTTCAAATCATGGGCACATAAATTAGGGACTTTGCATGTCAAATTTACATTATTTTAATGAAAAGATCTTTTTGGGAGCTAAAATAGAGTTGTGTGCCTATGTTGTAAAGGGAAATTTATTTAAAAATTATTTATTGTGAGTTGACGGTCATATCTCCAACTATGCCATGTGTTACATGAAATTTATAAATATTGGCACTAGAAGACACAAGGTTCAATTTCAGTTTTCAAAGTATTGAGAAAAATCTTTTGTCTACATCAAATGAGATAAGGCTAGAATAAGACAAAAATATAAGATATGTCTTAAAAATTGCAATTATGTAGTAGTGTTAGTTTTAGATAATGAAATTAATAATTTAAATATTCAATATTAAATAATATTTTTTTCTTAAAATAATATTTATAACAATACAAATGATATCACACTAAGGATGCATTGATATGTTATGCTACATGAGTTTAAGTATAGGACCCTATAACTTTTTTGTGCAAACTTCTTGAAAAATTGTTGTTTATGAAAGATCACGTTGCTCTTTGCAAATAATATGTCTTGTCTAAATGAAAATGTTATTCCTTTATACATAACTCTAATTCTTACCCCTTGAAACTCAGATATATTCCTGCCAATTGCATGTCTTTGAAAGTATCTAAAGCCTTTTCAACAAATCTATTTTGTGCATATCCTACAATCATGGCATTCCATGAAACCACATCTCTTCAAGGCATTTTGTCAAATAGTTCAACCGGCCCTCCCTACACAACGTTGTAAGTTGAAATGAGGAGTTAATGGCAATGGCATTTTATGATTGTAATTGAAGCGTGTTATTCACCATACTCAAACATTTTCTACCATGAAGACATTGTCAGTAGTAAACCTATGAGCATTTTCACATGATAGCATACAATCAAGTTTACTGTTTGCCTTCTTAGGTTTACAATCTTTCTTGTTTTATTGATTCAACATTTGGAGGAACACTGGTTGAATGTAACAGAGTTATTGCAAGTCAAATGTAACTAGACATAATTCTTATTTGTTGGACTATGCTTTTCTTTGTTTTGTGTCCTTTGAAGAGACCTTAAGTTGGATAGTTGTTCATTGGAAATCCTCTTTATGAAGGCCTTGTGTTATCTCTTTTTAAGAATTAAAGGTTGTCATTAGTATTAAAGGTTATCAAAGATATCAGTCGGTCACTTATATTAACTCAATCGGTAAAAGAAAACATCATGAGCCAGTCGGTCAAGTCTCTACACCGAGCACAGAACAATTTTACCTAGCATCAGAAATTGATATCGAGTGTCAGTATAATCATTGAGTAGTTTATACAGTGTTTACTGAGGATCACAGGAAATGGAATAGTAGTCAGGAAAGGCACATTCTTCTATGCAAAAACTTACAATAGAATCAGAAAATGTTTTACCAAGATCGAGGATCATTTATTGTTGAGATATTCATTAATTGTGATGATGATCTTTTGTAATTGTTAGATCTAGGTTATTTTTATACATCGTTGATCTTAGGGTTTTTTCTAAGATATTGTAACCTAATTTTGTTAAGCAGCATAAAGCAGTATGCTATATAATTATAATTTTGTATCATTTTTTATAAGAGAGATATAAGGGAATCTGATGTATGAACAAAGAAGCACTTGAAGCTTTATTCATCCTTCAAGTCTATCAGTAATCAGAAAAGGTAGAGAAGAGTACAGAGATAATCAGATTAAGGGAGAATCAGAATTAGACTACCGAGCAGTTTAGAATGGAGAATCTTCATAGTAAAGGTGATATTTTATCAAGCACTTTATTGATCTATATCAGACAATTCAAGTTGTCATTAGTAGATAGACACCTATTTATTTCTAACAATTGTAATAGAGTTTTGGTTAAATCTCTTAACATAGTGGACTTAATAGTCTTTTGCAAATCTCTTAATAGAGTACACACTCAAGTAGTGTTATTAAAATCCTATCACTAGGTAGATCTAGTTGATCTAATATGTTACTCCTAATAGGGTAAGATCACCAGAAGTGATTAGCACTTTTAGCCCTAATAGGAAAACCTTTTCTATCTACAGTAGTAAAGAATTTGTGGGTGTCATCCCCATCACAATTTTTACCTTCTAACAAGGGTTTCTGCGTTACCAAAATATTTATGTTATGTGTTGATTATATTGTTGATTTCATGTTATTTACTTTCACAAGCTGAATGAATGAATGATACATGAAATGGATACAAGTTATAATTAAAGGTTACTATTGTTTGCTGAGTAAGGTTAGAAAGGTTTATGAAAAAAATTTTATGGGCATTGATTCACCCCTCCCCTCTCAATACTCTATCTCTCCTAATTCCAACAATTGGTATCAGAGAATAGTTCTCTTATTGGATAGTTTAACCACTAAAGGGTAAAGATATCATTCATGGAGAGATACAAGCTAGATAAAACTACTAAGAATCAAAAGATTTAGATGCAGATGTTTGTTGAGCATTATAAGCAAGCCAAGGAAGGATTGAAGAAATTACTAGTTAAAAGAAAGAATCTGGCTATTATGCAAAATGAGATCGGTTACCATGAAGAAGAGATTGATGATGTAATTGAAAATCTTGGATCTAGTTCAGGAAGCATTTTTGATGGATCTAAAAGCATCATCTTTGATCTATCCAAAAAGAATCTTCATTTGGCTGAAAAGGTAAAAGCACTGCAGATCGGTCAAGAGACACAAATGGTGAGAATGATAGATGTGATGAACAATGCAAGATAGGTTGAACAAGAAAGGAATCTAGTGGTTGAAGACTGAAGATAGATAACTGAACAACTTCAAGTGAAAGAAATTGAGATACATAGACTCACCGAGTACCACTTTGAAATCTCAAATCAGATGATGACTGTGAATTAAGAAGTCAACCGAGTGAATGGAGAATTGTCAAGGAAACTTGAAGATATTGATGTAATTAGAGAAGAGAATGAAAAACTAAGAAATGAAATAAAGACTCTACAATAGAACCATGAAATGATGAAATTGGCTAAGGATAGTTCCAAGAAGATTGATGACTTTTTGACTAATCAAAGAAGATTGGAAGCAAAGCTGGATTAGGCTATATTGGTGAAGGAGAATCATCACAACAAGTTGAACAAGTCAACAAAAATCAAAATCAAAGACCTAAAGTGTTGACATGTTATCATTATGGAAAACCAGGACATACTTCTAATGCGTGTAGAAGCAGAGCACAAGGTAGACCCCATGTCACTCCTAAGTTTAATGGATATTGTTACTATTATGGAAAGTATGGTCATCAAGCTTATGAATGTAGAGCTAAAAAGTATGCTGACAATCATACTATGGAGAAATTATGTTACACCTGCAATGAACATGGGCACACTACATGAAAGTGTAAGGCAAAAATGAAGTAAGTATGGAATCCAAAGCTGAAGACACAACGCAAGCCTTATCAACCGAAGAGACAAGGTAATTCTTATGTTTGGGATTACAACACATGGGATAACTATATTGCATGTTATAGATATGGGAACATTGTAGAAAACTCTAATAGGAAAAGATGGGCTGGACAATCTCGAAGCTGGACAAGTACTGGAATGGCTTGTTTGCATTATCATAAGGTCAGTCACCTAAGAAAGGATTGGAGAGACCGAGCACCAGAAGAAAATCATGTATTTGAGAGTGGAAACACTATTGTAGATATCATGTGAATAAGGAACACTGTGTGGAGAAAGGCATATAATGAGAATGCTGAGTCAAGTAATGCTATCGGTGAAACCTCATCCACTAGATTGGGTGACATCGGTACTTCCACCTAAGGTGAAATAGGTATGTATGGGACTGATATTTCAAATTGGCATATTTTACATACAGTTCCTTAAATATGATGTGCACATACCAAATCTATATGAATAAAGATGCATTATGGTTTATATGTTATGAGCTAACAAAGTCACATAGTTGGTAAAATTTGAGACCGAGCAAAAGGTTACCTGTCGGTAATCACTATTCAAGGTTAACCGAATGTTAGTATCAACCAAGCAAAGATGTCATGTTTTAACCAAGTTGATGGAATTTTAGTCCTCACCAAGATGACAGTTGTCATGAATTGAAAGTAGGTCAAGCATTTATTACATAAATTTTTGAGTGGGAATATCAAAAATTCTATAAATACACAAGAGATAGAGTTCATTTTTCACATTGCGACTTCGGAGAGCTAAAATTTCACAAAGCGAGTCTGAGAAAAATATTTTTCAATATTATTCAAAGCCATTGCAGATCAAACTAAGCATACTCTTTGATATATTCTGAGTAAGTTGAAACCTTATCAAGCACATTCTTCATACTTACCAATAACCTAGTTTGTTGAAATGGCATCTACTGCAAGTTCTTCTAAGTCTATAGAGGAAGAAATTAGTCTCATAGTGTCAGCAAACTATATTGAACTGAAATATAAATTACACCTTGAAGTAGCATCAAAAATGGATTCAGCGGGTGCTTTTTCAAGCATCCCACCTAGGGTTTATTGGTTGAAGACATACGATCATACATTCATTGCAAAATTAGAGAAATGGGTGATTTCAACATGTATGTTCCATATCAAGAACTTTGTGATGGACAAGAAAAGCTAAAACCAGAACACATAAAGGTTGAAACCCTTGGACTTACCAATGCCCTAAATTTTATGAAGAATTTTAAGAATGAGTGGATTAGGGTTGTGTTGAGCCGCTATCATGAGGGCACATTCGGGTTAGATAGACCTATCAAAGCGACAAAGAGCATGATTAGTAAGGTCATAGGTTACCCTACTACTAATAAAGCTAAGGTATTCAAAATTTCATTGCGAACAGAGATTGAGAAGAACACAGGCGCAATATGGGATGGTAGAGCACTAAAAATTGCTACAATCAAAGATCCTGAAGTTAAGTTCATAGCGCATGTAATTGGGTATAATATATTTTAGTCAAGCTAATTAAATAGTGTACCCTATAGTGCCATAGACATGGCTTACAAATTAATAAAGAAGGGTCATCAAATAGACCTCGTTGAGCTACAATTGAGATGAGTTGAAGAAAACATGAAGACAATCTGGTCACAAAAAACCAACACCTATAAGTTTGGTCATTACTAGTATGTTTGTTTTTCTATCTTCAGAAATTATTTCCATCTGTTGGTCACACCAATTGGTCTACCGACACACCAATCACTGCACAAATTTTTGAGATTATGAAAGCTATGGGAGATAAAGAAGAAAATTTTATAAATGGATATTTTGAGGAATTCAAAATAAAGATGAATCTAAGAAGTAGGATTCCAAATGAATTGGTCGAGAAATTTTAGAATGATATTTGTTTCTTGGTAGACACCGACCACACAATGATTAAAGTAGTTGAACTGAGACTAAAATGGCTAGCACCAATGGGATACAAAATGGATCATGATTTTAGGTTGAAATCAATACAGGTAGTGCTGGCATTACCGAAGGACAAAAAGGTCGAAAGGTTTGGAACCTTTGAAGAAGCTAAGTCAAGGATACAAATAGGGCTTTTCATCGATAAAATAATGAGAAAATAAAAGAAAATGGAGAAAGTATTAACTAAGCACTTTGGAGATGTATCTGACTCACCTGAGGAGTCACCGGTTGAACCTACAACTGAAGGTTAGCTGATGTTGGTTGACAAACCATATGACAATCAGGAAACCGAGTCCAAGAAGGAGAAAGACTCTATACTAGTTTCATCTACCCCAGCTACAAAGAAGAGGTAGTTGCTAGTGTAGACTGGTGAACATACAAGGTCAGCAATCAGAGCCTCACCACCAAAGAAGGTAGCTATAAAGGTAACAAAATGAAAGGTTACTACACCGATAAAGACTTATGTAAAGAAGGGATCCAAGGCAGTAGCAGAAGCACCGAAGAAAAGGAGGATGTTGATAAGAAGTCAAGAAGACCTTGAGGATGAAGAAAATGAGAATGATCAAAGTCAATTCAAGGTGGTCAACAATAAGATAAGATCCATAGATGAGATTGCTAAGGATATCATTGAGAATGGAGATCTTGCGGATCTGAAACTCAGCAGGTTCGACAATATGTCAATTGAAGACTAAAATAAAATTAAGGAAGTAGTCATCCAGATGATGATAAAATCCTAATGAGTTCCTTCAGAATTTGAACTATCACTGCCCAAGGCACTCGAAGAAAGAATTATGCAGAAGTGGTCCAATGCATTGGACACTGAAAAGAAAATGAGAGAGTGATCTCTAGTTCAGGTAGCCCCACATTTTAGCATTGTAGAAATTGATGAGCACATGGAAACTTACAACAAGAGATTCAAAGTAAAAGGTCAGGCTATGCAAATTTTAGATGAGAACATGGAAGATGTTGATGAGACTAGTCATCTTTTATGGGCCTCAATTCTTAAAGCAAAAGAGCAAGTTGAGAAAAATGCTTTTATGAATCTATCTAGGAAGAGACAAAAGTCTAAAGGTAAAGGTATTTACATTGATGATAAAGTAGCCAAACAACAAAAGGACACTAGTGTATTAGTTACCAAGGTGATTGATATTACTCATGAAAAAGAAGATACAAGTGTTTCACAGGATGCACCGGATCAAGTAGAGATCCAAATTAAGAAGAAAACCAATGATGATGTACTCATTAAGGACATCACAAACAATGATCCAAATGATCGAGATATTGATGAGGATGTGAACATTGCACAAGACAACACACAAGATGGAGTACAAGTTACTAAGTGTGCATTTCCATCACTACCAGGTGAGCTTCCTATTCTTGTTGAAGCAGTTGAAATTCTTTCATAGGAAAAACCCGATGGCTTAGTTCCCAAGAAACCACAAGATAAAACTGGGGAACCAAGCAAAGAGACAGTTGTTGAAACAAATAAGCCTGAAGGAAAGGAGGCTATTGAAATAGATCCTAAGACACAAGAAGATCCAAAAGCAATTGAGGTTACCCCACCTGACACCACATTCAAGGCTCCACCTCAATCAACCGACACACAGGGTACTGAGGAGTAGAAGAAGGAAGATAGTGTGTCATTTGGGCAAGATACTCTGAGGGCAGAAGATAAAGCTATTGTAACCATTGCCAAGAATTCACCACTTGCACTAGAGAAGAAGAAGAAGAAGAAAGGAAAAGGGCTGGTCACATTGGACGAAGTCATTGTGATACCTAAGTGTGATCTGGGAACCCTTAGCCCTAAAGAATTGAGAAAATATGGGGAGTTATGTACAAGAAAAGCTGCACAAGAAAATTTGAAGCAAGAGAATAAGAACAAGGAGATATTAGAGAATGTTTAGGATATCTTACAATAGGTAGTACCTAAGGAGAACATAGATGAAGATACTCCAATCATGGATCAACTTGCAACACTTACTGAGAAGATCAATGCACCTGATGTTGATGCTAATAAAAGAATAGAGGAAAGGGCAGAGTCAAATGTTCAAGATAAACTTTCCAAAAGAATCAGCAAAGAAGTGGCTATTAACAAGGTTAAATTTTCAAAGGTAATAATTAAGATTTGGGTTATTAATAATTCTATTTGCACAATCTTGTTTAAGCTATGCACTGTCAAAACATTCACTGTAGAGATTAGTGAAAAGATTAAACAATTTGAAAATGAAATCACAGTCAGTGCAAATGAAGCTACAACAGAGCCATAAGCTTTTTCAAAGCATATACTCAGAGTTCAAGAACTCAAGCAGTTGGTAGCAGATCTCAAGAAGAAAGAAGGGCAAATAACTGATCAAGTCACTGAGTTGCAGACAAAACTCCTACCTTACCTAAAAAAATTTGAGAAGCACATTGCAAAGGCACAAATGCTTGTTGCAACACCAGAGATTTCTGTGTTGGACAACATTTTTAATATGCATGCACAAGCCAGTCTTGAGCATATTGCTCTCACCAACTTGAAAGAGGAATGGGAAAACCCATCAGCACATTTTTGACAAGTTGTAAGTATACATACACTTATTTGGCATTAATATCAAAAAGTGGGAAACCATGTATATAAAAGATAGAAGAAGATAACAGGGGAAAACAATGTATATACCAAATATGTACATAACTTGCTAAGTATACTACACATTACTGGAGCATGCACCAAGGAGGAGTATATAGAATTTTTTTGTTAAGTGTATATGTATATGGTGGAGATATAAGTTTTGAGACATAAGATCTATATACATTAAGGTTTTGATACTAATGCCAAAGGGGGAGATTGTTATCTCTATTTGAGCATTAAATGTTGATGCAGGAGTATCCTGGGTGTTAGAGCAATCTTGCATCACCCAAAAATATTTTTATTTTCTTTTCAATAAGGGCTATCTTGTGTAGAGCTGCTATTTATGGAAACTTACTATTTTTAGTAAGTTGGTCATACAATCTCGAAATGTTCTAATTTCACAGGTGACGGTTCATCTCAGTCAATTTCCAAAAAGTGGTTACAATAGAAAAATGGAGCTACAGTTAAAAATTTATGGCCTCCGAAAGTTGGGCTACCTAAAAGCATATTTTGTATTTTATTTGAGCCAACAATATTGTAATAATTGTAAAAATAAAATAATTCCATGTTTAGTTGGCCTAAAAGGCTAAATTTCTAGAACCTTCTCGGGCGGTAGAAATTGCCTATTTAAGGAAGGCCCGTAGTGTTGTCTTAGGCAGTTCAGAGCAGTTCTCGATAGAGCTGGGTAATGATTCAAGGCTTTGTCCAATAGAATATTGTAAGGGGAATGCCCATGTGGCTTTGCATATTGTAATTCTAAAAATTTGTAATTCCACATTTGTGGAGATAATAAGAAGCTCATTTTCTGTTCTTGCAAATTGTTGTTGTTTCTCTATTTCTGTATGTGTTTGTAGTATTAAGGGGAGCACCCTTCATCAAGTGGTATCAGAGTGGGAGTTCCTAAGTGTGTAAATAGATCACCGACTGTAAGGCATTTTGCACCAGGACCATGGGTTAAGGTTTCTGTGTAAATAGATAGCTGATTGTGAGGCAGTTTGCACGAGGACCATGGTTAGGGTTTCAGTAAGCAGCATGAAAATGCCTCCATGAAGGGAGTGGTGAAAGAGCTGGTGTTGTGATGCCTGAGGTTAGAGCACTCCAGAGACAAGTGTGAGCATTGCAAGAAGAGATTCGCAGAGGAATGAATCTTAATGTTAGAGATGAAAGTGAGGATGAAGCTGAGGAAGAAGGGAATTCTAAAGGAGAAGTCAAAGTTATAAATTAGGAAGAAGAAAGACTTTTTCGAGCCATTTGCAAGATGAGGAAAAGACCTAAGATTGAGGTTCCTGCATTTTCAAGAAATCTTAACCTAGAGGAGTTGATCGACTAGATCAATGAATGTGAAAAATATTTCAAGTATGAAGATATTGAGGATCCTGATAGGGTCAAGTTTGTGAAGGCCAGACTGACAGGTTATGTGAAGATTTGGTGGCAAGAGATTCAATTGGAGTGACATAGAAGAGGGAAAGATAAAATCACAAGATGGGATCGAATGCTGGATAAATTGAATTGGCAGTTCATTCCTATTGATTATGAGTTCATTCCTATTGAATTGAATTGCCCTTGTCTCATTGAATCTCCCATTATGTGGTTTACTAGCAAGGTTGCATGCTTCAATAGCTCTAGCTGAGAGCACAATCAAACATCCTTGTGACTCCATGCCTAGGGAGCTCTAGGTTGGTTTCTCAAGGTTTCCCATTCATGGATTCTCTTGGAAGTAATGACTAAGAGAAGTGCACAATCTAGTGTGTACATTTTTGGTGCCCACCATGGGGCAGAACACTCTTGTTTTTTCCTTCTTTTTATGCATTTTCATCAATTTTTCGTCATCATTTTTGCTTGCTATTTTGGCTCTCTATTTTTCTAACATATTATCGTATGATAGTTTTCCAGTATCGTGCGATATTTTATTACATACCCATGTGATACTTTTCTAGTAAAAGTATCATTCGGTTATATGGGACTCTGTCGCATGCAGGTAGCACAAAGTATCGTACAAAGAGAAATTATTGCACCAGTATACTGAGAAGTATTGTATGATTCTTCCTCTGACAGAACTATCACACAGGCCTGGCAATGAGTAATTTTGGACATTTCTTTGCAAGATTTGATTTATTTACTTTGGGTTTCTAATTTGTTGTGGTAGAATAGAGTTTTATTTGTAGATTTTATTTGGTTTTGATGTGCTAACTATTGTGGGGCTAACAAGTTGTTCTTGTAGGAGCTCTCATTGCTTGAAATATTTTCTTAAAAGAATGCATTTCAAAGCTCTAGATGCACAAGGGCTATTAATTGTTTTTGTAGGGCTGCCTAATACATAAAAACCAATCAAGTGCTTGTTTAATTGCTTTCATTTTAAGTGTGGCATATACTAGTTGTTTCTTTTCATAGGCATGTAATATCTTGTTGTAGGAATCTTTTGGTGGTAGGAGAGTATGCTCTTCACCCTTGTGGTGAAATAGAAATCTTGACCCATCTTTGGATTTTGAAAGCAAGAGGGTAGTTGAACCTTTGCTTGGTGTGTTTGGGAGAAATTTTTGAGCTAGGAGAATATGCTCTTAACCCTTGAGGTGAACCAAAAATCTTGAAACTCAAAGGTTGATCCACTCTTTGTTTAGTTTTAGAATCCTTTTGCGGGCTTTCTCTTGAGCAATCAAGAGGAACGACCCAAGTGGGGACAAGCTTTTCGCCGGCTATTCCGACCCACTATAAACTCAAGGCTATCAAGGATAGAAAACCTTGGTAGATGTAGTACTTGTCTTCATTTGGTGTGAGTACTTGTGGGATTGTGACCATGAGGAAAATACTAGACAAGAATGCTTAAGGTACTCTTGTGGCCGTGAGGTCCGTTACTAGCCGCAAGGTAAGGAGTCCCTTTGGGGAGCAAGAGGGGTATTACGAACAGAAGCCCTTACTAAGAACCATAGATAGAAGCCACTCTATTTTTATGCTTAACTTCTTGGTGCAAGGATTGATCCTAGTGGACTAACCCAGATCACCCCAAGATTACTTACCATCTATGTTCATTTGGTTGTGTCATTGGCACTTCCATGACAAAGCCAATATCTATTGTGGGCAACCACTTTGTGTGAGGCAATGGGACATCAAGTGTGGGCCAAGTTGTTAAGTATTGAGCCATTGTCTTTTTAGGCTAGTAAGTACTTGAAGTGTTCTCACTATGATCTACCTATGTAAACATTCTCAAACATCAAACATCACGATAGCATTCATAGGATTTTCTTGCTTTGATATCACAATTGCTTGTCTTGGCAAGGTTTCTTTTGCCCTTGTGCAAGTGTTTTATGACATGTTTGATCACCTACTATTTGCAAACTTGTCTGATTACTGCTAGTACTGTGTTTGAAATCAAAAATTTCAACCATTAGATTGCAACTTTGACCAAATTACCCTAAAAAAATTAAATTTAAACACTCACTGGTCAAGAGTCATATGATCCTGAAATATCATCACACACTGTTCTGAGATTTATCATGTGATAGTTCATTGTTGCACAACTATCACACAACTTGCCTAGATTTTATTGCATAGGTTGCCTTGAAACTATCACACGGCTTCATGCAAAATATCATTTTGGAAGATTGTATCATTTTGTTAGCCCAAAAATTGTTGCACAAAGTCTTTTTGTTGTTTGTCTGATTTATGCCATTTTCAGTCTTTCTTTGGTCGACCAAATTTTAGTAGGTTACTTACTCTACTGCTGGAAGCCTATTTGTACCTTGGGTTCTTGTATTTTGACCCCTTGAGATAGTATTCTTTGATTTCACAAGTAATCTTGCTTGTCATTAATAAGTTAGGAATCATCCTTGTTGAAAAAGAAAACCTTTAGATTCTTTGGTAACACACTTGGAGAGTCCTAGTAGTCTCTTGTCCAAATTCACTTCCATATAAATTCAATTTCAATTTCAAATATAATTCGGTTAAATCCATCCTCATGATCCATATGTTTTAGGATACTCATCCTTTTATTATACACCTCTGTGGCAGTGTTGGTTTATACATCTTGTCAACTTTCTATCTTACCATCTCTTTTTGGACAATTGAACACTTTTACTATCCTAGTTTGGTATCGACATTTCATAGGGTCATCTTATCACCAAGGGTCTTTTTCTTTCATGTTGGTTACAAAAAGGTACCAAGTTAGTCAAGGAAAATGACCTCAAGTTGTCTTTGATCAGTTACCCTTAGTCCAAACTTGTCAAAAGTGAAAGGGAAAGGAACCTGTCTTTGATCAATCACCTAGGAGGGAGTCCAAAGCTTGGTTTGACCCAAAGAGCAACCCTAGTGAGTTGAGTACCTCTTTAGCACCTTCTCAATCAGATATGGACATGAGTTACACCATGAATAGAAAGGAGAGAGAAGCGATGGATCAAACTCTTGATGACATTTTCCAAAGACATAGGGATAACATGCTATTTGGTGATGACAATCAACTTGAATCACCCCCTATCAACTCAAGATATTTAGACGCCCATCAAAGAGTTGAAAGACATTATGGATGAGCTCACCAAGATGCATGGTCACAACACAAAGACCAGAACAATGAATCTTGTGATACTCATGTGAATGTAGCATTTACTAATGACTTGTTCAAACATTGAAGGCCCAACTCTCTGCTTAAAACAACCTCAAGGTATGCAAATGAAAGGCTTAAAAGAATTGAACGTGAAAAGAAAGCCTTTTTGGATGAACAAGCCACTAAAGAAGAAAGGTTTAGACTCCTAGAAGCAGAGCAACAAGCCTTGTTAGACTTGAAAAGAAAGGTATTTCAAGAAGAACAAGATAGGCTTTTAGCCCAACAACTCAATGACCAATTCAACAACAGGGGTACCAACAGTGGAAACAATGCTCCACCATCTACTCCCTTAGGAACCCCATGAAGTAGAAGGAGGTCAAGAACCCCTTCAAGATCTCCTAGTCCTAGAGGAAGAAGGATTTCACAACATAGGAGACAAACACCTCCTAGGAACTCAAGGAAACCCTCCCAACGAGCTCATCATGGCTCTCAAC
Organism: Chamaecyparis obtusa; assembly: GCA_027943335.1. Taxonomy (NCBI): domain Eukaryota; kingdom Viridiplantae; phylum Streptophyta; class Pinopsida; order Cupressales; family Cupressaceae; genus Chamaecyparis; species Chamaecyparis obtusa. Next base: position 501,073 of record BSBK01002822.1, on the reverse strand, counting down.
ATGGAGGAAGTAGTGCAAGTTTTGATGATCAATATTTTATGAGGATGCAACAAGAACCACTATTCCAAAAATATGTGGAGAAGTATCTAGATCAAAACAAGGATAGGTTCCTAGAGAGCTTGATTAACGAGGGTGCTAGAGTTCCTTACAACTTTGATGTGGATAGGAAAATCAAGAAACAAGGTCCATCCCAAGAAGAGGAGATCAAACAACTCAAGCGTATGATGGAAAAGGTGTTGGCACCTAAAAGTTCCTTTTCACATGACTCTATTTGTCCCAATCCTTTTGAAAAAAGTGTGAGTATGAAGGATTTTCCTAGAAAAGTTGAAATCCCCTAGTATGACAAATATGATGGCAATGGTGACCCACATGATCATGTGTGTCAGTTCTACATCATGAGTTTTGAGTTTCACCAAGATGACTCCTATCTTATGTGATTATTTCTGACGAGTCTCAAAGGCCAAGCCATGGAGTGGTTTACCAACATAACCCCTCCCATCAAAACTTTCAAAGAACTTATCCATAGATTTGTTCAACATTTTGCATACAACTTGTCAAGATCAGTCACTATGTTAGACTTATGCAATTTGAAGAAGAACCAAGAGGAATCCTTTGTTACCTTCTTATAATGATGGAGATGATTGTGCTCTTGCTATTCTAGGACTATTCTTGAGCATGAAAGGATTGATATCATTGTTAGCAATTAGGTACCTAAAATGCGGTATGAGGTTCGAAAGATGGTCTTTGATTCCTTCGACACTATGGTCAAAACTGCATGTCAAATTAAGGATGTCTTGAAAGAGCAAGGGATTTTGACCAAACTTAGCAATAACAACGGTCAAAATACTAACAACTCTAGGAAGGACAAAGGAAAGAACTCGCACTGGAACAAGAACAAGCAAGTAGTCAATGATGGAGTTGTGGACTCTTCTCAACCCAAGGATCAAGGAGTCCTTCATTTGTCTAGTGTAGTTCAAGCTATGAAGCTCAAAACATCCTCTAACCAACAAGAGCATAAACCAAAGTATCAGGATAAGCCCAAAAAGGAGAGGAGATAATTTTCCAAACTTGGTGACTCGTATGAGGATGTTTTGAAGATGCTTATTGCCAATAACCTTGCACAACTGCAAGATCCTATGAAGCACCATATTCCTAATGTAAAACCACATTGGTGGGATGAAAAAGCTTTCTGCAAATTCCACAATAGCATTGGGCATGACATCGAACATTTCTGGAAACTTAAGCACATTATTTATGATCTTATTAAGAGTGGCAAACTTCAAATTGATGGGTTGAACACCAATGTAGACCATAAGGCATTCAAGGAATGTTTGCCTAAATATGAAAAGGGTGAAACCTCTAAACCCAAGAATGGCAAGGCTAAAATCAACTATACCTACATAGCTATAGAAAACATGGTCAATATGCTTGAGGTTGTGGAGGAAAGTTTCAACATGAAGAGAGACAAAGATCCTAATGGTCCTAATGTGGGCTCTCCTCGTATATTTGATGAAGAACCTATGGTGGTGCTTAGGGGTCCTCACTCTCAAAGGTCATCCCAAGCTCACAACACTATCACCAGAAGTCAAAGTCAAGGTCATGTGGTCATTAGAGGTCCTAGTTCCAACCAGTCCAGCAAACCCAAGCAAGCGACATCCAAAAATGTCACCACCAAATCAACAGTCAACCCTAAAATGAGCTATAATCTTGTTGACCAGTTACAAAGAATGCCAGCTCAAATCTCAATCTTTGAACTTTTATAATTCTCTCCAAGACATAAACAAATCCTTGAGGATGCTTTGCATGCAGCAAATGTTCCTAACAACATAGATGTTGACCAATTCTAGAACATGGTTAACCACATTGCCAACCCTCATAACCTAACATTCTCAGAAGAAGATGGCAAAGCTTTGAGCCATCCGCATAATCTTTCCCTTCATATCGAAGTCATGATTCACAAGACCCATGTCAAGTGTGTGTTGATTGATGGGGGTGCTGGGCTCAACATTTGTTCTTTGAGTCTGTTGAAGATACTGGGATATTCAGAGCAAGTTATTGATACCTGGAATAAAATTACCATTAAAGCTTATGATGAGGTAGAGAGAAGTTCTAAAGGGTTGGTCATTCTACCTATTAGGATTGGTCCTATTGAAACTGACATTTTGTTCCAAATTGTTGATGCTAGTCTACTAGCATATAATATCCTACTTGGTAGACCATGGATACATGTGATGCAGGAGCATCTTGGGTGTAAGAGCAATCTTGCATCACCCAAAAATATTTTTGCTTTTCTATTCAATAAGGGCTATCTTGTGCAGAGTTTCTATTTATGAAAACTTTCTATTTTTAGTAAGTTGGTCTTACGATCTCAGAATGTTTGATTTTACATATGGAGGTTCATCTCAGTCATATCAGCCTGCCAGCAAAGTTTCATGGCTAGATCAGGTGTAGTTTTGAAGATATTGAAGATTTTTGGTATTGGCAGCAGGGTACATAAACCTCAAACTCGGTTTTGAAGGCTTTAGAGGCCCCAGATGAGGTTGAAAATTTGGGTGATGGGCACTTTGCATAGGTCAAGCCTGTAGAGTGCTTTGTGGCATTTCCAGAATGGGGTTATAATAGCCAATCGGGTCAACAGGCGATGACTTATGGTCTTCAGAAGTTGGGTCACTTGAAATCGCCAAAAATAATTTTTCTTCAAAATTTCTGTTTGGGTTTCAAAACTCATTTTGAGCTGACTTTGATGTAATAAATTGTAAAATAAAATAATTCTAAGTTTGGTTGGCCCTAAGGGCTAAATTTCTAGAACCTTCTTGGGCGGTGGAAATTGCCTATATAAAGAAAGCCCGTAGTGTTGTCTAGGGCAGTTCTGGGTAGTAGATCTGGGTATTGATTCGAGGCTTTGTCCTACAGAATATTGTAAGGGAATGCCCATGTGGCTTTTCATATTGTAATTCTGAAAGTTTGTAATTCCACATTTGTGGAGATAATAAGAAGCCAATTTTTTGTTCTTGCATATTATTGTTGTTGTTTCTCTATTTCTGTTATGTGTTTTTGGTATTAAGGGGAGCACCCTTCATCAAGTGGTATCAGAGTAGGAATTCCTGAGTGTGTAAACAAATTGCCGACTGTGAGGCAGTTTGCACCAGGATCGTGGTTAGGGTTTCAGTGCGCATCGTGAAAATGCCTCCACGAAGAGAACGTGACGGAAGAGCTGGTGCTATGACACCTGAGGTTAGAGAGCTACAGAGACAAGTGCAAGCATTGCAAGAAGAGATTCACAAAGGAATGAATCTTAATGTCAGAGATGAAAGCTAGGATGAAGTTGAAGAACAATATCAAGAAGGAGAAGCCGAAGTTGTGAACCAAGAGGAAGAAAGACTTTTTCGGGCAATTTCCAAGATTGGGAAAAGACCTAAGATTGAGGTTCCTACATTTTCTAGAAATCTTAACCCAGAAGAATTGATCGACTGGATCAATGAATGTGAGGAATATTTTGAGTATGAAGATTTGTGAAGGCCAGACTTAAAGGTCATGTGAAGATTTGGTTGCAAGAGATTCAATTAGAGTGAAATAGAAGAGGGAAAGATAAAATCACAAGATGCGATTGGATGGTGGATAAATTGAAGTGACAATTCATTCCTGTTGATTATGAGCTTGACCTACTAAAGAAAATGCAAAGTTTAGAGCAAGCAGGAAGATCTATTCAGGAGTATATAGAGGAGTTCTATCGACTCCTCATCAGAACAAGCCATGTAGAAGTTGATAAGGAGAAAGTTGCCCGATACGTTAATGGGTTAAGGCCAAGCATTCAGGAGGAGTTGAATCTGGTTTGAATGAACAGTATTGAGGAGGCATACCAGTTTTCCCTAAAAGTAGAGGAAAAGCTAAACAAGAAGTTTGAGAGCAAACAAAATGGAAGAGGTCATGGTGGAAGATCTGGTGGATGGTCATATGGTGGCTGAAATGAAGATCCAAAAAAGAAGGATGAGGCCAGTAGCAGCCAGAATCAGAGAGGAAACAATTCCAATCATTTCCAAGATCAAAATAATAGAGATCAGAGAGGAAGAGGAAGAGGACAAGGTTTAGGAAGAGGAGGCTTCTGTGGAACGTGTTTTCACTGTGGAGAAGAAGGTTAGGGAATTTGAATGTCCTCAGTGCCAAGGCAGAACAGATAGCAGAAATGAAGGCCAAGCCAAAGTTGCACATGTAGATGAAGATGCTAGATCATCAAATTTTGAAGATGCTGAAAGAGGAGAAACACTGATTAACAGAAGAGTCCTGTTGAGTGGTGAGAATGAACCTAAACAAAGGAGGAGCCTATTTCCCACTAGATGCAAGTGTGAGGGTAAATGTTGCGATGTAATTATCGATAGTGGAAGCACTGACAATTTGGTGTACGAAGAGATGGTGACAAAGTTGAAGCTCAAGAGATAGAAACACCCACATCCATATCGGATTGCTTGGGTGCAAGATGACCACAAGGTCATGGTCAGTGAACAGTGCCTGGTAAAGTTCAAGATCAGTGGGTACCAAGATGAGGTACTATGTGATATAATATCTATGGATGCATGTCATATGTTGTTGGGTAGACCATGGCAGTTTGATAGATGTGCTGTACACGATGGTCATGCGAATACCTATTCCCTAACAAAGGATGGAGTGTGACATAAGCTAAAGCCATTGAAGGAGACCGAAGAGAAGGTATGTGGTAATGCAAGAATAGTTTTTGTTGATGGAAGAAAATTCCTAGATGGTATGAGGCATGAGCATGTGTGTTTTATTTTAATTCTAAAAGCTAGTAAAGAAGAAGTAGAGGATGTACCTGTAGAGGTTGTAGATTTGTTGAATGAGTTTCAGGATATTGTATCTGATAATGTACCTAATGGATTATCACCGGTAAGGAAGATCAGTCATTAGATGGATTTGATTTCAGGAGCCAGTTTGCCAAACAAGGCAGCACATAGAATGACACCAGCAGAAAGTGAAGAGTTGAACAGACAAGTACATGAGGTGTTACAGAAGGGATTGATTCAGGAGAGCCTGAGTCCATGTGCTGTACTAGTGGTATTAGCACCAAAGAAGAATAGAGAATGGAGGATGTGTATAGATTCTAGAGCAATAAACAAGATCACAATCAAGTATAGGTTTCCATTGCCATGAATGGATGATATTATGGACTGTTTGAGTGGAGCTATGTATTTATCAAAGATAGATCTGAAGAGTGGATATCACCAGATTCAGATCAGAGAATGAGATGAATGGAAGACTGCCTTCAAGACAAAGGAAGGACTGTATGAGTGGTTAGTCATGCCTTTTGGGTTAACCAATGCACCAAGCACTTTCATGCGGCTCACGAATGAGGTTCTGAAAGAATTTCTGGGTAAGTTTGTCATTGTTTACCTAGATGATATTTTGATCTTTAGAAAAACATTGGAGGAGCATATGATGCATATTCGTATGGTGTTTGGGAAACTGAGAGATGAGAAATTATTAATTAACTTGAAGAAGTGCAATTTTGTGAAGAAAGAGTTAGTGTATTTGGGATTTGTAGTTTTAGCAGAAGGTCTAAAAATAGACCCAAAAAAGGTACAGGCTATCCTTGAATGGCCTACTCCAAGGAGTGCTACTGAGGTAAGATCTTTTCATGGTTTGGATAGCTTTTATAGAAAGTTTATCAAAAATTTTAGCAGTATTTGTGGACCCTTGACTGAAACAATGAGAGGGGATAGAAAAGAGTTTAAGTGGACTAATGGGGCAGAAAAGAGTTTTCAATTGTTGAAACAAAAAGTTACAGAACAACCTATTTTAGCACTTCCAGATTTTAATAAGGCTTTTCAAGTAGATTGTGACGCTAGTGGTACTGCAATAGGAGATGTTATGAGCCAAGAAGGTAAACCTATTGCTTATTTTAGCGAAAAGTTAAATGATGCCAAGAGAAAATATTTTGTCTATGATTAGGAATTTTATGCTATAGTTCAGGCATTAAAGAAGTGGAGACATTATCTGCTTCCTAAGGAGTTTCTTTTGTATACTGATCATCAAGCTTTGCAATATTTGAATAGTCAAGGAAAGTTGAATCAGAGGCATTTGAAATGGGTTGAATTTTTGCAGAGTTATACATTTGTTTTGAAACATAGGAGTGGAAAGTCTAATAGGGTTATAGATGCTCTTAGCAGAAGGCAACTATTGCTGACAAAGATGTAGATTGAAGTGGTTGGGTTCAAGGAACTCAAGAATTTGTATCTAGAGGATCTTAATTTTGGTGAAGCTTGGAGAGCTTGTACAGAACCTATTACTCTAGACAAGATGAAATGGCTGAATTTCATCATCTAGGATGATATGCTATTTAGAGGGAGTCAGTTGTGCATTCCAAGAAGTTCTATGAGGGAGAATCTCATCAAAGAGAAGCATAGTGGAGGATTGGTTGGACATTTTGATCGTGATAAAACCCTTGCTTTGGTTGGTGAGAATTATTATTGGCCACAGTTGCAGCAAGATGTGAAAAATTTTGTACAGAGTTGTAGAGTATGTTAGATGGGGAAAGGAGTGAAGCAGAATATAGGGTTATATCAGCCATTACCTATACCAGAAAAGCCTTGGGAGGATATCAGTATGGACTTTGTTCTTGGTTTACCGAGGACACAGTGGGGACATGATTCAATTTTTGTAGTAGTTGACAGATTTTCGAAGATGGCACATTTCATTCCCTGCAAGAAGATTGATGATGTTGTTCATGTAGCAGAATTGTTTTTCAGAGAAGTGGTGAGACTACATGGTTTTCCAAAGACCATAGTTTCAGATCAAGATACTAAATTTGTTGGATATTTCTGGCGGACATTGCAGAAAAAGTTGAAGATAGATTTGAAGTTTAGTTCATCACATCATCCATAGACTGATGGACAGACAGAGGTGGTGAATAGAAGTTTGAGAAATCTACTGAGATGTTTGGTTGAAGATAAACCAATAGGATGGGATTTGATTTTACCACAGGCAGAATTTGCATACAATAATTTTATCAACAGGAGCACTGGTAAATCACCATTCCAGATTGTATATGGAAGTAGTCCAAGAAATGCATCTAAATTGAGAAAGATAGATAAAGGAGAAATAAGGAGTGCTGAAGCTGAGGATTTTGCAGAACACTTGAAGAACATCCATGAGGAGGTGAGGAAGCATATTACAAAGATGAATGCATAGTATAAGGCTAAGGCAGATGAGAAAATGAGGCATAAGGAATTTTAGGTTGGAGATGAAGTCATGGTTCATTTGCGGAAGGAGCGATTTCCGGTTGGTACATATAACAAGTTGAAAATGAAGAAGTTTGGGCCATGTAAGATACTGAAGAAGCATGATTCAGGAAATGCATATAAGGTAGAATTGCCTACTGAGCTGAATATTTCACCAGTGTTTAACATTTCAGATTTGACAGAGTATCATGAAGGAGGTGTTGAAGATGAGGTTGCAGCAGCACAGTGTAGTATTCCAGCAACTAGTTTAGATATCAAGAAGATTGAAGACATACTGGACAGTCGTGTTGGCAGAAGCACAAGGAACATGACATATGAAGAGTATTTGGTCCAATGGAAAGGATGACCTATTGAAGATTCATCATGGCTAACAAAGGAGGAGGTTAACCATCTTGGTTTTCCTCTACACACCTGAGTTGTGATAGGATCACTTCTCAAATTACCCCGGGTGTCTGATGCAGGAGCATCTTGGGTGTAAGAGCAATCTTGCATCACCCAAAAATATTTTTATTTTTGTATTCAATAAGGGCTATCTTGTGCAGAGTTGCTATTTATGGAAACTTGCTATTTTTAGTAAGTTGGTCTTACGATCTCGGAATGTCTAATTTTACATATGGAGGTTCATCTCAGTCATATCAGCCTGCCAGCAAAGTTTCATGGCTAGATCAGGTGTAGTTTTGAAGATATTGAAGATTTTCGGTATTGGCAGCAGGGTACAGAAACTTCAAACTCAGTTTTGAAGGCTTTAGAGGCCCCGGATGAGGTTGAAACTTTGGGTGATGAGCACTTTGGATTGGTTAAGCCTATAGAGCACTTCGTGGCATTTTCAGAATGGGGTTATAATAGCCAATCGGGTCAATGGGCGATGACTTATGGTCTTCGGAAGTTGGGTCACCTGAAATGGTGAAAAATAATTTTTCTTCAAAATTTCTCTTTGGGTTTCAAAACTCATTTTGAGCCGACTTTGATGTAATAAATTGTAAAATAAAATAATTCTAAGTTTGGTCGGCCCTAAGGGCTAAATTTCTAGAACCTTCTCGGGCGGTGGAAATTGCATGTATAAAGAAGGCCCGTAGTGTTGTCTAGGGCAGTTCTGGGTAGTAGATCTGGGTATTGATTCAAGGCTTTGTCCTACAGAATATTGTAAGGGAATGCCCATGTGGATTTGCATATTGTAATTCTGAAACTTTGTAATTCCACATTTGTGGAGATAATAAGAAGCCAATTTTTTGTTCTTGCATATTATTGTTGTTGTTTCTCTATTTTTGTTATGTGTTTGTGGTATTAAGGGGAGCACCCTTCATCAACATGATATGTAAGCAGTACCATCCACCTACCACCAATGTGTTAAGTTTCCCTATAATGGAGTAGAAGTCTGTATACCTGGGGATAGCACATTATCTGTAAATGAAATTTTAGTAGGGACTCATGTTCCTCTCAATAGAGAAGTAGAGGATTTTGATACAACTCTAGCATAGTGGAAGAATAAGTTCAAGTCCATAGACCTTGGTATGGGGGGTATCAACTTGACTCCTTTACAAAACTTCCAGTCTCACCTAGATCCTATGGCAAACCTTCACAAGAGATGCGACCTTCATCTTCAACCATGACTTTGTTTGGCACATTCATAGAGTCCTCAGTACCTATTCAAGATGAAAAAGAAGAGGTGGCTGTCAAGGACTAGATCTATAGAGAAGACAAATACATGCATAATGAGAACTTCTCTCCCTCTCCTACGACATATGGAAGAGGGTACACTCTTGTCAAAAGTATGGGCTATCTAGGTCATGGTCCTCTTAATCATAAATTAGATGCTAGAGTTGAACCACTCAATCATGCTCTTTTTGGCCGTAGGTCTAAAAAAATAGTTGGCCTAGGTTTCAAAAATCAGAACAAGAACCCTGTTCCTATCCTTGGTGAGATAGATAGTGAGGATGAAACAAATTATATAGCTAATTTGACAAATCAATAGGACATGTGTGAAGATTGGGTCCCTTCCACTAATCTTCTTTGGGGAGATTCAGATACTCTAGTTACCCATACAACAGTTTCAGGCGTAGAACAAGAAGAATCCGATGTTGAGGATCCTATTCAAGAACATCAATACATGAATGGCATTCAAGAAGGTGTTACCCTTGGTGACATTAGAGCTTCCACATCTAGAGGTCATAAATATGCTTGGTGTAAACATCCCAGTCAGGATTTAGATGCAGACTCACATGAGTATGAAATGGGAATCTCTCTCTAATTCTTCTACAGTTGACTTGGACATTGATATTATCCATACTTATAGTTCCCAACCTGAGGTAACTAATGATTCTAGTGTAGGATTAGAGGATTTGAATCCACAAGTCACTTTAGTGGATGATGCTTCACTTGGTAGGATAAATCCTAATTTGGGTACCTTAGAGGGATACTTGACAAACCTTAACTCTACAATCACCATAGATGATACCATTCATATCCACAATATTGAACCTATCATTAACCTACCCCTTGCCAATCCCCACCTAATTGATTGGTCTCAATGCTATCAAGAGCCTCAACTTTTAACTTTCCAAAATGACTATGAGATAGCATGTAACCTAAATTCTCTTAAGCCCATAGTCTCTTCCACTAGCAAACGAACTACAAGCATGACAAAACCAGATATCAAGTACCTTAGTTGCAAAATGAAAAGAAAAGAGAAAAAAAATAAGAGTTTTGATGGCGAAAACCACTGTGTGGCGGTGTTGAAACCTAAAAAAGTAAAAATAAAGGACGTATCCAAGGGTGAAAACCTCTTTGAGGCACCTAAGGATGAGGTACTTGATCATCTCCCAAGTTACTTTCAAGATAGATCTTCAATGCTTGTTGAGCCTACACAGCTAGTTAATTTGTTTACACAAGAGGCTCCACAAATAGTGCATTTAGCTTAGTCTCTATCAACATAGGAAACAGAAGCATATGCCAAGTTCCTACAGAGCAAGAAGATTAATTTTTCTTGGACTTACTCAGACATGCCAGAGTTGGACACTAATCTCATTATGCATCACTTGTCCATAACTCCAGGTATAAAACCAATGAAACAAAAATTGAGGAAAATGCATCCTCACATAGCTCTTCTCATCAAAGCTAAATTAGAAAAACTCCTCAATGCAGGATTTATAAGAGCCATTGATTATGTTGAATGGATATCCAATATTGTACTAGTTTCAAAACATGACAAGTCTATTCATGTCTACACAGATTTTAGGGATCTTAATAAAGCATGCCCAAAGGATGATTTTCCACTCCCAAACATAGACATGATAGTGGACATGATTGCAAGCTATGAGATATATTCCTTGATGGACAGTTTTTCTGGGTATAATCAAATCAAAATAGCTCCTGAAGACTAGGAAAAGACTGCATTCACTTGCGAATGGGGAACCTATTGCTGGAACATTATGCCATTTGGATTAAAAAATGCAGGAGCTACTTATCAAAGAGCTATGACAACTATCTTTCATGACATGATGCATAAGAATATGGAAGATTATGTGGATGACACCTTGGAAAAATCTAAAAAAAGGGATACACACTTAGGAGATTTAGAAGTCATTCTAGATTGTATGGAATAGTTTCAATTAAGATTAAATCCCAAAAAGTGTGCATTTGGAGTTACCTCTGGAAAACTTCTAGGGTTTATCATTTCAGCCAAAGGAATAGAGGTGGACCTAGAGAAAGTTCAAGCAATCTTGGATATGTCACGTCCCAAAAATATCAGCCAAATGAGGAGTCTCCAGGAATGCCTTCAATCTATAAGGAGGTTTCTCTCACAACTAGTAGATAGAGCTCAACCCTTTAATAAGACATTGCACAAGGGGGTTAAATGTGTTTGGAATGAGGATTGTCAGAAAAGCATGGACCAAATCAAGCAATACTTGGCCAATCCTCCAATCTTAATGCCTCCTATCCTAGGAAAACCACTCATATTGTATGTTTCAGCAATAGAATCTTCCTTGGGGGCATTACTATCTCAATTTGATGACACTAGAAAAGAAAGACCTATATATTACATCAATCATACTCTCGTATCATATGAGGTTAATTATACTAGTATTGAAAAATCTTGCCTTGCAATGGTGTTTATTTCCCAAAAGGTGTGACATTACATGCTTGCACATACGATACACCTAATTGCAAAGATTGATCCCCTCAAATATTTTCTTGGTAAGGCTACTCTCACAGCTAGACTTTCTAAGTGGATGATGAACTTATCAGAATTTGACATAGAGTATGTTGAGCATAAAGCTATAAAAGGACAAGCCATTGCAGATCAATTGGTTGACTTCCCAATTCAAGACATCATGCCTATTCAAGTTGAATTTCTAGATGACCACATAATGTACATGACTGCAAGAACATGGAAGATGTTCTTTGATGGCTCTTTCATGCAAAATGGTTCACGAGCAGGAGTGTTATTTGTTTCTCCTCATGGGTACACAATTCCTAAGTCCTACAAATTATTGTGCCCATGTACAAATAACATTGCTAAGTATGAAGCCTTGACAAATGGACTAAAAATGGCCATAGAATGGAGAATCATAGAGCTGTACATCTATGGGATTTGCAATTGATAATCAACCAAGTTAATGAAGAATACTAAATAAAGGATGAAAAATTGGTACCTTACAAGAAAATGGTTGATTAATTTAGACGATATTTCACCTTTGTTACATTTCAACAAATCTCTAGAGTAGAGAACAAAGTAGTTGATGCTATGGCTACATTGGCTTCACTCCTTTAGCTAGAACAACATGAGTCTAGATTCAAATTCCTAGTGGAAGAGCTACACTATCCTATCTATGACTCCCAAGAAAGCCAAGTTGTCTGTACCCTTGTTGGCCATGAGTCATCCCGCTATGGTGCCATTTACTCATATCTCTGTGATGGCATTATTCCCGAAACCTTCAACCACTCTGAACAAAGGAACTTAACCCAAAATTCCTCTCACCATACCCTTATCTCTGGTGATCTATAGAGGGGTTTAGATGGGACACTTCTTAGGTGCTTGGAAAAGGATGAGTCCAACCAAGCATTAGCTAACATTCATGAGGGTATTTGTGGAGGACATTCCAATGGTCTTGCCATGGCCTGAAGGTTTCTTAGGGCTAGGTACTATTGGCCTACCATGCAGATAGATGCAGTAGCTTTTGCTAAATCATGTGAAAAGTGTCAGAAATATGGTAACCTAATACATGCTCTAGGCAGGGAGCTTATTTTGTCTATATCTCATTGTCCATTTCAGTACTGGGCCTTTGATCTTGTTGGGTAGATTCATCCTGACTCATCAGGTGGACACAAATTTATTATCACTACTACTGACTACTTTACCAAATGGGTAGAATCTGTTCCACTTTTTGTTGCCTCGGGCAAGACAGTTTCTTTGTTTATTTTAAACCATATCATCTGTTAGTATGGAGTGCCTTCTAAAATAATCACTAACAATGGAGGTCAGTTAAAAAACAAGGACCTTAAAAAACTCAGCAATAAGTTCAAGATAAAACAACATTGGTTCTCCATTTAGTTCCCACAAGGAAATGGACAAGCAGAGGCTTTGAATAAAACCATTCTTAAAATTCTCCATAGAACAGTTCACAAGAATGGTAGAGATTGGCATCTAGAAATAAATCCAGCCTTATGGGCTTATAGAACGAGTATTCATACTCCAACTAGGGCTACTCCTTTTTCCCTCACTTATGGTGTTGAAGTAGTGTTACCTTTAGAGGTGGAGATTCCTTCCCTTAGAGTTTCCCTCAAAGGTCTAGTGACAAATGAAGACTACCGTGCCATGAGACTCCAAGAGATAGAACTTCTAGATGAAAAGTGTAAAGCATCATTTGATCACATGAGGGTTTACCAAAAGCGTATGTACAAAGCATTCATAAAGAAGGTTCTCCCTAAAGAATTTCAAGTGGGAGATCTTGACCTACGAGAAAACCCTAAGAACCAACAACATAGAGGGTAAAAGGGTAAATTTGACCCTAATTGGCTTGGACCATACATCATTACTGCTACTTTTGGGATAGGTGCTTACTTGTTATCTACTGAAGAGGGAGAACAACTCCCAGATCCTATCAATGTCTTGCACCTAAAGAAGTTCTATCCATGATGCTTGTTTTGTTTGGGGGCATCCTTTGTACATATTTTTTTATCTTGAAAAAATTCCAAAAAAAATCATATGTGATGCTGAAAAAATCCTAAAAAGCATATAAAGTCCTAAAAAAATTTTAAAAAATAAAAAAATTGTGAAAAATTCAAAAAAAAAAGAAAAAGTGCCTTGGTGAAAACCTGGAAACAAGCACCTTGGTAGAAAAAATTGAAAAAAAAATTGAAAAAATAAAAAAATCTCCAAGTGGTGAAAACTTGGAAATAGGCGCTACTTGAGGCCTTTTGCACCCTTGTTTCTTAGCACACATCCTCGACACTTAGCCTTTTTCCATCATACCTTGTCCTTGTTGCCTTGGTTTGGAATTGGTCTTTGTCTTTGTCTAGGGGGCATAACTATGTTAGCTTTGGTCTCTAGAATGCATTAGTCTTTAGGACATCTTGCAAATGGTGTTTTTCAACACCACCCCAAACTGTGTTTTTCAACACTTCCCTAGCGTCAAGTGTTTCTCAACACTTATTAGATATCTTACCCCCAGTCTAGCATGATATTATATTTTCCACTAGTAGATGCGATACTCAAAGTTTGACTCTATGACCTACACACATACACTTAAACACTCGACTCGCTGAGACTTGTTTGACTTTATTTCTTTGTGTGTTGTCTATGATGATTTCTTTGATAAGTGTTTTCTCCCTAATAGTTTTCGATGATGCTGAGCTAGAAGACTGGGGGCATGAGGACATGTTTTATTTCTTTTTCTTCTTGTGGGTATATTTTCTTTGTCCTAACTGTCATTAGTATTTATGCTTGTTCCACTTGACACTAGGATCTACATTGTATTATCCTTAACTATTTTCACAAGTGCATACTTATAGCCATCTTGACTTTCCTTGTGTCTCGATGCGAGTATAATCTTTCCATATTAAACTTAGGGAACTTCACTACACTAGTCATCTTGACTTATATGTCTTTGATGCTTAGGTAGGATTCCCACATATCTATCTGATATAGATCATATTCAGATTCACATAGTCATACTAGTGTGTATTGTATGATCTTGCGACACTACCAATAATGCTTGATGATGAATATTAGAGTCTCATGACTTTGTAACCTTGCAAGTAAACCACTTTTCATAGTAGCTTGCATTCTTAGGTTCATGTTAGTTTAGTTTTGCATCTTGCATATGGAGAGAGCTCTCCTTTCATCTTTCATGGACTTGATGGTCAACTGTGCTCACCTTTTGCTTCTTCTTGATCATGTCTTTCACTCCTTGTCTTTCACATCACATCATTTTCCTATCATCATAAGGGGTTAATCTTATCATCATATCTATATCACAAAGAGATCACTTCTAGAAACATGAGTCTATATCATAAGATGAGAACTAAACATACATCTATGAGAGAGATAATACATGAGCATACATAAGCATATATCATACATTTTGAGTAGTATAACAAGACAATAAAACTGAAACATCTATCACAAGTGGGACAAATACACAAGATATATCGTAAATCCAGTAAATCTCATATATATGTGAATGTCATGATACAAAATAAAATGTGGGATCCAAAATTTGGATAATGTCCCAGGATATGTCTCTATACATCTAACACCCTAAACCTAAGTCTGACTCTCCCCATCACGTGGTGGTGGTGGAGGTGGTGCTGCTCCTCTATTTGGTACCATGTCAAATCTCCTAGCCCTCTCAGAGTAGAGTGGTGCTCATTGTTCTATAGGTATAGCCTGTATGTATAATCCATGGTAATAAGAAACTCATGTTGCCTCCCTCTAGATCTTTGCTGCGTCAACCTATGTTGCCCTCTTCTGTCACTCTATCTTACCTCATAGATCTATTAGCTGCTAATCTCACATGGAAATGGTAATCCTAAGCTACTGCATCTCAATCTCTAAAGCCTGGATCCTAGCTCTGAGATCCTCCCTCTTCCCCCTACAGGCTGCTCCTGTCCTGCGTCCACCTATCAGAAAACTAATCTCGCCGCATCCTCCACCTCATCATCAAAAACATGTCTCCGTGACCATCTCTAGCCACTTGACCTAGACCCCTTTCCTCTCTCCACTCTCCTCCCTCCTCCCCCTCCTCTGTCTCTCCCATCATCATCATCCCCATCTCCACGTTGCACCTATGGGTCTACATCTGGCACCATGAATCTAGGGAATGGCTACCTCCGATGCTCTGTCCTATAGGATACATCAGCTTTGGCATCCCCCACATTAGCTAGATAGTCCTAGGGCTCCTTGCATAGACTTGTCATCCTATACCACTTGCTGGTAGTCCAGCATCGGTAACCACCCTAATCCCTCTTTCTCCCTGCACATGGAATATGTGGTGGTCTCCATGGATATCTACTGCTAGCGACCAAACTGCCTCCACACCCAAGAGATCATGATCCACTCAACAATCTCTGAATGACAACCGACTAGTGGCTGACTATATAACATATACCCCAGCTCCTGATTTGGATCACTCCATAGCTCACAGGCCTTGTATGCTCTCCACTCGAAGGTTGTGAGCTCGTCCAGTAGCCTCTTGTAGTATGTCACATTGCCGCTATGGGGTTGTGAAATGAAACTTGTATATCTGTAGATATAGGGGCATCTCCGCTCCCTCAATTGCACTCATGGTCACACTACAGCAATGTACTCCCATGCCAGTATCTAAGCGAGAACAGCCCCACATGCCCAAGTCCTGCTCTCCCTGTACTCTATCTCATGCAGCTCATGGTACATGTCTGCTAAGATAGCCGAGCCCCATGCCATCCACCTCAGATGTGCTACTAGATCTACTACTAATCTACCCCAACCCAGTGAAAATCCTCTCTGGCTCCTATCAGTAATAAGAGTCTATGCAACTATGGAACATACTATACATGCCATTGGGAAATCTCTATTAAACTCCTCGACTAACCATTCCCAGTTGAGATGCCTGTCAATAATAGTGACATCCTAGAATAGGTCCTGGATGGCCTGTCATCCCTCTGTCAGGGTCTGATCATAATATACCTACACCAACAAACAATTATGTCATTTTTCATCATCTGGAAACATTATACTAAAAGATCATTTACAGACATGATTATACTCATAGGATCCCCATGGCTAGGTACCCGTAGAATTTGATAGATGTCCTACAGTGTAATGGAAACCTCTCTAGTCAGCAAGTGAAAGGTATTATGCTCATTGTGCCATCTCTCAGCCAAAGTTGTCAGCAAACCATGGTTTTCCCATATATCGGGCATATGTAGCAAGTATCCAAAACCCATATCCCGCAAGTCTGCTCATCTCAGATCATCAAGATCTCAGATGCAACGTAACCCAGTCACTCTTGGGGCTCTAATAATCAGCACTGGGAAAGCCTCCTACAAGCCATAAACCCCCAAACTAGCTGTCTGAACATATCATGATGGATGATTAAAATCAGTACAAGTCATAATAAACACAAAAATTGTCTAGACCCATGTTATATTTTTCAAATTAACACTATGCAATACTTCATATTATACTACTGTGATACTTTTTGTTGATATTGTATTGTGTGATACATTGTTACATAGTGGTGTGATACTTTCACCCAATATCGCATGACATTTCATCAAGCATCGTGCGATGCTTTCTTGAAAGGTCGTGTGATATTTTCTTAGCTCACAAAGTATCACACGATACAATGTATAACTGGTGTGTGATACTTTAAAAGTATCACATGACATTTTGCATTTGTAAAATTTAAAATATTTCAAAAACATTAAAAACATCTATTTAAATGCAATAAATGCTCATAAATGACTCAAAAAGCAAGTTTTTCTAAAAACTTCTCAGGGCACCATAGTGAGAAGGCCGGTTGTGCAACCGATCGTGCTCGAATTGATGTGTATGGACCAGAATCACTAATTTTTGGGCCATAATCTCTCTCTAAGCTCTAAAAATTCTCAAATCACAATAAGACAAATGATTTTGAAAATGACCCTTTTTACCCCTTATATAGCATTTTGACTTTTTGGCCAATTTTTAAAACATCTCAGAATTGCGCAAAAATTGTACCCCTATCTAATTTTGACATCCTGGATCCATTTTTGGGAACAAAATTGAAATCTAAGTTCATCTTGATAGTCAAAATTGCATTTCAAATTTTCTCCTTCTTCTGCGCAGTTGGTTGACCATTTGAGGCCTGAACCTTCGATCTTTGCTAGGGCACCTTCATTTCTTCATCCCCATCTCTCTCAACCTTGTAGTCTTTCATTCATCTTCATTCACTTCATCTCTCTGAGGTTTGACTTCATCTTTATCCTATATCTTTCTCGATCAAACCTGGTCAAACTGGGGCATGTCTTCACTGTTTGATGGTTCTCCTATCATCTTTCACCTTCGATTATGATTTCTAGTGATTTGATCATATTTATCAATTTATTATTTCTCCTCTACCTAATTTTGATTTTGATTCTGAGGGGGCAGTACCTATCAGCTTCAATCTTTGATTCAACTTTTTCAATCAAACCTTGCTTGAGATTCTTATCTCTTATTTGAGACTTGACAATCTCCTATTTACAGGTGTGTTGGTCTTGTCTTTTAGCTTATCTTTGTCCTGATGTGTTCCCATCCATCGAACACGCATCTGGGTTGTTTTGTCATCCCAAATCAATCTCCCATTTCAATTCCATTCTTTGACAACATGTGATCCCAAATCAATCTCACATTAGTCAAAGAGGGGAAAATGTATGCACCCTAAAATGGTCACTTAGACTTTGGCCCCCATTTAGCAATTTATCAAATCCCTGAATCAATATTTTTAAAAATCAATATTTTTCAAATTATATCAATTTCTTGGATCAAATCCTAGTTCTATCATTTATTCAATTATTTTCTATGGGCTAACCATTTTATCCTAAGTCTTTATTTAATTAAAAGGATTTTTATTAAATAAAAAGCCCCCACTTTTCCTCTTATCCTAAATTGCAAATAAAAGCATTATTCTTATTTTATAAAAAAAAGAAAAAGCCTTTTTGTCTCATATGGGGCACAAAAGTCAACTCTTATTTTCTCATTGGAGGAGATTTGTGCACATGGATTGCTCCTCTTTCAAGCTCCACCCTTGATTAAATCATTTGCCTCTTAATCTCCATGGTCCATTCCTTTTCAATTCTTTTAAAAGGAGAGCTCTTTTCTCATTCTAGGATCCCAACTTTGAATACTAATCTTATGCTATAGGATTTCTTGGAGACTTTGGAGCTTTGGAGATCATTTTTGCATTCTAGCTTTCATTCTTGCATTCTTAGCTTAAGATTTCATGGCATCTAGCTTAGTTTCCTTTATGCTCTAGATTAGCTCACATAGCTTAATTAGTAAGGCTACCAATACTTTCATTTCCATAGCTTACTTGCATCTTCATTCTTAGCATAGTTGCATTGCATTTCCATTGTTGATTCTTGAGGATATTGGCATTCTTGCCCTTGTCTCATTGAATCTCCCATTGTGTGGTTTACTAGCAAGGTTGAATGCTTCAATAACTCTAACTGAGAGCACTATCAAACATCCTTGTGACTCCATGCCTAAGAAGCTCTAGGTTGGTTTCTCAAGGTTTCCCATTCATAGATTCTCTTGGAAGTAATGACTTAGAGAAGTGCACAATCTAGTGTGTACAGATATCAGTTTGCCCTAAAAGTAGAGGAAAAGTTGAACAAGAAGTTTGAGAGTAGACAAAGTGGAAGAGGTCATGATGGAAGATCTGGTGGATGGTCATATGGAGATCGAAATGAAGATCTAAAAAATTAGGATGAGGCCAGTAACAATCAAAATAAAAAAGGAGATAATTTCAATTGTTTCCATGATCAGAGTAATAGAGATCAGAGAGGAAGAGGAAGAGGACAAGGATCTAGAAGAGGAGGCTTTCGTGGAACATGTTTTCACTATGGAGAAGAAGGTCATAGGGCATTTGAATGTCCTTAATGCCAAGGAAGGAGAGATAGGAGGAATGAAGGCTAGGCCAGAGTTGCACATGTAGATAAGGATGCCAGATCATTACATTTTGAAGATGCTGAAAGAAGAGAAATGTTGATTAATAGAAGAGTCCTACTGAGTGGTGAGAATGAACTTGAACAAAGGAGGAGCCTATTTCGCACTAGGTGCAAGTGTGAGAGTAAGTGTTGTGATGTGATTATTGATATTGGTAGTACTAATAATTTGGTTTCAGAAGAGATGGTGACAAAGTTGAAGCTCAAGAGACAGAAACATCCACATCCATGTTAGGTTGTCTAGGTGCAGGCTGACCACAAGGTCATGGTCAGTGAATAGTGCCTAGTGAAGTTAAAGATCGATGGGTACCAAGATGAGGAGGTACTATGTGATATCATATCTATGGATGCATGTCATATGTTGTTGGGTAGACCTTGGAAATTTGACAGGTGTGTTGTACATGATGGTTGTGCAAATACCTATTCCCTGATAAAGGATGGAGTGCGACATAAGCTAAAACCATTGAAGGAAATAGAAGAAAAGGTATGTGGTAATGCAAGAATAACTTTTGTTGATAGAGGAAATTTATTAGATAGTATGAAGCATGAGCATATGTGTTTTTACCTTAATTCCAAAGGTTGGGAAAGAGGAAGTAGAAGATGTACCTGTAGAAGTTGCAAAATTATTGAATGAGTTTCAAGATATTGTATTTGATAATGTGCCTGATGGATTACCACCAGTAAGAAAGATCAGTCATCAGATGGACTTGATTCCAGGGGCTAGTTTACCAAATATGATAGCACACAAAATGACACTAGTAGAAAGTGAAGAGTTGAAGATAGATTTGAAGTTTAGTTCATCACATCATCCACAAATTGTATATGGAAGTAGTCCAAGAAATGCATCTGAGTTGAGAAAGATAAATAAAGGAGAAATAAGTAGTGCTGAAGATGAGGATTTTGTAGAACACTTGAAGAACATCTATGAGGAGGTGATGAAGCATATTAACACGATGAATGTGCAGTATAAGGCTAAGGTAGATGAGAAAAGGAGGCATAAGGAATTTTAGGTTGGAGATGAAGTCATGGTTCATTTGCGGAAGGAGTGATTTCTAGTTGGTACATATAACAAGTTGAAAATGAAGAAGTTTGGGCCATGTAAGATAGTGAAGAAGCATGATTCAGGAAATGCATATGGGTCAAGTTGCCTGATGAGCTGAATATTTCACTAGTGTTTAACATTTTAGATCTGATAGAGTATCATGAGGGAGGTGTTGAAGATGAGATCATAGCAACACAGTGGAGTATTCCAGCAACCAGTTCAGCTGCCAAAGAGATTGAGGATAAACTGGGCAGTTATGTTGGTAGAAGCACAAGGAACAAGACATATGAAGAATATCTGGTCAAGTGGAAAGGATGACCTATTGAAGATTCATCATGGCCGACAAGGGAGGAGGTTAATCGTCTTGGTTTTCCTCTTCACACCTGAATTGTGACAGGGTCACTTCTCAAATTACCCCGGGTGTCTGATGTAGGAGCATCCTAGGTGTAAGAACAATCTTGCATCACCCAAAAATATTTTTGTTTACTTTTCAATAAGGGTTATCTTATGCAGAGCTGCTATTTATGGAAACTTACTATTTTTAGTAAGTTGGTCATACAATCTTAGAATGTTTTGATTTCACAAATGGAGGTTCATCTCAGTCATTTCAGCCTACTAGTTGAGTTTCATTTCTACATCATCAGTATTGGTGAAGTTATTGAGGTTTTTGGGTATGAAATATTTCAGGTCAATTTTGAAGGCCTTAGAGGCTCTGGATCACGATTGACCCCCAAATAACTAGTGCTTGTGTGTGTCAAGCATTGTAGATCTCATCATGGCATTTTTGAAAAGTGGTTACAATAGAAAAATAGAGCTATGATTAAAAAGTTATGGCCTCTGGAAGTTGGGCTACCTAAAAGCATATTTTTTATTTTTTTTGAGCCGACCCTATTGTAATAATTGTAAAAATAAAATAATTCTATGTTTACTCGGCCTAAAAGGCTAAATTTATGGAACCTTCTCAGACAGTGGAAATTGCCTATTTAAGGAAGGCCCATAGTGTTGTCTTAGGCAGTTCGGAGCAATTCTGGGTAGATCTGGGTAATGATTCAAGGCTTTGTCCTACAGAACATTGTAAGGGGAATGCCCATGTGGCTTTACATATTGTAATTCTGAAAATTTGTAATTCCACATTTGTGGAGATAATAAGAAGCCCATTTTCTGTTCTTGCAAATTGTTGTTGTTTCGATGTTTTTGTATGTGTCTGTGGTATTAAGGGGAGCACCCTTCATCAAAGATTATCATTAGTATCAAAGTTTATCAAAGATATCAATCGGTCACTTATATTAACTCAGTTGGTAAAAGCAAGCATCATGACCCATTTGGTCAAGTCTCTACACCGAGCATAGAACAATTTTATTGAGCATCAGACACCAATATTGAGCAATAGTAAACACCGAGCGTCAGTATAATCACCAAGTAGTTTATATAGTGTTTACTGAGGATCACAGGAAATGACATAGTAATCAAGAATGGCACATTCTTCTATGCAAATAGTTACAATGGAATCAGAAAATGTTTTACCAAGATCAAGGATTATTTATTGTTGAGATATTCATTAATTGCGATGATGATCTTTTGTAATTGTTATATCTAGGTTATTTTTATACACCGTTGATCTTAGGGATTTTTCTAAGATATTGTAACCTAATTTTGTTAAGCGGCATAAAGTAGTATGCTATATATTTGTAATTTTGTATCATTTTTTATAAGAGAGATATAAGGGAATCTGATGTATGAATGAAGAAGCACTTGAAGCTTTAGTCATCCTTCAAGTCTATTAGTAATCAGAAAAGGTAGAACAAAATACAGAGATAATCAGATTAAGGAAGAATCAGAATTAGACTACTGAGTAGTTCAAAATAGAGAATCTTCACAGTAAAGGTGATATTTTATCAAGCACTTTATTGATCTGTATCAGACAATTCAAGTTGTCATTAGCAGATAAACACCTATTTCTTTCTAACAATTGTAATAGATTTTTGGTTAAATCTCTTAACAAAGTGGACTTAACAGTCTTTTGCAAATATCTTAACTGAGTACACACTCAACTAGTGTTGTTAAAATCCTATCACTAGGTAGATCTAGCTGATCTAATATGTTACTCCTAATAGGGTAAGATCACCAAAAGTGATCACCACTTGTAGCCCTAACAGGTAAACCTTTTCTATTTGCAGTAGTAAAGAATTTGTGGGTGTCATCCCCACCACAGTTTTTACCTTCTAACAAGGGTTTCTGCGTTACCAAAATATTTATGTTTTGTGTTGATTATATTGTTGATTTCATGTTATTTACTTTCACAAGCTGAATGAATGAATGATACATGCAATTTATAAAAGTTAGAATTAAAGGTTACTACTATTTGCTGAGTAAGGTTAGAAAGGTTTATGAGAAAAAAATGTGTGGGCACTGATTCACCACTCCCCTCTTAGTACTCTATCTCTCCTAATTCCAACACCTTGAAGTTGACTAATTCTAGCTTAGGTATAGTTAAATTGTCCTTGCTGCCCTGGAATGACATCTTTGTTCAAACCATTGATTGCAAACATTTTTTAAGTACTTAAATCTACAATAGAACAATAGTGGTGAATGTATGATTATTATAATCATATGATTATATGTTATAATATTTATGTAATAAATGTAGTAACGATGGTGGGGTGCATTATTGATATAGGCTCGATGGCTCTTGTCAATGTGCCAAACTGATAATGTGGTGGTGGGCAGTGTGTGTTGAAGACTTCACGGACATAGAGCAACCCTGGATGATAGTTTTGGTGCTACCCGAATAGAAAAAAGGTTGATAATGTGTATATATTTAATGTTTCTAATGTAATACTTTTCATTATATTATAAGAAGTAATTTAGATTGGGCATCATAGGGAAATAATGGTTGCGGATACTTTAGTTGGGTCGTTGACAACTCATCTGCATCTATCCGCCCATCTCCACTTATCCACAATGAAGGATTTGAGTGCAAAACATGTCAGGCTAGGGAAAATGCCGAAATTAAATTTTTACAATGTCTTCTATGTATTGTAATCACATATCTTTATTGCGACCATATGTGGAGATGAGCTGAGGAATTAGTCAGTTTAGTATTTTCATATTGTAACTAATATTTTAATATGGATATGGCGTCACTTCTCTTTACCTCAAGTGCACATATATATGGTTTAAATATTTTTTTACAATAACTCTTCATATTTATGGCTTAGATGAGCCCCAATCCACTATCAATCATTTCCATTTAAGGCTTATCATTGCCATTAAGGTTTACATTCAAAATTTGATTACAATAAGATCAATATATGATCAAAAAAATATCATATGACCATGAAGGAATGAAGATTTGACATAAAATATATGAAGGCTACTTAGTTTATCTTAGGGATAGAGATAATTTAATTTTAACTTTGGTTGTGTTAAAGGAACTATGTTGACTTTATTTTATAGTTTTTTAACATGAGAGTTTGTAGATTAATAGGAGTTCACATTTTTATGGGAATGTATCATTCAATTGAGCATTAATGCCCATCTATATCTAGTGAGATGAACATAACTCATGTACCTCATGCTAGTGTGCTTAGATACCTTGTATACACTATTTTGCATTAGACTAGACATTATCCAAATAGTGAGTATTTATATAAAGTGCTCGAAGATCAAAGGCCCAAGTCCAAAATGCCAAAATTAATAACAGTGACAACCCTCATAGGTAGTTGGATAATGTCTAGTTTAATCCAAGCACACTAGAATGAGTTACATGAGTTATGTTCATCTCACTAGATATAGATGGGCATTAATGCTCAATTGAATGATACGTTCCCATAAAAATGTGAACTCCTATTAATCTTATTCAACATATTATTATCATTCTATTTCTTTGTTGTAAGCATGCCATTGGTGTGTATTCCAACTTCATTCACTCCAATCAACTCAGCTTCTACCATTCCTCTTCTATAGCCTTTTTAGGCCTGCCTAGTAGCCCTTCACACCCTGAAATCAAAAAATCATTCACAAAATTCCCAAATAACCCAGCAATGTTTTTACATTTTCTAGTACCCTTTTGAGAGTTACTAAATTCATCTCAATCTCAATCCTTCATCATTTGACTAGTGAATATTTCCTTCACCCTCTAACTCTCTAACTAGGCCTAATTCGCCCTCCCTCAACAAAGCAACTCCTATCCCCGCTTGCCTCTAGGTCTCCATGACCATAAAAAGTCTTATAATATGATTAAAAATAATTGATTTTCAACTTAGTATGATTCCATCTACTCATCTACTTGTCATGACTGGTGTTGAATCAGTTCAATCAATCATATAGTTTCACTATTGTGTTGACAATTCCATGATAGTGTACAGGTTTTTGAGAATGGTATTGTCCTTATTGATTAAAAGACCTTTTCCATTTGTTCCTTGATACATCAATTTGACCACACCCACTCCACTTCATGTACAATCTGGCCAAGGGCCAGATTAATATTGCTCGCAATCTCATTGCCAAAAAGGCCAAAGACTATGTTAGGATGATAAAATATGGGGATTCTCTTTACCGCTGCAAATCTTTGAAGGTTGCTACACTTGGACGGATGTGTACCATTGTTAACAGAATTGGACCAAGTTTGGCTTACCTCAAATAGGTGAGGCAAGAGTTTTGTGGGTACCCTAATGTTGGCAAGAGTTCTTTTATTAATAATATTACTAGGGCATATGTGGATGTACAACCTTATGCTTTTACTACTAAGTCTCTATTTTTCAGGTATATTGATTATAAGTACTTGAGGTATCACATTATTGATACCCTTGGTATGTTGGACCACCCCTTGGAGGACAAGAACACCATCAAGATGCTCAGTATTATTTCCTTAGATCATTTGAAGGTGGTTGTTTTATTTTTCCTTGATGTTTTGGGGTCCTGTGGTTATCATATTGCGCAACAGGCATCTCTGTTTCATAACATAAAACCTCTGTTTGCTAATAAGCCTCTTATTGTAGTTTGTAATAAGATTGATTTTTTACCACTAGAGACACTACTAGAGGAGGATACAAAATTGGTTGTGGAGATGAGATCTGAGGCTCGGAAAAATATGGGTGGGTTCTTTGGGGATCAGGAGGGGGGGATGATGGTACGCTACTCTCTATGATTGCTTTGAAGGAAGAAGGGGTGATTGCAGTGAATAATGCAGCATGCGAGAGTAATTAAGGGGGGATGATGGTGTGCTACTCTCTATTAATTATTTGATCATTTATTTTTTTCTCTCATTGTTTCATGTTGGTGTAATTAAATATTCACTAATTACACTTTACTTAAGTTTAGTTAGGATAATGCATTTGCATATTAGTTGTCTTTGAGACACCTAGGAGTTTGCATTTTATTTTAGCACATGGTTAGGATAATTTCCACCTTAGGTGTGATAGTTGTCATCACATACCTCTTTGTGTGTGAGATCCACCTTTAGTGCTCTTATCACATTGTCATCCTCTCATTATTGCACATGCTTCACATACTTTCATGTATAATGGAGGATGATCCACCTTTGGTGGACATGTGAATCCACCTAGTGTGGGTGATATTTTATCATTTCCTTATCATGTAGTCTTATTTCATTGTCTATATATTTAGGCACTCCTGCTTTGTAATCAAATAATTGATTATAGCCAATTGAATTGATTACAAAGTAGGAGTGCCTGAATATATAGGCAATGCAATAAGACTACATGATAAGGAAATGATAAGATATCACCCACACTAGGTGGAATCACATGTCCACCAAAGGTGGATCATCCTCCAGTGTACATGAAAGTATGCGAAGCTTGTGCAACAATGAGAGGATGACAATATGATAAGAGCACTAAAGGTGGATCTCACACACAAAGAGATATGTGATGACAACTATCACACCTAAAGTGGAAATTATCCTAACCATGTGCTAAAATAAAATGCAAAATCCTAGGTGTCTCAAAGACAACTAATATGCAAATGCATTATCCTAAGTAAACTTTAGTAAAGTGTAATTAGTGAATATTTAATTACACCAACAGAGAGGATGTTGGGATAGAGTGTGGAAAGTAAGATGAAGTCAAAGAAGATCAGTAGTTATCTCAATAGGATTCATGTTGCAATGCCCAAGTTGCGAGATGGGAAAGAGAGGCCCCGTTGTATTCCTCAATTGATTTTGGATGCCAAGGCGTGTGTTACCAAGGAGGACATGAAGCTGGAGAAGGATATTGAGAATGAAAATGGTGGGGCTGGAGTTTACTCTACAAGCTTGAAGAAGTGGTATATTTTGGCAAATGAAGAGTGGAAATAAGATGATATTCATGAGATCATGGATAGACATAATGTTGTAGACTTTATTGATCTAGATATCTTATAGAGGCTTGAAGAACTGGAGAGGGAAGAAGGGCTTAGAATGGTAGCTAAGGGTGATGAGGATGATGAGATGGGAAAAGTGGAGTTGAATCCTCATGAAAATGAAGCTTTGGCTGCAATTAGGAAGAAGAAGAAGATGCTTATCGTCAAACACAGATTGAAGAAGACTACTATAGAGAGAAGGTCTACCGTACCAAGGAAGTTTTGTTAGAATAACTGAGAGGGGGGTGAATCAGTTATCCAGAGTCCCAAAACAAAATGTATAATCCAAAACAAATTTTTCAACTTCTACTACTCGGTAAACATAAAATACTTTCACTATCTCTACTTTTACCGATTATCATTTGAAAACTTATAGTAGTTACCAATCAAATCTAACATGTAATATGCAAAGTATGATAACAAACAAATATCACAATCAACACATAACACAAGAGATTTAACGTAGAAACCCTATGAAGGGAAAAACCACCTGGGACCAGCAACCCAAAAATTTTCACTCTTCTGAAGTGAGGTTGGTGAAGACCCAACCCTATTAAAGGTTACAAACACACTGTTAGGTGTGACCTTGTTAGAGGATTTTAAACTAGCAGTTATCATCCAACCAGTAGTCACTCTGGGGTTGACATGATAATGATGTTCACTCTATGAATGAAACATAAAAAAACTTTCTTTGTCCACTTGGTTAAGAGATTTGACTATGTACAATGGTTAAATATGTAATAGTATATGATCTACCTTGATACAACTTCAATTGCAATTTATAGATCAATATCCAGCTCATACAAATATTTCTGATCAATATATCACTTTAGATTCAACACTATATCAACTTACTATCCCTCAGTAATTACTCTATATAGCTCGGTAATTGTTCTGCAGTTCGGTTCTCACTAACCAATATGATCAGAATGCATGAAAACTTGTTCATGCGATAATTCTGCAGTATCTTCTTCCTACAACATTTTTTCAACAATGAAACCAATGTCTCTTATATACACAAGTAAATAATTTTCCTTTTGTCCATCAGATTTTGCCGCTTAATCTCATTCATTGATTTTGTCGCTTTAACCTTCTTTGGCTAATGTGTTAGTAACACATTTCAATCTGCTCCATTAGATCTTCCTTGAATTATGTTAGCCATCGATCTTCATAACAAACCTTAAATGTTACCTAGATTTCATACACTTTCTAGCTCATCAATTTTTTAGCTAAACTAATCATTTAATTCCTTTATGTTCTTCTCAGTTAACAAAGAAATACATCAGTAAACACAAGCTTGGTTAACACTGCGCTCAGTATACACTACACTCCATTAGTGTATACTAGAATGCTTCATTTACCAACAACATTGCTTTGTGTCTTTTAGCTCTATTCTTCATCATAGATGAATGCAACATAATAAAGTCAATATCATAAAGTCATAGACTCATCAACAAGTTACTCAATGTATTCCTTATCCTCATCTGACATATACAGCTTCCTCATGTAGATACTTCCATTCTTCATCTCTTTCACCTTTCTTCAGATGTTTTGATATAGTAACTTACAAGATAAGTATTGTCAAGCTAGTTGACATCAATGACAATATAATACTAATGTAATCATCTTACATATCTAATCAGAAACTCCTCAGTGATATTTAATCATAGATTCTTCATTCAAGTTCTAAATCAGTTGTAGTTCATCAATCGCTCCCTTTGGCATTGATGGCAACTCAAGTAATATGAAGTGTACCATACACATACCAAACATGTATTGTACAACTTTGCGAACAAATGTTGTGCAAGCTCTCCCTAGCTTAATATGTTTAATCACTACATTACTAAACAACATTATAAAATATAGCTTTTTCATTCTGTAGATATGATCTTTTCATCTCTCAAGTTCCTGCTTCTGTTCTCTATAACTGATCTTCAATGTTTTGTTTCTTTCATATTCATCTCTCCCTTAGGTAGTTCTCATTGGTGCATGTTTAACTTTTTCTTTCATATTATTTATCTCTCCCTTTGACAACAATGCCAAAGAAACAAATAAATAATCAGCTCTGTAGTAGCTAAGTAACTTTCTGTTGTCCAATACAGTCTCTGTATCTCTGTATATTGATATCCCAATCTATTTAAGTTCTTCAAAATTAATCACAACCTTGAACATTATCCAAAGTGTGAACTATGCTGCATTAACATATGTGATCTTCTAATAAGATTGAGCTGATGCAACATCCAGATGCCATTAGTGACTGGTAGATAGGGGACGAACCCAAAGTCTAGTCCTCAAGTATTCAAATGTGTCCTTCGGTAGAGGCTTTGTAAAGATATCTACATTTTTTTCTTTAGATGTAAAAAATACTAACTTCACTTGCTTCTCTTGCACTTTTTCTCTTAATTAGTGATACTTAATTGATAAATGCTTTGACTTAAAGTGCATCACTAGATTCTTTGAAATATTAATAGCACTGGTGTTTTCACAATATATAATCACCAGGTCAGTGATTACCTCATTCATTCCTTCTAACACTTGCTTAATATATGCAATGTTTGAGAAATTAGTAGCAACAGCAACATACTCTGCTTCAGTTGTAGACTAAGAAATACAAGCCTACTTTTTACTTGTCCAGGTTACAAGTCTTTCACCAAAGAAGAATGCTCCTCTAGTGGTTCTTTTTCTGTCATCCACATTTCCAGCCCAATCAACATCGATATAGACCTTTAGTTCAAACTTACCTTCCTTAGGATACCATAATCCATAATCCTATGTCTTTTTCAGGTATCTTAAGATTCTTTTACTAGCAATCATGTGTGATTCTCTAGGGTTAGAAAAAATCTAGCAACAATTCCAACAACATGTGCTATATCTGGTCTACTATGAACTACATACATTAGCTTACCAATCATGGATTAGTAAAGTGTTTGGTTTACCTATGTAGTTTCATCTTCCTTTGTCAGTTTACATCCAGTAGCCATCAGTGTTCCCAAAGGTTTAGCATCTTCCATGCCAAATGTCTTCAAGACTTCCTTTATGTATTTAGATTGTGTGATAAATATCCCATCACTCTATTGAATCACTTGTAGTCCTAGAAAGAATTTAATCTCTCCGAACATAGACATATCAAACCCTTTTCTCATCTCATTAGCAAAAGATTTACATACATGATCTTGACCTCCAAAAATAATATCATCAACAAATATCTTAGCAATAATAATAGTGTCATCAGTATCACCTTTCATGTACAAATTGTTGTTCGCACTAGTTCTCACAAATCCAATACTTAACAAGTATGTAGCCTTTCATACCAGGCTCTTGGTGCATGCTTCAAACCATATAAAGCTTTATGTAATCTACATACTGTAATACCCCAAAAATGGGCTATAAGTTCATTAATCTCCTACGTCTTCAATTCAAATGAAATCGACATCAAAGTCCTAATCTAAGGCACATCTAAACATCATCGAATCATAATTGATTATCTTAAATTCTACATCGGGGAATATTCCTAGTAATATTCCTAATCATCATAATTATCTTTAATTTTATAATTATTTGGCAATAAATCACATTTATCCTAAAATTTGATTAATTAAATATTTTGCATATTTAATTAATTAGATTTAATATTTGCCACTTAATTATTTAATTAAATTTAATTCTATCTATTATTAATTGTATTATTTAATTTTGACAATAAATCAAAATTTCTATGTATAATTGATTAAATTCTTATTTAATTAATTAAAGCATGTTGTCATTATTTAATAATATAATTTTTAATAAAAGTTTGGTAAAATAGTTAATTAACCCATAAATTAATTATTTTATTTCAAAAAGCAGTTAAGTTGAGAATAAATCACTTTATTTATTTATTAAATCATAATTATCCATGTGCACATTCAAGGACCAGTTAAACTCAAAATTGGAAAATCAATGCAAGTTGTTAGCTTTTTGAAACTCAACATCTTTTTGAGTTTTAAAGTGGATCTAAACTTCTAATTCGAGTTGAACTGTGCTTTTGCATGATTTTTGTGACTTAATTATCTGTTATTTAAAAATAACTCAAAAATCAACCTGAGTTATTTGAGTGATTTATGGCTTTCTTTCACAACCTCCAAAGCCTTGGATTTCTATAAAAATAAGGCTCAGCTCTTCATAATTCATCTCTCAATCATCTCTCAAATTTGCATCCAAGCATCTCATATTTTGCACAATCACACTGGAGAATTGTAATTGGAAGGCTCAAAGCTTATTGCGAATCAACATTGTTGTGAGATCAATTTCAAATTCATAGCTTTCATATTATTATTAGAATCTTCATTCTCATATCATATCATTTCTAGATTAGCATTGTATATCAATTTCCATATTAGCATAGATTCCATATCAAGTTTTCATATCATTGCATAGAAAATATAAAAAATATAGATTAATTTTATTCAATTCATATCTAGATCAGTTTTGCATTCAAATCCTTCATTTAGGTGTCGTCTAGGTCACTAATCTTGATAACAATCTGAGAACATTAATCTTGCACCTACTAGAAGGCAGTAAATCACTTGGTTAGATAGTTTTCAATTTTGCATGATTTCGATTATAGCTAACCTCTAATGTTTTACTAAAGTGTTGTGTTTACAGATCAGGTACAATTTTCACACACACACATACCATGTCTTTGTTGTTTGGATCAATGAATCCTTTAGGTTGTTCTATGTAGACCTCTTCTTCAAGTATACCATTCAGAAATGTTGACTTCACATCCATTTGATAAACCTTAAATTTCTTGTGTGCAACATATGCAAGTAGCAATATAAATCCTTCCAATCTAGCAATAGGTGCAAATGTCTCACCATAATCAATGCCTTCTTCCTGTGCATATCCCTTGCATACCAATCTAGCTTTATTTCTTGTCACCTCACCATTTTCATTCAGTTTGTTCCTGAATATCCACTTAGTACCGATAACATTCTTATCTTTAGGTCAGGGTACTAAGGACCAGGTTTTGTTCTTCTCTATTTTTTATATTTCCTCTTTCATTGCATTAACCCATTCTTCATTCTCTAATGCAACTTTCACATTTTTTGGTTCATATTCACAAACTAGACATGTACCTTGTCTTGCTTTGCTTCTAGTCTGCATGTCAGCTTGTCTGTCTCCAATAATTTGTATCTCAAGATGATGTCTCTTGACAAAACTAGCTAGTACTTGGTTTCTTCTTTCTTGTTCATCCTATTCAGGTTCATGTGCTTTCTCGGTAGCTCCATCTTGTTCATCAGTTTCCCTTTTGTGTTCCTTGAGGTTATTTTCCTGGTGACCGGTTATCATAGGTTGTGACTTTGGTAGATACTCAAGATGTTCAATGTAAGTGAATCTACCATAGACTTCTGGTTCCTTTCTACTTTCCTTTGTGTTCTTGTCATCAAACTCATCAACACAAACATTAGTACTTTCAATTATCTTATTTGTAACCTTATTCAAACATTTATATGCTTTACTCTTAGTAGAATATCCTAAGAATATTCCTTCATCACCTTTAGAATCAAATTTCCCATTTCTCTTATCTTTCAAAATAAAACATTTTCTTCCAAAAATCTTGAAATAACTTACAGCAGGTTTGTGTCCAAACAATAGCTCATAGGGTGTCTGGTTGGTGTCCTTCTTCAGTTGTACGTAGTTAAGCACATAGACAACTGTATTGACAACTTCCCTCTAGTGTGTATGAGAAATATTCTTTTGTAGCATTAGTGTTCTTGCACAATCAATTATTGACCTATTCCTTCTTTCAGCAATCCCATTCTGTTGAGGTGTTCTTGGTGCAGAGACCTGTCTTTTGATACCATACTCATTACAAAAATTAGTAAATTCATCAGAGATAAATTCACCTCCTCTATCAAATCTTAAGAATTTTAATTACTTTCTAGTCTCTTTTTCTACCTTTGCCTTATACCACTTAAACATCTTAAATGCTTCAGATTTTTCTTTTAAGAACATAACTGTCATCAATCTAGTATAGTCATCAACAAAAAGAATAAAGTATCTATCACCATAATAACTCTGAGTTCTTATAGGACCACATAGGTCGGTATGAACCAACTCAAGTATCTTCTTTATTGAGTAGTCTTTTCTTTTAAACCTAGACTTAGTCATCTTACCTTTCTGACATTCATGACCCATAGCATGATAAGATTTTGATAAGTTAGGCAACCCACTAACTCTTTTCTTCTTACTAATCTTGATCATGTTATCAAAGTTCACATGGCATAACCTTTTATGCCACAACCATTCATCTTCATCCTTCATTAATAAAAAAGAAGACTAATCAATATCAAGATAAAATAGATTACATCTAGATTGTGTAACGGTTCTGACAAGTCTTCCTTCATCATCATAGATTTTTACCTTTTTGCTCTGAAAAGCAAGTCGATGGCCTAAATTATTCAGTTGTGCCACACTTAACAAATTATAGTTCAATCCATCTACCTAGTATGCATTTTCACATTTTATTCTATCATTAATCATTAGTGAACCTTTACGTCTTACCATATAGGGTGCATCATTTCCCATCCTAACAGATCCTCCATCGTATTCATCAAGTACATCAAATTTCTCTACATCACCAGTCATATGATGTGTACAACCACTATCTATGATCCATGTATAATTTCTGCTTACTTTAGAGATCAATGTTGTTTCTTCATGTTTCTCTTCTGCCTATGAGTCATCTTTCATAGAAACAAATACTACTTCTACATCATCATCAGTATCAGATTCAGATTCAATATCTTTGGCTATGTAACATACCTTTTTCCCTTTGTCATAGCTATCTCAGTTATCTCTATTGTTGTGTCAGTAGCCTCCGTTGACTCTTCTCCCATAGCTCCCTTCAGATCAGTCTTTGGATCTATCATCATCTTTCTTATTCAGACATCTAGCAATGATGTGGCCAACTTCTTTACAATTAAAGCATGCCAAAGGTAGCTTACCTCTATACCTTCCTTTACCTTTGGGTAACCTTCTAGCCATAAGAGCTTCAAGCTCATCAAGTTCATCATCGGTATTACTATCACTATCATTATTCTTATTATTCCTGCTACTAGACTTACCAATCTTTAAAGAAGACATGAAAGTGGATTCAATAGAAGGTACAACACTATTGTCAAAGTTATTCAATTCAAAGGTTGTAAGCTTACCAATCAGTGTGTCAAGAGTAAGGTTGGATGTAGCTCTTGTTTCATGAATTGCAAAGATCCTAATTGCATAAACTGGTAGTAAGGTTCTAAGAATCTTTCTTATCACTGTTTCATCATCAATAATTCCATCTGATGCTCTAATAGCATGTACTACCTCTTTTAGTCTATTTGAGTATTGCACAATGTTCTCACCTTCTTTCATCTTCATATCGTCAAATTGACCTCTTAGGCTTTCTACGCTGGCTCTTTTAACATTTGAATCTCCACTGTATATTAGAGTCAGTTTATCCCACATGGCTTTGGCAATAGTGCTTCCCTTAATGTCTTCAAATTTGGCATCGGTATAGGCAGCAACAAGTTCCATCATAGTAATATTGTGTTCATGCCTGTCTTTCAGTTGATCAAGGGTTAAGGGACCTAGTGTAGGTTCAATGTAGCCATTCTCCATCAGTTCTAGTGCAGAATTCCTAATTCCAGATATGTGCAACTTCATCCGGCTTTTCCATACTGCAAAGTTCTCTTTGTTCAATCTTGGCACTTCCCTCTTATATATCTTGAGATCTTTTTGTTGGAGTCCTTAAAACTCTATTCTAAGGAACCACAATTCTGATACCAATTGTTAGAATAACTGAGAGGGGGGTGAATCAGTTATCCATTGTCCCAAAACAAAATGTATAAACCAAAACAAATTCTTCAACTTCTACTACTCGGTAAACATAAAATACTTTCATTGTATGTACTTTTATCGATTATCAGTCTAAAACTTATAGTAGTTAATGATCAAATCTAACATGTAATATGCAAAGTATGATAACAAACAAATATCACAATCAACACATAACACAAGAGATTTAACGTGGAAACCCTATGAAGGGAAAAACCACTTGGGACTAGCAACCCAAAAATGTTCACTCTTCTGAAGTGAGTTTGGTGAAGACCCAACCCTGTTAAAGGTTACAAACAGACTATTAGGTGTGACCTTGTTAGAGGATTTTAAACCAGCAGTTATCATCCAACTAGCAGTCACTCTGGGGTTGACAGGATAATGATGTTCACTCTATGAATGAAACATAAAAAGACTTTCTTAGTCCACTCGATTAAGAGATTTGACTATATACAATGGTTAAATATGTAACAGTAGATGATCTGCCTTGATACAACTTCAATTGTAGTTTACAGATCAATATCCATCTCATACAAATCTTTCTGATCAATATATCACTTTAGATTCAACACTATATCTACTTACTATCTATCAGTAATTACTCTTTGTAGCTCAGTAATTATTCTACAATTTGGTTCTCACTAACCAGTATGATTAGAATGCATGAAAACTTGTTCACATGATAATTATGTAGTATCTTCTTCCTCTGACATTTTTTCAACAATGAAACCAATGTCTCTTATATCGACGAGTAAATCATTTTCTTTTTATCCATCAAATTTTGTTGCTTAATCTCATTCATTGATTTTTCTGCTCTAATCTTCTTCAGCTGATGTGTTAGTAACACATTTCAATCTACTCCATTAGATCTTCCTTGAATTATGTTAGCCATTGATGTTCATAACAAACCTTATCTATTACCTAGATTTCATACACTTTCTAGCTCATCAATTTTTTGGCTAAACTAATCATTTAATTCCTTTCTATTCTGCTTGGTTAACAAAGAAATGCATCAGTGAACACAAGCTCAGTTAACACTGCACTCGGTATACACTACACTTTGTTGGTATATTCTGGAATTCTTCATTTACCAACAACACTACTTTGTGTCTTTCAGCTATATTCTTCATCATAGATGAATGCAACATAATAAAGTCAATATCATAAAGTCATAGATTCATCAACAAGTTAATCAGTGTATTCCTTATCTTCATCTAACATATACATCTTCCTCATGTAGATACTTTTGTTCTTCATCTCTTTCACCTTTCTTCACATGTTTCGGTATAGTAACTTACAAGATAAGTATTGTCAAGCTAGTTGAAATTAGTGACAATATAATATTGATTTAATCATCTTACATATCTAATCAAAAACTCCTTAGTGATCGTTAATCACAGATTCTTCATTCAGGTTCTAAATCAGTTGTAGTTCATCAAGTTTGACAAGAACAAGGAATATGGCTTAAATAGAATGGGAAGACATCTTTCTAGTCTGGGCTTGGATCTTTCGACAATTAGCTTGATAATAAATGGAGCAAATGAGAGCTGAGTAATTAGCTTCCCAAGAAAATTCTCATAAATGAATTGTGCATACCCCAATTCCTGTGCCCTCTGTGCATACCCAAAGGATATATTTGAAACAACAAGGGTAAGGGTACCCCAATTCCTATGCCCTCTATGTGTACCCAAAAGATATATTTGAAATAACAAGGGTAAGGTTAGTCTTACCCTTGTTGTTTCAAATATATCCTTTGGGTATGCATAGAGGGCACAGGAATTGGGGTGCGCATAATGCATTTATGGGATTTTTCTTGGGAAGATAATTGCTCATCTATCATCTAATTCATTATTATGAAGTTAATTGTCAAAGGATCGAGGCCCAGGCTACAAAGATGTCATCCCAAACACATAAAAATATGCACATAAACATGACAGCTGAGAAACATAAATGTAGGCATCATGGTCACATATTTTTGGAGACAACATAATTGAGTTGTATACCCAGATAATGCAAAGAAACTTCTGCTCCTCTGATTCCAAGTTGACACTATAGGATCCAAAGACCATAGATAAGGAATAAATTTAGAGAGAGGAGGAGGGCCATAACAACCAAAATAATATAGGACAAACCTCAAGTTAAATGAGGCAACTACAAACATTTTAATAGATTTTTATTATTAAATAATGAAATTTTCATATACTAGTGTTCTAAGCCCCCTAATTACATGATTTATTATTGTAAGCCCCCTCTGACTTACGCATCTAGAAAATGAAACTACAACCTATTGGGATTGAGAAAAACCTTATAAAACAACATCATCTAAGAAGGATCGCTTGCCAACATCTGCTCATGAATACAAGGTCCTCCAACAGATGTATTCAATAGATGTTGGCAAGCAATCCTTCTTAGCTATTTTTGTTTTATAAGGTTTGTCTCAATCCCAATAGGTTGTAGTTTCATTTTCTAGATGTGTAAGTCAGAGGGGGATTACAATAATAAATCATGTAATGAGGGGGCTTAGAATACTAGTATATGCAAATTTCATTATTTAATAATAAAAATCTATTAAAATGTTTGCAGTTGCCTCATTTAACATGAGGTTTGTCCTATATTATTTTGGTCATTATGGCCCTCCTCCGCTCTTTAAATCTATTCCTTATCTATGGTCTTTGGATCCCACAGTGTCAACTTGGAACCGGAGGAGAAGAAGTTTCTTTGCTTCATCTGGGTATACCACTCAATTGCGTTGTCTCCAAAAAATTGTGACCATGATGCCTACAATTATGTTTCTCAGTTGTTGTATCCCAGGTGCACTTATGACCCTTTACGATTCCCAAGAATACATCTTAGAGGTCTTAAAATGTCATAAAGGGTCATAAGAGGCTATTAGGAGGGGCCATATGAGCTTCCACCTTCACGTGGTTGGCCCTATTAAGTAGAGAATGTTAAACTATTCTCAAAACAAAGAGAAGCTCAATAATTTAAGGTCTCAGTAAACCGACAAATTAAATTAGACTTACTATCCAAATTGGACAAATTATGTCCAAGGTTGCATCCTAGTGGATGGTTTGGATGATGGGTAGAGTGCTATAAAGGTAGCAACCACACCAGAGGGTAGAGAAAAGAAAGGACCTGTTGGGTGCTGAGACGAGGTGGATGAGCAATTAGATGGTCATCTGCATCAACATGAGAAGTTTGGCTTGGGTGTGGGTTGTATTTTAGGGGATAATCTCGAGGATTGGCAAAATGAGGCAGCCAAATTGGAGGATGGGTGGGAAACTATAAAAGGGAGAAAAATGAAAAATGAAAAGAAAGCTTTTGACATGATCCTTCATTCTCATAAAAAGGGCGGAGTTTAGAGAAAACTGTGGAGGTGCTTTCTTTCTTTCTTCTGAAGCTTGTGTGATTGATGTGGGTTTACCAAATATTTGGGGAGATAGCTCTCTTGAATGAAGCTATCCCTAGTTTGGGTCAGGTTCTAACCCATTACGATATATATTAATTTAAAGTAACACCTGAAGATAAATATCTAGACTAATCACTGAGTAGGATGTCATTGGTGATTACTCTGGATATTTATCTTTAGTTTTTTTTTTTTTGACATTCTATTATTAGTCAATCTTTTGACAACCCTTGGTCAAAACCCCCACAAAGATTGGTCTAACATTCAACCAATTTATGTTGAAATTTTTTGTCGTGGGTTTGGCATCCTGGTCGAATGGTCTAAATATTTTGACCAAGTAAGGTCGAAAGGTCTAAAGATTTTGACCTATTTTGGTTGACAGTTTGACATGATGAATTCTTAATAGCAATGTAAATTTTGACCAAGAGTATTGTCAAACTTTCTATGTTAACAATGTTTTGTCATACATTCAACTCAAAAAATAGTGACCAAATGGTTGGTCGAATAGCTGACCAATATTGGAAGAAAATTTGACCAATTGTCAGTCGAAAATAGGTGCAAATTGTACTAGTGTGGCTCATGTGATGACACTTCCCCATATGCATTTTATATTTCCTACAAGTGTTGGTTGTCTCTAGATTAGTTGTATCTTCTTTGATGTTGTTTTGTACTTCTTGAGATAGAGAGCTTTCAAGATTCTTCGCTTAGGTTTTGTATTGTGATTAGTTTTGGTGTTTGATATCTGAGTGGGGTCTTTTGTTATCTCCTTAGCATGGTGGGAGTGCACCTTTTGTTCCATGTGGTCATGTGGTAGTGATTCTTTTACCATTTGAGGTTTTGACATTCGTGATTATGTATGGATGGTCCTTGTTTATGATTACCTTCTTCTTGTTCTTCTTTGGATACTTGCTTGTATCTTTCATATATTGTATTGTATATTGTACTTGGATATTATTGCATATCCTGCAACTTGAGTAGTGGATGTTGGTCATTATGTATACCTTGTGGTATCGATTGTATCTAGGTTTCATTTATGAGATGATGTACTTGTTATTCATTTACAATATATGTGGAGATTGTATATTATTTATTGTACTTAGTAAATTAATTAAATTATGTAATTATACATCATGGAAACCTTGGGATTTGTAATTGATGATGGATTTATATTTATGAGTATGTATTGGCTTATGTTATATTGCTTCGACATTGTTATTCATTATTGATTGTAAACTCTTAAAATTATTTTGTAAACTTAGTAACACGTTTTAGGTTAATTTCTCTAGTGTTCTCTAGTGGGGCATTACATAAACACAATCCTAATGGATTTACGAGAGAACTTGAACAAAGGAAAAATTAAATAGAAAATATTATCATAAAAAATCAATGGCTGGATTATGTGACAAACGTACTCCTCCTAGAATTAACACCTCTATTGAACTCTTTTTAGTGGAAGATATTGAACAAGGAATAAAGAGCCTAGCAAGTAATCAAGAAAAATATATTGATGGGATGCAAGCTGAATTATTGAAGTGGGGGAGTGGAACTTCTTTCCCTGCACATCCAAAAATCTTTCAACAATGTTAATCAAAGTGGGTTTTTGACAAAATGGACTACTAGCATGGTTATACCTCTCCACAAGAGTAGGGATCTCAAAAATCCCTCTAACTATAGTACGATTATGGTGAATTCACTTCTTGGTAAATTATTTGGGGGCATGATAGAGAATAGAATCCAGGGATAACTTTAACAAACCCCCTCTTAGGAAAAAGTGTAAAATCCTGGCGAATCATACATTATTTTAGGCGGGAATTTGTTTTAATGCAGGCGAATTTTTTTTTCAAATCCACATTTTTTCATAGTTTCTATTGGCGATTTTTTTCTTGTCGAATGAAAATTTCATAAATTCCTAGCGAATTATACAGTCATGTGGGGGAAAAAATATATTATATTAGGCAAATATTTTTTTTTTGAAGTAAAAAATTTTAATATATGAGGTGAATGATTTTTGTTTGAAGGGAAAAAAAATTTGAATTTGTGAATTTTATGTACCATATGAAAAATTATTTATTTTATTGGCTAATCATTCATTAATTATGGGAAAAAAATATATTTTATTCACGATTTTCAAAAGATGGGACATAATGGGGACACGTAACCTAACATTCATACATACATACATACATACATGTAACCTAACATACGTACATTATTTCATAATGTTAAATGTATTATTTGAGACCGTCTGATGATCCACAATCAATGGTGGAAGTTTAATTTCAGCCCCAATTTCTTGAAGGAAACATAGTTGTCCAAGAAGTCACCGAAATGTTGACATGTATCAATTTAGGGTTGTCACTTGTCAACTTGTCTGTAGACTATATTATACATGTGTTGGTATCGATAATCATGGTCCTATAGTGCAACTTTTAACTCTTAACTCGATAAGAAATAAATGCCTTGTCAGTGACAAGAGGTATTCTTTAAATAATGATAAATGGATTATTGGAGACTGTCTGATGATTGAAGATCAATGGCTGAAGTTTAATTTTGGCCCCAATTTCTTGAAGGAAACAGAGTTGTCCAGGAAGTCACCAGAATGTTGACACATATTAGGATTCAGATTAGGGTTGTCAAGTTGTCTGCAGACTACTTGACTACTTGATGGTAAGAAATAAATTCCTTGTTAGTGAAGTGACATTCATTAACTGCCATCCACTCAACATGCATGACTTCCAAATTCGTACAAACAATATTACTGATTTCTGACATGCATTCAATTATGGGAAAGATTTACTACTAGATATGAAAGATTAAGGACAAAATTTAAATTTCTCACACACATGCATTTAGGGGAAAGATTTACATGAAATATTTAGAGGCATATTAAGGACAATGGATTTAATACCATTAAAGAAGAAGAATTTATTGCTAGGTAACGAACAAGGATTCAAGGGCTATTTATAGACAATCTAGCTTCATTATTCATCGATTCATCTTTGCTAGATAATTTTTTTTTTTAGGGTCTGCACTCTACACTTTGCAAATAATTTGTTTTTAATTTTTCTAAAGTTTTAATGTTTTAGATGAACACTCCAATCAGGCTTACATGCACATTTGAGGAGGCCCAAAAGGCTTTTTTGGGTTCCTTTTCTGATGAAACCTTAGAATCTATTTGTAAGGAGGGTGGGCCTTTCATAATAGAGACTGTGAAAATGGTGCTGGGCCGAGAGTTTCTAAATAATGAAGATAGGCACCAAGTCAACACAGACATTACGTCCCATTTTTTGGCGTCTCTTCTCAACCTCGGAGGAGAGAAGGTGGATATGTTAATGTTGTTGAGGAGGGTTTTTAAAGAATAATACTTGGGGGAAAATGTTAATGTTGTCATGTTCATAGAAATAGGGGTGGGGATCCCTTGGGCATGTGAAATACCCAACCTTCTCCTTCCAGGCCAGAATGTGGCCATGCAACCTTTTCTATTGGGCCTGACTGCTGGGTAGTTGAAGTGCCATAGGAATTGGCACTGATTGCCAAGGATTTTCTTCATAAGTGGTTTATGCTTGACAAAGAGGAGGCTTAGGTAGGGCAATACAGGTGGCTCGATGAATTCTCACAGTTAATCCTCTTTACAGAATTCTACTTAGATGGAGCCGAAGGGCAAAATCACTAGTGGACTACTAGTGGTTTTTTTTGATAAAAACATACCTCATAGTCATTTATGGGTTTTTTTTGTTTATAGTAGGTTTCTCTTTGTGGTATTGTACTGGAAGTGGACAATGTAATTATAATTTTATGAAAAAGTACAATGAAAATTTCACAAGCTTTAGCTCATTTCAATTTGTGTTTTAAACTTTTATGGGTACAAAAAATAGTTTTTATACTTCTTTGTCATTGTGATTGCAATATTTTAATTAGTTTCTTTATCTGTGTATTTGACATGTATGATGTAACTTGTAAGTATCTTTCAATAGAAATAAGGAAATGTTCAAACGATGCCGATGGTATTTCCATTTTTAAATCTGAATATTTAAAATGTATCGCAGTTGTACAAAGTAGACAGTTGTAGTTAATATGAAAGATTTATAGAATTTAGAAGGACAAATGAATTAATAAGGTTTGAGAAAGAATTTATGGTTTTCTAATTATAATGTATGAGAATTATATGTTATTATAATTATCAACGTTAAAGTTATAATCAATAAGAAATATCATTTTAACATTAAGTATACTATATAATCAATTTGAAGGACAAATGAATTAATAAGGTTAGAGAAAGAATTTATGGTTTTCTAATTATAAGGTATGAGAATTATATGTGATTATAATTATCAACATTAAAGTTATAATCAATAAAAAATATCATTTTAACTTTAAGTATACTATATAATCAATTTGAAGGACAAATGAATTAATAAGGTTAGAGAAAGAATTTATGGTTTTCTAATTATAAGGTATGAGAATTATATGTGATTATAATTATCAACATTAAAGTTATAATCAATAAAAAATATCATTTTAACTTTAAGTATACTATATAATCAATAACAAATATTACTTTAAGTCATGTTTGGGAGAATTGTTACTATTCAATTAAATAACTTTAAATGTTATTAACTTATTATCCATTATTAATTAATATCTATAAAGGAAATAATAATAGTATAACATTTAATAATGTCCATGACTCCATTGCAAATAACTATAGTTGGATGAGCATAGATCGACGATGTACAATGGACTTCGGGATGAAAGGGAAAAACAACCCCATCTTTTCAAACCCATTCCAGAATCATGACACATGTCACTAAACACATAACATGTAACACTTGCAGTCTCGCATAGTCTACCAACAATTTCATAATTCATTTCAATTTGATGATGGCATGACATGTCTAACTCGTGAGGTGAGTTAGGCTAACTAGGTGAGTTAATGGGACCCACGGGGCCACCACACCAGATAGTGACTAACACTAACATAATGACCATTGGATGATTGTAGATCAATGACCAAAGTTGTATTTCAAGCTGAAAGGAAAAAGAAAAACCATCTTTTCAATCCCATTCTGGAATCATGACACGTGTCACTAAACACGTAACACTCGCAGTCGCAGTCTCGTAAGGTCTACCAACAATGTCATTTGATGATGACGTGACATGTCTGACTTGTGAGGTGAGTCACCCCGACTAGGTGAGTTAATGGGACCCACGGGCCCACCACACCAGATAGTGACTAACAATCTAACACTAACATAATGACCGTTGGATGATTGTAGATCAACGACTGAAGCTGTATTTCAGGCCGAAAGGAAAAAGAAACACCATCTTTTCAAACCTGTTCTAGAATCATGACATGTGTCACTAAACACGTAACACTCGCAGTCACATTCTCGTAAGGTCTACCAACAATATCATTTGATGATGGCGTGACACGTGTGACTCGTGAGGTGATTCAACCGTCAGGTAACTAGGTGAGTTAATGGGACCCACGGGGCCACCATAGCAGATAGTGACTAACACTGACATTAGATTATACAATTTTGGCACTTTAAGTTTCACTTTGCAATCTAATTTTTCATTTATAAGTATAAGTAGTCTGCAGACTTAGAAAGGGGTTACAACTTACGAATTCTTAATTTTTAGGTTAAGGATTGAGGTCTGAAGGTGAGTAAAGAAAAAAGTTCTCTCAACTCTCTTCCCAGTCATAGTCTATAAAAATTGAAACTAAGGGCAACGGGTAACTACTAAAATCCTGAACACCTACATCCCACATTTTAAATTTTTCAAATCTCTTGATTTACAACTTTACTGTTTATATTATATAAAATAAATTAGCCTGTTAGGGTTTAATTTTGAATCACCCCTATAAATTGTAGGCTTGTAGCTATGTCTAAATAT
Organism: Chamaecyparis obtusa; assembly: GCA_027943335.1. NCBI lineage: Eukaryota > Viridiplantae > Streptophyta > Pinopsida > Cupressales > Cupressaceae > Chamaecyparis > Chamaecyparis obtusa. Next base: position 457,089 of record BSBK01002822.1, on the reverse strand, counting down.
TTGAATTTTCCTATGAGTAAATACTGATACTGGTTACCAACTTACCACAATGGGCAAAAAAATACCAAGAATAAGACTATGAGTAAAAGGACAAGTCAGATAATAGAATTCCATAATCTTCTTAAAACACCAGGTTTTACTAATTTATTCCATGATATTTATAATCCTGTTATTCATGGAAATAAGGCAATAATATAAATCAGATTTGCACTTGAAAACAAATGGAACGATCCAAATAAGGGTTCAAAATTTTGTTCATTTAACCCCATGATAAATGCAACGATAAATAAAATTGCACCGTGGGTTGCTGGGTCGGCACACATGGCATTACCTCAAGTATTCCCTTGCCCAAAAATTTTCATGGTCTACGCTGAAAATTATGATGAAAACAAAAAAGCAATTGTGAATAAAAATACTCAGGAGGAAATTTTGTCCATAACCGAGAGTGAATTTTCTAGTCTATTGAACCTAGGGTTTGAACAACAAAACTCAAACGTGCACATTGACTTAGGAAAACTGGCAGAGGATTATGAAAAATTAGATGCAACACAGAGAGATTCTTATATCATAGGAATAACAAGCGGTTCTAGTCTGAGTCCAAACCATAAGCCTCCTTATGATTATGATATTTTTGTGCCATGGGCACATGATAGTATTTCCTTGCTAGCATTTTGTTTGGGATTCGATAGTAACAAACAAGTGGGTGCCGACATTATTGAAATGCTTTTTCATATTCATTTTGAAAAAGAACCAGTAAAATATTATTTTATTGAAAACATTGTTCGTTGCATGCAAGATCAATTACTAATGATTCAAAGAGGTTCATAGAAGACATTTAGCTTCACAACCTACTTCTGCTATCTTCTCTTAGCAAAGCATCATGCAATATTTGAGACAAACAAGCTTTGCAATCAGGGCCAAAATCTAATATATGAGTGGACACCTCAGATAAGGATGATTGATAACAGAAGGAACTACAACAATTTTGTAGACTTCTTTTTGGCACCAATGCACCATAAAATTACAGGCACTCCAGTGCCTAGATTGCCTATTACTTATAGAAATTGCATTCAACTCAGAAGTCAAATACAATTGGCTGACTAGTACTTAATGGAAGAGTACACTGTGTTAAGGTTTTACGATTCAGTGGTAGAACCCTACAAACTTCCAATACATGTAATAGAGAGGGTATTTGCATTGGAATATGTATGGCAGATGGAGAGCACAGATGTACTCTTTAATGGTCAGCAAAAGAAAATGATATTTCCTTCTTTGCCTTTCTCACTTGGAGAGTTCACATTTGAGAGAAGAGGATTCAAAGTGGCACAAGCCTTTTTTTCATTTTTTTGTTTTGATGTTGACAGTCACTAGTAGTGTGATCCACTCAACATAATTGGAACAAAGCTTAGAGAGAATGGGAACTCTGCAAGAAAATGTCAACATGAAACTATGCCATTGATTGAAAAAATTAAAAATATGGAGTCTTGGGATGAGGTCAAAAAAGAGATGCAGAAATATGTTGCTGAAAATGATATGTCAATACAAGAATTGTCATCACAAACAATGGCATTTCACAAATAGAAAGGAAAAGTGCAAGTCATGACATCGTCCAATTTCTATCAGAAAGTTTCTCAACCATCTACAATATCTATTCCAAAAGAGCTAATGGATGAATGTATGGATGATAATTGGACTCGAACCAAAATTTCTACTTTTTGGGAAATGAGGAAGAATCGCGGCAAGCCAAAGACCTCTGCAGATCTTTATGATGTGGAAGAGGATAAAATGTTTAATGAGTTATGGAATAAGGAGCATCTAGCTGAAGCATATCATGATGATGATGATAACTGTGACCAAGATTCTGTGAATCCCACATCCAGTAAAGTATATTCAATTGGTACAGGAGTTGATGAGGCCACAAAACTTAAATAAACCAAAGGGGCACATATTATAGAAAAAATGGGCTACCCAGGTTTTGGTGGTTTGGGTCCCAGTGGACAAGGGCTTTGGTCTATACCCGACCCACCAGCTCCACCAAAACATGGTGAGAAACCAGGGCTTGGGGTTGGAGTTCAATCATCAAAATCATCAACTTAGTCAATTTCATTTGTTCCACCTACAAATATAGTTCAACCTATTCCAAGCACTTAGATTCAATTTGAATCAATTGCCACTCCCATAGCTATGGATATCATGGGTACAACTACAACTAGTGGTTTGAAAAGGACATTACAAATAGACATGAAGAAAATGGTTCCCAGAGATCAACGTAGTGTAAAGAAGAAAAAGGTTGTGACAAGTATTAGTACAAAAAGGGCAATGATGTTAGAAATAGGAAATACTAAGAGGGGGGGGTGAATAAGTATTTCACAAACTTTTACTTTTTCCCACTTATGGATATAACAGATTACTTTAGTGCATACAAAGCATAGGAAACTAAATAGCATACATAACAGTAAATGTAAAGAACTCATAACACATGATATGTTCTCAAGGAAACCCTAGCCAAGGGAAAACCCTAGTGGGGATGGTACCCACAAAGATCCACTAATCAAAAGATATCTAGTTAAGGATGTTGACCATGTTAGGAGCCTATTACAATCATATAGTGTATCAGTCTTGGTTAAGGGACTATAGGCCTTGTTAGAAGCCTCAACCCTGTTAGGAGTTGTAGATACAAAACCTGATTACCAGATGAGCTCACTACCCAAACAATTAATACAAATGTTTATTGATTACAATATGGTACTACTTACAACTTCACATTAACAACTTTCGTTGCTATCACAATTTACATATATTACATGTTACATTTCAAGTATGCTCGGTACATCTTTATTTATACAAGATACAAACATAATATCTTTCTCTTGTCAGCTTTCATATCTTTATCCAAGAGTAAACATCTAGGATGTCATCTCTTATAATATTAATTCATTATTTTGACAAGCAAAATAATCCCTTAATTCATTTACTAGTTCTGTCTTCAAAACTGCACTATCGGTTGTACTCTGTCATCGGTAAAATAGTCATAACTTTGTCCATACTATCTGTACTCTTTTTCACACTAAGATGGGGTATACTTGGACACCATAGAGTCTATGTTCAACTACACAAACTCTGATCATGCTCCAGTGAACATCGCCAAAACAAACTGTATCTGGTGCTCTGTCAAAATCACTGTTTCATACTTAGACAATTTTAGTCTGCGATCTTCCATACTTACTTTCTAGCTTATACGCTCTCCATAGGGAATATATGTTTCCATAATGACAACATATATGTACATACCTCAGCCAAATTGCCAACAATCTTCCCCTTTGTCATTGGTGGCAACATATGAGAAAATTGGCTAAGTGTACAAGTCAAAATCTCAAAATTTGTATCAAAATTGTGGCCATAGTATAAAATAAGTATACTATCCTTATATCTCCTCAAAATATATACAATAATCTATAACACTTCATAATACTCCACAGAAATCCCCCTATGAGTATCTTTCCTTATCATATATAGACAATTTTATAAGTATCTCTCCCCCTTTGACAACAATGACAAAATAAAGGGTGGAAAGGGATATACAAAATTGTGTCAAAACTTTTACCTTACTGTCTTATTGCAAAGCCGGTAGGCTTGCAACACGATCTACAAAATCTATCTTCCAAGTCTCAAAATCTTTCTCCCATGCGTTCTTTATTGATTCTGCTACATTGAGTAGAGTACTCAATCCGTATGCTACAATCTGACAAGCTTGGAGGGACTCAAAATTGAATTTCTGAAATGTTTTCTTAGCAGTAAGACATCCATCTAGCCGCTCTTCTATTATAGTCAACTTAATTGAGACATGCTCTCTCAAGATGTTTATTCTGATAGATTTCTTGTTTTTCTCATCATTCAAACTCCTTATTTCATCATATAATTTCCTGATCTTATTCTCAACTGTACTGATCTTAATGTTTAGGCTGGCCAAAGAGTTTGTCTCTATTGCAATTTCATCTTGCTTCTCTTTTATCTTCTTCTCTTCCTCAATTAAAATATTCTCAGATTTTGTACACTGAATGTACAAACACTTTCCAGTCTCAAGATGTTTCCTTCAGTCCTTAATATGTCTATCAAGGCTGTCAATGTCATTTTTGATATTCTGACTTATGTTCTGCAACATCTCAGCTTCATAAGCTACCTAAGCCTTAACCTTAGCAATATCAGTTAAATTAGTGAATTCAACATTAAAAGATTTAATTACCATCTTTTCTCTTTCAAGTGGATCTGATTCAAAAACTTTTGTAGATATGACACTTTGTAGCTTCTCAGTCAAATCTTTCAAACTACCTTCCAAATTCTTAACTTTCTTGTTCTTTCCAATAATTTTGTTTAAAGAGGTGATCAACTCTATTTGATCATCGTCATCAACTTCCTTGCTCAAATCTTCAATCAATGTTTCTATTCCTTTCTCCTTTCCAGTCTTAGGAGTAAGACTGATGTCTTCTTGAGTTTCAGTAGGTGTATGGGCCTTTGTTTCCATTTGCACTTTAGTTTGTGTGGACTCTATTTCAATATTCTTTTCTTTCTCTCCCAAATCCAAATTGTCAACAATGTTATCCAAACTATTGAGTACCGCATCATCTGAATCTAAAGTAACTTTAGTTCCTTCAATGTCCATAGATTATGTGCCAATGTTTATGGAAGAAGAGGGAATATCTTCAACTTCAACTACCTCTACTACTGCCTTTTCTTGTTCTGAACTCTGTTTCTCTGCTGGTTCTGCAACTGATTGATCTTTGCTATCTTTTCCCACTACCAAGTTTGCTAGCACTTGTACAACTACCTGTTCAGTTTCAATCTTTACTTTCTCATACTGTCCTCCCATTATTTGTATAATTCTTCTTTTGGTTCTTAATAAGGTCTCAAGTGGCTTGAGGATCTGTTTAAGGTGGTCATCATCTCTTATCTCACAAAATTGTCTAATCACATTTTCTCTCATTTTGGTATCTTCTTCTTTTGCTCTCATCTTTCTTCTCACAAGTCTGTTGTAAAAATCTTCTGGTATCTTTCCATGAATAGTATCAAATTTCTTGTTAGACAAAATCATATGTGTAACCATTGCATTCTCAAGATTCAATCTATTAGAGGATCCATATAAATCATAGTATTTGTTCATCTTGGTGAAGTCTCCATGCTGCATTATATCTTCATTAACTCTTTCTATCCTTGGTTTCCATGATTTCTTCTTTGTTGTCACTTCATCATCTTTTATTTCTGCAACTCTTCTAGGTACTAGTGGAACAATTGTTTTTTGTCTTTTACCTAGTCCTCAAAAACTTGCCTTCATTCTTTTTCTCGATGCTGAAAAAGGGTTTCTCTATCTGACTGATTCCTTGTTCTTTCTTAGGTTCTTCAACCTTTACCTTTACTTGAATAGGTTTTGCACTAGATGCCAAAGGTGGGACTAATAATATCTCACTTTGCCTTAATGCTTCTGTAGTCTTCTTTGCAATATCAAATTCTTGCTCACTCATACCTGATTCTTTTATAATTTTCTTTATTGTAGACTCCACTCTCTTCTTTGATTGTTTCTCTTCCTTAAGTGACTTTGCTGAACCAAAGTTTTCATCATAAGTTCCAAATCTGTTGCTATGCGCATCAATTTTACTTTTCAATAATCTACTAACATAACCTTCTATTTCAACTTCAGAGATTTCATAGCCAAGAGGGTCTATGAATTCATGTCTAGGTTCTACTGCATCAACGTAATTGAAATTAGTATCAACCATAAAACATATATCATCTTTGTATTTCTCAACTAGGGATGGAGGAATTCTTGATCTGTTTACCACAATGTTCTGAAAAGTTTTCAACACTAACTTTACACTATCATTACCCTTCTCAATAAGATGTTTTATGTAAACTTTATTGATTCTTGCCATAGTATTTTCACCATCATTCCATTCAATAGTGTAAGGAAATCTTCTTAACAAATGGAAGAACATGTAAGTAACCAATGAGGAAAATCTAAAGTGAGTGTATTTATCTTTCTTTATCTTTTCCAAGTTCTCAAACAACTGTATTCTCAGAATTTCACACATATCCACAGGCTTCTTCTCCACACACATAAAATAAGCAATATGTACCATACCTACTGGCATATCATCTTCTCTAGAGCTTCCACAAAACTTTGTTGTCAAAATCTTACACAAGTATTTTACATCATCTTGCTTAATCTTACTAATGACTATACCTCTACCATTGTATACTGAACTGGTGCTTTCAATCACAATCTTTCTCATGTTTTTCTCATTCAGTGGAATTGCACCAAATTTTGATAATCTAGTCACATCATGAATTAGGTCTACAATTATGTCTATAACTCTATCTTCTAACCAAAATTTACCATTATGAATCCTACTCAAAATGATCTTAGTACACTCCTCATCATCAAATTCATATTTCATAGAGTACTCAATGATTTCATTATTTTCTAGATGTTCATAACCTTGTTTCACTGACATATTTGAGTTGTACAATTTCTTATATTCACCATTAAAATCACTCTCCCTTAGGGTTTCATACTTGCATCCAAGATAACCTTTAACATTTTCTAAATGAAGAACTCCATCTAGTACAGTTGATAAGGCTAAACTAGCATCTCTTTCTGAGGGTTCAACTGGATCTTTCTTATTTCTAGGTCTGTTCTTATCCTTAATGTTGTGAATCAATGACACATCCATGATAATATCTGATTTCTTAATCTGATTCAAGATTGTAGATGGATAAATACCTTAAATTCACAAAATTAGGGCTTTCGCTAGATCGGCGCTTCAAACTTCTGCAAATCACTTCCAAAGTTCTTTCTTCACTTCTAATCACTTGATAGTCATAATAACTTTGATTTCAATCTTTTAACACTTAGCATTTACTCGATCTGACATTGCATTCAATAATTTTGTCGCCAAAATGCCAAAAAGTTGATTCTGTAAACCTGCAACCATAAATCTTTTTGCGACCTCGCAAAACACAATATTTCTTTTTGTGCACTTAACCATAGCATCATTATAACATAAAAAACCTTCATATAACTATGCAAAACTTAACTCATTCAAAATCTAATTCTATACTAATTCTAAGTTCCTAAACTACAGAAATTTTCATAATTTAAGTGCTTAAAGAAGGGTTAGGTAAAGACTCATTCTTACCTTCAGATACATTACCTTCTTGATTACCTTCAATGCTGAATATACCTCCTTGATCTTTGCCTTTAACAAATTTTACTTCATCTTCATTGCTACAACAACCTTTCTCTTTGTTTCCTGCATTTTCATTCCTTCTTGCATAGTTTCTAGGGTTAGGGTTATAATGATAACCTCCATTGTTCATTCTGCAAAATCTTTTTGTGTGTCGAATCTTGTTACATATCTAACAAGTGATTCCATTGGTTCCATATCTATGTGTTTGTTGATTGATTTGTGTCCTACAATTTCTATCAATATGTCCAATTTTGTTGCATCTGAAATATACTATTCCATTTCCTCTTTTCATGTCTTCAATTGATCTCTGATCTGCATTGTTAGTATTTCTAGGCATTCTTCTATTGTAATTATTCTCAATAACTTTAGATCTTCTACATTCAATAGCTCTATCTCCAAAACCATGACAATTATAACAATAACCATTTAGAGGTTTGAAATATTTACTTGTACAATCTCTCTTCATATCACCAATAGTATTACAAGTAAAACATCTACCTTTGAATTCTCTTTGCATACCTTTGGATGATTCTTCCTGCTTCGATGGTTCTTCTTGCTTAGGTGCATCTTCTTGCTTCAGTGATTCTTCTTGCTTTGGTGCATCTTCTTGCTTTAGTGGTTCTTTTGATTTGTTCTCATCTAACTTCTTTTCTTCACTACTTTCACATTCATTCAGATCTAGTTTCTTACTTTCACTAACTATCTTCAATATGTTAAATCCAAGACTACTTTTGTCATAAAATGGTTTTCCATAAGATACTTGCTTATCAATCTTTTCACTGTTTGAATATAGCCTCTCAAGTTGTTGTTTAGATTGAGTCAATTCACCTTTCACAATTTTGTTATATTTCTCAAGTTCATCATACTGTAGTTTGACTTTATCAAATTCAGATGTTACCTTGCCAAGTTTAGATTTCAGATCTCAAATTGTCATTTCCATCTTTCAAGCTAAGCTTCAGATTTGCTATCTTCAATTCATGCTTAAGAATCACATTTTCTTTTTCTAAATCTTCACAATCTTCAACAAGAATTTTAGATTCCTTTTCAAACTTTAGATCTTCTATCTTACCTTTCAATTTGTCAATAAGATTCTTTGCATCATCATACTTCCTTTTCAAAGTGTTTCTTTCATCAGTAAGCATATCAATTTGCTCAAGAGCTTCTTCAAGATTATTCTGTAATTGATCCATATCCATAGAGATCTTACTCAAGTTTCTAGGCTTTCCTTGAATGTTTCTTCTTCGAGTAACTGTGATTTGATACCAATTGTTAGAAATAGGAAATACTGAGAGGGGGGGTGAATCAGTATTTCACAAACTTTTATTTTTACCCACTTATGGATATAACATATTACTTTAGTGCATACAAAGCATAGGAAACTAAATAGCATACATAATAGTAAATGTAAAGAGCTCATAACACATGATATGTTCTTGAGGAAACCTTGGCCAAGGGAAAACCCCAGTGGGGATGGTACCCACAAAGATCCACTAATCAAAAGATATCTGGTTAAGGATGTTGACCCTGTTAGGAGCGTGTTACAATCATATAGTGTATCAGTCCTGGTTAAGGGACTATAGGCCTTGTTAGAAGCCTCAACCCTATTAGGAGTTGTAGATACAAAACCTGATTACCAGATGAGCTCACTGCCCAAACAAGTAATACAAATGTTTACTGATTACAATATGGTACTGCTTACAACTTTGCATTAACAACTTTTGCTGCTATCACAATTTACATATATTACATGTTACATTTCAAGTATGCTCAGTACATCTTTATTTATACAAGATACAAACATAATATCTTTCTCTTGTCATCTTGCATATCTTTATCCAAGAGTAAACATCTATGATGTCATCTCTTATAATATTAAGTCATTATTTTGACAAGAAAAATAATCCCTTAATTCATTTACTAGTTTTGTCTTCAAAACTGCATTATCAGTTGTACTCTGTCATCAGTAAAATAGTCATAACTTTGTCTGTACTATTTGTACTCTTTTGCACACTGAGATGGGGTATCCTTGGACACCGTAGAGTCTATGTTCAACTGCACAAACTCTGATCATGCTCTAGTGAATGTCGCCAAAACAAACTGTATCAGGTGCTCTGTCAACATCATTGTTTCATACTTAGACAATTTTAGTCTGCTATCTTCCATACTTACTTTCCAGCTTATGCGCTCTCCATAGGGAACATATGTTGCCATAATGACAACATCTATGTACATACCTAAGCCAAATTACCAACAAATGATGACTGTGAGTGCAACAATTGCCCAACCTTCAGGATAAAACGCTTAGAACAATCCAAAAATATCCACTTGTAATGGGTCAGGGTGTTGCTAATCCTCATGGTGGAATTAGCAGCACCACATGCAACATAGGTGGAAGCTCCTACATCAGTGCAAGTGCTATTTCACCATTCAAACATTCAATTGTGTCACAAAACCCTAATTTTTGTTAGAATGATTTTGTAAGTAACTATGAACAATCAAAAAAAGAAATAGACAACATAGTAAGACAATGTAGATGGAAGCAGTTGTTGTAGCTCGGGATGCAGAACCTACATCCAATAGGTTATTTCCCACATATGACCCAAATAAAGATATGATGGAATTCATGGTTGTTATGCCCCTAGCTAGAGATAACAATCCACCAGAGATTCAGTTAGATCCATCTCAATTTCAAGTTAGCACCCTCCAAATGGATTTACCCAAAATTAAAAATGTGGACAAGATAAATGTGTCAAAAATGACCAACCAAGTGGTGTACAGTTTAGTGATGAAGTTGGAGAGAGAGAAAGGAAAGCTTCAGGGCATAATAGATAAGTTAAAGGAAGACCTAACAAATGTAAAGGAAAATGAGAAAGCAAAAGAAAATAGGTGCAAAGAATTAGAGAGAAGGATAAAAAATTCATCCTCTAAAGAAACAATTGGATAGCAAGAACATATGGATGCAGAATTGAAAACTTTGAGGGAAAAATTGGAACAGAGTGAACAAAAACTTAAGGATGAAAAAGCCTCTTCATTAAGGTTATACAAAAAAATGGAGAATGCGGGACATGCAAACAGTAACTTACAAAAAGAATTAGAGAATGAGAGGGTAAAAACAAAACAGTGGGAAGAGAAAGCAAAAGAGTGGAAAGAGAAAGAAGAGAAAATAAAAGAACATAGTGAACACTAGTTTTCAGAAATGAGAGAAGACCTAAAGAAGGAAAATAATACAATTAAAATTTATGAAAACAGCTTGAATGACCATGTAAATAATACAGTCAAGCAAATAAAAAAATTCTTCTTGTGGAAAATAAAGATGTCTGGTGATAGGTTGTGTGATTGGTTTGAACTGAATGAAACTCTTACATATGTTTTTGGGAAGCTGAAAGAGCACATTGAGAAGAACAAAAAAATTTGTCAAAGAGAGAAATTGCAAACTAGATTATGCAAGAAATCAATAGAACTAGTGACAAGCATTTGGCAAGCAAGGGAATTCAGGACCACATTGGTGCAACAATAAAGGCGACCTCTATCTTTCAAAAATGTCAGAAACTAACAGAAGTAGAAGAAATTATTTCCTTATTCGGACCAAAGCTCACCAAGATGAATAGTAAAATAGTCAAATTGATATCTCTTGGTTTGCTGAGTCCTAGACCTAATTACTCATCAACGAGTTTCATTGGAAGAGAAGCTTACAAAAAAAGTTGGAGCACACAATGACGTCTAATTTAGGCAACCTTCCTCAGGATAGAACTCATGAAGGCATTGCAAAGTGTATCAAAACATTCACAAATTTGAATGCAGTAATGGAAGGAACATTACTTTCAACTCACTCTTCCAAGTATGGATGGCTGATGAGGTTAGAGGTCATTTACTATAACATCACAAATATTTCCCTTCCAACCGAAAAAGAATGGAGCATACTAAAGAAATTGACAGAATCATATTGATCTCATCAATCATATTATGTGAAAGTACTTTCAGTTTCAATCATCTCTATATCTTTAGTATATATCTTTGATATTATCCTAAATACTAGAGTCTAGAATTGTGATGAAGGGTGCTCCCCTTAATACCACAAACACATAGCAGAAATAGAGAAACAACAACAATATGCAAGAACAGAAAATTGGCTTCTTATTATCTCAACAAATGTGGAATTACAAACTTTCAGAATTACAATATGCAAAGCCACATGGGCATTCCCTTACAATATTCTGTAGGACAAAGCCTCGAACTATTACCCAGAACTATTCTGAACTATTCCCAACTGCCTAAGACAATAATACAGCCTTCCTTATATAGGCAATTATCCACCGCCTGGGAAGGTTCCAGAATTTTAACCAATAAGGCCGACCAAACTTAGAATTATTTTATTTTACATTTTATTACATCATAGTCGGCTCAAAATAACTTTTGAAACCCGAATAGAAATTTTGAAGAAAATTATTTTCCGCCATTTCAGGTGGCCCAACTTCCGAAGATCATAAGTCATCACCAGTTGACCCGATCGGCTATTATAACCCCATTTCGAAAACGCCACGAAGCACTCTACAGGCCTGACCCGCGCAAGCGCCCATCACCCAAATTTTTGACCTCATCCGGGGCCTCTAAAGCCTTCAAAACTGAGTGTGAAGTTTTTGTATCCTACTGCCAATACCGAAAATCTTCAATATCTTCAAAACTACACCTGATCTAGCCATGAAACTTTGCTGGCAGACTTATATGACCAAAATGAACCTCCAAGAAAGAAATCAGATCATTCTGAGCACATACGAAAATTACCAAAAATAGTAACTTTCCATAAATCGTAGCTCTGCACAAAATAGCCCTTATTGAATACAAAAACAGAAATATTTTTGGGTGATGCAAGATTGCTCTTACACCCAGGATGCTCCTGCATCAGACACCCAGGGTAATTTGAGAAGTGACCCTGTCACGACTCAGGTGTGCAGAGGAAAACCAAGATGGCTAACCTCCTCCTTTGTCAGCCATGATGAATCTTCAACAGGTCATCCTTTCCACTTGACCAGATATTCTTCATATGCTCTGTTCCTTGTGCTTCTGCCAACACGACTGTCCAGTATATCTTTGATCTCCTTAGTGTCTGAACTAGTTGCTGGAATACTCCACTGTGCTGCTGTGATCTCATTTTCAACACCTCCTTCATGATACTCTGTCAGATCTGAAATGTTAAACACTGGTGAAATATTTAGCTCAGTAGGCAATTCTACCTCATATGTGTTTCCTGAATCATGTTTCTTCAGTATCCTACATGGTCCAAACTTCTTCATTTTCAGCTTGTTATATGTACCAACTGGAAACCGCTCCTTCCGCAAATGAACCATGACTTCATCACCATTCTGAAATTCCTTATACCTCCTTTTCTCATCTGCCTTAGCCTTATACTGTGCATTCATCTTGGTAATATGCTTCCTCACCTCTTCATGGATGTTCTTCAAGTGTTCTGCAAAATCCTCAGCTTCAGCACTACTTATTTCTCCTTTATCTATCTTTCTCAATTCAGATGCATTTCTTGGACTACTTCCATATACAATCTGGAATGGTGATTTACCAGTGCTCCTGTTGACAGAATTATTGTATGCAAATTCCGCCTGTGGTAAAATAAAATCCCATCCTGCTGGCTTATCTCCAACCAAACATCTCAGCAAATTTCCCAAACTTCTATTCACCGCCTCTGTCTGTCCATCAGTCTGTGGATGATGTGATGAACTAAACTTCAAATCTGTCTTCAACTTCTTCCACAATGTACACCAAAAATATCCAACAAACTTAGTGTCTCGATCTGAAACTATGGTCTTTGGCAAACCATGAAGTCTCACTACTTCTCTGAAAAACAATTCTGCTACATGAACAGCATCATTAGTCTTCTTACAGGAAATGAAATGTGCCATCTTTGAAAATATGTCAACCACCACAAAAATTGAATCGTGTCCCCGCTGTGTCCTCGGTAAACCAAGAACAAAGTCCATGCTGATATCCTCCCAAGGCTTCTCTGGTACGGGTAATGACAGATACAATCCTGTATTCTGCTTCACTCCTTTCGCCATTTGACATACTCGGCAACTCTGTACAAACTTCTTCACATCTTGCTGCAACTGTGGCCAATAATAATTCTCACTAACCAAACCAAGGGTTTTATCACGACCAAAATGTCCAGCCAATCCTCCGCTATGCTTCTCCTTGATGAGATTCTCCCTCATAGAACTTCGTGGAATGCACAACTGACTCCCTCTGAATAGCATATCATCCTGGATGATGAAATCCAACCATTTCATCTTGTCTAGAGTAACAGGTTCTGTGCAAGCTTTCCAAGCTTCACCAAAATCAGGATCCTCTGGATACAAATTCTTGAGTTCCTTGAACCCAACCACTTCAATCTGCATTTCTGTCAGCAATAGTTGCCTTCTGCTAAGAGCATCTGCAACCCTATTAGACTTTCCACTCCTGTGTTTCAAAACAAATGTATAACTCTGCAAAAACTCAACCCATTTCAAATGCCTTTGATTCAATTTTCCTTGACTATTCAAATATTGCAAAGCTTGATGATCAGTATACAAAACAAACTCCTTAGGAAGCAAATAATGTCTCCACTTCTTTAATGCCTGAACTATAGCATAAAATTCCTGATCATAAACAAAATACTTCCTCTTGGCATCATTTAACTTCTCACTGAAATAAGCAATAGGTTTACCTTCTTGGCTCATAATAGCTCCTATTGCAGTACCACTAGCATCACAATCTACTTGAAACACCTTATTAAAATCTGGAAGTGCTAAAACAGGTTGTTCTGTAACTTTTTGTTTCAACAATTGAAAACTCTTTTCTGCCCCATTAGTCCACTTAAACTCTTTTCTATCCCCTCTCATTGTTTCAGTCAAGGGTCCACAAATACTGCTAAAATTTCTGATAAACTTTCTGTAAAAGCTAGCTAGACCATGAAAAGATCTTACCTCAGTAGCACTCCTTGGAGTAGGCCATTCAAGGATAGCCTGTACCTTCTCTGGGTCCATTTTTAGACCTTCTGCTGAAACTACAAATCCCAAATACACTAACTCTTTCTTCACAAAACTGCACTTCTTCAAATTAATCAACAATTTCTCTTCTCTCAACTTCTCAAACACCATACGAATATGCATCCTATGTTCCTCCAATGTCTTGCTAAAAATCAAAATATCATCTAGGTAAACAATGACAAACTTACCCAGAAATTCTTTCAGAACCTCATTCATGAGCCGCATGAAAGTGCTCGGTGCATTGGTTAGCCCAAAAGGCATGACTAACCTCTCATATAGTCCTTCCTTTGTCTTGAATGCAGTCTTCCATTCATCTCCTTCTCTGATCCGAATCTGATGATATCCACTCTTTAGATCTATCTTTGAAAAATACACAGCTCCACTCAAACAGTCCATAATATCATCCATTCGTGGCAATGGAAACCTGTACTTGATCGTGATCTTGTTTATTGCCCTAGAATCTGTACACATCCTCCATTCTCCATTCTTCTTTGGTGCTAATACCGCTGGTACAACACAGGGACTTAGACTCTCTCGAATCAATCCTTTCTCTAACAGTTCATGCACTTGTCTGTTCAACTCCTCACTTTCTGTAGGTGTCATTCTGTGTGCTGCCTTATTCGGAAAACTCGCTCCTGGGATCAAGTCCATCTGATGACTGATCTTCCTGACTGGTGGTAATCCATCAGGCACGTTATCAGATACAATATCCTGAAACTCATTCAACAAATCTGCAACTTCTACAGGAACATCTTCTACTTCCTCTTTACCAACTTTTGGAATTAAAGCAAAACACACATGCTCATGCCTCATACCATCTAGGAATTTCCTTCCATCAACAAATGTTATTCTTGCATTACCACATACCTTTTCTTCAGTCTCCTTCAATGGCTTTAGCTTATGTCGCACTCCATCCTTTGTCAGGGAATAGGTATTCGCATGACCATCATGTACAGCACATCTGTCAAATTGCCACGGTCTACCTAATAACATATGACATGCATCCATAGAGATGATATCACATAGTACCTCATCTTGGTACCCGCCGATCTTAAACTTTACTAGGCACTGTTCACTGACCATGACCTTGTGGTCATCTTGCACCCAGGCAATCCGATATGGATGTGGGTGTTTCTGTCTCTTGAGCTTCAACTTTGTCACCATCTCTTCTGACACCAAATTGTCAGTGCTTCCACTATCAATAATCACATCACAACATTTACCTTCACACTTGCACCTGGTGCGAAACAGGCTTCTCCTTTGCTCAGGTTCATTCTCACCACTCAACAGGACTCTTCTATTAATCAACGTTTCTCCTTTTTCAGCATCTTCAGAATTTGATGATCTTGCATCTTCATCTACATGTGCAACTCTGGCCTGGCCTTCATTTCTCCTATCTATTCTGCCTTGGCGCTGAGGACATTCAAATGCCCTATGACCTTCTTCTCCACAGTGAAAACATGTTCCACGGAAGCCTCCTCGTCCAGATCCTTGTCCTCTTCCTCTTCCTCTCTGATCTCTATTATTCTGATCCTGGAAGCGATTGGAATTATTTCCACGCTGATTCTGACTGCTACTCGCCTCATCCTTCTTTTCAGATCTTCATTTCGGCCACCATATGACCGTCCACCAGATCGTCCACCGCGACCTCTTCCATTTTGTCTACTCTCGAACTTCTTGTTCAGCTTTTCCTCTACTTTTAGGGCAAATTGGTATGCCTCCTCAATACTGTTCATTCGAATCAGATTCAGCTCCTCCTGAATGCTTGGCCTTAACCCATTAAGGTATCGGGCAACTTTCTCCTTATCAGCTTCTGCATGGCCTGTTCTGATGAGAAGTCGATAGAACTCCTCTGTATACTCCTGAACAGATCTTCCTGCTTGCTTCAAACTCTGCATTTTCTTCAGTAGGTCAAGCTCATAATCAACAGGAATGAACTGCCGCTTCAATTTATCCACCATCCGATCCCATCTCGTGATTTTATCTTTCCCTCTTCTATTTCGCTCCAATTGAATTTCTTGCCACCAGATCTTCGCATGACCTTTCAGTCTGGCCTTTGCAAATTTGACCCTATCAGGATCGTCAACATCTTCATACTCAAAATATTCCTCACATTCATTGATCCAGTCAATCAATTCCTCTGGGTTAAGATTTCCAGAAAATGTAGGAACCTCAATCTTAGGTCTTTTCCCAATCTTGGAAATGGCCCGAAAAAGTCTT
Source organism: Chamaecyparis obtusa (assembly GCA_027943335.1). Taxonomy (NCBI): domain Eukaryota; kingdom Viridiplantae; phylum Streptophyta; class Pinopsida; order Cupressales; family Cupressaceae; genus Chamaecyparis; species Chamaecyparis obtusa. The sequence continues at coordinate 440,594 of BSBK01002822.1, read as the reverse complement.
TCTTCCTCCTGGTTCACAATTTCAACTTCTCCTGCTTGATATTCTTCTTCTGCTTCATCCTCGCTTTCATCTCTGACATTAAGATTCATTCCTCTGTGAATCTCTTCTTGCAATGCTCGCACTTGTCTCTGCAGCTCTCTAACCTCAGGTGTTACAACACCAGCTCTTTCACCACGTTCCCTTCGTGGAGGCATTTTTGCGATGCGCGCTGAAACCCTAGCCACGGTCCTGGTGCAAACTGCCTCACAGTCGGTGATCTGTTTACACACTCAAGAACTCCTGCTCTGATACCACTTGATGAAGGGTGCTCCCCTTAATACCACAAACACATAGCAGAAATAGAGAAACAACAACAATATGCAAGAACAGAAAATTGGCTTCTTATTATCTCCACAAATGTGGAATTACAAACTTTCAGAATTACAATATGCAAAGCCACATGGGCATTCCCTTACAATATTCTGTAGGACAAAGCCTCGAACTATTACCCAGAACTATTCTGAACTATTCCCAACTGCCTAAGACAATAATACAGCCTTCCTTATATAGGCAATTATCCACCGCCTGGGAAGGTTCCAGAATTTTAGCCAATAAGGCCGACCAAACTTAGAATTATTTTATTTTACATTTTATTACATCATAGTCGGCTCAAAATAACTTTTGAAACCCGAACAGAAATTTTGAAAAAAATTATTTTTCGCCATTTCAGGTGGCCCAACTTCTGAAGATCATAAGTCATCACCAGTTGACCCGATCGGCTATTATAACCCCATTTCAGAAATGCCACAAAGCGCTCTACAGGCTTGACCCACGCAAGCGCCCGTCACCCAAATTTTTGACCTCATCCGGGGCCTCTAAAGCCTTCAAAACTGAGTTCGAAGTTTCTGTATCCTGCTGCCAATACCGAAAATCTTCAATATCTTCAAAACTACACCTGATCTAGCCATGAAACTTTGCTGGCAGACTTATATGACCAAAATGAACCTCCAAGAAAGAAATCAGATCATTCTGAGCACATACGAAAATTACCAAAAATAGTAACTTTCCATAAATCGCAGCTCTGCACAAAATAGCCCTTATTGAATACAAAAACAGAAATATTTTTGGGTGATGCAAGATTGCTCTTACACCCAGGATGCTCCTGCATCAAATTGAGTTTAAAGTAACAAGTTTGATCTTTGTTTTTTGAATAGGATCAATGTTGCAGTCTTGCAGATTCTATTGCCAATGCTAATTTACTAAACCGGCCTATCAAATGCAGAAATGTACAACCAAAGTTGTAGAGATGTTTTAGACTTGTAGTTGTCTTACTGATTTAGATTTTGAGACTTCACATTAGGCTATTCGACTTGAAGCTTTTGTTACTCCCTTGTTTCTATAAAAGGGAATTCAGGGTCATTGGCTTAGGGTAATGAAATTAAAATTGGGCAATGTGCCAAATTGCCAATGGGTATTGAGTCATTGTTAATTGACTTTTGTATACAAAATCATAGAGTTGTGTTCTTACTAGTATTAATGAATGAATTGTTACATTGTATCATATTTGTAATTAAATTAATGAGAATCAATATTTCTAACTCTAAGAATTGTAACATATGAATTGTTATGTTGTCAAAAAAAATAATGAAAAATCTACAAGAATTGTACCATATGAGATGAATAATGCAAATGAAAACCATTATTAATTGTGGAATTTAATCTTGAATCTTGATGACATTATCAACCACATTCATGTTTTTGACATTGGAATATGCTATTATGCATGATTGATGATGAGATATAGAAACTGACAATAGACTTTAGGAAAAAGTTTAATAAATACCTAGGACCTGCTACTTCTACAATGGCTCAACTTCAAGCTGCCACATCATATCATTATTGAGATCATTAGATTCATCACCATCAACTTCATAGCTTCCTTGGTTCTTCGATATGTTTTCTTCATTCTGCATACCTCCGCTTAAGTGATGTTCACCGCTAGTAGTACTAGTACAAGTACATGAGTCAATGACATCATTGTCTCTGGCATTCCCACTCCTAGTCCCACTTTGGTTTGAAATGTTTCCCATCCCTCTTCTCTGACATTTCTTCCTCCATAATTTCAGTGCCCTTTTGTAAGGAAAAGTATTGACTTCATACCTGGATGTATAGAGCCTCAAGAAGTTTTCCAGATTCTTGTCTAGTTTGTTTCTTAGCTTTGACCTTAGGAATCCCAAAGCACTGAAAACTCTCTCATCCTCCATCGATCCCAATATCATGGTTAGACATAAATCAGCAAGCTTGAAATATTTTGATATTGAATCAATCAACATTTCGCTCTTAGCTAGATTTTTCCAAAGCCTTGATATTGATCCATCTTCACAAGGGTTCTGCATAATATTATATTGTTCCCTCATTGTTATTGAAAAATGACCTGATTTCATTCTCAAACGATTTGCATCTAAAATTACATTTAGAGTTACTCCATTTAACTCTTTGGTTTTGCAAAAATGATCTATCAAAGTTAGTAGCTTAGTTTTAAAATCTTTCAAATAGTTCAGACTCCAATATCGAGGAAACACAATAGCCATGGATTCAAGTAGTTTGACTGGAGGGAATCTTGCTCTAATCTGTGTGGAAAGATCAAAGTCAATGTGCTTCACAAAAGCTGTTAAACACTCAATAATCTTGCTAAAGTCTTCTCTTTCAATACTTGATACTCACCTCATGGAGTTCTTTCCTGGTTCCTCGGACTTGATCTTGGCAAAGTAGTGCATTGGTATCTCAACTCTGTGAAATTCTACACATAACTCCTCATTTGCACTAATTTTTAAAAATTTATCAGGATTGTCCAAATCTATGATTTTCAGCTAGCTAGAAAAATTTTCATCGACAGAAGATCGATAGAGATTATCGAGCATCATGCATATCAATTTATGCAACGCAACATATTCTGCAATATACATAGCTCTTTGCTGGGCCTTTTTCATTAAATTTCTCATATCCTCAAGCATGGGGAGAAGACCTGCTAATGTTAAGAGTGTCTCTACATTACTTAACATTACCAACAACATAGGAAATTTTGGTTGCCCTAGTTCGTTACGACTTGAGTTCATTAGACCAAGCAACGATTAATATTCTAAAAAAACTTGATGTGCTGGTCCATCTGAAGAGATCAATCTGGTATCATTATCCTTAAGAAGCTTGTTCCCATTGGTTAGTACTTTGATGAAGTGTTGAAATTCCCTCAATCATTTCAGACTTCAATAGAAGTATTGGTAGAGCTCTTTGCTTAAAAATTTAATTTTTTGTACTAGAGCATGCTTGCTAACAACTCCAAAAGATAGATTCATTCTATGGGCCATGCAGTGAATGGGAGTAACGTAGGGTGCACAAGAAGATTGTATCTTTCTGCAAAGACCGCCCCTATGGCCTTGCATTACTGAAGCTCCATCCGCTCCAACACACACTAGCTTTTGGGCAATCGTCATGTTATTTATACCTCCATATTCAATTAGAGAACTCTTTACTAGTTCAAATAAATTTTTCATTGTTGCATTATCCTTCATTTTAGCAACAGTTAGTAGATGAGGTTGACGAACAAAATTGTGTATAGTATAAACATGCATGCATACCCAGGAAGTATTGTCTACTAGTGTAACCTCATCTAAAGACAATGCAATAAAATTTGACTCTTTAAATTTTACCTTTAGATCCTCTTTTTCAACCTCAGCAAGACAACTTGCCCATTCCAACCCACTATTGACTGACTAGTGACTTTTAGGATAGTTACGAACTTTTAAAAAGTGTAAAAAAACACTCAATGATGGGTAGTCTCTCATAGGATGCCCTCTGCTCAAAATATTAAACACATCACTTAACTGAACAGCTTTTCCCATTAGTTATACTTCCAATTCTTTTCCAAAACAAGCTTCAATAGAGCCTTTAACTTCACCAAGCTTCATCTTTATATTATGCTAAAATTCATATAATTTTGCATTCCTAACATGCTAGCATTCCTCCTTTGTTTTCCATCTTATCACTAATTTTTGAACTCCATCTATGGTTTTCTTTTCATAAACTTTACCCATATGCTTCTCTATGGTGTCAATTTTTAGTTGCAACCTCTTTTTCTTCTTATTTATCTGGCTGCAAATCTTACATCTACATTCTACCAGAGGCTCCCCTTCAATTGGATTGTCCATTGGTTCAATGAATGGATACTTTTACACCCATTCTACTTGAAAATTCCTCGACAAATCCCACATCCTATCATTCTTTGATTTGTATTTTCTTTTCTTCTTCCCTACACCATCATCTTCTCTAACATTCTCAGTCTCATCCAAGTCGATTATATCATTATGACTACTTTGAGTCTGGTTATTTAACTGAAAATCTTCTTCAAGTTCATCGTGATCTGAGATATTAGGTTCGCTGACTTCTTCAATATGTCATGTAGGTTCAGGTTGTGAATCTTGAAAATCTTCTTGTGATGAAGTAGCTTCCCGATTTTGGCCAGAAACATTTCCAACACCATGACCAAAGTACGATGATAAGGTTCTACATTTTGCTGGCCTCTCTTGGCTTTCCCCATATGTTGGAGCCTTACCCTTATTCTTGTTCGACATCTCGATTCTTCAACAAAATAAAGGCTACTAGCCTACCAGTGAAAAAAAATGTTTACTTGTTGAAGAAGTGACAAATGACAATAGAACTATAATATACAATGTTTGCATAGTCACAGAATAATAATCACTTACCTTTGCCTCAAATTCAATTGCAGTCACAACTCGCCAAAGCAGTCAAGACTCAATAGTTTGAACTTCGCTATCGATCAAATTGAACCGATCCAAATTATGTACAATAATACTGATCTGTGAATGTATTTATACTAATCTTTTTTGGCCAATTGGGTGGGATGTATTAGGTTGGTGTCCAAATATTTGGTGAAGCCTGCATAATTATAACGCATCTTGTGTTATTTCCTAGGTGATTATGGGTTGTCTAATACCTTGGTATAATTAATAAAGTTGGCGAAAATCCATCGGTTTGAGACACACGTCTATAAAATGGCTGGTGAACTTGGGGCCACCTAAAATATATATATAAAACTATTGGCGAATATAGGCCGTCCATTGGGAACCACTTTGAAATTAGAGGCAAATGTTTAAAAGATATCGTGCACAAAAATTATATGCCACTGGCGATGATCCCAAACATTGGACCCAATTTTCATAAACCAATTGGCGATGATCCCGGGCATTGGACCCCATTTTCATAAATGCAGGGTGATATGGTCATTCCCATATGGCCAATATATTCACCAAATCAGGGGTTGACGACAAGCGACATTTGCCAAATGGTGAATAATTGCCACTAAAGTTTTTGCTGATAGAATCAGTTGTTGGGTGGAAAAAGAAGAAAAGAGAGCAAAAGGGTAGGATGGGTTTAGACCTAAATACTCTACCACTGACCAATGTATCACTCTTAGACACCTTATTGAGAAATTTTGGGACCTTCAAGGTAGAGAGGCTTTCTGTTGTTTCATATATTTCAAAAAAATCCTTTGACATGATTTCTAGAGATAAGCTTTGGAAAAGAATGGAGGAACACAAGATCCCAAATGAGCTTAGATTGGTGGTTGATAGACTCTATGAGCATGTTAGAGATAGAATCATGACAAATGATGGCATGTCGAAATTCTTTGGCAATGATATTAGGATAAAATAGGGCTTCCCTCTCTCACCCACTCTATTTGGCTTGTATATTGACAAATTGGAAGAATGGTTACTCAAAACTGTAGGAGAGGGACTCCAACTTGCTAGGTGCATGGTGAAGTTACTTCATTATGCAGATGATCTTATTCTAATTGCACAAACAACCAAGGATTTAAGAGAGTTTTTTTTCATGAAGTTAGGATGAAATTTAACACTAGAAAGATTAAAATCATGATTTTCTCTTTAAAAAAGAAGAAGTGGCGAGTTAATTTCCTCTTTGAAGGAAATATGCTTGACTGTGGACAAATATAAATACTTGGGAATAGACTTTCACAAAAACCTTAATTGGGAGACTCGTAGAACTAAATGGATACAAGGGGGACTTGTAGAACAAAACAAGTGTAGACAAGCAAAATTATGGGATTAGAAAACTAAGAAGACTCTTTTTGGCCTATAGGTCACTCCAGTTGTGTTATATGGTTGTGAGGTTTGGGGGAGAAACCTTTCTTAAAAAAAATGGAAACAAATTAAAAGAATACAAAAATATCTTACCACTATTAATCTTAAATTTAAATCAATAGTTCTGTATGAGACTCTTTTGGCTAAAGTAGGTATGTTCCCAATGGAAGCTTCTACGCTTATCAATTTTTTAAGATATTTAAATAAAGTTTAAAATATCCAGATACACAACATTGTCCCAAGTTAGTGGTTGAGGAGAGATTAGACCATAGAAAGAAAACGTGGATGAGGCAGAATAAAGAATGGCTAAATAAGTAGGACATTGAAAACCAAAAACATCCCAATACCAATGAAGAGATAAAAAGACTTGTACTAGAAAAATTTAAACATGCAATGTGGACAAAGAAAATGGGGAGAAAAAAAACCCACTATGTGAAAGAGTTTGATCACACATGGTGTCATGAGGATAAAGACTACTTATGACCTAGTCATCAAAGGTAAAGCTAGGTTGTTAGTGACATAGTTGAGAACCAAATCCCATCATGTGTAGTGTGAGATGGGTAGATGGACGATGCCCAAGGAGGTTTGGGAAGAAAGAATGTACATTTTCTATACTAAAGGGTGTGTTGAAGAAAAATAAAACTTTATTTTAAGTGCACTACCTATCATTATATCTGTGCACAATATGAAAACAATTTGAAGGAGGGTTTCCTACATCAACTTTTTGATGAAATAAGACTAGACAAAACTACTAGTTTTTCGATGCAGATTCATAATAGGAGGGATAATATCAAAAAGAACATGAAAATGATATAGGTCTTTGTTTCGTGGTCCCATAGACTATTTGGTCTCATAGACATCATTAACATACCTTCATTCATTCATTAAAAATAGGATAAGGATTAATGCTAAGTGGTCTTCCACGAATATAAGAACCCTTGAATACAACAAAGCACAATATATAAAATGGTAATATTAAATGTGGGAAATTTTAAATAGATTATTTTTTATATTAAATATAAATTTTTTTAATTTAATAATTTTATATAAATTTAAATAATTTTTTTTCTAAATATGAATTATTTCTTATATTTTTAGTAATTGAAATAATTTTTTAAAATAATTTATAATGAATGAATTATTATATAATTATTTTTTATACCATATTATATGAAACATGATAATTAAAAAATAATTATCTTATTTAAAATATATTTTATATTTATAAGTTTTTATGTAAGATATTTTATATTTATAATTTTTAACTTAATATATTTATTTCAAACTATTTACTTTTACTTTTATTCATTTTAAAAAATATTTTATTAGTAAAAAAAAATCCAATCGAAGCATTTTCTTAACTAGGAAGATAAAAAGAAAGAATATTTTTTACTTTAGGAAAAATATAAATGTACCAATACATAGAATTAGAATGTCTTTAATTTAGATATTTTGATTTTTGTTTGCAAATTATATGTATTATTGTTTAGTTACAAATATTATAATTTTTGTTACATTTAAATTAAAAAATGAAAAAATGAAAACAATTGATAGTTGCATTCCTTTATGAGCACCTTTTTTTATCATTTTTATACAACTCGCCTATAGTAAAGTAAGAATCTCTAAAAACTTTCGAATGGATAGTGAAATGTCCATTACAAAATATTTCAAACTAATTAGAAAGAAAATTCAAATATAATTTTTTGTTTACAGTAATGAAGAATTTCAATTTATTCTCAATTGTTGTGTTGACTTACACCTCATGCAGAAATTTTACTCCTTATCCCCTTACATGAAAGTATATGAACTCATATTTTCAATATATTTTTTATTTTCTATATTTTCATCTTGTCAATTGTTTTTCATCATTTTTATACAGCTCACCAACTATAGTAAAGTACTTTGGTATGAATAGTGAGATGCCAATTATAAAATATTT